>CM034154.1:117565828-118765828 GCA_019776745.2 Taxus chinensis | reverse complement strand
GGACTAAGCCCGAACGAAGTAGCCCGGAAGCAACGACCCTTTCGCGCAAACACCACCTCCTCTAGCGTTCACCTGGCCACCCGGACATGCCGGCGTAGGCGGTCGGTGCCATGGCCCACCGTTTGCAAAATACAGCGTTTGACAACCTTACACTGGCTCCAACTGCACTATTTCACGCGTTTGCAAACATTAGGACAGCGAGAGCACCGAAATGAGAAGAAAAAAATGAGAGAGGCTATTGTAGAGGGTCCGTATGCCGAGGTTTTGGATCAGACGAGGCCTCACTAGGTGCCACGGAGTCCGAGTAGTCACCCGACGAATTTGAACGATATTTTGGTCTCAGGGCTCTTTAGGGACTAAGCCCGAACGAAGTAGCCCGGAATCAACGACCCTTTCGCGCACGGAAATACCACCTCCTCTAGCGTTCACCTGGCCACCCAGATGTGCCGGCGCAGGCGGTTGGTTGCCACGGCCCACCGTTTGCAAAATACAGCGTTTGACAACCTTACACTGGCTCCAACTGCACTATTTCGCGTGTTTGCAAACATTAGGACAGCGAGAGCACCGAAATGAGAAGGAAAAAAATGAGAGAGGCTATTGTAGAGGGTCCATATGCCGAGGTGTCGGATCAGACAAGGCCTCTCTAGGTGCCACGGAGTCTGAGTAGTCTCCCGTCAAATTTGAACGATATTTTGGTCTCAGGGCTCTTAAGGGACTAAGCCCGAACGAAGTAGCCCGGAAGCAACGACCCTTTCGCGCACCAAAACACCACCTCCTCTAGCATTCACATGGCCACCCGGACGTGACGCCATAGGCGGTTCGGTGCCACGGCCCACCGTTTGCAAAATACAGCGTTTCACAACCTTACACTGGCTCCAACTGCACTATTTCACGCGTTTGCAAACATTAGGACAGCGAGAGCACCGAAATGAGAAGGAAAAAAATGAGAGAGGCTATTGTAGAGGGTCCGTATGCCGAGGTTTTGGATCAGACGAGGCCTCTCTAGGTGCCACGGAGTCTGAGTAGTCACCCGTCGAATTTGAATGATATTTTGGTCTCAGGGCTCTTAATGGACTAAGCCCGAACGAAGTAGCCCGGAAGCAACGACCCTTTCGCGCACCGAAACACCACCTCCTCTAACGTTCACTTGGCCACCTGGACGTGCCGGCACAGGCGGTTCGGTGCCACGGCCCACCGTTTGCAAAATACAGTGTTTCACAACCTTACACTGGCTCTAACTGCACTATTTCGCGCGTTCGCAAACATTAGGACAGCGAGAGCACCGAAATGAGAAGGAAAAAAATGAGAGATGCTATTGTAGAGGGTCCGTATGCTGAGGTGTCGGATCAGACGAGGCCTCTCTCTAGGTGCCACGGAGTCCAGGTAGTCACTCGTCGAATTTGAACGATATTTTGGTCTCAGGGCTCTTAACGGACTAAGCCCGAACGAAGTAGACCGGAAGCAACGACCCTTTCGCACACCGAAACACCGCCTCCTCTAGCGTTCACGTGGCCACCTGGACGTGCCGGCACAGGCGGTTCGGTGCCACGGCCCACCGTTCACAAAATACATCGTTTGACAACCTTACACTGGCTCCAACTGCACTATTTTGTGCGTTTGCAAACATTAGGACAGCGAGAGCACCGAAATGAGAAGGAAAAAAATGAGAGAGGCTATTGTAGAGGGTCCGTATGCCGAGGTGTCAGATAAGACGAGGCCTCTCTAGGTGCCACGGAGTCCGAGTAGTCACCCGTCGAATTTGAACGATATTTTGGTCTCAGGGCTCTTAAGGGACTAAGCCTGAACGAATTAGCCCGGAAGCAACGACCCTTTCGCGCACCAAAACACTGCCTCCTCTAGCGTTCACCTGGCCACGCGGACGTGCCGGCGCAGGCGGTTCGGTGCCACGGCCCACCGTTTGCAAAAAATACAAAGCGTTTGACAACCTTACACTGGCTCTAACTGCACTATTTCGCGCATTTGCAAAAATTAGGACAGCGAGAGCACCGAAATGAGAAGGAAAAAAATGAGAGAGTCTATTGTAGAGGGTCCGTATGCCGAGGTGTCGGATTAGACGAGGCCTCTCTAGGTGCCACGGAGTCCGAGTAGTGACCCTTCGAATTTGAACGATATTTTGGTCTCAGGGCTCTTAAGGGACTAAGCCCGAACGAAGTAGCCCGGAAGCAACGACCCTTTCGCACACCAAAACACCGCCTCCTCTAGCGTTCACCTGGCCACCCGGATATGCCAGCGCAGGCGGTTCGGTACCACGGCCCACTGTTTGCAAAATACAGCGTTTGACAACCTTACACTAGCTCCAACTGCACTATTTCGCGCGTTTGCAAACATTAGGACAGCGAGAGCACCGAAATGAGAAGGAAAAAAATGAGAGAGGCTATTTAGAGGGTCCGTATGCCCGTAAGCAATGACCCTTTCGCGCACCGAAACACCACCTCCTCTAGCGGTCACCTGGCCACCTAGACGTGCCGGTGCAGGTGGTTCGGTGCCACGGCCCACCGGTTGTAAAATACAGCGTTTGACAACCTTACACTGGCTCCAACTGTACTATTTCACGCGTTTGCAAACATTAGGACAACGAGAGCACCGAAATGAGAAGGAAAAAAATGAGAGAGGCTATTGTAGAGGGTCCGCATGCCAAGGTCTCAGATCAGACGAGGCCTCTCTAGGTGCCACGGAGTCCGAGTAGTCACCCGTCGAATTTGAACGATATTTTGGTCTCATGGCTCTTAAGGGACTAAGCCCGAACGAAGTAGCCCAAAATCAACGACCCTTTCGCGCACCAAAACACTGCCTCCTCTAGCGTTCATCTGGCCACCCAGACATGCCGGCACAGGTGGTTCGGTGCCACGGCCCACCGTTTGCAAAATACAGCGTTTGACAACCTTACACTGGCTCCAACTGCACTATTTCCCGTGTTTGCAAATATTAGGACAGCGAGAGCACCAAAATGAGAAGGAAAAAAATGAGAGAGGCTATTGTAGAGGGTCCGTATGCCGAGGTGTCAGATCAGACGAGGCCTCTCTAGGTGCCACGGAGTCTGAGTAGTCTCCCGTCGAATTTGAACGATATTTTGGTCTCAGGGTTCTTAAGGGACTAAGCCCGAACGAAGTAGCCCGGAAGCAACGACCCTTTCGCGCACCGAAACACCACCTCCTCTAGCGTTCACCTGCCAACCCGGACGTGCCGGCACAGGCAGCTCGGTGCCACGGCCCACCGTTTGCAAAATATAGCGTTTGACAACCTTACAACTGCTCCAACTGCACTATTTCACGCGTTTGCAAAAATTAGGACAGCGAGAGCACCAAAATGAGAAGGAAAAAAATGAGAGAGGCTATTGTAGAGGGTCCGCATGCCGAGGTGTCGAATTAGACGAGGCCTCTCTAGGTACCACAGAGTCTGAGTAGTCACCCGTCGAATTTGAACGATATTTTGGTCTCAGGGATCTTAACGGACTAAGCCCGAACGAAGTAGCCCGGAAGCAACGACACTTTCGCGCATCGAAACACTGCCTCCTCTAGCATTCACATGGCCACCCGGACGTGACGGCGTAGGAGGTTCGGTGCCACGGCCCACCGTTTGCAAAATATAGCATTTCACAACCTTACACTGGCTCCAACTGCACTATTTCACGCGTTTGCAAACATTAGGACAGCGAGAGCACCGAAATGAGAAGGAAAAAAATGAGAGAGGCTATTTTAGAGGGTCCATATGCCGAGGTTTTGGATTAGACGAGACCTCTCTAGGTGCCACGGAGTCTGAGTAGTCACCCGTCGAATTTGAACGATATTTTGGTCTCACGGCTCTTAAGGGACTAAGTTTGAACGAAGTAGCCTGGAATCAATGACCCTTTCATGCACCGAAACACTGCCTCCTCTAGCATTCACCTCGCCACCCGGACGTGCCGGCGCAGGCGGTTCGGTGCCACGGCCCACCGTTTGCAAAATACAGCGTTTGACAACCTTACACTGGCTCCAACTGCACTATTTCGCGCGTTTTTAAACATTAGGACTGCGAGAGCACCGAAATGAGAAGGAAAAAAATGAGAGAGGCTATTGTAGAGGGTCTGCATGCTGAGGTGTTGGATAAGACGAGGTCTCTCTAGGTGCCACGGAGTCCGAGTAGTCACCCGTCGAATTTGAACGATATTTTGGTCTTAGGGCTCTTTAGGGACTAAGCCCGAACGAAGTAGCCCGGAAGCAACGACCCTTTCGCGCACCGAAACACTGCCTCCTCTAGTATTCACGTGGCCACCCGGACATGCTGGCATAGGCGGTTCAGTGCCATGGCCCACCATTTGTAAAATACAGCGTTTGACAACCTTACACTGGCTCCAACAGCACTATTTCACGCGTTTGCAAATATTAGGACAGCGAGAGCACCGAAATGAGAAGGAAAAAAATGAGAGAGGCTATTGTAAAGGGTCCGTATGCCGAGGTTTTGGATCAGACGAGGCCTCTCTAGGTGCCACGGAGTCCGAGTAGTCACCCGTCGAATTTGAACGATATTTTGGTCTCAGGGCTCTTAAGGGACTAAGCCCGAACGAAGTAGCCCAGAAGCAACGACCCTTTCGCGCACCGAAACACTGCCTCCTCTAGCGTTCACCTGGCCACCCAGACGTGCCGGAACAGGCGGTTCGTTGCCTGGTTCCCCAATTTGGGCTACTTCCACACAAGCATCACTTGCTTATATATTTTATTACAAGCCATCTCTCTCTTAGTAACAATACCCAGATATGGTTTGGATCTATGCTCAACAACACCTCTACAAAATTTCCCAGAAACCTATTAGACACCTCGTCTGCAATGTTACATTAACCCTTGGCCATAAGTTGCACAAAACTACATAAGTAGACAATTTCTTAAGTAGTTTTACAAAACTATGGGTATAAAAACCTTGGCTAAACTGTCCCATAAAACTATGGGTAATGTGCACCAAAGTTGATGGACCAAATATAGGGTCATCCGTTGACGTCATATTGCAAAAAACAGTGAAATATCAACTTGTAGGGATTATTAGCTATACATGCACTCTAAATTAGAAAAAATTATATAAATATGAATCGTAGCCATTTGGATACATAGGTTTCTAAAATACTAATTTTTGTAAAAAAACAGACAAGTTTAGCTATTAAACACTTAAAAGGTATATGACTTACTTTTTTTTTTCGAAAAAACTATAAGATTGTAGTCCGTTTTGCCCGCATTTTGGATGACCAAATCTTGTTATTGTTTTTTTCCTTTGGTGAAACGTTAGATGTATTTGTTTATCTTGGGATGGATTTTATTTTGTATTTTTTTTTTATGATTTTTTCCGTGAAAGTGGTCTGAAAATATTTAGAAAATGGAGCGCTTTCCGTTTGTCCGCCATAACTATATCAAAAAATATCGAAATCAAATTTTATTTTTTTTAAGCTGTATAGAATTTTTCCATGCTTGGGATGGTATAATTTTTATCATATTTGATAAGTGAAACAAAAGTACATTCTTAAACTTAGACATGAACATTCACCTGGAAAATATGTCTTAAGGACCTATTGTTAGTAATAAATTATAAAATGATATTTATCTTATTCTATTCCACTTTAAAAACAAGATTTTACAAAGCTAAGAGTCTACCCTACGTGATGGCAACCATTTTTGTGAAATGTTTTCAGTTTTTTAGCATGGTTCAAGTCTTAAGAAGCGCAGATTTGAGGTTTTTGACCTTTTGCACTTCATAATGACCTCATAGCTTTGGTTGGGGAAAAACAAAGATTTCTCCGAGGCTAAGGTTTGGCAAATAGCTCCGGCGATCGTGGTTTTTGTAAAATAATACCGTGAACGTGGTTTATAAAGCGCGCTCGCGCTTTATAAAATCATATTTACACACATCCCAATGTTTGAATTACCATGTGATTTTACTCTCTGACCTTACCGTACGAATTACTGTGAAATTCTGTCTTTTTCCAGGCACGTTTTTTATCACTTAATGCAAAAACATCATGGGAGACAAAAAACGAAGTCAAAAAAGGAAGTCATTAAGTAAACAAACACCAAATGAATTAGAGGCCAACAAAATTGAAAATGCTGAGCGAATGCGGAAAACTTTGTGAATCAGAAGAGGTTCATCTTCAATCCCAACTAACTGTAAGCAATGACGAACTAGGTAATGTTTCTACTGTCATGTTGAAGTTGAATTAAATACTCGTGATGAAAAAGTTTTTATTGTCAATGTTGAAGAAGAATTAAATACTCATGATATAGCAAATGCTGAAATTGAAGGAGACAATGAAAATGTGAATAAGGAAATTCATGTTGAAACTATAGACAAGCAAATTTGACAAAAACACCTCCTAGGATTTTACATAAGAAACCCATTTTTGGATTGAAATTGATGAAAAACATTTTAAAAAAAACCAATGTTTGACAAACTTTCTAAACGACAAATCAGAAGAAAAGCCACTGAAATTTGCGATAATCATTTTGAAATTTTAAATGATTCCCAAAGATGTCAGTTGTTGGTTAGTTTGATGAAATTGATTAAACTGAGACCTACATTAAACACCTTAGGATTGACAACATCTAACATACATGGTCAAACCTCTACAATTGTTGAAAACCTTCATGATGCATATCACACCGTTGGTGTCAAGAGACTCACTAGGGATAGTAATATTGTGCGTCGTGTACTTGCTACTAGTGCTGTAAGTGAATCAATAAAAAAAAATGTTTGATTACGCAAACAAGTTGAATGTTGCAAGTTAATCGAAAAACTCTAATGAAAGCAATTGAAAGACGTAATATCCTTCAATCACTCAATAATGTCGATTTTTGGGCATTTTCTGCTAGAGCAGCACCGTGTAAGGACAAAAATAATTTTGATGCTATAAGAGAAGTTGTTATTAAATTTTGGCATGATAACACTAGAGTTTCAACCTAATACAAGAGATGTTATAAAACGGAGAGTTGGTTCTACTAATCGTGAACCACATCCAAAGCATTTCTTAGATATGACTCAAACTCAATTTTTTCGTAAGTTTGAACAAGAGAATCTGGAAATTAAAACTAGTCAACATTTTTTTGAAATGTTGAAACCATTCTATGTGAAAATCAACCATGCTCGCACCACTTTTTGTTGTAGGCAACATGTTGAATTTGCGATGCATTATGCTAAATTTTTACGTATTCATTCTATTTTTCATTCTAAAACTATGTTATCTGAATGTGGTGTTCAAGTTCCACCAATATCTTCTAGGGATTTCATTCCTACTATATTTTGTGAAAAAAGAATTGGACAAATTTTTTTATAGTCAGGATTGTTTAGATGGAAGCTGTAGTACATGCGGCGGATTACCTAAATTGGAAAGTTGCATCCAGGAAACAATTGAAGGTACAATAGGACATAATTTAGTTGAATTTGATAATATAAATCAGTTGCATACCAGTTGAAAGATGGAAAAGAGTCGAAACGGTGTGAGCTAGTTACAGAACAAATGCCCATTTTTCAATTTATGAAAAAGTTTAAGGATGAAATTGTTTATGAGTATGCGAGGCATACACATAGAGCTCGATGGTTGGATGAAAAATTCAAGCTATGCAAAGACACATTTCCTACTGGTACTATTGTTTCAGTGGTCGATTTTACAGAGAATTACACATTACATTACAACCACAAATGAGGTTCAATCGCAATATTACAACTCAGTACAAGTTGCCATTTTTGTGCATATAGCATTTCTACATTCTCCTGACAGTACAGAGAATGATTTGAAATTTTTAAGAGAGTACCACTTTTATATCAGTGATGATCGTACTCATTCTACTGAATTTGTGCAAGGGTGTTTTCCAGTTATTTTATGGAAACTTGTGGTGATAGGGACATCCACTTCAAAACAACATTATATATGGGCAGATAATTGCAACGTCTCAGTTTAGAATGCACTAATGTTTATTGGATGAGCAGAATGCATGTCAAGATGGGGGTGTGCAACATATTTGGAGTTTCACTGAGGCTGGACATGGAAAAGGAGAGCATGACGGTGTAGGGGCATGTGTGAAAAGAGCTATTGCAAGAGAAGAGTTGAAGTACAAAGATGGTGTTGAATTAAAAGATGCAAAGAGCATAGTGGAATGGTGTACTAACAACATGGCCCGAGGTTCTCAAGAAAATTCCACAGTTTACACATTTTTTGTTGATAGAGTAAAAACATATTGCTTAACTACGAGGATTGTATGACACTCACTGGTCCAGTGATATCACTCATTTTGTAGCTCAGACGCTACTTCGTGGGCCGTATGGACAAGAAATTTGACATGTTTTTGTGCATCTTGTATCGAATTTTTCACTGCTGAGTGTGATTCACAGGAATGGGTGGAAGGATGGATTTGGAGGCCTCTAATTCCGCTTCCTAGTTATCAACCTCCACAAGCATTACAACTTGTTTCTACAGATGAAGTTACAACATCCAAGGACTTTGACGAAATTTCGATTTTGGTGCGACAAGGTATTTATCCAGTTATTTATTTAATTATTGTATTGAGTTATGTCCATTGAAATTTTAATATGTAATTTAAATTTGAGTTTTTCAACCTTGGTTTTTTTTGTAGGACATGTGTTTGCAGTAATTGCGACAGAAGACAATGAAGAAGGAACAAACTATTTTTTATGTCGTCGCATCGAGGAAAGAAAGACGTTGACTTCTCCTATTATAGATGGCGAAGAGATTGAGTATCCTACAGGGTCAGTGGTAGTTACTAGAACTTGGCTTTGATGGTATCCATTAAAAAACTCCTCTGTTTGGGTGTTTGAAGACTTTGAGACACACAAGAAAATACTCTTATATTCACATCTAGTTCTAGCGACAAATATTCAGTTGTATAGATATCGAGGAAGACCTAATAACAAGATTCTTTGGAAGGTTCGAGAGTCAGATCATGAAGCAATCTTGTCTGCTATTCAGAGTAGATCCGATCCTGATGGTTCATTGGAATGAATTTACAATGCTCATGTCTGGTATATATTTAATTTCAAGTTTCAATTTATATAGCGTATATATATAATTTTTTTAGTTTAAAGACCTAGATTTAAGTTTGAATATATTTTATTTTAAATTTGTGTATTTTGTATGTCATGTATATAGATCTAGTATATGGTTTTGATTTGAAACTTAAATTTCTTTGACTAACAATTTTATGTTTAGGTTAGTGGTGCCAGAAAAGCTTCCACCTTCACGTGGTTGGTATCATTAGTAGAGAATTTTAAATTCTCGAAGCTAAGAGAAGCTTGAACATTGTTTGAAAAATTTGTAAATTTGAAAAGTAAAGTTTGTAAATTTTGAAAATATTGTAAATTTTGAAAATGTTGTAAATTTTGAAAAAGTTGTAAATTTTGAAAAAGTTGTAAATTTTGAAAAAGTTGTAAATTTTGAAAATGACTCCTCTAGGTGCCACAGACTCCGAGAGCACCGAAATGAGAAGGAAAAAAATGAGAGAGGCTATTGTAGAGGTCCCGCATGCCGAGGTGTCAGATCAGACGAGTCCTCTCTAGGTGCCAGGAGTCCGAGTAGTCACCCGTCGAATTTGAACAATATTTTGGTCTCAGGGCTCTTAAGGGACTAAGCCCAAACGAAGTAGCCCGGAAGCAACGACCCTTTCGCGCACCAAAATATCACCTCATCTAGCATTTACCTACCCACCCAGACATCCCAGCGTAGGCGGTTCGGTGCCACGGCCCACCGTTTGCAAAATACAGCGTTTGACAACCTTACACCTGCTCCAACTACACTATTTCGCGCGTTTGCAAACATTAGGACAGCGAGAGCACCGAAATGAGAAGGAAAAAAATGAGACAGGCTATTATAGAGGGTCTGTATGTCAAGGTTTTGGATCAGACGAGGCCTCTCTAGGTGCCACAAAGTCTGAGTAGTCACCCGTCGAATTTGAACGATATTTTGGTCTCAGGGCTCTTAAGGGACTACGCCCGAACGAAGTATCCCGGAAGCAACGACCCTTTCGCACACTGAAACACCACCTCCTCTAGCATTCACCTACCCACCTAGACATTCCAGCATAGGTGGTTCGGTGCCACAGTCCACCGTTTGCAAAATACAGCATTTGACAACCTTACACTAGCTCTAACTGCACTATTTCGCGGGTTTGCAAACATTAGGGCAGCGAGAGCACCGAAATGAGAAGGAAAAAATGAGAGAGGCTATTTTAGAGGGTCCGTATACCGAGGTTCTAGATCAGATGAGGCCTCTCTAGGTGCCACGGAGTTCAAGTAATCACCCGTCGAATTTGAACGATATTTTGGTCTCAGGGCTCTTAAGGGACTACGCCCGAACGAAGTAGCCCGGAAGCAATGATCCTTTCGTGCACTGAAACACCACCTCCTCTAGCGTTCACATACACACCAGGACATGCCAGCGCAGGCGGTTCGGTGCCACGGCCCACCGTTTGCAAAATACAGCGTTTGACAACCTTACACTGGCTCCAACTGCACTATTTCACGCATTTGCAAACATTAGGACAGCGAGAGCACCGAAATGAGAAGTAAAAAAATGAGAGAGGCTATTGTAGAGGGTTCATATAACAAAGTGTCGGATCAGACGAGGCATCTCTAGGTGCGACGGAGTCCGAGTAGTCACTCGTCGAATTTGAACGATATTTTGGTCTCAGGGCTCTTAAGGGACTAAGCCCGAACGAAGTAGCCCGGAAGCAACGACCCTTTCGCGCACCAAAACACCACCTCCTCTAGCATTCACCTACCCACCTGGACATGCCGATGCAGGCAGTTCGGTGCCATGGCCCACCGTTTACAAAATACAGCGTTTGACAACCTTACACTGGCTCCAACTGCACTATTTTGCGCGTTTGCAAACATTAGGACAGCGAGAGCACCGAAATGAGAAATAAAAAAATGAGAGAGGATATTGTAGATGGTCTGTATGCCGAGGTTCTAGATTAGACGAGGCCTCTCTAGGTGCTACGGAGTCCGAGTAGTCACCTGTCGAATTTGAACGATATTTTGGTCTCAGGGCTCTTAAGGGACTACGCCCGAATGAAGTAGCTCGGAAGCAACGACCCTTTCACGCACCGAAACACCACCTCCTCTAATGTTCACCTGGCCACCTGGATTTTCCAGCGCAGGCGGTTCGGTGCCATGACCCACCGTTTGCAAAATACAGCGTTTCCTTATTTATTTAAATTAAATTACAATCACTACTAGAACTAGGTTAATTTATCCACATTGTTATCTACAAAAAAATCGTTTTGTAGAAAATTTGTGAATTTTCAACATTAAATAGATAGCATTTATAAATTAAATGTAGATTTTCCACAATTTCATATAAGTTAGATTTTATTTTTTAAAGATCCACATTATTGAAGTTTCATTGTAGAAAAATCACATTTTCTCATTTTTTAAAAATTATTCCTACTATTTCATTAAAATTAAATTTAAAATTGTGAAATATCCACATCCTTCAATTTTTATTTTGAATAAATCATTATTTCTCCTTATGTTTTGAAAAATAATAGACATTTGAAGATAGAATTATAGATGTTGTGTACCACAACCCAAATATAAGTATCCTCATTTGACGTTTCACACAATTTGTAAGGTTTAAATAGAAATTATATATACGCTAAAATTATTACAAATAAAAAATTGTTAAAATTTAACAAACTTGAATTATATTGCCTGTATATTATTCCAAAAATGTAAAATACGTATTTAGTAATAATAAAAAATACATTAAATTCTAGTTGTGGATATTATAAATGACTAAATTTTAATTTGAATAATAAATATTCATTAAAGTAGGTTTATTTATCCATAATGTTATCCATAAAAAATACTTATTATATAAATAATGTGAATTGTTGATAAGAAATAGATAGTTTTTACAAATATGATATAAATATTGCACAATTTCGTAATAGTAAATTGTGGATTTTCCGCGTTCAATTTCTTATTGTGAATAGTTCATATTTTTTCACTGTGGTAATAATTTTCTAAAGATTTAAAATTCATAAAATGTTTATAATCCATGACCCAAAACCATTAAAATTATAGAAAATTGACATTAATGTTAATTTTTAACACTAATGGATAATATACATTCCCCATTAATAATTGTGGATTATCCACACTATCCTAAAATGGTAAAGATAACTAATATTTTTGTTTTTAAAAAATTAGATCCTAAATTCATCTCAGATGTCAATAAATGACTGATTATTACAAGTAAAATGATGTAATTAAATTGTATTAAAATATGATATTTTCAAAAAAAATCTATAATATCCATAATATTATTTCATCCTTATTAAAGGAAATATTATTATAATATTCTAAAGAATCCATGGTACTTTTTTATTTAATATATCATTTTTCATACATGATAATCTATTGAGTATTTCGTGGAATAAAAATTATTATAAATTATTTTGCCACAAATACTATTGTTTTAATTGTATAATAATAATAATAATTAAATATTTATAACTTAAAATATATATATAATACAAAATAAACACACATTATGGCCCATTGATTAGCATCAATCTAACGGTTGATGTATTGATCCGTGAATTCAATCCGTGCCAATAAAAAGTGAAAACTTAAATTTCCACTATTCAAGGCATTAATCTATGGTGTCATGAAAACCTAAAATATCTCAAACAAAAATAAATACAGAGTTATTTACTGTGAAAATTGCTGCGGGTGAAAGATAGCAGAAAATGATTCAAAGGTATTTCAAGTTTCTCCCTTCAATATTTACTTTCATTTTTATTCTGATCTGAATCAAATTTTCAATGATTCGTGGGTGCATAGAGTGTTTGAAAATACTGACATTTTTCTGCATGTATATATCTTTTGCAGATTTGAATTCTAACTAGATATCTACAGATCGAATCTTGATGGCCGTATCTTCCTTTGAATATTTGGATGGATCTACTGATTTTCTAAGACTATTTTTATAAAATATTTCCATTGCATAAAGGGTTTCCACTGATTAGAACACTAAAGTGGGTATGAGTATGACGTCTAATTGGAGACTGATTCAGTGATGCATAGATTTTTTATTGTAAATTTTATGGGCTAGGTGGAGGTGTCAATGTGAAAAATATATTTTTGGTATTGCATTATTAGAAATGATTGATAAATCCACCTTATTAGAAAATTTCATGGGGATCTAACTTCTTCCTGCAACGGATGATTATAGAACAATAGAACAGAACATTAACAAATATATGCAAACCTGGGTGATTTGATTTTGAATCCTCTTTAATACGTATCAATTTTTTAGGATCCAAGTGAAAAGTAATTCGTAGACAAGAAAAAGTGAGTTTTGGGCAAAAAATTTAATTTTAAAACCTTGTCTTTAATCAATGACGTGAATACCTTAAATTAAATTTAGAATGGTATACTACCTACCAAAACAGATTTCAAAATGAATAAAATTTTCAGGAAAAATGATTTTTTTTTTTTAAAGAGAATGACCTTTGAGTGTGGATTGGACGGAGGCTCATATTTTGAGGTGTAGGCAAAATGTAGAAAGGGCCACAAAAAACAAAAAAAAGTTATCGGACTTCAAAGCGAATCAATTATAACAAAGGAATAGATGCAGGTATTAAAGAAAAAGAGGGAAAACTAAAAAATCTCCAACAAAACTCACATATCTGTAATCGAATGAAAATATTTTTATATTATTTTTTAAAACTATTTCTATACCATATTTCCATTTCATATATATATCACAAATTGATCTTTTTAAAACTTCTTTTATCCATAAAATGATAATATAACATCTATGTATTAAAATCTAAAAAAATGTCTTTTTATATTTACGACCAATCTTTTTAAAAGATTAATAAAACATAATATTATTCTTTATAATATTCGTATTTAATGTATTTAAATGTTTTTAAAATAAATTTTTATTTTTTTATAATGTAGAGATAATTTTATCTCTTTTTAAAGATAATATTTGGTTATTGTTGTATATTAGTATTTGAAAAATAATATTAAATATCTTATTATAATATTTGTATGTTACATTAAAATATTAATATATAATATAAATATGTGAAAATTTTAGTATAAAATTTTAAAATAATTGTGTAAAACGTTTTCATAAAAAACTAAAAAATTGTTGAAATAATCATAATTTTAAAATTGTGGAATAAGAACTCTTTTATTATTAGAGTACATGTCACAATTTTAAAGTTGTGGGTGCAACACATTTTTACAACTTGTGAAATCGTCACATTTTTTTTCTAATTGTAGACATGTTACAATATCAAAATTGTGACAAATGCCACAATTAAAATTTTGTGATTTTTCCACTAATGTTTTAAGTGTGGATTTTATCACAATTTTTGTCACATTTAACACTTTCACAAAAATATTGTGGGTGGAGTCCACAAAATTGGATTCACAATTTTGAATAAGATATCCACAAATAAATTGTAGAAAATTTGTGGATAGAATACCCATTTTCTTGTAGTGAATGACTTGGTTCTTATGTTATATGTTGTTGTCATCTTGTCCTTGGTAGGATGATATACATCCAGGGCTATGAGTGTGATCTAGGATGTGGTTAGTTGTATTCAGATGTGTGTCTAAAGTATGACAAAAATTAGGTATGATTATTTTTATCTAGTGGATATACGGTGCGAGATAGATTAAGAAGGTGCCTATGGTTGTTAAAACAATGCATAAATGACGTGTATATCAAAATAACTACAAAATTCTATATTTCCAAGTTCCCAAACCAAATTTTGGGTACTAAACATTTATATCTTAATGAATTCAACACTACATGACACTTTTACTATTGCACATGTGCACCAATTAAATTACAACCTTTTTGATCAGAATATTTTAGTGAATTTTATATATTAAAGATATCCTAAAAATTGACACAAATACACATTATATCCAGTATGGTGTTCTATATGGCATGGCATGGTGTTATATCCTAAGTAAATTGTTTCTCTCATATTTGTTTATCAGATCAAATTTATAGCCTTACATCAACACCACTTTTTTGTTAACATAGTAATATAATTGGTTTGAATTGAGCATCCAATATTATAAATAAGGTGTGGAAGTTATGGAATCAATATAATAATTCATATTTTTAGAAGTGACATGTAAACAAAATAAAAAACTAGAGAAAAATAATGAGAAAAATAAAAAGTAATCAACCTACAAAAAATATCCAACATGTAAAACTACAAATGATTGAAGAGAGGGAGAGAAGCAATATTTCTCACATTTAAAAAATATCCAACATGTAAAACTACACATTTATTGACTATGCTTAAAGCATCTTTCTCACTCCCAAATTCTAAGTCCGCCATTTCATTACTTTTTCTTCATGTAAATTGGTACCTCAAGAATCAATGCACGTTATACATAGCACATCTCTAGTTACTAATACTTAAGTTGGCTTGATATAGAGCTAACAATATTGTTTTAGTTTGAAAAATAAAAATTCAAAATGCCCATGGCACGAAATATACCAAAAATAATAATCAGAAAGATACTAGAAAATATATAACTAGAAGTAATGCACTAAATCCACCGAACAGAGATCAAAACCCACTCTCTCAGAGTTAGCAATAATACCAAAATAACCAAATTTATAGCCTTTTTTAACCAACACACATGGATATATATATATATATATATATATATATATATATATATATATATATATATATATATATAAGAATCAAATAAAGTGTGCTCCAGACGCGCACGTCTCTGAAAATATATATGTACATGTATAAGTTCATAATGTATGTATACATCTTGAACTAAGCACGTGTCATAATGTACATATGGGACCACATGCAGTCGCAAAAGGCTAGATATATATACAATGGACTGTGAATAGATGTACTCATGACCACATATATGTGGCATCCAAGTGGACTATAAATCTACTCATGAAACATCTTCCCTCTCTTCGCCCTGCTAGAAGTAGCATGTCCACAACCTGGGGATGTAGTGGAGGGAGATGCCACTACGGATTTCATCCGTGTGGTCCTAGGTGTCTCCAAGCATGCCTGCAACCTAACCTGCACATTCATAAACAACAAGTTTTTAACACCCAAAATTTTAAAATACCTTCAAAATTTAGAAACTTGTACAATTTAGTTAAAATGCATGTGCAATCTTACCGCAATGTCATGATCCCTATCGATTTGTTGTTGACGCATCGCAGGGACAACAATAGACTCAAAAGGGGTAAGCTACATACAAATAATTAATTTTCAAATCAAATATTTCACACATATATATACCTACAAAATTGGATATTGTAGATTTAAGTTTAATAAGAATTAATGAACCTCAAAAATTTAACAAATTTAAAAAATTGTGTACCTCGGTTAGTGGATTTGTAGATGCTATGGTAGTATCTACAGCAGCCTCCACAGTCTGCATATGTGGAGGAGTCTCTGTAGCAGTCATAATCTATACAAAAAACATGTACAAATCAATTTATTAAAATCTACTTAAGAGCTATACAAAAAACATGTACAAATCAATATTTAGTTACTCAAGAAAGAATAAAAATACATTATTAAATTTTATCTTCTATTTAGGCTAAATACATAGGATCTATAAATGTTAGCATGGAGGCCATCTATCTTCATAAGATTTTGACAAACTTTTGTATTTAATCTAGGTAACCCATAGTCATCTTCTATGACAATTAGAGCATCATTCAAATTTGAAGAAATTTTAAATCTAACATCACCAGACCAAACATATAGATCAGACGAAGAGTAGACTAGAGTTGTATATCCTTGGTGGGCAAGTGTGTTGCAAATATATAGATTATAATGCACTATTTATATGTATTTGTGTCCAAAGGTAGCTGAGTTTGAGTTTTGGTGCATGCACCTAGAGGATCTTACTTGTGTGTTATCCCTTTGGAAATAAAGAACATAACCTCCTTCCACCTTGCTGGCTTAGAGATCTTTATTTCGGGTTTTTATGTCCACGGAATTGTCCACCAACTTCGTGCACTTACCCTGTCAAGCGGTTGGGAGTCTGACTACCCAGGGTGGTCTAGCATCAAACACACACATATTTTTCTCCTTTGGTTTTTTAATGCTTTGATGAAGGGTTTTGTAAGTTATTAGGGTTTCTAATTTACTGTTGATCATTACAGGTCATCTCGATGTTGTGTGAAAAAGAGAAACACAATGATCACACAATTTCTAAACAAGCAAAGCACTAGAAAGTTGAGAGCTCGACTACGTTATGATCTAAGACTGTAAATTCCTTGTATTAGAATGTACAACTACTACATAGACCATACATATCATGTATGGTCTTGAACCTACATGTTTTCTAGTTCTATAATCTTCTTTGTAGAATCTAAAGTCTTATCTTCTCCTGCTCCGCTACCTGTCACATCTAGCTCATCCCAGAATCTTCCTAAACAAGCTAAGTTTCTCTCCCCTCTTGTATATTGATAAAGTTATTGTTTATCACTTAGTCCATTTCAAGTTGGAATGAATTATTTTTGTCATGCTTAATTGATGTTGGAAGTTAATTAGATAATAATTGTCTACCTGTTTATAATCCTTGTACCTTTTTCAGTAGAAATTTTAAATAAGGGTATAAATATGACAAATACATTATAGCTCCTCAAACCCATTATGAGGTGTGGCATAATATATAATAGAATACAAGCCCTTGATTCATCCCTCACACATGGAAACATGCACAAATTTAGCTCATGTTTGATCTATGGGAAGAAACATGGATAACTTCAAACTGGTAGTCTGTTGTTGTTATGGGTACTCTTAAGGAATCAAATGGTCCAATGTTTCTTCTTAATTTTATTAGAGTGAGAATAGAGGATCCTTGAATTTTCCAAGGTCACCCTACTAGGTTTTAGTGAATGAATATTTATATATCACCAATCGTTAGATTTCTTACTCAACAAACCTAAAAGTACTACCTAGGTTGACTAAGCCAAGTAACCCTTTTGAAAAAGTTAATATTAGAAGTGTATGGGATAGGTTCGTAGGGGGTGGATAGGTTGGAGTTTAACTTATCCTAAACCTACAAACATGTCCATGATGTCTAATAAATTAGGTCTGAGACACATGGAGGATTATGCATATGTTCAATAACATGTGCAGTGATTTGTGAGGGGTTGGGATGGAGAATACTTGTTATCTAGTAGAAGCGAAGTGGATATAGAGTGAGACATTTCCTTAAGTTGTTCAAGTTATGTGTGAATGAGATATATATCATTATAGTTGTAACACACGTCATGTTTCCAAGTGTTGGGAATACATTTAGGTACTACAAATTACCCCCATTTCAATATAGTATTGATAAATGTTGGATTAATAGATAAGAAACAAGTAAATACAAACCTCACTTCTTGATCATACAATGATGTTGTAAATTCTTAAATCTCAGTACACCAATCCATATAAAACTTATAATCATATGGAAAGGACGTGTAGATTTTTTTAGATAAATGGTACAAGAGGATTTAATAACCTTTTTTAAATTTCTTCATCACTCTTATAATTCATTTTGATTACGAGTTGATCGCTTCCACCTTGTCAAGTATATTTTCCTTCGTGACTCATGGTGTTACATATCTAGAGGTAGTTATTGAGAATCAAGATATAGTCTAGGTAAATAAGTAGATATGGGAAGATATCATTTTACATTGGATTGAGAAGTTCATCATGTACAAATAATATACCTATGACAGTGCAGTACATGTCATTATTTTGGATGTTGGGAACATGTAGACCATGTGTATCCAGTTTAGTACTACAAACGAGACATAAGGGAATTTATCAACTGGCCCGAGAGGATCAAGAAGATCAAGAGGATTGGGTCAGTAACCACCTAGAAAAAATACTTATGAGATTTCTATTTCTGGATCTAGAGGATAGGGTCCACATCCATAATAATCACTTAATAATCCTCTTCACCTAAAGTAAGCACCTCAAGTCTATTATGACATGTATCTTCAATTACAAAAATTTTAGAGGTATTGAAAATGCAGCAGAGCATGTGTACAAGTGTGAGATACTATGGTATTCTAAGTAAATTACAACTTTATATATGGTAGCTGTTGTATGTATTTTATATACGTTGAGTATAAGAAAGTGAAACTCATGTACACAAAGGTCCAAGAATTAGAAACAAAGTGTTTACGTAAAACTCATGCGAGGCATGCCAGTAGCTTCAGTTCCCTAAGTAGATGATGACCTGCCAGGCTCCTATGTATAAAAGAAAAAAATATTAATATATGTACAACATACACGTGAAACAAATTATAATAATAATCTAGTGCAATTAAATGATTTATTAAAAATGTAAGTTTGTACAACTTGAAACTTATGTTTGAAACACACCCAACCGTAGTAGCTAGCATGTCGACACCGGATGTTTCCTTCACCGGCTCTTGCTATTTAAAATAAAATAAAAAATTAGTTTTTTACATGTATGTAAATGACGTACAATCATATATATATTAATATCTCAAACATGTGAATTAAACTATTGTACATATATATATTATTTAAATTTATTTAAAATTTACCTGTGAAAGACCAATATCAGTGACTCCAGTTCCAAAAACATTCCCCAGCATCTCATCTATAGAAAAAAAATCCTGTGAACAAGCAAATGATGTCTCGCCTGCAGTGCATACGGCACCACATGATCCACAATGGTGTGGTGCACTAGAACTGGCGCCTCCACCAACATCACCGGATGCAATCTGGGTGCTATGTTGGGTGAGAGTGTCAGTGAGCTCCCTCAATGCATGCAATGTATCAATCTCCACAACCTCTTTCACTGTATGAGGGATAACTGAAGGCAGTGGGGGTTTTGGGGCATGGGGGATCCTAGGCTGACCTACGCGTGCACCAGGTCTGCTCTGTGCAGAGCCACCTCCTCGACCAAAAAATTCTGAAAAGTCAAAATAATTCGGGACCTCATTGAGCACAAACTCACAATATAATTTCTTCAAAAAATAAATACAAACCTCATTGTTGTTGCATGGTGGATAATCAAAAACCATCCACCATCGGTCCCAAAAATTGTTTTTGATTCTATCATCATGGCACCAATGGATTGGGAACCGTTTGCAAGTAACTGCAGGGGGGGCATTGGTTCTAGGGTCAGTAAATAATGCACAAATGAGGTCTTTTCCATTTTTTTTTGTCTTTGACGGCCGCATGAGATAGTTTATCCGCATACCACCGCCTACAGTCACTTCTAAAGGTGTTCCATCTATGTATTTGGTTGGTTGCAGACTCGACTTCGCTAATCAATGTTTGCAATGTATTGGCTAAAGTCATGCGGGATGGATTTGTAGCATGATTTTGTCTTATAGTTTGAATTAGGTTCTTAATGACAATTTTATTTTCTTGGATTCTTCCAATGATATTATCTTGCATTCCTGTTGGCTCAGTGGGGATAGAAGGAGCCATAGGGGGCGGATCTATGTTTGGAGGAGGGTTTTGAGGAATGTTCGATGGGTTTTGAGGAATGTTTTGATGGTTTACACGAGCCCGAGCTTGCCGACCAATTGATAAAACAATAAAATTTTATACATAAACAAACAATTCACAAAACCCATGAAAATGCCAAAAAAAACCTAAAATGCAAAAAAAAAACCTAAAATGCAAAAAAATGATTACAATCGGGGACTTACCTCCTCGTCTTGGCGGCATGGTTGAATCTATCGCTATCCAGAAGTCCGATGAGCAATTTTGAGATAGTATTGAAAGTGCGAGTGAAAAACGTTTAGGAAAAGTCGTGGTTCGAAATGAAAATTAGGAAAATAACGAGTCGCGGGACTGTTAAATTTTGTCTTAGAGTTCCACGATCGCGGAACTAGGTTCGGTAATTACTGAACCTAGAATTCAATAACCACGATCACAGTTTTAGGACCGCACTCGTGGTTTTAAAAAAGCGATCGCGGTACCTTTATTTCGGGTTTTTATGTCCACGGAATTGTCCACCAACTTCGTGCACTTACCCTGTGTCAAAAATCCCGCCCATATTAGAGAAGCACACTTCCCAAACCCCGACGAGACAACTATGGAAAGTGTACATTACTCTTAGTGTATAGTCTTCAACACTTTCTCATATGAAAACATGATCTGAAACCTAAAAAGCTCTCACTTGGAAACTATTTTTCCTCTAAGCAAGCTTCTCAATTATAAACTAGTTTCATTGAAGACAAACCAAAGTTGAACACAACTTCATTTTTTCCCTTTTGACCACCTTGGTCATCATGTTTGTAGGATTTTGACTAGTATGAATCTTGTACAACTTCAACTTCTCTTTGTCCAAAGTTGTCCTGATAAAATGGTACCTTAATTATATATGCTTTTTCCTATATTAGAAATAAGAGTTTGTAGATATGTGTATAACACTTTGAGTATCACTATGTAATTTTCCTTCCTCTTGATTATGCCCTAACTCCTCAAGCAATTGTGATAATCAAATCATTTATTTTCTTGCCTCTGTGGTAGGAACATACTCAGCCTCTATGGTTGACAAAGCCACCAACTTATGTAGTCATGAAATCTAGCTCACTTATGTCCCCCCTATAGTGTAAACATAACCTGTCATGCTCCTCCTACTGTCTAAATTTCCTGCCATATCTTAATCTACATAACCACACAAAGTAGTATGAGATCCACTATAGCACAGAACTTTCCCCATGGTCCCTCTTAAATACCGAAGGATCCACTTTATTGCCTACCAATGATCTCTATCTGGATCACTCATAAATCTACTCACCACTCACATTGCATGGGAAATATAAGGTTTGGTGCACACCATGGCATACATCAAACTTCAAACCACTAATGAGTAAGGTTACTTAAACATTTTTTTTCTCTCCTGATGTGTCTTGGGACACAACTCCTTTTATAACTTGAAATTTTTTGCCAAAGGATTCCCAACTCATTTAGCATCCTGTATAATAAACCTCTCTAAGACCTTATTAATGCACTCTTCTGTAGATAAAGTCATCTTCTGTTCCTTCCTATCCTGAGATATCCTCATACCAAGGATTTGTTTGGCTGCCCCAAAATCCTTCATGGAAAAGGATTCACTTAGCTTCTTCTTGAGTACTTTTATTTCTTGCATGTTTTTACCTGCACATATCATCTACATACAAACACAAGATGATATAATTGTCATTGTAAAACTTATTTTTATACATGAAGTGGTTAGAATGGCATCTAATATAACCTTTCTCCATCACGAATCTATCAAATTTCTTATACCATTGACGTGAAGGTTGTTTCAAGCCATAGAAGCTCTTCTTCAGTTTACACACCATCTCCTCATTACCTTTGACATCTTAGCCCTCTGGTTGCTGCATATATATTTCCTCCTCCAACTAACCATGGAAAAATGTAGTCTTTACATTAAGATGTTCTAAGTGCAAATCTTCTGCTGTAACTATTCCTAGAACAGTTCTAATAAAAGTCATTTTTACTACAGGAGAAAAAATCTCATCAAAATCTATACCTTTTTTGTTTACAAACCCCTTGATCACTAACCGAGCATTGTATCTTTTCTTTCCTCCTTATTCCTCTCTTAATATGAACACCCACTTTTTTTGTAATGTTCTTTTGCCTTCAGGTAGCTTCACCAAATCCCATGTTTGGTTCTCCATGAGAGTCTGATGCTCCTCATCCATGGCTTTCTCCCACTTCTTCTTGGTATCTACTTGCATTGCTTCATAAAATATCTTTGTATTTACACTATCAGTGAGTAATAAATAATAAAGAGAAGAAGAAAAGTGTTCAGGTTCTCTTCTTACCCAAGAATACCTCCTCAATATAGGATTTTGGGGATCCTGTTAAGGAGGTTCTTGAACTAATTCACGTGTCACTTTCCAATCAGGAAGATCCTCTACCACTGTATATTCTTTCTTAGATTCTTCCCTATTTTCCTGCAACTGTTTCTTATACATGACTTTATCATTTAATACCACATCCCTAGATAGAATGTTTTTATTTTCCTTAATATTCCAACATTTATATCCAAAGTCATCACCTCCATAACCAACGAAAGTATATTTTTCTAATTTAGCCTCTACTTTGATCCTATCATCCTTGTCTATATGGACAAATACCTCATATCCAAATACTATATGAAATGAATAACAAAATTTCTTACCATACCAAGCCTCCTCAGGTATGCCTCCATCCATACCTATTTATCAAGTACAGAGTTGTGCTCACCGCTTCTACCCAAAAATAAAAAGATAGTATTGCATGTAATCTCATGCTCCTTACATGTTCCATTATTATTTTGTTCATACTTTCTGACACCCCATTCTACTTCAGAGTTCCAGGAACCGTCTTTTTCTTACATATTCCATTCTTAGAGCAATACTCATCAAATTCATTATTGTAATACTCCCCTCCATTATTTGACGTAAGACATTTTAGGTTAAGACTTGTTTCATTTTCTACTAAGGATTTCTGTTTAACAAATGTGTCAAATACCTCAGATTTGTTTCTAATAAAATAAACCCAAACTTTCCTTATTGCATCATCAATAAAATTAAGCTATTAACTTGAACCCCCAAGAGATGATACTTGAACCATCATAATGTACCATCTCCAACTAACTATCTTTCTTTATAGGTCGAATGTTGAGAATCCTTAATCAAGTTTGTTTCCCATTTATGCAGTCCTGAAAAAACTCTAAACCTGTTTATGTATACCTAGGAAAATCCTTCTTTATGATCTCCATGCCCTTATGGCTCATACGACAAAGCCTATAGTGCCATATTGTTATATCTACTTTTAAAGCTAGAAGATTACAAATATTAGTTCTATAAGTGCTTAAATAAAAGGTTCCAACCTTCTTACCTCTTGCCACCATAAGAGATCCCTTAGTAACCTTTTAAGATTCTTTTGTAAATATCACATTATAACCATCATTTCACAAATGCCCTACCGATATCAAATTTCATCTTAATGTAGGAATATGTTTGACATCCTTTAATAAACAAGTATTCTGATTCTTCATCTTAACCTGAAGATAACATTTTCCAACTATGGTGCAAGGCTCATCATCACCAAGAAAAACATGACCAAATTTTCTTGAACATAATCAAAAAAATAATTCCTATATGGATTAGAATAGAAAGAAGCCCCCAAATCTAAAACCCAAGATTCAGTAATATTGTACAAAGAAAGAATCAAAGCATCTTGATATACATTAACCATTGCCACACTTACCTCCTTGTTTTATTCCTATTGTTTCTTCTTTTCTATAAGCTCTGAACAGTCCTTCTTTACATGCCCAAAATTTTCCACCGTGCCAACATACTATCTTGCTTTCGGATTTTGACCTTGGCTGATCCTTTGATTTTCCACAGCTTCCTCTATTCTTTTGTCTCCCTCTATTTTCAACTATCAAAGCATTCCCTCAAGGAGAAGATTCCCCAGAGCTTTTTTTTCACATTTCCTTGCTTATAATCACCCCTACAATATACTCAAACTTAAACTTTGAGTTAGCTGGAATCGTATTGCTTGCCGTGATTACCAGGCTATTCCAACTCTTAGGTAAAGAGAACAAAATTAAAAAATCCATACCTTCTTCATCAAATTCTATTGTAACCAAAGCTAGAGATTTACAACCATATTAAAATCATTTAAATGATCTGCTATTGATCCATTCTCAGACATCTTGATATTAAACAACTTTTTCATTAAAAATATCTTATTATAGGAAGAGGGTTTTTCATATAACTTCCCTAATGCATCCATCAATTTTTTTGTAGTCTTTTCCTTTGAAATATTAAATAATACCAAAAATGCAAGAAATAACTAGATTTTCCGAAGTGCCTTCCTATCTAGAAAATCCCATTATGCATTCGTCATGCTCGAGGGTTTGTTCCCCATCTTAGACATCGCAATAGAAAGATCCTTTTGATAAAGGTAATATTCCATCTGCATCTTCCAAAAAATGAAATTATGCCCATTGAAATTATCAACCCTTGATCTTCCATCATCTGCCATAACTCCCACTCAACCTAAAACTTTTGTTCCTATTCGACACTTTAGCAAACCAAACAAGGCTCTGATACCAATTGTTAGGAAATAAGGGATAAAATATGTGGAATAATCCCTCACAGAATCACAACATTAGAAAGTAATATGTAAAAAAATATTACAAATCTCAAATAAAAGTGCAGAATAAAAATAACACAACATAAAGAGATATTATTTAACATGCTTCACCCAATTTAGGCTACATCCACCTAGAAGCACTTGCTCAGATTTTATTACAAGTCACCGCTCTCTTAATATAATACCCAGATCTATTTGGATCTATTCTTAACAAACTCTACAGATTTCACACCCAAATTAAGACACATTTGCAATGTTACATTAATCCTACCATATGCACAAAACCATATAAATAGACAACTTCTTAAGCAGTTTGATACAAAACCGTGGGTATCAAAACAATGGGAAAAAGACCATCCCATAAACCTATGGGCCCAAAAACAGCCCATAACGGTTGACCCATTACCCATGGGTTAATGAACCCCCATGAGACAATTTGCTATCAGGGGCTTCAACCCCCCGAACCCCCCTGACCCGCTCACCGGCGAGCGGGACCGCCGTAAAAATACCCACAGTGTAATACATGGAAGGTGCTACCACAACTCTAGTACATGAAAATGAGTTCTACCTTCACAACATAACCTACAAGTATTTGCGCCCTATGCGTGTGTACAAAATGAGGTTGGGATTGTGGAACCACCCTACTCAATTCTGTCAAGTTTGAACCTAGTAATTTATGAGTGCGTCATCGAGACCAAGGGGGGAAGGGGTAACAACAAGAGCTACCATGAAACAATGTCAAAAGAAGTGAGGAGATAACCCTGTAAATACCAAGATCCCATTACTTTAGTTCACTTTTGTAAAATGTGTGTAATGTACATAAACAATAAGAGTGTGTCTTCAATTCGTTGATCTCAACCGAGGGTGGAAGATGGGGTCTTGTTGGGAATAGTGGTAAGAGCAAGTGAAAACATGAGGATCGTAATGCACAAGTCAATAGATGTACAACATATGTAGTGACCTGATCCAAGGCTCGTCGGTATCAACCTCATAGAAATGGAGGGAGAGAGATGAATACTTTCCATAACTTATAATTACAAAAAAGGAAGATTTGAAGCATTAGAACCGTATGTAGTAGCCCATAAATGATTATATGAGAAACCATAGACTTAAATATGGAAAGAGAGAGAGATCGAATTTCCTAGCATTGATGTAACAATTTAATGAGGTTTAGCCATAATATGGAGACGTGGGGGGAAGCATAGTATGTAGAAGGAATTTTTGGTAGGGTATGGCCACATTGAAGATCATTTGTAACCTTACATGGTCCTGGTATAATAATTCAACAACATTATTTGATATCCATACTTATGGTGGGGAAGCTTGGACCTAAAGTGCAACATTGTAAATATTGAGCATAAGCATTATTAGGATAGTTGCATCGAGACTGGTGTTCATAAGAAAATAGATAGAATGTTCATGGGGACTGCATTGCTGAAGGGGGGTCCATATAGTTTCTCCCTACAATATTAGGTACTATGGGTCAGATGTAACAACTTCACCATAGGGGAAAAATCTCTAAATATAGGAATAGTGCTACACCAATTTATGCATTACCAAATTTTTGACCTATCATGATACCTAAGCATCTGACTAATGATATATATGCTAAAGTAGTGTGTGAGACTAAGATACATATCATTATATGTAGACTAAGAATAGGATTGAGGACCAAGGAGGAACTTTAGACATGCATATTTCCCAGCCTGTGTCAAAATAGGGTCATTGGAACATGGTATACATATCAATAGTGAAGACTTGTTGATGATAGAAGAATACTTGATACACTAATGTTTTACGATGGAATGGAACAACCCTAAGTAGACACGTATGCAAAATGTTGAAGACCTAGATAGTAACATGCTCTAGTTTGAACACAATATCTTAGTAACCAAGACATGAAATTTTTGTATACAATAGACTCCATGACTATGCATTAGTATGTGTAATGTGTCGAAAGGGATGGATTAACATTCAAGTGAAATACAATGTCAAAAGAGATTAAACCCAAATAAGAGAACATAGATATGATGGCCATGCACAAACATTATCCTTGCTATGTGGAATAACTAAGACACCCTGAATAGGAAGTTGATGAATAGAGTTTGGGTACCATCAAATCATAATGGAGGAGATTTGAGTTGGATGTTGCAGTTGAAGTGCTAATGTGAAAGAACTCTCTAAGAAGTGTAGGCTTAGATTATGGTTGGAAGTCTTGGACGTGCTAGCTTCCTTGATAAAAATATAAACATTTATCATCAATGTACCACTTAAGCCTATGGTGGTTGTGTGGATTTATTTCCTTGGTTCTTACAGATCTCATAAGAATTAAGGGGGCTGAGATTATTTAGTAATTTTCCTTCATCTCTTTTCTCTACAGGAGTTCTAGAGGATGTTACATTCTATGTACTTTTGTTAGACACATATGCATAAGTAGGCATATGGCTTCGATTCAAAAGTAAGGAGATTTGTGAAATTAAGTGTAATATTCTAGTCCTACAATCTGAAAGAATAGGTGCTAGATAAAAAAAAGTTGTGTAATGGTAAATTTTAATGGGGGTTCCTAAAAAAAATTGGTATCACATGATGGAATCGTTCTCGGGAAATTCTCAAATAATTTTTTTGAATGGGTATAAAAATTTGAAGTAAATATAAAAAGGTTGAATTACAAATGTATGCAAACTGCTTGGTGAAATGCCTCTTTGAGATGGAGAATCAAACTACAAAGTTTTGACTAGATTTGTCTCCTCGAGGAATGGTCTCCTTTCCTTAATATTTTATAAGTTTCATATAAATTGGTTTTTAATTTTCAATATAATAAAAAGGTTAAACCATTAGATTCTTAAACCTTTGGTTATTATAAACAGACTTCTATCGCAAAACAATAAAACATCACCTTATCACTTACGCGTTGCAAATAAAACTTGGTGTAAACCTTAGACATAAACCAAATTTCTCAGATGTTTAGAAACTCGGTAATCAAAATGGATAGTTGCATCCTTTCGATTAGGATAGTTAGGTTGAGTTTGTTGTTAAACCTAGTTATCATCATTTCGTAAAATAAGGTAAATTGTGATATTTAAAGACACATAAAACAAACTTCTAGGCCCCAAAAAATAGATGGCAAGTTTCATCTATGTCCCTCATTATGTGGGGAGTTTTATCAAGAATTAGATTGATCAGGAGTGATCATTTGTTCTCTCTTCTATGCCCCTCTAGGTTCCCTGTTACCTTATTCCTATAGTTCTAGGAAGGTGCTAAAACTAAAAATTTGGCATTAGTTTTGTCTCATCATTTGGGGACTGAGTGAAGGATATCTTTTCCTCCTTCGTAAACCTATAGTATTTATACCAACCAATTTCTAACAACATTCAGTTTCGGGAAAAGCACATTTCTAGATAGTTTGGCAATGCGGTTTAGTAGGTCACCAGTTGTAGTTTGACTAGGTCAAACTGGACCAATTACAACAAGTGGATCCAGAGAAATCCTCATCATTTACAACCCATTTTTAAGTTCCTAGTTATGTCAAATTTGATGTATTCTCCATATATATAAGCGCATGTAGGAATCCTCCAGTGGAGAGTTTAACCATCAAAATTCCATTTTTGGATGATGTTTCTTATCCCTCGAGGTAAAACTAGTTATTGTTGCAAGTATCCCAATTACAACCGATGGCCCCAGAAAACTAGCCGCCAATTGTAAATTGTTTTATAGTTCTGAATTTGGTCAGTTCTTATGAATTCTTGGTATATAGGAGTACACATAGGAATTTATCCATTGTGCGAGTGACTATTGTAAGGTAATTTTTTAACATGGTTCTTTAGCCTATGATCTAAAACTAGTAGAATAATGGAAAATAAGGTCGTAGGACCCTAACAAAGAGAATACACTGTTGTGAAAACTATTGAAACATATAATTAACTATTTGAAAATCTCCTGTGTGACTTGTGGTGTGAAATGTGACATTTGGAAAAATAGTGTTTCTCTCTCTCTTCCCTATCTCTTTTTCTCTCCTTGGTTAAGAAATGAAGTGAATTGAAATGGAATAAATATATGTCTCTAACCCTATCCTTTTGAATGCAAATTATTATTATTATGTAAATGGGAATAAAAATGTTAATTATTCTAGATTTAGGTGGAATCCATGCTAGTGATTTATCGTTAATTTCATGCTCACATGATTTCACATGATGCAAGTAAGATGGTAAAGAAGTTTGGTTATAATTCATTTTGTATTAGTGTAATTTATATTTTTTAATGGAAATATATATATATTTATACACACACACACACACACACACACACACACACACATATACATATACATATATGTATATATATATATATATATATATATATATATATATATATATATATATATGTATACACACACACACACACACACACACAATATATATGTATGTATGTATGTATGTATGTATGTATGTATTGTTGTACGTTATAGTAAAGTTTATTATTGAAATTTTGTAATATGTACGAGATGCTAGTTTTAGGGGTGCTTTACGAAATGTGCTTTTAAGCATATGTGTCATTTTGATTCAGATATATATATGGAAACAAAAAAAATGGGTTGGACATATGTGTTAAATAAAATTTAATCTAATAACGTGTAGTTAATTTCTAGTTTGCAATTGATGATTAAATAATTGGTGTGTTGTGTTCCTTACCTTGAAAATGTATTAAAGAAATATAAATGAAATAGCCAACCCTAGTATAAAATTCATATGTGATTATTTTTAGCATAAAAAACTAAAACCTTATGATGAACTTAAATCTTTACACTCAATGACACTTTATATTTTAGGTAATTAGGAGCCCAAGTTAGATTTTTTCATCATAGTGTAGATAATTAGACAAATTTCCATGAACCCAACAATTAGGAAGGATAAGGTTAAAAAATTTCTTGCGTATGTTGTCCGTTCCTAGGATTGATAGTTGTGTGTGTAGTAATTAGTTTTTGATTTCCTTAAGGTAGTACTCTATGGGTAACCAAACTCCAACATAATGTAAAACCCTCTTGGTTGGGCTCACATGTAGAGTGAAGAGTGTTAGGTGGAAAATATCACCAACTACCCTTAAAAATCACCTTTAAGAGTTGTGATCATAAATGAACTCGATACTCAATATCAAATGTCATATGGGTTATATGTTGCCATACTAATAGTTAATGGTGAAAATTAATGTGTATTATTAGTTTGAGAAATGACATGATTGGAGAAAGGTAAAATTTTGGTCATTCTCTTATTGTTCTTATACCATATTCTAGTGAGAAATGAGACCCACATTGTGTAAACTCTTATTTGAGTTTTAACCCCTTAAAACAATCAACTACTCCATATTGCTATCCCACTACTCCTATCAGGTAATAGATGTCTGATTTGAAGCTAGGTGATCATGTTCTTAAAGAAAAATCCCCTAAGATAGGGACTAGTAGTCTCATAAGAATACAAATGTCAATATTAATAAATAGGCTACACAATTCATAACAAAAATCACAAGAAATTAATTACGGAAACCCTCTTCATTCGGATGTAAACAATACTCAGGAAACCTAATCTAGAAACCAAAAAAGGAAGTATGTTTCCATGCTAAGTTCTTTTCAAATCCTAACGAATTGTTGGAGCATAACTATAGTAAAATTATAATTGAGGCTTGACCTTGGGAAGTGTAATCCTGGGATGTTATTCCACCGGAAAGTGAAAATGATCTTCCTTGTAATTTTATTAAACCCTCTTGATTTGGATAAAGAAAATATTTCGTATATAATCCTTAGTGGGTAGTAAATAAACTATAAATTTATAAATGAGTGAAAGAAACATTACCCTAAATCCATAGATAAAAAAAGTGAACTTCAGATCCTTTGGACTTACACTTGTTACATTGTGTAATGGAGGTATGATATAAGATCAAGACACACGACCTTATGAGTCAATCCTAAGGATAATACCTATTAGCTTTGTGTGTAGGTAAATATACCTTTGTGTAATTTAATATCCTCTTAACGAACAAACAAATTAAACAAGTAATTGAAATAATGTAAATGATCCTTATTTAATGAGATACACCATAAATTAAATGTTAAACTATATAAATGAAATCTATCAAAAAGGAAAATAAATGTATGATTCACACATTATGATCTTTTCTATAACTTAATTTAAATATTGAATCTTTATTTTAATAAATGTATAATCCTAAAAATATCATGTCGTGGGAAGACCCTATATATAACTTTATATTATAGTTGAATCTTTATCTTGTGTCTTGTCATTTGATATAAAGTGGCCTTGATGTGCATCATGCATTTTCATGTTATCTATGTGCGTTAATGTTGTGAAAACATATCATGTGTTGTGCATAGTCCTAAATGATCTCCTATAGTATCTGTGTAATTTAATTGAAGTCAAAAAAACATTTATTCAAGAATTTTTAGTGTTGTTTTTGTGTACGTGTAAACTATGGGTGTTACATTTGGTATCAAAGTGGAGGTTCATGCACTCAAACCTCATAAAAGTTGCGATAATTTGAAACGGTGGTGGTGGAGATGGGATGAGTAATGTGATATATGTTGTGATGTGATAAACATTTTTAATTGTGATATTATGAATGTAAATGTTATGTATGAAACTTAGTGCGTATTAATTATCATGTTTATGTGATTATGATGAAATTATTCACCCTCCATTTCATGGATTCAATGAGGATTTCACGTGTGATGTATTTCTTGTGCATAAAAAGAATGTTGATGTGGATTACGGATTCTTGGAGCGTCTTGTCATTTTGTGATATGTAGGTGTGCTGATTTTTTGTATGACAATATTGGTGTGTATTGAATTGGATGGTATCATGATGTTATAATTCCCACTCCTCTTTGACACTTAGTATATTTTGATTTTGATCACTATTGGCTATTGACATGGATATTATCATCTGATTTTTTGTTTAACATGATGTTCAATGATAGAGATATTTTGACTATTGATGGATTGTGATTCATAGTGTGATTTGTGTGGATTCTTAGAGACATAGAGAGACATTTTATATTGATGATGATGATGTGTTGATAGCATATATATTTACTAACATTAAAAATTCTTTTCATGTTGACTATGATTTAGTATTTGAACTAATCTCATGATCTTGTTGATATTGATAAAATGGAAGAATTGAGATGATGTTGAAATTTTAAACAAATGATAGAATTATTTAGTTTAAATGACAATTTAGTCATATGAGGATGTTTATTGATGGATGTGTGGATATTTATCTTGGATGTATTGTGTAATTTTGCATGTAATTGTATCAAAACAATCAAAAGGGGGTTAGGAGACAAACCATAGTGGAATACTAGATGGATACCATGAAAACTTTCGTAATTTTTGATGTTGTTTTATTAGTTTGTTAGCGGTATCCCCATGGGGGGATGACCTCCAAATGTGACCATGGGATTTATGTGTAATTCTTTCCATTTATTTTTTCCAGAGTATGTGATTTATTTTGTATGTAATTCATTTAGTCATTGTTTATTTATGTGACTTAATTAAGTGAAGGAATAATGTTTATTAAATCATTTGGGGATGTGATAAAAGGGGCCATTTATTAGAGTCATTGGTTCTTTGGATCTTTTTTTTTACATTGAGTGTATTTGACTTTGATTGTTGTACACTGTACCTTACTTGGGAAATTCAGATTTAGACTTAAGGGCCGTTTTTTGAGGCATGTAAGACTAGGTGAGGTTGTCCCACACCTCTTAATTTCATATACCAACCCTACCTATGGATTTGGGGGTCAAAACTAGAACCCATTATGTGTTTTGTAAGGCAAAAACTGATATTTAATGCCCTTTTCTTACACGGGTTTCAAATTTTTTCCTTAAGGGGTGTGGATTTTTGTTGAGTGTGTAAGAGGCTTGTCATTCCTCTCAACCACCAATTTATTTTTCCTTGGGGTTGAGGTTTGACTTATGAGTTGCAGTTGAGAATAAGTGATGTGGCATCCTACATTGAGCCAACTCAGCCTCCTCTCCTCTTTTTCTATATATGAAAGTTTAATTATTTGTTTGGGGATTACTTCCTTTTATTGCGTACCTGTATTTATTGAATTTTTGGAACTTGCTAGAGTTGGATTGAGCTCTGAGGATTTTGGAGTGTGATTCTTTGATAGAGTTCTTAATATGGAAAGGTAGGAGTTACACTCTTGTTACTTATTTTTTTATATGTGTGTATTGTATGTAAGTGAATGGTTTGGGTTCTTGTTTGGATCTTAGGAAGAATTCCTAAATATGGTGTACGAGAAGGAAATGGGGATTTTTATCGTACGGAGGCATAAGAGTTTTTTTCATGTTTTGGGAGGGAGTTGGGTTGGGTGCCCCACCTTGGATAAGAAAGTGATTTCTTTTCTTACTTGGTTATTTTTAGGGAGACATAAGAGATTGTAGGGAGGAATAAGAGAATGTTAGAGGCATAAAAGGATCTTGAGGGAGGATTCAAATTTGTGTAGGGTTTTTGAGTTTTCTTTTCAAGGATTTTAAGAGGGAAAATAATCCCTTTAGGAGACATAAGTGATCTATGCATAGATCCTTTCTCAATTGGCTTTGAATTTCAAACCTTTTGTATCTTGAAAGTTGCATTCTTATGATTATTATATTGTGTTTGAATGTGTGTTAAATACTTGTGAAATTTTGTATTGTGATGTGGAAGCATTGTGTTCGTTTCCATGAGTTGTATCCATTCCTTATTTGATTTTCGTTATGTCTTAGGGGCCAATGAGTAGGATAACTTATTATCCTCATAGGATTATTGGTTAGGTAAAGAGTGTTTCCTCTCCCCTATTTTTGTTATTTTGATTAAATTGAAGAAATGGTGGAGGCATTGTTAAGGATTAGGATTTGGAGCATTTGTAGAATTAAAAAGAAATCCTTCAGTGTAAAAACCTTTCTTATAATTCCCACTTAAGTGGAAGGCTAGTAGACTTGCATTTAAAATAAAAATTGTATTGTATATTTTTTATTAAGTTGTAATGTATTGTTTGAAAGAAAGCTCTTTGCATTGTAAGAAATGATCTATGCTAAAAGAAAAAATAATAAAGTTCATTGTTATTTGTAGGATTTATATTATTGTAAAGAATGAAGGAAGAACTTGGAAGTTGTAAATCATTGAGAATGTATTCTTAGTAAATATTTAGTGTATGATAGTTTCTTGTTATTTCCTTGAATACATGATTGTAGTTGAAATGGAAGTATGCACTGAGTTATAATAAGTTAGTTTGTTTAAATATTGCATTCTTGTTGTGAAAAGGAAAAAAATGATACTAGAAATAGAGTAAGTTGCATTCCTTCATTTAAGCTTGAAGGAAAATTTATTGGGAAAGTTTTCTTCTAGTTGTTTTGTTGTATCCTATTGAATTATAAAATATATGTAATTTATTGATTTAAGTCATGGAATGAATAAATAGTTTAACCTTTCAAATAGTGGTTTTAGGTCCCTATATTTAAGCTAAAGTTGAATGATAAATCATCCTAGTAAAATTTGTTTTTGGAAAAATAGTCAAATTGATGGTTCTATTTTCGAAGAACAGGACCACATCCCTGTGCAAAGTGGTGGTCACTGAACCTCCGGCCTAATCAGAGAAGCGGTCTATAAACCACCACTTAGAAAAGGTGGCGGATTGTGAAGCATCACCTAGGTAGGGTGGTGGTTCCAGGAATGCGAACCTGCTCATGGTGCCATTTTATCACTTTCACCAGAAAGATAAAATCCACAAATGTGCAATTTTGAACTTTATTTAATTAAAATCTGAGTCCATAAAATTTAAAAAAGGAAATTATTAGGAAACCATAAAGAAATAAAATCATTGTTTTAAGCATTTAAATCCTTGAATGGGAATCTAAATGTATTAAGTCTCGTAGATTAAATGGAAATAGGGTTTTTCCCAAATGGAGAACTGAAAAAAATTGAAATAGCTAAATAACTACTCTAGATTTAGGGTAGAACCTCTATAATCAACAAATGGAATACATTGCTATAATAAATCCATAAACTAAGCTACAAAAATCTAGATCCAAAGGAATCCCTCCATGGATTTTCTCCTTGCTTTCATGGCTTCCACTCCTCTAGCCTGCAAACCAAAGAAAAGAAAACATATCAAATGAGGAGGATAGGGAAAAGAAAAAGGTTTAATAAATTTTCATAAGTATACTTAGGTTTAGTATAGAACCCTAAGATCTAGTGGCCACAATTGATTTAATCCAAGGGTTAGGAAAAATTATCATACAATTATTAGGTGAGATTATATATTATGGGTTTTTAAATAATTTAAAGGTATGTGTAAATAAGTGAGTGGGGCCACTTAGTTCCCTAGTGTATTGAGTAAAAATATTTTAACTCTCCTAGTATCTTTTAGTAAATGATTCAATGAACATTAAGGATAATAGTTTAAGAGAACTAAGGTAACTAAGGATAATGGTTTATTAAATGTGGGTTTAAATGTTGATAAGAAGGGGAAAACTATTTAACCAAGTAAAAGAAATTAATGGACACTTTCTAGAGGGTTGTAATGGTATTGACCTTAGAAATAGAATTAAGGATATTTAATTATCAATCTAGACAGGTTCAATTTTATGTAATGTAGTAGATTGCTGATAAGAGTTAATCAAACGTACTATAGGGTTGGCACCCTTGCAATATTTTAAAACAAAAAAAATCTGCAACTTTCTAGATAATTATTAAGGTGAATGTGGTTTTTGAATGTTGAAATTGTGAGTGTTACAGATGTCGCCACCATATTGTGATGAATATTATGTTTCACCATATTATATTGTGATTGACTCTATGTTTTAATGTTATTCATTGTGTTCATCATACGTATAATTCATAGAATATGTGATGTTTCATGTCGTGAATTAGGGGTATATGGTGATCGTATGATCCCTATTGTACAATAATTTCATTTTGGGTGCGCTATGTGGAAATGTGATGTATATTAATCTGTGAAAGTAATGATTATGTTAAAACCATAATTTTACCAGGCATAAGATGTTATGGTTATTTTTCATAAATAACATTGTGTTAGTGATGTAGTTATGTGCTATGTTTTATACCTTACACTAAATGAACCTAAGTCGAGAAATCATTAAGAGTGTATGTGTGGAGAGAGGAGACATGGACCAAGTTATCATAATCTTGAGCCAAGTACAAGTTAGGAATTGGAGTCTTATATACACTGAAAACCCACTTCTATCTGTTTATTATACTTCACATTTTCTCACTATAATATGGATGTGTACCATACCACCTTAGGCTCAACTTATGGAAACTAGCACCTCCGAATCTCTCCGATTGGGTTGTTCATCAAAAAATCCAATGTGATTTTGACTATGTTGAGCCTTGTGGGAGTATGGAGGGATGATTCAGGAAGAATTTATGCTAGTTGTATGATTTGATATGTTAGTTTACAAGTTGAGGCTCGATATCTGAGTGCCAACAACTTGATCATTACACATCTAGTTGTTATATAAGGCCACATACTGATTGTGATTTTTTATTTCTCTATACGTATTTTATTTGTGAATTTGACTTTTCTTTTCTCTCCCTTCAAGAACCAACAATTTTTTTCTATTTAACGTCTAATTGATTTGTTGCAATTTTTGTAATTTTATTTGGTTGTTGCACTAACATGTTAAATTTTTCGCTAACTACAGATGATTAGCCATTTATTTTTCTTCTATTGAAATATCAATTTAAGTTAAAATTATTCCTAGAGTTTTAAACTAGTTTCCTCGCTTGGCCCAAAGCGATTGAATTCGATGCCAATAGGCAATTTTACTTATGGTTTTGGAATGTTGGTTCTAATGTTGTATGTGTTATGATAGGGACATGGGTTCACCAAGGATCGGTGATACCTATGGGACCAATTCGTTGTATGGGGGTAGGTCCCAATGAGTTATAGATAACTAGCAAATTGTTGAACCATGAGCTATTATGTCACTTCAGTTAGAGTTATGATGACTCTATATGCCTAGGACCATAGGGTGACCGAACTCTATGGTAGAGCTAAAAGGAAAATTTATCTTTATTTTATAGCTTAGGAGGTACATGCAGTTGTTTATGATGCTTTAGGAGGTATATGGAGATATTTTGTGATTCATTTAGAGGTATATGGAGATGTTTTGTAATGCTTTGGGAGGTATATGTAGTGGTTTTGTGACTTTTTGGAGGTATATGTAGCTATTTTGTGATGCTTTGGGAGGAATATGGAGTTGTTTTGTGACTCTTTGGGAGGTATATTGAGTTGTTTATGATGCTTTGGGAGGTACGTGGAACTATTTTTTTATGCTTTGGGAAGTATATGTAGTTGTTTATGATGCTTTACGAGATATAGGGAGTTGTTTTGTGATGCTTTAGGAGGTATATGGAGTTGTTTTGTGATGTTTTCAGAGGTGTATTTTATTGTATTATGATTTATGCATACTCATGTGGGTTTAGTTGTGTTTTATAATGTTTAGGATAGATTCTCCTCATTAGGGTACAATTGTGATCCTCATTTGACACTATGTAACTACAACTATGGTCTTGAGTTTTGTGACACCTTCGTATGTCTCCTTTTTGGAATTCCATGTTGTTATAGTATTCTTATTTTGCAAGTCCTTTTATGTGAGGGGAACGTGTGTGACAAGTAATATATTGAGTGGGTCATGTATATTCTTTACATAGGTCGGCTTAGTTCTTGTGATATAGTCCTGAAGGTACATATCATGATGTATTGTGAACCATTAGTGTTATCTTTTTCCATGGTGTGATATTTTGATGTTAGTTTCTATTAGGAACCCACGAAAAATAAATAAAATCAAATCCTAAGAATTAAAATATTAAGAGATTGATATTAATAAATATCCTTAAGGAAAATGATTAACTAAGTAATAATATAACCTAAAAAATAACAATCTTCATAGAACATTAAGAAAACATCAAGACTTTCCTTCTTCCTTATGGTCATGCTTTGACAATAGGTATTCTTTTTGCTAGTGACATGATTTGTTGATTATTTCCACCTTACTCATGAGCTCCTCTTCTAATCTTTGGCTTGTGTCACATCGAGCATGATTCTCATATAAGGGGAGGGGAATGTAATGCTTGACTTCATTTTCATAATGGTGTAGTGTGGGTTCCACCTTCACATCTGCTCTGCTGGTACAAAATCTTATCTCACCAAGATATTGTGCAATTGTGGGTTACTCTAATGAATTTTTCATTTTGCAGATCATTATTTGTGAGGGTTTCAAGAAATCATATGGTATTATAACCTTGTAATGTCACGCTTTTACCCAAATATAAAATCCCCTTTGGTGGACATTCCTTTATTCTTATTTTCATTGATCTAATCCAACCTTGTATTCATATTTTCATTTATCTAATCCAAGAGGGGGGGATTCTTTTCCTCGAAACTCACCCTTTTGTTTCACAAGATAATACACGATAATTTTATGACCTTGATCAAAGGTGGGTATATGGAATTGTAAAAGTAATGAATATATGAGTAGTTACATATTATATATATATATATATATATATATGTATGTATATATGTATATATGTGTGTATGTGTGTGTGTGTGTGTGTGTGTGTGTGTGTGTGTGTGTGTGTGTGTGTGTGTGTGTGTGTGTGTGTGTGTGTGTGTGTATAAAGACACAAATATGATCTAAGTAATAAAAAATCATTAATACCATATAAATGTTATATAAAATAAATTTTAAAAAATACATAAATAGAATTAAAAATAGATAAAATATAAATAATAAAAATAATAATTAAATATATGAGTGAAATCAAAGTTTGGTGGTGGAAGAATTTAATGGATGTAGGTGAGTTTGAGACATGGGGGGGAAGCATGATGTGTAGAAAGTTTTTTTGGCAGGGTATGGCTGCTTTGAATGTCCTTTATGACAAGTCATGTTTCTTGCATATTAGTTCAACCACTTTATTTGATATCTAGAATCATTGACCAAGTTGAAACCCAAGGCAACATTGTAATTTTTAGCAACATTTCGATAATTGCAGTGACTTGAAAACTTAGCAAAATAAATAGAATGTTGAGGAAATTCGTTTTGAATGGAACTCCAAATTTCCTCTCTAAAATCTTACCCATTATGAGTCAATGCAGCGATCCACATGGAGAAAAACGTGTAAACCAAATACACCCTCATTTTCTCCTTATGCAATTTTTTTTACCTTGATATATATCTCTCTCTCTCTTTTTGCATGTGCGTGCATGTGTGTGTGTGTGTGTGTGTGTGTGTGTGTGTGTGTGTGTGTGTGTGTGTGTGTGTGTGTGTGTGTGTGTGTGTGTGTGTGTGTGTGTGTGTGTGTGTGTGTGTGTGTGTGTGTGTGTGTGTGTAAAGCAGGTTAAATAGTCTTAAAAAGATAGGGGGAAGCTACTACATGTTTATGTTATGTTTGTTTTATGTAGAGGAAGAAGATGATTGAGGACCAAGGAGGTGCTTTAGATAGGCGTACTTCCTAGCTTGTGTCAAAATGGGGTGTTTAGAGTAGGGTATGGATATCAATGAATGCATAAATGATATAGGAATATTGTCAGATGTTGTAGTTGCAATGGTGTTGGTAGACATGTATGGAAAATGTTGAAGCATAGATAGGAACATATAGTTTTCGACAAAATTTAATAAAAACAAAACATGGATTTGTGGATAGCATTGACTGTAAGATATGCAAAACATAGGTTTGTTGGTAAGGCTTTAGAAAATTTCAAGAAAATATAATTGGTAGTTTTAGAGCCAAATAAAAAAAAAATATTGTATATATATATATATATATATATATATATATATATATATATATATATATGAGAGGTGATGAATAGAGTTTGGGTGTCATCAAAGCTTAATAGAGGGGATTTGAGTGGGATGTTATGGTTGTAGTGTTCAATGTAAGAGAACTCTCTAGGAAGCGTAAGCTGAGACCAGGGTTGGCAGTCTTAGATGTGCCAACTTGCTTGAGGAAAATCTAAACATTTATTATCAATGTGCCACTTAATCCTATGGTGGTTGTGTTGATTTGTTTCCTTGGTTCTTACAGATCCTATAAGAATAAAAATGCCCTAGAGTATTTAGTAATTTTCCTTCATCTCTCCTGTCTATGTGAGTTCCATAAGATGTTACATTCTATGTTCTTATATTAAACACATATACAAAAGAATACATGTAGTTACCATTCAAAAGTAAGGAGATTGGTTAAATGGAGAGGAATATTCTACTCCTACAATCTGAAAGAAATGGGGGTAGGTAAAAAAACCTATGGAATGGTAAATTTTAATGGGGGTTCTTCAACAAAAATTTGTCTCACGAGTTAAAATATTTCTGCGGAAATTATCAAATCATTTTTTTGAATGGGTATGAAATATTTCAAGTAAATTTGAAAATGTGGAATTACATATGCCCTTAAACTGCTTGACAAAATGTCTCTTTCAAATGGAGAATCAACCCCACAATTTTGAATAGCTTTGTTCCCTCTAGGCATTGTCTGCTTACCTTCATCCTTTAAAATTTTCATATAATTTTGTTTTTAATTTGCAATATAATAGAAATTTAAAAGAATTATATGCTTAAACCTTTGGTTATTATAAACCGATTTGTATTGCAAAACAATAAAATGTCACCTTGTGACTTACACATTGCAAATAAAACTTGGTGTAAACCATAGACTTAAACCAACTTTCTAAAATGTTTCGAAACTCAGCAATCAAAATGGATAGTTGCATTCGTTTGAGTGGGCTAGTTTTGTTTAAGTTTTTTGTTAAACCCAGTTATCATACTTTAGTGAAATAAGGCAAATTGTGATATTTGAAAACTCACAAAATAGACTTCTGGGCCCCAAAAAAGGGATGACAAGTCTCGTCTATGTCCCTTATTATGTGGGGAGCTGTATCAAGCTTTAGATTTACCCTGAGTGAACATTTTTGCTCTATTTTCTTCCTGTCTAGGTGCATTGTTATCCCACTCTTGTAGTTTGAGGAAACTACTAACACTAAAAAGTTGGCCTTCGTATCCTCTCACCGTTTGGACCCCTAGCAAAGGAAAGTTTTTCAACCATGTCAATATTCTAGTATTTCTACTAGAAAATTTCTTACAACATTCATTTTGGGGAAAAAAATAGTTTTAGATAGCTTTGTAATGACGTTTTGTAGAGCTACATTCATAGTTTGAATAGGTCAAAATGGACCAATTATGATTGGTGGTTGTGAAAAACTTGTCACCATGTACAACCCATTATGCGGTTCCCTGTTTTGTTAACTTTGACGTATTCTCCAAATATAAGAGGGCATGTAGGAATCTTCCTATGCAGAGTCCAATAATCGAATGTTGGTTTTCAAATGAGGTTTCTTAGCCCTCAAGCTGAAATTGATTCTTGTTGCAACTAGCCCAATTACAACGTATGGCCTCAAAAAACTAGCTGTCAATTGTAAACTATTTTCTAGTTCTTAATTTCATCAATTCCTGTGAATTCTTGGTATATAGGAGTACACGTAGGAATTTATCCATTGTGCAAGTTCCCATTAGAAGGTAATTTTTGAACATGGTTCTTTAGACTCTGAGCCAAAATTAGAGGTTTTACACAACTAGTAAACTAATGGGAAATAAGTTCATAGCACCCTAGCCAAGACAATACACCATCATCAAAACTATTGAAAAATATAAGTAACTATATGAAACTCTCTTGTGGGACTTGTGGTGTGAAATGTGACTTTTGGAAAAATAATGTTTCTCTCTCTCTTCCCTATCTTTTTCTCTCTCATTTGTTAAGAAATGAAATGAAATGAAATGCAATGAATATATGTCTCTACCCCTATACTTTTGAATGCAAATTATTATTATTATGTAAATGGGAAACTAAAAACATTAACTATGCTAGATTTAGGTGGATGTCATGTCAGTGATTTATCGTTGATTTCATGCTCACATGGTTTTGAGGGATGCACATAAGATGGTGAAACCACATGGTTTAAATTCATTATTTATTATTGTAATTTGTATTTTTTTAATTGAGATATATGTATGTATGTATTGCTATGTTATAGTAAAGTTTATTATTGAAATTTAGTAACAAGTATGAGATGCCAGTTTTTGCGGTGCTTTGGGAAAGGTGTATTTAACCATAGGTGTCATTTTGATTCATATATATGTATGCGAAAAAAAAGCGGTTAGAAATATATGTTAAATGCAATTGAATCTAATATTTTATGGTGCATTTCAAGTGTGAAATTGATGATTAAATAATTTGTGGTGTGGTCCTTACCTTGAAAATGTAATAAAGAAATCTAAACGAAATGGTCAATAGTAATATAAAATTATTACTTGACTATTATTCCTATCTGATTCTTTCTAGTATAGAAAACAAAAACCTTAGGATGAACCTAAATCCTTACACTCAAATTTACTTTCTACTTTAGGTTAATAAGAGACCAATATTGAGATTTTCATCATAGCCTATATGCTTAGTGACATTTACTTGAACCCAACAGTTAGGAATGAAATGGTTAAACTTTGTCTTAGGTATGTGGTCCCCTCGTAGGATTGATAGTTTTGTGTGCAGTAAGGATAATTTGATTTCCTTAAGATGATACTCTATGGGTAACTAGACTCCAACATAATGTAAAACCCTCTTGGTCTGGCACAAATGTAGAGTGAATATTTTTAGGTTGAAAAGATTTCCAACTACCCTTCAAAGTCACCTTTAAGAGTTAGGATCATAAATGAACTCGATACCAAATATCAACTATCATTTGGTTTTTATGATGCAATACTAAGAGTTAATGTTGAAACATAACAACATTTTAGTGTATGCTTAGTTTGAGAAAACATAGCTGTAAGATGATGTGCTTGGAAAAATGTAAAATTTAGGTTGTTATCATATCATGCTTAAAACATCTTGTGGTGAGAAATGAAATCCACATTGTGTAAACTCTAATGTGAACCTTAACCATGTAAAACTATGAACTACTCTATATTTCTCTCCCACTATTCCTAGTAGGTAAGATATGTTTGATGTGAAGCTAGGCTATCATGTTATTAGAGAAAAATCTCCTAAGATAGGGACTAGTAGTCTTATTAGGATAAAAGTGTCACTTTTAAAAAATAAGATATAAAATTCGTTACAAGAAAGATATGAACCCAGTTAAGGAAACCCCTATTAAGTTCAACCTAAATGATACTCATGAAACATAATCTAGAAAAAAAAATAAGGAAGTATGTTTCCATGTTATTTTCCTTTGAATTCCTAATTAATTGTTTGAGCATAACTATAGTAAAATTATAATTGACACTTGACCATGGGAATTGTAATCATGGGATGTTATTTCATAGGAAAGTGAAACATGTTTTCCTTGTAATGTGATTAAAAAATATTTTTGTGGATAAACAACCTATTTCGTATATAATCCTTAGTGGGAAGTAAATCAAATATCAATTTATAAATGAGTGAAATAAACGTGACCCCAAATTCTTAAATAAAAAAGTGAACTTCACAGCCTTTGTACTTGTACTTGTTATGTTGTGTAACGGAGGTATGATATAAGATCAGGATGCATGACCTTAGTATTGAATCCTAGGGATAATATCTAGTAGCCTTGTGAGCATGTAAATAAATATCTTAATAACGAACGAATAAATGAAACAAGTAATTAAAATAATGTAGATGATTCTTATTTAGTTAGATATTCTATAAGTTAAATGTTAAATTGTATAAATGAAATCTATGAAAAAGCAAAAGAAATGTATCATTCACGCATTATGAGCCTTTCTTGAACTTAAGTTAAATATTGGAACATGCTTTTAATAAATGTGTAATCCTAAAATATCATGCCATGGGAAAACCCTATCTATAAGTTTATACTCTAGTTGAATCGTTATGTTGTGCCATGTCATTTGAAAAAAAAGTGGCCTTGATGTGCATCATGATGTTATCTATGTGGGTTGATGTTGGGAAAATATATCATGTGTTATGCGAATTCCTAAGTCATCTCTTGTAGTATCATGTGCACTATAATTTAAGTCAAAAAACAATATTCTAATATTTTTAGTGTTGTTTTTGTGTTTGTAAAATGTGGGTGTTACAGGGAGAATGTGCATTCCGATGCATTGAGTCAACAGAGATGCCTTGTCATGCCTACATCAATGGGTTTAATATTTTAAAGAAGGATCTTAAAGAAAATTCCACACGACAGGTTTAATCGTTTGGATAGGGTAGAGATTGAGTCCCACAGACCCACTGAAGGGATGTTTGAGGTGATATCACTGGATTCTGATGGGCTTGTTAGACACAGGGGTCAGATATATGTGCCTAGAGATAGAGGTCTTCAACATGACATTCTAGTAGAGGCTCATTTTTTACCTTATTCAACCCATCCGACAGTGAAGAAGGTGCATGCTACACTAAGAAAGTTATTTCATTTGGTTGGAATTTAGAGTGATATAGCTTTGTATGTGTCTTAGCGTTTGGAGTTCCAGAAGGTGAAGGCCAAGCATAAGCATATAGTTGGCCTTCTTTATCCTTATGATATACTAGAGTGGAAATGGGACACCATTTCCATGGACTTCATTATTGGGATACCTATGTCGAGATATAACTACGATGCGATCATGGTTAGGGTGGATAAATTGAAAAAATTGGCTCATTTTTTTCTTGTTAAGACAACCTATAAATCCAGTACAATTAGACATGTTTATTTGGATAAGATAGTGAGATTACATGGGATTCTACGGAAGATCATATATGACCATGGCCTTTTATATAGTTCACACATTTAGACCACCATCCAATTTACACATGGGACAAAGATCAATTTCAGTACAACTTATCACCCTGAGACAGATGGTAAGACTGAACGGGTGAACCAGGTACTAGAGGATATGCTCCAGTTGTATGTTATGGATCATCAGTTATGATGCGAGGAGTATTTGTATCTAGTTGAGTTTACATACAATAATAGTTTTCAAAGTTCCATTGGTATGTCACTCTTCCAGGAATTGTATGGAAGAGAGTGCAGGACTCCATTGAGTTGGGACAAATTAGAGGACATAGTTACTATTGGGCCAACTATGTTAAAGGATATGGAGAAACAGGTCACTTTGATCAGGAAGAGATTACTAGAGGCATAGGATAGGAATAAGAAGTATGCACACGAAAGGATGATAGACCGTAGTTACGAGGTTGGCTCGAAGGTATTCCTGAGAGTTAGACCTCATAAGATCCCTATCTGTTATGGAAAATTCTCAAAGATATATATGAGATTTTTGCATTTTTTTGAGATCTTGAAGAAAATCGGTCCCATTTCCTACCACTTGGCTTTGCCACCCAACTTGTCTCGCATCGATGATGTCTTTCATGTTTCTATTTTATAGACATATATAAAGGATCCATCTCATGTATTGGATTGGAATTATTTGTAGGTGTAGGAGAAGGGACATGTGACTATGGAGCCCGTGTAAATTCTAAAGTGCATGACCCTAGGCCTATGAGGGAGTGAGATTGACCAGGTGTGCGTCTAGTGGGATAGATATGATGAGTCATCAACTTCATGGGAGGATGCCACACTACTATGAGCATAGTTCCCACATCTATTCCATTAAATTCTAGGAGGAAGTCAGGTCTAAGGGGAGGGGGTGTACTGCCCACTCCTCTTCGACATATATTTTTTCTATGATTATGATTATTATCTACTTAAGTGATATAGACATTGTTATGATATTTTAGATAGCCTATTATTAGACATTATGGACATTGTGATTATCACTATGTTTTGTCTCTTATTATGGATTAAATGGGTACATAGAGGACATTGATAGATACCACAATACATGATGGATATTTAGTGTTATTCTACTTATATATTGACATCTCAATTCTCGATGTGGTGAAAAGATTGTGTCACACCATCTAAGGTGAGGAGGGGTTGTCTCTCCACTATACATATGGGTAGACATAGCATGATCTATCTTGACTCATATTTATTTAATCTACTTTGAATTAAATATTATTTCAGATTAAATTACTGTAATTACTGATATTAAGATAATTAAGTATAATAATTTGCAATTATTTGATAATGTAAAAATCTAAGAAAAAGAGAGATGAACGATAACTTAGTGGAGTTATTGTGACTTGGGAATGATTGGGATTGTGTTTCTACTAGAACAAGATGGATACATCATTACAAAGTATCGATGAGTTTTCAAAACCTTAGGAATGCATAGGACAAAAGTGCCCACAGGAGGAAAGGAGCACTCCAGGAGATCATGACTAATCTAGGCTCCTATCCCTTCTCATATGTGTAAAATCTTTTTTTTCTGGTTTGGAAGGTTTTTGTTATAGTTCCCTCTTTATCACTCTAATTTCAATGTTAGCCTTTGGTAGTGAAAAATCGTAGCACACTCAAATAAGTTGTACAGATCTGCTTTTCTAAGGCAGAGTCATTTGGTGTTATCCGCATAACATTGAACTTTCTCCAATGTGTGGAACCTTAAAAATGGAGAAAGCTCTCCAGATTAAAGATTGGTACCTATTCTTTTGTTTTGGTGCATACGTGAGAACTTGTACAGGATCTATCTCTATACCTAATCTAAAATTTTCCTAGGATACAAGGATAAAAAAGGAATATAAGCAATAACAAATAACTAAACTACAAAGTGATGCATCGAAGGAATGATGAACACTATTTTTACTGGTACACACAAGCCAACAAAATACATGCAATAATCAAACACAGATAACCAAATTTATAATGAAAGACCAAATGTGAGAAAAAGAGATAGAAAGGATCTAGTATCGATAAAAAATGTGTTTCATTTCTCTGCATATTGATATAATGCATTACAAAACAACCAGGAGGCAAGAAGCATATTGTAATTTTGAGAGAAGGCCTGAATCCATGAATTCCTTTGCTAGAAGGAAAGGGGATCGTGCAGAACAAAGAATGTCCAACCCTTTACAATGAGTCCAGACCTGATATATGTAGACTCGATCAGAGAGAAGAAAGAGAGAGAAGTAGGAAACCATTGCAGTTAATGCCTCTAACAAAATTTGTCCCCAAATCCATCTTGCTTGTATCAATCTTTGGTTCAATGCCTTGAAGGAAGAAGAAACGGCAGATCAGATTGAATCTGATCTGGTTGTTGAGGCCAGAAGATCCTATATTAAATTTCTAAAGACATTTCTCTAACTTTGACCTATCAGGACCTTAAAAAAAGAAATTTTTATCTTTCCATAGCATAGACGACGTCAAGACGCTTCCACTGGTGTAAGATTTGCAATAGTTTGAGCCCCGAGTCGAAAGATATGCCCCTTCAATGTTTTTATCATGTCTATACAAATGGATAGGAAAATAGTTTGAAAAATTGGGTCCCCTTTAATACTGGACATATGGCATCCAGATTAGGGAAAACTTGGGTTTTTGGGTCAGTAATTTATCTTTTCCCCCTTTTCTACAAAAACGGCAAAACTTAAAAAAAACATTGTGACCCCACTACTTCGCTTGGACATGTGGCACCCTTTGGATGGCTTGGGAGATGCACTTCAATTTTTTATGTTTGTGCCTCTTTAACAAAAGGAAAATTTTCACCTTTTCCTCTAACCCTGCACTTTAACCTTGACTCAAGCTCAAATGTTGACTTTTTCCTTTGGGTGGAGTTGCGGCCCATTTTGTATCTTTTACACCTTTGGAATCACAAGGGGAAAAAAAACTTTCTTCCCGATGAACCACTTTGACATGGGACATGCGAAATTTTGGCACTCATTTGAAAACCCTCTATCTATTCAATTATTGAATTAACACCATTTTGACACTTGGCAACCTCCGTAGGTTTACCCCATGCATTGACTGTTCAATCGACTCTGCCCTCTTTTATGATTGGACACGTGGAGGCACCGCGCTCGCTTGAAAGACCGATTCAAAATTTTCCTTTGAAAGAGTGTCAAGTTGACACTTGGTAGCCTCCACATACCTGTGGACTTTGCAATGGTCCCTTTTATCCTTTTGGACTCTAGGTCATGTGGAGAGCTTGCGCTCATTTGGCTCACCACCTTTTGACTAACTCTTAGAGATGTGCCACATTGACACTTGGCATTCTCCACTTACACTTTTATACTTAGCCAATTTCGAGGCCCACCTTGTCCGCCTTTTGACCCTATTTGACCATTTTCTACATGAAGGGCTGGCGCAAGTTTGAGTCTCTGCCCTAGGCTCCCATTTTAGATTTTCCTCGAGTCGATACTTAGCACCTTCTTTCTTAGTTGAATAATTTTTAGGCCCCGCAACTTTTTGGGGATCTTCAAACATGGAAGCCTAGCACTTGGTTGCGTTTACCTTTCCTGATTCAACTTTGGAGAAGCGTCCCATAGACACATGACTATTTCCACTACCTCCTCCATACTCAGTTGATTCTAGACCCTTTCCTGAACGGTCTTGAGCGTGAAAAACTTTGAAACTTCACCGTTTTTCCCCCTTATTTCTCTTGGTTCCTTTGCAGAACTACCCCTTCTTATCTGACCCTGTTATTCCATTGTTAAGTCTTCCTGTAACTTGAAAAATGGATTTAAGACATGGAAATGACTTGAAAGAGTCATTTATTTTTGCATAGGGTCATTCAATATTTCTCAGCCCCTGCCACTCCATTTATGAGTCATTCTGTAACCCATTTATAAGATCTGAACAAGTTTTCTCACGTTCTTTCTATGCATGGTTATGGCGGATCCAATATTTTTCTGTGGGGTGAAATATAGATAATAGTCTTCATTTGTCCTTATAACCTAAAAAGTAATTGAATATTTATATATGCCCATAAACCACATCAAATCTTATAAAAATGATAGAGAATGTTGATTCAGAATGACGTCGGAGCTCACCTAAAGAGTGAAATTATAACCGATCATTTTACCACATCTCAGAGTCCATGTAGTTATTTGTGTATCTGTGTGTATTTGTGTCTCATTACCTAGGTTTCCCTTGTGAAATTTTAACAATGATAGTGGGATAGATATAGATTATCCCAAATATACAAAATGTTTGCAATGGAATAGCATCAGCTACCCTCATATGTAGTGAATGAAAATCAATGTAGCCTTTGTTCGTTATCTAACTGTGCTAGATGTATGCTTTGTAGCGTTATTGTGCCTTTGTGCATTCTTAGGTGGTTACAGATATTTCTTAGAGTGCTTATCCCATTATTTAGAATAAGTAACTAATTCTATATATGATTCCCTTGTTTGATTTTTGTAATTGACAATTGAAAGGCCGACCCAATGTGTTAAAAGGTGACCAAGAAGTGAAAAGGGAATCAAAAGAGTAAGAATAAGAAAGAGAGGTACAAGAACAAAAATGAGGGACATGATTTCCTGTGCACTTGTGTCCTAAATTGGTGCCAATGTTTGAGACCATCAAAAGGTAAATAAGTCAAATTTTGACATATCTCTAAGATATGTAAAGCCAGTAAAGTGTAAGAGATAAAGAAATAGAAAATCTAAAAGGAGAAACAAATAGTTGTATTTATTAGGAATCATGTATATATCAATATGCTTTAGAACCTATAAATATACCCAAGTGCATAGATTGTTTGTCTACACATATATATAGTTGATCCCTCTAGTCCATTTATACAAGGTACCTCTCTATAGAGAGAGAGATGACCTCCTTCCCCTATATACCTTATAAAAAAAGCCTATCTGCATAAGCATCTGACCATAGAGAAAGGTGGATGATTATATTCAGAGGGAGGAATGAAAATCCAACCTCACATTTCGATACTTGGGCCTCATTGAGAAGCATAAAAAAGCTAGGATCCATGCCTAATATCAATAGAGTTCCAATATTCCAAAATGTTTAACCACATTTCAGTCCAGCTATTGGGGAGAAGATGACAAATTTAATGCTTGAACGTACAGAGGGGAGTATCCAAAACCATCTCTGAGGATTTTAAAAAACCATTTCCTTTTTCTGTAAAATGCGTAAACCTTGTGTAAGGGAAGAGTTTTTATAGTGCCTAAAATTTCATAATAGAACTCTCAGTATAAATTTCTTTCATTAACTTCCATGAAAAGTTGTCGATCCTAAAAAGTGTACATCTATTTTCCAATGTTTGACTATGAATTTTGTCTGTTGGAATTACCAATAATGGCATGTTCCTTCTTAGTATTTAGTTCTTGTTCGTGAGACATCATTTCAAAAAGTGCGGGAGAGGATCTGATTTTCTCAATGGGAAGAGACGAAGATGCCCAACACTCCAATAGCCATCGAGTTGTACTTCTATGAGACCTCTCTTCCCATACAATTTCATTAAATATTTATCAAATCATTATTCTAAGAAATTATAAATAGATTGACATTTTTACACCCATGAGATTTAAAGTCTTTTTCACCTCGCTATCTCCATAGTGACATCTAACGAAGCTATGAATGATGGCAAGTGAATCATTAGTTTTAAACAAATTCAAATGAATTTCCATTCAAAATATTTTTTATCCACACAAATTGATGGCCCCAATATGGGATGTATATTTTTATTTGTTGGGAACGCATGTACCTACATTCTCTAGATGTGTTTTATGGTAAATGAGGCAGCTAGAATGAAAAAAAGTGTGGAATGTCTAGGACAATTTAAATTGAATGGTCATATGTGGCAAGGAAAAATAACTATCAACATGTAATAAAAATAATTATTTCTAATGTAAATATTTAAATGCGAATCCCAATGTAGAACCACAAGGGCTTTAATAATGGTGAGATAGGCAACAATAAGTGGGCGTAATTTATCCCCCTCTACCCTTATTAAGTGAAATGGTTGTTATCGGTACTTCCTCACCTTCCCACAAATATGCTTTTTTAGAATCAAAGATCACTTTTTTCTTCTTTTAATGGATTGTCCGTTGCATCGGCGAGTCTCATAACTAAGTTTCTTCTATATTGTCTATTTCAAAGGTTTTATAAAGATTTGATATCTTTTTTTAATGATTCGTCCCAAGTGAATGCGAGAGTGAAACAAAATTAGATAGATTATGTAGTTTAAGAATAGGGAAGAATAGAATGAGATCAGCTCCGACATTGACCACATGGATGGAGGGTCTGGAGAAGATCGGGATGTTGGAGATCAGCAACTACAGTAGCAAAAGAGGAGGAAGCGCTATCATTGACATACTACTTGACAAATCCATGAGATGGAGGAGTAAAAAAATATTCGAGGAAGTGATGCAAGTTCTGGAGAAGTATCGTGACATGGAGCTCGACGAACATGTTACATCCGTCTTTAAAATTCAGTCATGGTTGTCTTTTGGAAGATATAAGAAGGCATTTCATTTATTTGAGCTTACATGCGATCAGTTTCGAATTATAAATAAATTTCTACCACTCCGATTGGCTAGAAATGTCGTTATAAATCCGTGTGGAAGATGCATGGGCAGTTATAATAGTTTTTTTTTTACGGGTGGATGCGAAAGATGCATGGAGGGCAGTTACTTCTTTTTGGCAAATATTGTGTTTACTTCCCAAACACAAAATAAGAATTTCACCTCATGAAATCTGACTCCTCAACTCAATATATACAAATATATATGCCTTTAAGATTAGTTATATTAATCAAATAAAAAATAATGTACCATTTAGAAAAGGAAAGATAAACTATCTCACCGATAAATTTAATTTTTCAATATAATCGATAAAATTAAATGAAATGTAATCATCTCGTAGCAAATTGAATGAGATGGGGTGATCATGGTTCATGAGGTTATTCATTCTATGGATAAAAACAAAATGGCTAGCATGGTTCTTAAACTTGACATGAATAAAGCCTTTGAAAAAGTTTCCTGGGTTTTTCTGGATAATGTTTTTGCCAAATTCAGATTTCTGGATAAATTCAGAAGAATCATTAAAGCTTGCATTTTTTCTGCCGAATTCTTTGTAGTGGTTAATGGGGAACCTGTGGGATACTTCACTAGTAGTAGGGGGCTAAGACAGGGGGATCCTATATCCCCTTTTCTCTTTATTTTAATGGCTGACAGCCTTAGTAGAACAATCTCCAAAGTTGTTAAAGATGTTAGCATACATTGCATAGTTCATATTTTAGGAGTGTTTGTTCTATTTTATCCCGTTATTTTCTCTTCCTTAGTTTATTCCATTATTCTCTCTCCTTCATCTAAATCTTCCTCCTTTAGTTTAGGGTAATGTAGTTGATTATTTCTCCTATATAATGTACGTGCTTCTTCATAATAAAATCAATGTGTGTAGAGTACTTCACTCCACATTCTTCTCTCCTATCTACCTCCTCCATTTTGGTATCAGAGCACCATATCTTTGACCTATGTTTAGTGTTTCTTTCCTCTGGTGTTTTTCCCTTGTTACTTCGTAAAGCATTCTACTTGCGTGAAGAGGAGATGCTTGATGATCTTCAGGGAGCATTGTAATTGTGTGGAGAGCTATGCATGACGAGAAAAGACTGACCTACACAACTTGTGCTAAAGAAAAAAAATATATAATTCTTTTGCATGGAGATTGGAGCGGCCTGCAACTAAGAGGATCCTGTGCAAGAAAAGATAAATTTTTTTTGCTTTAAATGTGGACATTAAAAAAAGTAATGTTTATGTTTTGTCTTTTACCTGTGCATGGTTTCTTATTTTTTGCACTGAAAGGTGAAGACATCCACCTACTGCATGGAGGAATATTTGTAAAACAAGTTAAATATACTCCTGTGTGGAATTATGTGAAGAGATCAAAATGTGGAAGAACTTCTACCTGACTATTTGCATGGAGAGGCTGGTAAAGCTGCATGCAAGAAGACAAAATTGTATCTCTTCCCTTCCTACGTGGAAGTATAAAATTGGTGCATGGAATCTAACCAAAGCTACTTAGAAGGAAAACAAAATGTGGAATAAACAATGGCTTGCAAAACCTCACCAGTTTTTTTCTCTACGTATTACGTGGTGGAGGAAATAGCGGCTTGCATTTTTTTGTTCTTGTATCTTTCTTGCATTCAGCCTACATGGAAGTTGAAAAGCTGCGTGAAAATTCATGTTCAATATAAAGCTGTGTGAAAAGCCATAATTTCAATACAAAAGCTCAGCATGGAAAGGTTGTGTTGCTGTGTGGAGAGTAGAGAGGATGCGTGTTGTTATGTAGAATATTCTCAGCCTGCGTGGAAGTCGAAAGCTGCATGTAATGTGCAGAATCCCACGTGAAGAGTGAGAGTTGCTTGAGAAGAGAACAATCTGGCATTGTGAAGCTTGAAGGTCATAATTTAAAAAAATAAAATAAAAATATAATGCCATTAGTGTCTGAAACAGACCCTCCATTGAGACAACGAAGGATAAGAAGTGGATCTGACAACACTTCACCAAATGTCGAGTGTAGACAACTCAATTGAAAGCATCAATAATAGAGTTGCCACAGCTGAAAGCTGGAATATAAACTCACCAGTCAGAGAAAACTGTGAGGAATCCCCTGAGAGCTCTGGGTTCTACTTTGCTTTGTTCAACGAGCTTTGAAATATAGGCAATCTAGCCTTCAACAAGCTAGTTTGAGAAGGAATTCTTGAATACTTCCTTTTCGATGTCAGCTGCCAAGCAAAGTGAGTACAGGAAGAATTAGAAGCTTGGTATGACATCGAATGTGATGATGAAGAAGAATTCCCTAAAAAGCTTCACCGTCTCACAGCACATGAATATGGAAGGCATCTACGAGCCAGTAATTCTCATCAATGAGTCAAAGTTGTAATAGCTGTTGAAATAAATAAAAAAATTTATTTTATTACGATGTTTGCTCTGAAGTTACTTCTATCTAATGATCAGTTGCTCAAAGGGTCCAATTTTGTATCCTGAAATACAAAAATGAAGACAATTGTTTAGTTTGAAGGATTATGGGGAATTGTCATAGGGTCTGTGCCTTCTCCTACAACCCCCGATGAACTAATAAAATATGACATGGCTAGTGCTAAAGCCTTGATGCTAATAATGGTTAGTATTAGTGACGATGTGCAACCGCATGTTCGAAATGTGGAGAAACCAAAGGAGGCCTGGGACACGTTGACAACAATTTATGAAGCCAAAAATAAGACGAAGATTCTTCATCTTCAGTCCAAGCTGCACACCCTCTCTATGGGGTCAGATGAGAAAGTTGAGGAGTTCTTACATTGCGTGGCTGAGCTGAGATCAGAGTTATTAGTGCTCAATGAAATGGTGGATGATAAACTTCTCATCGCAATCACCTTGAGAGCACTCCCTTCTCAATTCTGAGTGTTCGTCATGACACTAAATGTGTCTAAAAAAAATGTGACGTTTTCAGAAGAACTTGTGAATTTTCTGTAACAGAAAGAAGCCATCTCTTCATCGCATGAGGAGACTCGAGATAAAGCCCTATTCTCAAAGCCTTACCGTGGCTAGAAGAATCAGAAGGGTCCCCCAGAGAAGCCAAATCAAGCGTAACCAAAACAACAACAGAAAGATCAAAAGTCAAAGAGATGGTGTCATATTTACAGAACCAATACTCATGACATTGATCATTGTTGGCATAATAGCTTGAAATAGGGGTCTTCAAGTCATACAAGTAAATCCAGGCGGAAAGATTTTCAAATTTCCAAATGACATCCGTGCTGGAGAAAGTAGAAGGGACATCTCGCAGCCCAAGAAGATGATGAATTTGATGAGGAGACATCAGAAGGAGCCCATTGTGGTAAAAGCCTTGTACTCGTTTATCAAACTTCTCAGCCCACGAAGAAAATCTGGCTGATAAACTCTTGTGCAAGCAAGCATATGTCAAGTGACAAGAAGCTATTTGGTTCACTACATGAATAACCAACTGGAGATCAAGTTCGGATAGCGGATGACAAAGAGTACATTGCAGAAGGAATAGGGATTGTCACCATTCCTCTGGGACCACAAAAATGTACACTTACAAAGGTACTTTATGTTCCTGGCTTGACTAGCAACCTCTTGTCAGTTACTCAACTCTTGAATCATCACCTTAAGGTAGAATTCCTTGTTCAAAATGGCATTAAATCATGCTTAATCTCCCGATAAGGTACGGTTCTTGCTAAAGCATTTGTAAAAGATAAGTTATTTGCTTTAGATAATGTTTCATCTTCTGCAGTAGCTTTATCTGCTTCAACAATAGAATCAACTGCCCTATGGAATTATAGATATGGACACTTGTCAATTAGTTCATTACACCAAATGAGTTCAAAAGCAATGGTCTATGGACTACCAAAATTGTCCAGTTCCTTGCCTATTTTCCTTGGTTGTCTTGGAGGAAAACAACACAGAGATCCATTTCAGGTGAGCACCTTCCATGCCAAGAAGTGTCTGCAGACAGTTCATACCGATATGAATGGCCCATTGCCTGCTTCGTTTTTAGGATACAAGTACTTCCAACTGTTCGTGGATGACCACTCTCGCAAGATATGGGTATATTTCCTAAAGAAGAAAAGTGAGGCTCTTCAACATTTCAAGAAATTCTATCATCGTGTTGTGAAAGAGACTGGACAACCACTTCTTCTACTTCACTCAGATCGAGGAAGGGAATTTACATCAAAGAATTTCTTGGCCTTCCTGAACCAACATGACATTATGCAGCACCTGACTGCTCCCTACATGCCCCAGCAAAATGCCATTTTTGAGCATCACAATCGCACAATGATGGAGATGGCTCACTGCATGTTAACAACTGCAAGGCTAGAAGAATGTTATTGGGCTGAAGTAGTACAAATCGCTGTATATCCTCTCAATGGGGCACCGAAAAATATTCTATAGAACAAAATGCCAGAAGAGGTATGGAGTGGTAGAAAGCCATCAATTTCTCATTTGTGAGTATTTGGTTGCACAACATACATGCATGTTCCAACTCAAAAGAGAAAGAAGGTAGAGCCAAAAACACTCTCGTGTATCCTTCTTGGTTACAGTACTACCTTGAAGGCATACCATCTCATGGATCCTGAGACAAAGAAAATGTATGAGATTCGGGATGTGGTTTGTGACGAGTCATCCTTTGACTCAATAGTATCAACAGAAGATCCACTTCCAACCACATCTCATTGATTAGTCTTTGAATTAGATGAGGAGCCAGAGGAGACTACTTAGAGAAAAGAAATGCTGCCAGGAGAGCTATTTGTTAACCTTAGAGAACTAGAGAATGTGACTCCACATCAATCCACATGGAAATGACATAGTTCTTCTCAAAAGCAGCCAAGTTCTTGTCTAAATTGTGTACAAAGCACTATCAAGGACTCACATTTGCAACAACTCCCAGATACATCATCTGGAGTCAAAACAAGGAGTCAAACAAGAAATGAGGTAAACTTTGCACTCATGAGTTCATTTATGAATAGCTCTGAGCTAGATAATGTTCATGAAGCAATCAGTCAACCTCAGTGGAAGGAATCCATGGATATAGAATATGACTCACTCATGAAAAATTAGACATGGGAACTTGTTGATCTGCATACAGGAAAGAAACCCATAAGCTACAAATGTGTTTTCAAGACAAAATATAAGGTAGATGGATCCATCGACAAACATAAAGCACAACTTGTAGTAAAAGGATATGCTCAGAAAGACGGCATCGATTATGAAGAAACCTTTGCACCCACTGCGAAGATGAAGACCATCAAAGTAGTTTGCGCACTTGCAGCACAAAAAGGATGGAGAATTCAGCAGATGGAGGTCAAGAGTGCTTTCCTAAATGGTGATCTAAAAGAAGAAGTATACATGAACCAACCTGGAGGATTTTTTGATCAAGAGCAGCCTAAGAATGTATGTCGTCTCATCAAATCACTATACAGATTGAAACAAGCTCCCAGGTCATGGTATATCAAGATCAATGATCACCTTTTACAACATGGGTTCACTTGTAGCCCCTTAGATTCAAATTTGTATATAAATAAGGTAGGCAAAGAAATTGTCATTCTGGTTATATATGTAGATGATCTTGTGATCATTGGCAGTTCAGAAGATTAAGTAGATATTGAAAAGAATGATCTCAAAAGAACCTTCGAGATGACAGATTTAGGGCTACTACATTACTATCTTGGCTTGGAGATATGGTAAAAGGAGCATCACATTTTTTTCTCCTAGACAAAGTATGCCACGACACTCCTAGAAAAGTATAGAATGTCTAACTTTAAACCTATATCCACTCCCATGATAAAAGGCTTGCAAATTTCAAGATTCCAGGACTCACCTCAAGTAGATGCTACTCTCTACAGGCAATTTGTCGGAAGAATCATCTATTTGACATATACTAGACTAGATCTCTGCTATGCTGTCAGCTATCTTTCCAAGTTCATGCAGGAGCCAAAGAAATGTCATTGGAATGTAGCAAAGCATGTTCTGAGATATTTCTGAGGAATAACTGATTATGGTTTGGAATATAAGAAGAATGATTAATTCTTCTTATAGGGATACGTCAACTCAGACCACGCTGGATCTGTTGATGATAGGAAGTCAACTACAGGATATATATTTCATCTCAGATCAGGACCTATCTCATGGACAAGCAAAAAGAAGAATGTTGTTTCTATCTCATCCATAGAGGCAGAATATCATGCCACACGAGAAGATGTGTGTGAAGTGATATGGTTACGTCACATTTTGGATGACCTTGGAATTCCAAAAAAAAGTCACCTATTATCTATTGCGATAATTAGAGTGTGTTGAAGCTTGTGCAAAACCCAGTCTTTCATGAACGAACAAAACATATTGAGATTGACTACCATTTCATTCAAGAGTACATCTTGAACCATCAAATTCAGCTCCAGTACTATCCTACAGAAGCACAAGTTTCCAACATTCTCACTAAATCTCTTGGAAAAGTGAAAGTTGAACTTTTCAGGGGTCACATTTGCAAGAATAATGTAATAAGGGGGGAATGTTAGCATATGTTGCGTAGTTCATATTTTAGGAGTTTTTTTTTCTATTTTATCCCTTTATTTTCTCTTCCTTGGTGTATTCCATTATTCTCTCTCCTTCATCCAAATCTTCCTCCTTAAGTTTAGGGGAATGTAGTTGATTATTTCTCCTATATAATGTATGTGCTTCTTCATAGTAAAATCAATGTGTGTAGAGTACTTCACTCCACATTATTCTCTCCTATCTACCTCCTACAAAACATGGTTTGATAAAAGGCATCAAACCTACCTCGACGAATCAAGCAGCTTCTCATCAATAATTTTCAGATGACACTATCCTACTCTTAATGGATTCCCTTTTGGAAACTAAGGCGATCAAGTCTATTTTAAAATTCTATGAGGAAGCCTCTAGACAAGAAATTAACTTTGACAAAAGCTCCATTTACTTTTTTAATACTCCTTTGGAGAGGCAAAATAAAATTGCTAAAGTATTGGGATGTAAAATTAATGTGCTTCCCACTACATATTTGGGTCTCCCCTTGGGTACTAAAAAAGTTTCCAATAAAGTCTGGAATGACTTTCTAGAAAGATTCCAAAAGAAATTGGTTGGTTGGAAAGGATCCATTCTCTCCAGCGCTAGGAAATGTTTTCTTATCAAAAGCACCATTCATAATTTACCTATATACATTATGTCTATGTATAACATCCCATCTTCTTTCAGAGATAAAATTAACAGGATTTAGAAACATTTTCTATGGTAGGGAATGGATCTGGTTTCCTGGGATCAAGTGTGTACTCTTAAAAGGATTGGAGGCTTGCGTATAAAATACATTAGCAAAATAAATATGGCCTTAATTGCAAAAATGGGGTGGAGATTGATCTCAGAAGATCAACCTTTGGTTGATCTCATTAAGAATAAATATTTGGGGCAGAAAACTACTTCCTCTTTTCTACACTCTGAACTTCTTTCTCGCGTCTCTATATTCTTGAACAATCTGATTCTTAATAGGAATTTTATCAAGCAAGGAAGTAGATGGAAAGTTGGAAATGGCAGGGATATCAGTTTCTGGAATGACAATTGGTTTAATGGAAGCCTCAATGAAAGATTTGGTGCAAATAAGGAGAAACTGGAGTAGATATATGGTACTAAGGTCATAGACTATATGGAAATTGATGGTAATCTTAAGAGATGGAAACAACTCTCTGTGGATGGTATAGATGAGAACTCTGTGCTATCATCTCTTCAAGAACATCTAGTTTTCATTCATTTGAATCAATTGGATGTCAAAGATGAAATTGTTTTGTACAATTCTAAAGATGGGGTCTATTCGGTGAAAACTGGATACAAATCCTACTTTTTGAATACCTAGAATGAATTTGATTGGAGAAACATATGGATGAATGAGCTTACTTATAAAATAAACTTTTTCTTTTGGATTATTCTCATAGATATAATTCTTACCAATTATAACCTAATTAAGAAAGGATTCATCATGCCTAATAGATGTCATCTCTGCAAAAAAGATTATGAAAATATTAAACACCTTCTTATCCATTGTGATTATGCTACCATGATTTGGAGCCTTGACTTTTCCAAGTTTAATATCCTATGGATGGTCCCTAAGGAGTTCATTCAATTCTTGACCTAATGAAAACCCCCATTTAAAAACTGCATTGTGAGAAGACTTTGGAAACTAATCATTCCCCATATTATATGGATAATATGGAAAGATAGGAACGATATCATCTTCAAAAAGAATAGAAAGAATTACAAGACCAACTTCACTAAGATTGGGCATACTATTAAAGTTGATATTGGGAGATTTAAATCCCCTAAAAACCAAAATAGATCCTGCAGATGAAGAGTACATTTTATCCAATTGGAAGATCAGAGATGCTAGAAGGCTGATCAGGAATACCTCAAATATTGATAGGTCTTTCTTCCACTGGATCCCTCCTAAGAGAAACTGGTATAAAATCAGTTTTGATGGTGCTTCTAAGAGTAATCCTGGCATGGCAGCTAGGGGAGGAATTATAAGGGATCACAAAGGCTGCTTACTTGATGCTTATGCCAGAAAAATGGGGATTCAGACAAACAACTATGCTGAAGCCCTACCTGCTCTTTTGGGGCCTAGGATTGCAAAAGATCTTCATATCTAGAATTTAATCTTGGAAGGAGACTCTCTTAATATTATCAATCATTTGAACCAATCTTCTCCTCCTAGCTGGACCACCAAGGATTTTATTATGTAACACAGAAATATTTGTAATAATATTGAGCATATTATTATTAGACAGACGTATATAGAGAGCGGAATAAGGCAGCGGATACTTTGGCTAATGTGGGCATTAACTTTAATTTCACCATGTGGAATAATGAAAAAAACATCCCTAAGGAGGTTCAAATCAGTATTAATGAGGATAATAATGGAAATACATACATGGCGTAATCATAATTACAATAGTGTGTGGATCTTAATGGAAGTGAAAGATATCACGTGTGTAATTTATCCCCCTCTCTAAAGAAACTATACACAAATCAATCCTTGCATAGACAAGAGGTATTTCAAAATATAGGACAGTTACAGGAAAATTACAGTCCCTTACGATGGTCCTGAGTAGGATTTTTGCCAAATCTGCAGGAAGAAGGAAACTATGGGAGGGACTTCATGTCAGTTAGAGATGAGTTGTGACCTGAACTAGAAAAATAATGTGATACTCTATAATCTCCTACACATAGGATGAAATTCTAATTTCATCAAACAAATTTAGGGGAAAGACTTGAATATCTTGGTCCAATTTTCTATTGAGTGGAAGGTCATGAGGGTTAAGTATGGTGGGCATATAATTATTATCAATAAAGTGTTGATAGTCGAGGAAACGGTCCTGGAACTAGAAGGATTTTGATTCTTTAATAAGAGGGTGGACAGGGCAGTAGAGGCCAAGAAATTCACAGACGAGGGAGAAGAGATGGATTTTGTTGTTGCAAGTTTAAAGGTAAGTTCCATCCCTACGCCATTTGATGAAGTGACTAACATGATGGTTAGATAAATTTCACTGTAGGGGCGGTACAAAATGGTCCCCATAAAGAATATTTTTTTTAAATCATTTTAGAAGAGATCTCACTGTCTATTTCCCACACTACCTCCTTAACTCTCTTAAGCATTTTGTGCTTGAATTCCAAAAGCATGCCCAAGCTATTCTCTTACATCAGGGCATTATCCTTTTATTTCATAACCTCAACGTTATCAAGTACGCTTTTTTTCTATTCACTCCTAGCGAACCACTCATTTCCACCCCTTCTCTTCCCTTTATCATGACTATCGCCCCTTCCAAGTCTAAATCCAAGAACCCCATGTAAGCTGACATTCCTACCATTGGTCAGATCCTCAGAAGCTCCAAGGATTTAAAGGTTGCCAAAAACCTACTTCACATCAGCAATGCAGGTACTGAACAAGCCCTGCATCTTGAAACTATTAGACTAGATGCTCTGGAGATTGAGGTTAACAGATGCAGAAGGACTTTCAGTGGTTGAGAAAAAAAAAAGGGAAGATAAAATTTGAGGAAGAGAGTGACACTGATATGGAACAGTTCTCTAAGATTTAAATGAAGTTGAGCTCTCCTGATACTAGGCTGAGAAGAGTAAAGGATAGACACAAACATAATTTGGCTATTTTTAAAGCCATATGTGATTTCTTGGAATAGCAGGTCTAGAGCATTACGAGGTTAAGTCGGATCCATGATACTCGATGGGGAAATGAAAAAGAGAGGAATATGATCATTTCATAGCCGGATGATTTGGAATCAACACACACAACTACTTTGGCACTTTTCACCTCATTACAGATGATTCAATCTAGAATTTAAAGGGCATCTAAAACAAAATCTGTCTTGGGCTAGTTGAATTTGATTTTGTGGTTGTTTCTGTGCTTTCCTTTTGCTATATAGTTGTTGTTTTTTTGCAGTCTAGCTGCGGGCTACGTCCTTATTTTTTTCCTTATTGTTCCCCATTTTTTGTTACCTTGGGTAACAAAATTTCTTCTGGTTTTTGCTCTTTTGTTGTTGTATTCTCATTGTTATATCTAGCTAATGAGCCTTTCTTATAATTGGGTATAGTCCCACCAAAACTATTTACCAATAATAAAAAAACAAATTGAATGAGATAATATTAAAAAAATAATTGACAAAAATTTGAAGTAATGCCTACAGGACCACCATTTTTTACTTTCATAGCCCCTCTCTTTCTTTGTTCTCCCCTAGTTGTTAATAATATGACTTGAACCTTTCACTTGTGTATCATCAGCCACAACAGAATATGATGTGGTAGTACGAGTCGAACCCTAGACCAATAAAATTTTGACTTTTGTCCCCTCTTTTCATTTCTCTTAGTATTGGTAATATTTTATGTTTTAGTCAATATGACTTTAACCCTTGACCTATATATCATCAACCGCAGCAAAATACAAAAAACAACATCGTTCTTAGTATTGTAGAGATTTTTTGCATCATTAGACACATTGTTCTTAGTATTGCATGATTTTAACTCTAGACCAACACATGACTAACAAAAACATCAATATTTCTCACGAGGATGTTGCTTTGACAAGGAAGAACCTTTTCTTGCTAGGAAATCTGTAATCTCATTCGTAACTGCTCTAGAATTTTTAGCAAAAAATAATTTTTCTATAAGAAAAGGAAAAAGAAGTTTTCTTTTTACATTCTTTTACTTTAGAGTTTAGTTTTAGTTGTTCTTATGTTTAGGAAAAGTTGTTAAAGAAAATAAATAAAAAACATGTGCTTTTTAGCTCTATTTTTATGCGTTGAGTGTTTTATTGTTAGATGAAGCCATCTATTTATTAGAGGTAATTGTATTTTTTTTGTGATATCAAACATATTGATAGAGATTGTATTGAGTTGATGCTCTAGAACTAGAAGAAGAAATATATGCACAAAAGAAATATATGTTTCATTTGCAATTCTTTATTTTATTTCTGTTATTTATTATTTTATGTGCCTAATTTCTACAAATTGTTATCAAAGAGTAAATTTTTTCAACAAGTTTCTAATTGACAACAAGTTATGGCTTCTATATCCAGTCTACAGACACCACAATTTAAAGGAAAGAATTATGAGTATTGGTCATTAACCAAGAATTAAATATTTAGATCCCAGAATATGTGGGAAATCATAGAGAATGGGTACAAAAAGCTCATAGATGTAGCATCATATAAAGCAATCTCACAGCACGAGAAAGAAATGTGTAAGGAATTAATAAAGAAAGACAAAAAATATATTTTCTTCATTCATCAACTTATGCAAGAAATCATCCTATGTAGAGTGGCAGCAATTAGTAAATCAAAAATTATGTGGGAAACACTCCAAGTTCCGTATCAAGGTAAAGAGTGTAAAAGCCACCAAGCTATAGTTACTTTGTAGAGATTTTGATAATATGTCAATGAAAGATTCAGATTATGTAGAATAATTATTTACTTTTATAGTTTCTTTCTTCATTCCATTTAAATCTCATGGTGAAAATATTGAGTACAAAAGGATTATTGAAAAATTACTTAGAAGTCTACCCGCAAAATTTGATCCTCTAGTAGTTTCTATTGAAGAAACTAAGGATCTATGTCAGTTTTCAATTGATGAGTTGCATGCATTAGTAATAAATCATGAACAGAGGTTGAATAGATCACATCTAGTTGTAATTCAAGATTTTTCATCACATGTATCAGGAAATCATGGAAAAGGAAATTTCAGCCCTAAAGGCAGAGGAATAAGTTCATTTATAGGATGTAGCAGTAGTCCATAAAACTCAAGTAGAAGAGGACATAGTCAAGAGCACAATCATAATCATTTTTCGGGTCAGAGATACGATAACTCGCATATGCAGTGTCACTATTGTAAGAGATATGTCTACTATGATTTTGAATGTAGGAAAAACAAGTTCGATCTAAACAAGAAGAATCAAAATCAGGTTGGAAGCTCTACTCCAAGATCCATGTTTATTGCATGTAAAAAAATTGTTGAAGAATCGCTTATTTAATGTAATATATCCCAAGAGATTCCTAGTGATGTATGGTATTTGGATTCTAGTTGCAGTAATCACATGTCAGATAACTTAGATTTATTTAATAATTTTTATGAGTCAGTAAAGTTAGAAGTTACCCTTGGGAATAATAATATAGTGATTGTAAAAGGAAAAGGAACAATCAAAATTCTAAAGAAAGGCAGAGCAAAATATTATGCAGGATGTTTATTATGTTTTAGGTTTGAAGCACAATCTTATGAGCATTGGTCGATTGGTACAAAAGGGATACATAGTTTACACTGAAGACAGTGAATGTATGATCGTGGATAAAGCTCTAAGTACCTAGGTCATTGCTAAAGTGAATATGACAAGTAAAAAAATGTTTGCTTTGAATATTATACCAGACACATCAGGAGCTCATACTACAAATCAGTCTGGAGGTAAGGAGATTGAATAATATTTTCAGTCAGTTGAAAAAGATGAATTGTGGCTATGACATCTAAGGTTTGTTCATTTAATATTTGGTGGTTTGAATTTATTACATAGAAAAAATATGGGCAAATGTTTACCTTTTATTCAGAAACTAGATAGAGTGTGTGAAGGTTTTATTCTGGGGATACAACATAGAGAGTCCTTCTTAGTAGGAAAAAAAAAAAGAACAAGTGCACCACTTGAAATTGTTCACTCAGATTTAAGTGGGCCGATGAAAAAAAAAAAATATTGGAGGTTTCTCATACTTTGTGACATTCATTGATGACTATACAAGGAAGACATGGGTGTAATTTTTGAGACACAAATCAGATGCTTTTGATATATTTCAGCAATTCAAAGTTTTAGTGGAAAACCAAAGTGGGTACTACATCAAAGTTTTGAGGATAGACAGAGGAGGTGAGTATGTTTCCAATACTTTTCTAATTTTTTGCAAATATCATGGTATAGACAAGTAGTTTACTTCCATGTATACAATGTAGTAGAATGATGTGGCATAGAGAAAGAGGCCACAAGTATGATGAAGGAAAACCATTTTTTTAATGAGTATTGGGAAGAAGTGGTAGCAACTTCTACTTACATTATAAATAGGTGTCCAATGAAATTTTTTCAAAACATGGTTCCTCAACAAGCTTTGAATAAGATGAAACATTACATTTCTCATTTTAGAGTTTTTGGTTGTTTGGCATATGCACATGTGCATGATGAGCTAAGGAATAAGTTAGACAAAAAAGGATAAAATTGGATATTTGTTGGATATTGAGAGAATAAAAAATATTATAAGTTTTTTAATCCAGTTACTAGAAAGGTCATAATCAACAGAGATGTACAATTTGTTGAAAATGAGACATGGGATGGAAGTACTGAGAAAATAGTTAGTGTAGCAATAGCTATTCCTCATGATGATATGATATATGAAAGCATTAAGAAACAAGGTATTGTATCTTCTTCCAATCTTAGACATGCACCACAAGTTGTAGCATGAGGTACACCTCCATATACATCTAGGAGATCTCAAATATTTCAATAATCTTCAAGAATCTAGTAGACACCAGAAAGAACACCAGAAGATACTCCTTCATTAAAAAAAAATCCATCATCTGATAGCCCTTTCCAACGGAAAACAAGGATTCCTAGTGAGATTTATAATGTTGATACACCTAATGCTTTTTCATTTTTTTAATTGTTTTCTCAAGTTTCAGATCTAGTATACTTTAAAGATGCTATAAACAATGAAGTTTTGGTTCAAGCCATAGATGATGAGATAGATGTCATAGAGAAGAATCAGCCATGGGAATTGGTAGATCTTCCAGAAGGAAAGGACGTGATAAGAGTGAAGTGGATCTACAAGACCAAGTATATTGCTGATGGTAAAGTACAAAAATATAAATTAAGGTTGGTTGCGATAGGATTTTCATGGCAAGATGGAGTAGATTACAATGAGAAATTTACACAAGTAGCACATTTGGACATGGTAAGAATGGTTTTGGCAATTACAACTCAAAACAAATGGCCTATTTATCAGATGGATGTAAAATAAGAATTCTTGAATGGTTTTCTTGAAGAATAAGTTTATGTGAATCAGACAGAAGTTTTTGAGATTGAAAGTCATGAAGGAAAGGTATATAAGTTGAAAAATGTGCTATATGGTCTCAAGCAAGTACCTAGATCTTGGTACAACATGATTGATTCTAATTTTATATAGAATGGTTTCAGTAAGAGTAGCAATGAGCCTACATATATATCAAGCTAGATGAGCAAGGTAAAAATTTTATTGTTTTTTTATATGTGGATGATTTAATCATCACTCAAAATCTATCTACAGATTCATTCAAATCAGCTATGAAGAAAGAATTTGAGATGACAGATCTAGGCCTCATGCACTATTTTTTTGGCATATAAGTTCAACAATCGAAATCTGGAGTTTTTATTTCACAAGAAAGGTATGCTAATGTTAACATTAACATGTTTAATTGCAAGTCATCGTCAACACCTATTGAAGTAGGTTTGAACTTAAGAAACTATGACAATGTATCATTTGTATATCTAACATTGTTCGAAAGACTAGTTGGAAGTATCCAAAAGATTCACATTCGAAAGATGGAAAAATGATTTTGAGGTATGTATGTGGAACTAAGTATCATGGAATTTTTTATTCAATATCAGATGAGTTAAAACTCATAGGTTACACAAACAGTAACCATGTTTAAAGTAATGATGACAGAAAGAGCTCATCCGATTATGCTTTTCACTTTGGAATAGGTGTAGTTTTATGGGCATAGAAGACGTAGCCCATAGTCACACTATATTTAATAGAATCAGAGTATGTAGCAGAAATAGGAGCACCATGTCATGATGTTTGGATGAGAAGAGTGTTGAAATATTTACAGAAGAATCAAGAGGATGCTACAAAAATGTTTTGTGAAAAAAATTCAACAATAACATTGTGTAAAAATAAAGTTTTTCATAAGAGGAGCAAGCACATAGACACGAGGTATCACTTCATCAAGGAATTGGTTAACAACAAGGAAATTTGTCTTGAATTTTATAGATCTGAAAATCATTTTGTAGATCTCTCTACAAAAGCTTTGGGAAATAAAGTTTTTGAGTATTTGAGAACTTATTTGGGAGTTTGTGATATGAAATATGTCAGATATTGAAGTGCACACTCAGGTCCAAAAAAATAAAAATATTGAAGGTCAAAATTAAGGGGGAGTGTTAGAAAAAAATTACTTTTGAGTTTAGTTTTATTTGTTCTTAAGTTTAGGAAAAGCTATTAAAAAAAAAATCAATTTAGCTCTATTTTAGCTCTATATGCTTTACATGTACTTTTTAGCTCTATTTTTATGAGTTGAGTGTTTTATTTTTAGATGAAGCCATATATTTCTACGAGGAAATTGTAATTGTTTTGTGATATTAACCACATTCAGAGAAATTGTATTGAGCTAAAGCTTTGGAACTAGAAGAAGAAATATATGCACAAAAGTGTTGATCTGAGTTTGCAATAATGTGTTTTATTTATGATTCTTTATTTTATTTTTGTTATTTGTTATTTTATGTGCCTAATTTCTACAAATAGAATGAGCTATAACCTTATGAAGATGAACATTTATGTTATGTTTTTTGACAACAGTAATTATTTATTTGACAAGGTCCTTCCAGGTAGAATCTTTGTTACACAAATACAAAAGTCTTATAGACTCTAATGAGTCTGTAAATATGTCAATACTTGTGTTAAAGTTGATATCAACTTACATAGAAAATAGTATTTCTTTCCCGATCACTCTCAAATCCATCACTAACACATATTTCAGAGAAGTTGTTTTAGAACAAAAAAATTCATGTCCCCATTTGAATCTAGTGAAGTAAAAACAAGAGCCTGATGGCTTCCTATTAAATTCAGTTTTCGTCCCAACTTTAGTGATCAAATTTCTATGAATAGATTTAATCACATATTTTTTGCATTTCAAGAACCCAATAGGAGACAAATAACCACCACTCCTTGTTAGCAAAAAATAAGAGGCGGTTATGAATATTTTTTTTTTAGCAGTGAATGCGGAAGAATGTTGGGAAATTACTTCTTTTTTCTAATTAATTATTTTATTTCACGCACACAAAATCATACAATTTCACTCAATATATGTAAATGTATATTCCCATGGACATAACTTTAGCTCAAAGTCTAAAAAAACCATGTCCATAATGTTAGGGCAAGGTGTCTATTAACGGTTTAGCTAAAAACGTCGAACCTACACTTCCCCGGTTAGGGAAATGAAGGAGGCATTATAGTTCTAAACAGATGGTTATCATTGCGGGTGCATGAAAATGAGATATGTTCTAGGTGAAGTGGACTTGGTTTGTGGGGGACCAATGTGGAGGATAGGAATTTTTGGGTTGACGGCTAGATTCACTTGCCACTTGCTTGAGGACACGAAATCTTTCACGTATATGTGCATTTATTTGATTTTTTCATGAGCCATAAACCTCTCTTCGCCTTTGATGTTATTCAGGGTTTGACATGCTGAAGAATCCATATTCCAACAGAAATAAGAAAAGGAAGAACACAGTAAGGAATGATTTAAGGTTGAAACATGTACGTATGAAAAAGAGAGGAGATATATGTTAAAACATCTTATGAAGCATTCCTTTGAACTATGTTTTTAGTACCTGCCATGCAGGGTACTATTTTTATCGCTTCCCCCTATTAATTTGTATCTGACTGCATGCAAAATACAACTTATCTATAGTTTGTGTTAAATTTTTAGAAATTGTTGGTACTATAACCATTTTAGTATTATTTCTGTGATTCGTGATTGGTGGAATGCTATTACTCATTGCCAAACCTCCCTCCTTTTTCGGCCTCAAATGTTACCTATTTTTCTAAAGTTTTATTTGCCTCTCATAATTTTCCATGAACTTAGACTGTTGTTGTATCCTTGTGTCTCCACCTAGTTTGCTATATGCAACTGTGATGTTGTGGCTGCCATGGAAAAAAAAAATCAACACGGATGAACAGTATTGGACCGGCCATGAGAGTAGTGGAGAAATCTCTTGAGGGCTACTAAACCTTCGATTGCATTTATAGGGATTACAGCAGCAAGGAAAGTTGTTTCTATTATAGGGATCTCTACAATTGCAAAGATGCTTACTTACTCCGCATAACACTTCCTGGCGTGTGAAAGCATTTTCCCTTCCTCTGCATTACAGAAATTTGGTAAACCCTATGGTGTCCAAGAGACTAATTTCAGTGGCAGGTGTCAGAGTAATGATTTTCCGATTTCAAAGCAATCAGATATAATTGATCCTTTTATGAGATTATAAGTTAACAACATCTTACCGATCAATCCTCCTACCACTGTTGAATTGATGGATTTTCAGAATGTGCAACAACAACTTAATTCAGGAACGCAAGAGAATTCAATTTTTACTCTTATGGATCTTCTTGTGCATTCTGATTCTCCCACCAATGGACAATAGGGTTTTGAGAATGTCCACTCATGCACATTTGGAAATGATTATTTTATGGAAGAATTTGGTCAGATGTTTGATATGGGTGGATGTAGCAATGCAAATGATTTAGCCACCTTTCTTGATGTCATAGATTTGCTGAAGAAAACAACATTTCCAGCTTCAATTTTGACCTTGACAGTTTTCCTCTTGTGTTGTCCCTGTTTTATTGTTTTAAGTTCTATGGATTATTGCAGGGGTTTTAGGATTACACTGAACATGGAGAGGAGAAAAACACAACCGCAGGAGCCTACTCTGAGAGCTTTTTCTTGAACTTTTATCCACGAGAAATCAATGCATTTTTATATCCATATCAGTTATTTTCGTATTATTTTTTTTGTTGCATATGCGGAGATAAACTACACATCTCGCAATATGTATCAATAAATAAAGTCATCTTCTTATGATGTGGTTTGAGGAATTAAAATGGACATAACTGGAAAGAATGAAGATCATTATTAGCCTAAAAGTTTTCCCTTTCCCCCGCAGATCAGTCTTCGATAAAAGAAATTCAAACCTGTACTCCTTAGGAAGACCTGTTTAAACTCAACCTGGTGATGAAAGGTCTCATTTGGTGAGATTGGTGATGGACCTTTGGGCACCCCGTATCTCAGTATGAAACAAATTGATTTTACCATATGCTACATTAGAAATGCTCTCTTGCACCAGTTGTCAATTCTAGATGGATTGCCACCGACGCAGAAGTTTTGTTGATCCAAAGACTTCATAGTGTGTACACAGTATGGGTTTCATACAAGATCTGAGTATTTTTCAGGGTTGTGATCTGTTAGGGGCTTCTTAGAAAGGCTCGCTTATCCAAGATTGGTCTTACGGATGGGCTATATTTTTATTGCTTGAAATTGAAAACTGTTAAGCATCTGTTGTGGGCCTGTCCTTTTCCCAGATCCTTGTGGAAGTTTGTGAAGACCAAGTTGTTTCCTATTTGTCATGGACCTCTTCATTGGTGGGTAGTATTGTTGGGTGACTCCAATGCCCTTATATGTAACTCTTTTAAGAGTATTTAGCATTGTGTGTGGATTTTTACCTTGTTCATTATTTGGAAACTTAGATGCAATCATGTCTTCAAAGATGGAGTACGCAATTTAGATTATTTTTTTCATTGTTGGAGAAGCGAAGTTCGACTACAAGTAATTTGTAAAAGATTTATTTTGCTCAAGGAAGCCAAAAAGCTTGTTGTTGGGGATTATTCTGATTTCATTGTTGTTCTTGTTGATTTACGGACCAAGTTATAAATTTCTTTGTATCTTTCACTGTACATTTCATTTTTTTGTACAGTCTTTGTTATAAATACATTTTCTGTTAATATACGAAGTATCTATTCTAAATAAAAAAATTTGTTCATATATTAGGTTAACACGAGGTAGTGTATTGAGGAAGCCCTGTTTAGTTTGATCTGATCATGTGTTCAGTTTGACCTGATTGTGTGTTGAGTAGCAATTGATGTCTGCTTTTGCTGTAAGGAAATATAAAAGATAATGAATTATCCTTCTATCATTCATGTTAAATATGATCAGTAAATAGGAAATTGATTCTATGCTTTATTATATTAGACTCCCTTGCTTTAACATACAACTATTTTGTGAACCTCTCACGCCCACTTGGCTAATTATTAAAAAGTTGGATGGTACACACGGTTAATTGACATGTGTACGTTGCGAATGAATGAATGGGAAATCAATTTGACACAAGCAGTTGGGAATCTCGATGTTTCCCCATTTTGTATTTAACTTTCTAGCCTATTGCACATGCTTTTTAGTACTAGCCAATCAACCTACTGATGCAAGTGGGAAATAATCCTATCTGTAATTATTGATATTTGTTTCATCAAGAATATGTGGCTGGAAAAAAATGCATTTTTCCAAAAAAAAACCCATCTGGCATGTCTACATAGTCCATAACGAGCAGATGCGTTCACACCTAAACCAACAACGAGGAATGTCAAACGTAGCTGCGAAAATATTTTTGAATTCATTGTCTTAAATGGCAATCTAGCCAGCCTACCCCTTGAAGCTTACGAGGTAATAATTCTAGATGCTGCACGAGGCCGCTTAAAACTTCCATGTCATGATGATGCATACGGATCATCTTAAATAAAAACACCATTGTTAAGAGACCAAGAGTAATAGGCCCCAACGATGCCAAGCAAATTGGCCAACAAAATAGAATGATGTCTTGATTGGGAGAAGTTACTGTAATGGCAGACTTGAGAGCTACATAACCATTATAGGAGCCATGTTTTACACCACGATATTCACACCTATTCCAGTGCCAAACAAATTAACACATGGCACTTGACATGAGATAGAATGCCGTAATGTAGTTCCATATATACACACCATTGAGGAGAAATACTGAGAATCCTTTCATGATGCGCATTGGAAAAAAATAACTGAATTTTAAAAGGCGTTACCTATTTCCTGATATTTATGCAACAAGGAAAGGTTCTACTTCTTTGAGGTATAGAATTTCTGCTTTGTTGCTATTGCATTCTGTACAAATTCCCCTATTGGCCTCAACAGAGCAAAGAACCCAAATCGATGTTGGGAAAACTGAAAAAATTATGCTTTCTTCCCTTTTCCTAATGCCAACAACCTTAGCGGCAGTTAATCTTGCTGCACTACAGCCCTTGTTTATATAGAATAATTAGGAAGACATTAATTCAAATGGGAGGGATTAGGTGTTGTAAAAACGTATAGTGATCGAAAAGAAGTGAAAAAATAAAATGAATATGTGGAGCCATGGAAAAGAAATAGATAAATATATGTTGACAATTTTTTTATGTATAAAAGTATAATGAAGGATTAACATAAGAAGAATGCAAGAAACTATAATTTTTGTAGAATAAGAGGATCAACAATGCAATAAAGGATTTGATTATGTCCAAATATTTTCATAGCGGGATTACATATCACAACGAAAAAATTATGTCTTTCGGTGATAACATAAACAATTTTGTTGATGGGGAACATGGATTTACATTGTTAATTCTATTGAAAACAATTATAGCAATAGCCTAAGGGAATTTGTGGGTGTTTGTAATTTTGCAAAAAAATAAAATTCCATACCTATTGTATGAATACGGAGAGAGGAGTACAATCATACAAACCATATGGGATCAAAAGTTGTTTCAATTTTTGGGGAAGAAAGAATCAAGTAGGGGATGTGAGATAATCCATTTTGTTGGAGTCAAGAATGACACATTTGATATTTTTCCTTCCCTGAATAATATCTTGTCGTAAAGAGAGAGTGAATCTATATTCATGGCCAATAATATGACTTGCAATCTTGGAGGTGGCCTCACCATCTATGTAAATAAACTACAATTCGTTTGCAGTGACACCCATGATGGATTATGCAGAACTATCAAATATTGTAACTGATTGTAGCTCCCATGTTGCATCTTTTAAATCTATGCAAAGTGTGTATCATAGAACCACAACTGATCTTTATCTTGAAGGAATTTCTTTTTGCATTTTTTGTCGCCTTTAATGTTAGGGCATGTGATGTAGAAAAAATTATCCATTTACATGTTTTCAATAATAACTTTGAGTATAGCCCATTCATTACTATCTGTATTACCCATCTTCAGGATTTCTTAGATCGTGGCTATAAATTTCAGGTTGGCTGGCAGGCTGAGAATCCTATTTGTGATGGATATTGTTGCAACAAACTAACTATCGGATGTGATTCTATCATTGAGTTATTTACTTTGGAAATTTGAGGGTTGATAAATCATTTGGTGCAGGAGATAGTATATAAGGAAGTTCCATTAAAATTGGAGACCCTTGCTACTTTTAATGCCAAGACTGATAGCAAAGGAAAAAAAGCATCTCCTAAAGCTCTTTTCCAAGATCCTGCAAATAGTTTCCCCATAAAGTGACAAAAACACTAAATCTAAAAATATCCTTGAGTTGAAATTTTCTTTGTACAATTTCACTCTTGACAAGCCTACCTATGGTTGAGGATGGAGATATTACTAAAATAACACCAATAATTTCAATGGAGGCCACAACAGGTTTTCTAAGTATATCTTTGATTTCAACGAAGTGAAAATTATGCATTGATAATATTTCCTCACTGTCAAGAAGAGGAGAGATAGTTGAAGACGCTTGGAGACAAAACTTTAAACCATTTTTCAAATGGTTATAACTTGTTTTTTCATTCCCTATCCTTCAATTTGATATGATTCACGTCTTCCCACTCTCTATTTCGCTGTAGAACATTTCCAAAACTTACTTGAAGCAATTAACACGGATTTCATCCATTTTTCTATCCAATAAATCAAATAAAAAATAATATCCACTACCTTTTGTATTGTTATATTCTCGAAAAATTGTTTTTCCAACATCCTAACCTTCAATAGACCATGCGTGCATGCTTGTTTTCAAATCATTGATATGTAGAGTCCTTTTTGAACTACTAGGAAAGAAAGAAAAATTCTGAGGAGGTTGTTGTGGGATAAAGACATTGGGATGCCCATAATTTGCATCAAAATTCTACTACTTTCCATGAATGACATGTGTAGGTAGTAGAGTGGGATTACTAATTTTGGCCCGTGTTTATGACAAAATTTCCATTTCTAAAAAAAGTATAGTCATGTAACTCACCCAAAAAAGGAGCAGAAACCATTAGTACTGCAAGGAAAAGCCTAAACGATAACAAAATTGACAAAAAACCATAGTTATATACAATTCATGGTTGATAATTCTGATAAGAGTTTTGTAAAGATGAAAAATGGAGCTCTCTTTCAAACTTATTTCTAAAACTTGAGTCATAAATTTAGAAGGAAACAGAGTCATTACCAAGTGCACATCATTCGAGAGATCCATGCGATGCTGGTGTTCTATGTTTAAAATTGATCATAGGGGGGAAATTTTGAGGAGCTGGAACGTTGGTTGAACATCAGAACAACCCTCAATCCACAAGGAAAGTCCCCAAGGATTCAAAGTCATGGCCATGACACAAATGCCACCCCAAAAACATGTATACCAAAAAATATAAATCACTTAACTATCCTACATTTTCTATAGAAGCTGTTAAGTCAAAAGCAAATGAAACATATGCAAGCTTCTAAGGGGAAAACAAACTAACTATGCATGCCTTTTTTTATCAAGGTTGATATGCAAGCATGTAAGGGGAAGACAAAATGACGTTGTTTACCTACTTTTCAGAATGATAAAAATAGAATTTAGTATGGATATTCCATTGATCAATAACAAGGGAAAAAAAATTTTTTTTCCTTCTAGAGTTTGGGCAACCTATTTATATAGGATGTGCCTACCAACTATAATCACTATAAAGTAAATGTATCTTGCAATTTTTTTACCCAAATAAGATAGCGGTGTAAAATATTGTTTAATCATTCAAAATATAAATGTTAATATTATTTTAAAATTGTGTACCCTAAAAAAATTTACTTTCAAAATCTTAAAATTAACCCATATGAACTTTTCAATTAAAAAATTACAACCAATGTATAAATGAAAACATTTAGTAAAGAAACATAAACCTTCAAATAAAAACAATTAATGAAATTTAAAAATTGAATATTCTACAACTAAACACATTTATTAAAAAAATCTAAACAATCATCATATTGATCAAAGTTATGAAGATGGGGACTAAATAGCCAAATGTATTTTATTTCCGTTTCTAAACTATTTTGAATTTGTGTGGCAAGTCATGGATCAAGAAAAAGAAATTGGGGAGAAGGAATATTTTTTTAAGGAAATGTATGGATTTCTGAAAAATGAAATTGCTTTATCATGAAGTGGTTCTTAATCGCACTCATTATTATTTACATCTTGATATTAGTTTTCATTGTTATGTTCTCATTGCCATGATTTCTAAAATAAATTTAATTATAGACAGTACAAAACAATGAAAAAAATAAACCATTCAATATGTACCATTAGGCAAATAGCTTGTTTGCATGTCTATAGAAAACATTCCAAATAGGATAATTCAATAGACCATTTTAATTATATATAATTATATATATATAATTTACAGAAAACAATGCAATTGTAAATAAACGATGGTGAAAAGTAAACTGCTTTCTTGTTGTACATTTAAAAGAATGTCGAACAACAACAAAGAATGGTGTGAATATGACAGAACGTAATCAACTTCACTTTAATAACATTATTTTTGCAACATCATAACCAGCTATATAAGCACCTTGATTTCTTAAAATAAAATACACAAATCATACAAATATGTAAAATGGCTCCCACGTAGCAAGATCTTGTGCTATTGATCTAGAGGATCCTCACAGAGAAACACCAATCTAAGATCTTCTTAGAATAAGTTGCAATCATTTTTAAAGTGTGGATAAAAATTATACGATTCCGTCGATATCTTGTTTGCAGGAAATGAAGCTCGTTTGCAGAAGTTATAGCCCGCTGAAATTTTCGGGAAACTAGAAATATTTGGAGTTTTGTGCAGGTTGGACGTGTGCACACTCGCCAAGCATTTAAATTATATTTTGACACGTGGAAAATATTTGTGAGGAACTAAAAGTGATTTTTAGGAACACCGGTCTTGGACACTCGTTCACGAACAAATGGACCCAGTTGTTTACTAGCTTGGGGGCCCTCAGCCAGGTTTGACACACTCGATTATGGAGGGGTGTCTTGGCCTCCTTCTCATATTATCACTATACCAACTTGTGTATATATATTCCTCTAATTGCATTTGTGCTATATATGTGGGACTAAATTGATATGCCATTTTAAACTATGCAATTACCATATTCCACGCATTTTATTTAAATATCCATATTCCACACATTTTAATTCAAACCATATTCCACGCATTATATTTGGCTTAACCTCCATAAGCATTATTCAAGTCACCTAAAAACTATGTCCATACATATCCATGTGCCATCCTTATCCAACCAACAAGTGTCCAGATCTCAAGTGGCTTAGGTGGCCCTTAAGCCACTTAGAACTTACACTGCCCCACCTTTTAAAACCTCCTCTACTTTAATCTGCGCCAAATGTGGGATATTGTTCCCTAAGAGATAAGGTAAATGCAATGGGATAAGAATGGAACCTGGGTGGGCCATGTAAAAGGATAAGCACCCAACTGGTATGCTAGTGGACTTAGAAACATTATAAAAGGAGTGTTATTTTATTTGAATAGCATTCGGGTCTATGCAAAATATTGAAATGCTCATAACTTGAGCTAGGAGTGGAATTTTGAGAAAAAGTAAAAAGCAACCCCTATTATTTTTTTAGAGAGGAAGACTGTGATAAGGTCATAATTTTGTAAAATTCTTTGTAAAGAATTATTTTCAAGATTTTAATAGCTCGGTCCCATTCAATTGGACCCGGAGACGTAGGCCTTAAGCACTGAACTCTGTTATCAATTATTGTGTCAAATTGCTGGTGAATTATATTCAATTCTCTATATTTTTGCATAGTACTTGCAATTATAATTCTTTTATTAAAAATACAAAAGGATATTATGGTCAATTTTTACATCGAAAATCAATACAAAGCAAAGAAATGTGTGTGCATAATTGCTAGTTAAATTTGATTTTCAGATCATTGGTATCAGAGCTGGTTTTTACTAATTTTTTGTTCAGATTAACTATTTTTGGATTGGAAGTTGTGTGTTGGATTTTAAAAAGGCCTTGATCTAAGAAGGGTGAAGGAGAGTTAGTGGAAGGAGATCCCAAAATTGGTACCAAACAATCTTGAAGTCCTACAATGGCAGATGAACAGGAAGAAAATTTTCGTCAATCATTCCTACAGATGAAGGAAATGGTGGAAGAAATGTACCAAGATAGATAAAGGGAAAAGGGAACTAGAGAAGGTAAGAAAGAAGAAATATCTAGTTCTAATATTCTAAAAAGAGACTCTTTAAAATTTGATTTTCCTTCATTAAAGTTAGATATGAAGTTTAAATTGCCTATGTATACTGGAGGGCTAAATGCATAGAAATTGGATAACTAGGTCAAACAGATAGAAGTATATTGTAGGGTTCAAAGAATTTTTGATGATGAAGAAAAGATTTATTCGGAAACTCTTCTGATGGGTGGTACAACACTCATTTGGTGAAAAGAGTAAGCTTTAGGAAGTGGAAAAAACCAAAGGTAAAGAAATCACTTCTTCATCTGAATTTGTTTCCAATCTTAGGCAACAATTTTATCCTCTTGGTTATAAGCAACAAGCTATGATGGATTGGAAAACATTAAGACAAACTAAGGGACAAAGTGTTCAAGAATACACATAGGAATTTAGGAAAAGGGCTCTAATTCTTGGAATTTCTCTAAACACAGAAGAAACACTGCTCAAATATATTGGTGGATTGCATAGTTATCTAAGGCATATGATACTTGTTTTAGGTCCTACTAATATTGATGCAGTATGTGTTCAAGCAACCCATTTGGAAGCACGAGGGAAAATGACAAAGGATTCCTCTTTCTCTTCTTTTAATCAAAAGAACAAGCAATCTGAAGGAAAAGGTTCGAAAGAACAAGGAAAAGGAAAGGATGAGCATAACACAAACTCTGCTGTTAAGAAGGAAGATGAAAAACCATTTTGTAATCATTGTAAAAAAAACCATGATGAGTCTAAATGCTGGAAATTACATCTTGAAAAAAAGCCTAAATGGATGGTTAAGAAAAGAAAATAAAATAAAATAAACACTGTAGTGCATGATCTTGGTTCTGATTCAGGTGATGAAACCAAAATCACAGCTATGAGTTTTCAAGGTGAATCAACTCTTTCAATTTCCAACAATAGCACTACAAATGTTACATCTTCTTCTAGTAAACAAACTATACCTGATAATAAGAAAAGGAATGAGCTTTTCCACATTAGAGTAATTTCAAAGCATACGAAAATTGATACTCTTTTTGATAGTGGATCTCAAGCTAATCTAATTTATGAGGAGGTTGTTAAGAAATTAGGACTCAAAACTAAACCGCATCCTAAGCCTTATCCTTTGGTATGGGTTTGTGATGATGCAAAACTACAGGTAACTAAAACTTGTACTTTCTGATTTTCCATTACAAATAAGTTTATAGATGAGATTGAATTGGATGTAGTTCCTTTGGATATTTTTGGGGTGGTTTTGGGAAGTCCTTATTTGTATTATAGTAAAGAAATCTTCTATAGGGAAAAAAATAAATATTTGCTTGTAAAGGATGGAATTGATTTTATTGTTAGAGCTCACCTTGAAAAGAATAATCTATCCTTGGTAACTGCAGGTCAAATGAAAAGGCTTGTAAATTGAAGCAAAAGTTTTGTGCTCATGGTACTCAAATCCAAAGAGAAAGAACATGAGATGGCTTTTGAGGCTTGTGATTTGAAACATAAGGATGAATTGGTAAAAATTGTTTCTCGTTTTGATGATGTTTTCAAGATCCACAAGGTCTACCTCCCAAAAGAGGGGTTTAACATGAGATACAGTTGCTTCAGGATGCACCTATTCCCAATATCAGAATGTACAGGTTGTCAGTAGTAGAGAATGAGGAAATCAAGAGACAGGTAATGGAACTTTTGGCTCAAGGTATAATTCATCCAAGTACATCCCCATGTGGTTCGCCAATTATATTGGTTCCTAGGAAGGATGGCACTTGGCGAATGTGTGTTGATTTACGTACTTTAAACAAGATTACTATAAATAATCATTACCCTTTTCCTAGAATAGATTATTTACTAGATCAATTAAAGAATGCAATTTATTTAACTAAGTTAGAATTAAGAAGTGGTTATCACCAAGTAAGAATTACAGAAGGTGATGTTTGAAAAACTAATTTTAAAACAAAATAGGGATTGTTTGAATGGTTAGTGATGCCTTTTGGTTTGTGCAATGCACCAGCAACATTCATGAGAGTTATGAACAAAATCTTTGGACCATTCATTGATAATTTCGTTATTGTCTACTTAGATGATATTATTATTCTTAGTAAGTCATGGGATGAACATGTTAAACACATCTAGAAAGTCTTAGATGCACTAAGGAAGGAGAAATTGTATTTGAATCTGTCAAAATGTGAATTTGGAAAAACTTCTTTAATTTACTTGGGTTATATTGTAGGAAATGGAGAATTGAGAATTGATCTTGCAAAAATAGAGGTTATTGCGAAATGGCCTAGACCCACTAATGTGATCCAGAAGTTAGGAGTTTTCTAGGTGCTGTTCAGTACTAGAGAAAATTTAGTGCTAACTCCTCATATATTGCATCTCCTTTGCATGCTTTGACAAGTATTAAACAGGTCTTTCAGTGGGGAGGAAAACAATAGAAAGCCTTTGATACATTGAAAGAGAAGATAAGTACCTCTCTGATCTTGGCACTTCCAAATTTACAACATTGATTTGAAATTGTTATAGATGCTAGTGACTACGCAATGGGGGCAGTTTTGATGTAGAACAAATGACCAGTGTGTTACCATTTAGAAAACTTTACAAGTGCGGTAAGAAACTATCCAACTTATGATAAAGAGTTTTATGCTTTGGTTCAAAGTGTTAAAAAGTGGAAGCATTATTTAATTATAAAAGAAACAATTATACATACATACCATCAACCGCTTCAATACTTACAAACACAAACCAAATTGCAGCAGTCTAGACATTTCAGGTGGATGGGAATTTTCCAACAATTTCATCTTGTAATCAGGTATAAAAAAGGTATTCAAAACAAGGTTGCTCATATGTTATCTAGACCACCAGTGGTAGTAGCATCTATTCTTTTGTAGCACAATTCTTTGGCTCATGTTAGTTACAAGGAACAATATATAAATGATGATGATTTTAGAGAAGTGTATGAGGATCTAGTAAGTGGGAAACAAGTAGGAGAAAAAGATTATCATTTGCAGGAAGAATTGTTATATCATTCTGGTAAACTTTGTATTCCAGAAAATGAGCGGGTGCATATGATTAGGGAAGCACATACTTCTTTTATTTCAGGGCATTTTGGTATTAGTAAGACAATTGCACATTTATAGAAATATTGTTATTGGCCTAGAATGCATGAACATGTAAACATGTATATTAAGGGATGTGTTCTTTTTGCCACAAGCAAGCCAAGTAATAGGAAATTAGGACTTTACACTCCTCTTCCTATTCCAACAAGGCCTTGGGAAAGTGTTTCCATGGACTTTGTAAGAGGCTTGCCCATGACATGGAAGAAACATGATTACATATATGTGGTAGTGGACAATTTTATAAAAATGTGTGTGTTGGTTCCATGTACTAAACAAATAACTGGTGAAGGAACTACACATTTATTTTTTCAGTTTGTTTGGGTTCATTTTGGTTTACCTACTTCAATTATATCTAATCGGGATTCTAGATTTCTTGGGGAATTTTGGTCAACATTGTGGAGGTTAATGGACAAAAAACTGAAAAAGAGCACTTCTTTTCATCCACATACTGATGGTCAAATAGAGGTTGTAAACCACACGGTGGTACAATTACTTAAGGGCTATAGTAGCAAACATCCTAAATTGTGGGATGAACATCTTTATTATGTGCAACATGCTTATAATCATGCCTTACATTCTTCTACTTTGAAGTCTCCATTTGAGACTTGTTATGGATATCTGCCTAATTCTCCATTAGATATATATTATGGACATGAAATTGTTGTTAATGGTTCAAGTGATTCTGACAAGGCTACAAGATTTGTGCAGAGAATACAATAAGTTCATCAGTATGTCCGTGAATAATTGGAGAAAATTCAGGCTAAGTACAAAGTTAGCCATGATAAACATAGAATTGATCACAATTTCAAAGTTGGTGATTCAGTTTGGCTTCACATCAACAAGGAAAGAATGACATGTGAAGGTAAAAAATTAAAACCTATACGGTATGGTCCATTCCAAATATTGGAAAAAAAATTAGTAACAACGCTTTCCGGTTGGATTTACCTCCATATATGCAAATATACTGAGTTGTAAATGTTGAGAATTTAAGATTGTATGAACCACCTATGATTTTTGATCATGATGATGCAAACATAATGCCTTCTATTGATGATTTTTCTCTTGAGTATCTAGATGAGTTGTAGGAAGACATTGTTTTCGATAGCAAAGTATGAACTTCGCGAAGGGGTGATATTGAGTATCTTCATGTTGGGTTCAAAGGCATGCATCCAAACAAGGCTAAACGGATGGAAACCAGAAAAGTGAGGGAGAAATACCCTCACCTATTCACCAATTAAGTTGACTTTTGGGGTCCAAAAGTTTCTCAGTGGGGAGGAATGATGCAGAATATCCTCATAGAAAAATACAAATCTAAGATCTTCTCAGAATAAGTTTTAGTCATTTTTAAAGAGTGGAGAAAAATTATACGATTCCCTTGATATCTTGTTTGTATGAAACGGAGCTCGTTTGCAAAATTTATGGCTCGCTGAAATTTTCAGGTAACTGGAAAAATTTGGAGTTTTGTGCAGGTTGGACATGTGCACACTCACCAAGTGTTTCAATTATATTGTGACATGTGGAAAATTTGTGTGACGAACTAATTTTTTTTTTCGTAACGTCGCTCTTGGACACTCGTTCATAGACAAATGGACCCCAATATTTACTGGCTGGGGGCCCTCAGCTAGGTTTGACACACTTGATTATGGAGGGGTATCTTGGCCTCCTTCTCATATTATAACTATACCAAATTTTGTATAGATATGCCTCTAATTGCATTTTTGTTATGCATGTGGGACTAATTGATATGCAATTTTAAACTATGCAATTACCATAGTCCACACATTTTATTTAAATATCCATATTCCACACATTTTAATTCAAACCATATTCCACGCATTATATTTGGCTTATCCTCCATAAGCATTATTCAAGGTGCCTAAAAACTATGTCCATACATATCCATGCGCCATCCTTATCCAACCAAAAAGTTACCACATCTCAAGTGGCTTAGGTGGCCCTTAAGCCACTTACAACTTACACCAGTCCAGCTTTTAAAACCTCCTCCACTTTAATCTACGCCAAATGTGGGATATTGTTCCCTAAGAGATAAGGAAAATGCATGGGGAGGAGAATGGAACCTGGGTGGGATGTAAGTGCCCATCTGGTATGCTATTTGGTTTAGAAACATTATAAAAGGAGAGCTATTTTATTTGAATAGCATTCGGGTTTGTGCAAAATATTGAAATGCTCATATCATGAGCTAGGAGTGGAATATTGAGGAGAAGTAAAAAGAAACCCCTATTATTTTTTATAGAGGAATACTGTAAGAAGGATAAAATTTTGTAGAATTATTTGTAAATAATTATTTTCAATATTTTAATAGATCGGTCCCATTTAACTGGACCTGAAGACGTAGGCCTCAAGCGCTGAACTCCGTTATCAATTCTTGTGTCAAATTGTTGGTGAATTCTCTTCATTTCTTTATATTTTTGCACAATACTTGTAGTATTAGTTATTTTATTAAAAATACAAAAGGATATAGTGCTCAATTTTTACATCGAAAATCAATACAAAGCAAGGAAATGTGTGTGCACAATTGCTAGTTAAATTTGATTTTCAGATCAGCTATTGAAAGTAGTGGGGAAATCGCTAGCGCATACGAGTTTTTTTTTTTGCAAAAGAAAGGAAGGAAAATAATAATACGTATGTATTCTAGGAAAATAATAGAAATCACCAATTATAATTCTGGAGTTGATTTTCCATATTGCAAGGTAGAATTTTGGTCCTTTAATATTGGAAGATTTTATATTTTACACGTCAAGTAGAGGTAATTTCATTAGTCAAGATAAAGGTAAAAAATCATAATTCTTTGATTAGTGTCTCCAAATAACATCCAGTCAATGGAATATTACATAAGTGTAGAAATTTTATTTCCTTAATCACAAAAAATACTAGTTAGTAAGGAACTACATCACAAACATTGTCTCTGTAAAAGGAGGTTTTGAGCACAGGAAAAAGAGAAAGCCAAAAGAAGGCAACAACTTGTCTACTAGAAATAATTCATATTTATAAGTGTTTCAAAAAGATTTTTTGACAATATAGCCAATGTCTAGGCTGAAGGAAACAAAATGTGCTCAAATTAAAAAAAAATTAAAATCCAGATCTAAGAACTTTTTCTAGAACTACATATTTTTATACTTTTTCATTTATCTATACTATATGTCTATACATAAGATTTAGCGAACATAATAAAACATACAATCATTTTTTTATTTTCCCAATATTTTTACTACATGCATTATAGATATTTTTGGCACTATGTTTAATTTTCCCTCAATAAATTATCTCTAAGCTTGGGACGCCCATTTTTTTCAGTTTGTGCATTGGCTCATACTTTACTGCATATTCATTTTTTTCATAGGCCAACTCACTTACTCAATAATTTGAACCAGATTGGAGAAACTTGGAGAGGTACAAATGGTTCACAGGAAGAAAATGTAGGCATTCTCTAACAAGTTCAGCAATCACTGTTTTAGACGTCCTGGGCTGCCTGCAATGTAACACGTTAATAAAAAAAATTAATTTGATTTAATTTATCTTCTCTCATAAAGTGGAAGTATTGATGTTCAAACTGTGTGCAGGAAGAAATTTTTTATTTCTTTTTTTCAATTCTTCAAGATGGAAACAAGGGGGAAAAAATGCATTATTTCAAACACAAAGTGAGAATCTACACGAAACAAGTATCAAATTCATCTCCAAGGCAAAGAGAGCAACAAAAAATGTAATTTTTTTTACCTAAATCCGAATAATCCATGTACAAAAATGTAAAAGGGTATATGATATTGTTGCAGGAAATTTTAAATTCTTTGGCGATAGAAAATCTAACGTGATTATTTCGACAAGGTCTCCAACAGCTAGAAATCCCTCAACACACAATGAATCCTGTCATTGTCCAAGAAAATTGCTCCTTCATTACAATGTGGTTTGAAGATTTTATAAGTTCCTTGGATTTTTCATGTTGATATATTATAGAACCCACATAGTAAACAGATCAAATCTATACAACAATATACTACAAGGAAATGCAAAAACTCAGTCTACATAAATCTAATATTTCTTTTCCAAACAATGTTAAAAAAAAGGCATGCTAAATGCAACTTTAGGTTAGAGTCTTAGTTATTTTAGGGACACAAGTGTTGCACCATGCAAAAAAATGGAAAGAAAATTAAGAACACAACGTAAAAGATGAACCCAAAAGTCAGTTCTTAGTATACAAAGATAAAAAAATTATTATTGTTGAAACATACAAATTGTGTATGTGAAGATAAAACATGACATAGACTTAACATGGATTAAAAATATTTACATAATTTATTTTTTTCATAAACGTTTTTTAATTGATGCACCCCTACACAAGACCATGTTAGCTAAAAATACAAATGTATATAAACTGTACATTTAACGAAAAAAAAAAAAATGAGACTAGAGAGAAAACATTCTACCAATTAGTTCATTTAGAGATTCAAGTACATATTTCACCCATTTCCAAAAACTTGGGAAGTGATGAATCACTTGTTCAATCGAAAACCATAAGCAGTCATGGGAAACAATTGTCTAACAAAGCTATTTTTTTCTCACTTAAGCTATGAATTCTCTCCTTAACTTAGTAAATAAGTTGATATGGAAGACATTGTCTTTATACATTGTGTTGCATCCTAACCATTAGGGGCATTATAGGATCTCTCCTAATTACCAGTGGGGAATATATCAATATGTGTTTGGTCATTCCTTGCAAATAATTAAGACGTGATGAGAACATCTACCCAATCGACTACTTCCATTGCCGAGGGATAGAAAAAAAGATATAATATCAAACACTCTACCTACTAGTGCTTCTTTTAAGTAGATTTACAATTTTTTTAAGAAAATGGTATCTAGAGATCTTCATAATTTCTAAAAAAGAAGAGTGTTTACATCTAAACTTACAATAACATCCAAAGTGATGAACAACGTACTCAACAAACTTCAAATGACAATAATTGCTAGTTCATTGGTTAAAGAGTATGATGTGTGTCAGGAACAAGAAAACAACAGGGGAATAATAGAAAAGGAGTTTGAAAGTTATACTCATAGAGAAAATTGTTAGTCAGGAACAAGAAAGTAATAAGGTAATAATAGAAAAGGATTTTGAAATCTACACTCATAGGGAAAATTGTAATATAATATCATATTCTACTAATACCTATAACATCTAATTGTATCGAGTATCATATTATGTTCATCAGCAATAGAAGCACATGAAACTGATGTTCATATATGTGCAGCTACAAACAGTAGAAACACATATGATGACCAAAAAATAGGAGGCCATATAGATGGAGCCAAAGACACAAGTTGTAGAATAATAATAGTCTTACCTAAGTTTATTTTCATTCAATGACTGCAAATAGTGAAATTAGAAGCTTTTTTTTTTAAATACCTAGACTTCAACAAACTATATTTGTAGAAATTATGCACATAAAATAACAAATAGCATAAATAAAAAAGATAATTGCAAATAAAACATAAATTATTGCAAACTCAGATTAGCACTTTTTTGCATATATTTCTTCTTCTAGTTCCAGAGCTTTGGCTCAATAAAATCTCTCTAAATTTGTTTGATATATCAAAACACTTATAATTTCCTCTAATAAATAGATGGCTTCATCTAACAATAAGCACATGCTTGTGTGAAATACAAAGCTTTCGATTTATTTTTTTTATTAGCTGTTCTTATAAGTAGGAATCTAAAAGTGAACTACCTAAAAAATTAAAAGCATGTAGAAAACAAACTACTTTTTGCTTTTCTTGGGGAAAAATTATACTATTTTTTCTAACACTCCCTCTTAATTTTGACCTTCAAGATTTATTTTTTCTGGAGCTGAGTGTACACTTTCAGATCAGACATATTCCAGATTAAAAACTCCAAAATAAGCTCTCAAATATGTAAAAAAATTATTTCCCAAAGATTTCGTAAAGATATTAGCAAACTGATCTTCGGATCTGCAAAATTCAAGACAAATTTCCTTGTTGTTAACCAATTCCCTCATGAAGTGATACCTCATGTCTATGTGCTTTCTCCTCTTGTGAAAAACATGATTTTTGGATAATGTTGTTGCTTAATTATTATAACAAAAAAATTGTCTAGCATCCTCTTGATTCTGCCTCATATATTTCAACACTCTTCTTATCCAAACATCCTAACATGTTCCTCATGTTACTGTTACATACTCCGCTTGTGCTAAAGATAGTGTGACTATGGGCCACTTTTTCGATACCCATAATACTACACTTGTTCCAAAGTGAAAAACATATCTAGATGGGCTCTTTTTGTCATCAATACTTCTGGCACTGTAATTGGCTATGTAACCTATGAGTTTTAACTCATCTTATGTTGAATACAAAATTCCATGATTCTTAGTTCGACATACATACCTTAAAATCCCTTTTCCAGCTTACTAATGTGATTATTTTTGAAATTCTATGAACCTTGACATGATTCTTAAACCATACATAATATTTGGCCTTTTGACCCTCAAATACAAGAGACTTCCAACTAGTCATTTGAACAATGTCGAATCTATAAATGATCTGCTGTCATATTTTCTTAACTTAAAACCTACTGCAACAGGTGTTGGTGCTGGCTTGCAATTCAACATATTAAATCTCTTCAAAACATCATAATCATATGTTGCTCATGAAATAAAAACCCCAGCTTCTGATTGTTGAACTTATATGCCTAAAAAATAGTGCATGAGGCCTAGACATTACATCTCAAATTCTTTCTTCATAGCTTATAGATTTCCTATGATGATTAAATCATCCACATATAAACAAACAATAAATTTTTAACCTTTCTCATTGATCTTGATGTATAAGGTAGGCTCATTGCTGCTCCTACTAAAACCATTATGTGTCAAATAAGAATGAATCTTGTTGTACCAAGCTCTAGGTACTTGCTTGAGACCATAGAGCTCTTTTTTCAACCTGTATACATTTGCTTCATGACCTTCAATCTCATAAACTTCTAGCTGATTCCCATAAAATTCTTCAAGAATGTTGATTTTACATCCATTTGATAAATAGGCAATTTAATTTTAGCTGTTATTGCTAAAAACATTCTTATCGTGTCCAAACATGCTATAGGTGCAAACATCTCATTGTAATCTACTCCATATTTTTCTAAAAAACCTCTTCCAACAAACCTTTCTTTATGTTTTTGTACTTTACCATCAACAATATATTTAGTTTTATAGAACCACTTCTCTCCTATCACATCCTTTCCTTCTGGAAGATCTACCAATTCCCACATTTTATTCTTCTCTATGGCATCTATCTCATCATCCATGGCTTGAACCCAAAATTCATTTTCTATAGCCTCTTCGAAGTATATTGGATCTGCACCTTGAGAAAACAATTCAAAAATTGAAAAATTATTAGTTGTATCAACATTATAAATCTCACTAAGACTCCTTGTTTTATGATGCAAAAGGCTATCTGATGATTTACTGTATTATACTAAAGGAGTAGCTTCTACTGTTCTTTGTGGTGTCTGCTGCATGGTTGAAGATGACTGAAATCTTGGAGACCCCCTACATGTAGATGGAGGTGTAGATTATGCTACAACTTGTGTTGCATGTACAAGATTTGAAGAAGATTTAATATTTTGTTGATCTATGCTTTCATATGCAGCATCATCATGAGGAATAACTACTGCTACATTCACTGTTTTCTCAATAATTCCATCGCATGCCTCATTTTCAACAAACTATAAATCTCTACTCATTACGAAATTCCTGGTAACTAGATTAAACAATTTGTAAGCTTTTTTATTCTTTTAATATCAAACAAATATGCATTTTTCTCCTTTGTTGTCTAACTTCTTCCTTATCTATTCAAGAACATGTGCATATGCCACACAACCAAAAACTTTAAAATGAGAAACAATGTGTTTCCTCTTAGTCTAAGTTTGTTGAGGAACCATGTTTCGAATAATTTTCATTAGACACATGTTTATGAGATAAACAACAGTTGCTACTGCTTCTTCCCAATACTCATTTGAAAGATGATTTGCCTTCATCATACTTCTCGCCATCTCCATGAAAGTTCTATTCTTTCTCTATACCATACCATTCTACTGTAGTGTATACCTAGTAGTAAATTGCTTTTTTATACCATGATATTTGAAAAAAATCAGAAAAGAATTGGAAACCTACTTACCTCCTCTGTTTTTCCTCAGAAATTTGACGTAGTACCCACTTCACCTTTCCACTAAAGCCTTGAATTGTTGAAATATTTCAAAAGTATCTTATTTGTCTCTCAAAAAGTACACCCATGTCTTCCTTTTGTTGTCATCAATTAATGTCATAAAATATGAAAAACCTCGAATAGAATTTTTTTTCATTATTACACATAAATCTGAGTGAAAAAATTCAAGTGGTGCACTTGTTGTTTTTTTCCCATTTGCGAAGGACTCTCTGTATTGCTTCACCAAAATACAACATTTATAAATTTTATCTTGTTTCGGAATCAAAGGAAAAAATCTCACCATATTTTTTTTGTGTAATAAATTAAAGCCACCAAAGTTTAAATGACCAAACCTTAGATACCATAACTAGGATTCATATTTTTCAATTGCCTGAAAATTTGATTCAATCTCCTTAGCTCCAGACTAATCTGTAGTATAAGATCCAGATGTGGTTGTTATAATATTCAAAGGAAACATTTTGTTTCTTATCAAATTCAATTTAGAAATAACCTGGGTACTTGGAGATTTATTCAAGATCACACATTCGTTGTCTTCAATTTAAAATTTGTATCCCTCTTGTACCAATTGACCAATGCTCATAAGATTGTCCTTCAATCTTATAACATAATAAACATCCTACATAATCTTCTGCTCCCCATTTTTAGTTATAATGTTGATTATTCCTTTACCTTCTATAGTCACGGTATTATTATTCCCACTTGGGTATATTTTGTCTTTATTGATTCATCCAAATTGGAAAATAAATCTAACTTGTCTGACACATTATTACTGCATCTAGAATCCAAATGACACACATCACTAGGACTCTCTTGGGATAGATTACATTCAATAGGATATTCTTAGGATATTATTTTGCATGCAATAAACATGGAGCTTGGAGTAGAGCTTACAACCTTATTTTTATTATGCTTGTTCTGATCATATTGCTTTTTCTTACATTCAAAAGCATAGTGCTCATATCTCTTGTGATAGTGACATTGTAAATGTGATTTATCCTTTCTCTAACCTGAAAAATGTTTCTGATTTTTCTCTTGACTATGTTCTCTTCAGCTTGAGTTTGATGGACCACTCCTACGTCCTCTAAATGAACTTCTTCCTCTGCCTATTCCATGATTTCCTAATACCCTTGATGAAAAATCTTGATCTAAAATCTTGTGTCATCTAGTCAACCTTTGATCATGATTTATAGTGATGCATGCAACTCATCAATTGAAAACTGAGTTAAATCCTTAGTTTGTTAAATAGCAACTACCAAAGGATCAAATTTTGTAGGAAAACTTCTAAGTAATTTTTCAATAATCTTTCCATCCTCAATAGTTTCCCCATGAGATTTGATTTGATTGACTAAACCAACTTCAAAAGTAAAGAATGATTCTATGGAATATGAATCTTTCTTTGACATATTTTCAAAATCTCTACGAAGTAGTTGAAGCTTGGTGTTTGTTACTTTCTCTTTACCTTTATATGAAACGTGGAGAGTTTTCCACATAATTTGTGCTTTACTAGTTACTGCCACTTTGGGTAAGATGCTTTCATGCATGGCTTGATGAATGAAGAAAAGAGATTTTCCATCTTCCTTTCTCATTTCCTTCAAAGTGTCTTTCTTTTCCTATGAGAGTGTGTTATATGCTGCTGCATTTGTGGGCTCTGCGTACCCATTCTCGATGATTTCCCACACATCATGGGATATAAATAGTGCCTTCATGGTTAATGACCAATACTCGTAATTATTTCCTGTAAATTGTGGTGTCTGCAGTCTAGATATAGAAGACAGAACATGTTCTTAATTAGAAACCTGCTGAAAAAATCCATGCTTTTATACCAATTTGTAGAAATTAGGCACATAAAATAACAACTAACATAAATAAAATAAAGAATTACAAATAAAACATATTACTGCAAACTCAGATTATCACTTTTGTGCATATATTCCTTCTTCTAATTCTAGAGCTTTGGGTCAATAAAATCTCTTTGAATGTGTTTGATATATCAAAAATATTAAAATTGGATCTAAGAAATAGTTGGCTTCATCTAGCCATAAAAAACTCAACTCATAAAACTAGAGATAAAAATCATATGCTATTTTGCAATACAAAGTTTTTGATTTATTTGTTTTATTAGCTTTTCATAAAAGTATGAATCTAAAAGAGAACTACCTACAAAATTAAAAGCATGTAAAAAACGAACTACTTTTTTCTTTTCATGCAAAAAAATTAAACTATTTTTTCTAATAGTCTACATTAAAAAAAATCTTCAAAACCATATAATTTACCTCGGGACCTAAAAACTAGAAAGCAGGCTCATAGATGATGAACGGAGGCTTGTTGATATCTTGGTAGGACCATGTCATGAGAAATTTTTGGTTTCGGATATGGGAGATGACCATGACACTAGAGGATGTACACCATATCTTTCGCAAGCTAGTATAGGGAGACTATGTTTATACTATCGATGAGGTAGGTAGGGGCACTATGATACAACAATTATATGGGTATGATGATTTATTTAACACTTCTAGGGGATTTCATATAAATCCTTATAGTGACATGATGATGATGAGGGTCTATCCTTCATCACTTTGATGATGATGGGTATAAATTTTTATGCTTTACCTGATTCCTCTAGAGGTCAATTTAATAGATTTTGATAAGTGTTATGGCTGATATACATGAGAAAAAGACATTTTTTACTTGAGTCATGATTTTAGTGGATAAATTTTATAGGTACCTGTGCTCTTGGAGCACTAGACATAGGTTCGAGAGCTTGCCATCTATCATTCCCACCACCCAATTCTTGGGCATTCCGCCAGACGAGATTAGTTTGGCTTGTCAATGAGGAGTGAATTTGAAATTATGAGGGACTTTATAGTATCTGGCAGGTTTCATGTGATGAAGATAAGATATGTACCTACTCTACAAGTCCATATTGAGAGTGATAAGATTCGACTCGCATGGAATCTTATAGTGAAAGCTAATGTGTACAGCAAAGGAATCCCCAGTTCCTATCAACTCGGTTTCTGGAGCTGTAGCCGAGATCTCATTCCTCTTCAGATGGAAAATAGCATAATAGATGGATGTGCTCAGCACACAGGACCAAGCCCTCGATTAAGTTACAGACGTCCCCAAGTTTGTTGAGGGTAAGAAATCACGTTATGGTTTCGTTTAAGGATGTATTGAGGAAGTAGATCAGTTATCTTCAATAGCTGATAATGGTAAGAATTTGATGTTACACTACTGGACATTCATAGCCGAAGAGCGTTGATATGGAAGACAGACGAAGAGTTTAGCACGCCAAGCGCTTATTTACGGGTAGCTCAATCCCATGGCCATTCAATGTGTGCAGGTATGTCAAACTCGCTATGTCGGGATTTTGGAAAGCTGTAGTTGATATCGAGTTTGCAATGCTAAGTCCTGGGTTTCTCATTGGAGGCTGAACTCAGACCTGGGGTCCTCCATCAAGCAGTGAGGGTGGAGATGCCGACCTGATAGTGTGCCCTCAACATTAGTAGGCGTAACGACAGACCATATTGTTGGCTGAGAAAGATACACTAGACGGGTGAATAAGATTCTGGTGGAGCAGGTAAATTACTATCCATCCCGTGTTATGCAATAGATCACACAGGAGATCACTAATACGAGATCAATACAGCGTGAGATATTCTGAAGAATTCGTTGATGTGATCAGGCCTGTGGAAGATAAAAGGCTGAAATCAATTTTGGATTAGCTACGATGCGTACATGCCATACATCGAACGCATTAACAAACAATCGGACGATGCTTAAAATTTGGTATGCCTCTCGCACATTTTTCTTCCTCACGGACGAAGGGACTCTGAGAGCCGAATTGCCATCGAGGATATTGTGCGACGTAGCCTTCACAATGAGTGTCAGCCATAGGATGTTTTAAGTACAATGTATACACCCCTGCCGAACAGGGAGAAGAAGGGGCGAGTCTGGCTGACTTGCCACAAGCTCATTCCCGGGAGGAATAGACGACGGTCCAGATGGGGCTATCACCAGTTAATGCATTGCCACTGGTAAGAGCAAAATTGTTGAATATCCAGACTACGTCAAATAATTTTATAGATATTATTTCTGATCTAAGATGGATATTATGAAGCCATTACTAAAAATCCCGTGATGCAGGCTAAGATACTCATGCAGTGATTCGATGCCCTTCATCATTGCCACGCACAGGCAACTGAGCAAAATGCATCCTCTTCACAAGTTATTGCTATCCTCATGTACTGTATGACACCATGGACATCAATCATATCTGCAAGACATGCATCTATATATGCAATGCGCGATGCGTGCCCATCGACATCGGGATTCACACCTATACAGATTTTTCGCCATAGAATTGTGTCTCCAAAGCATACAAATACTGGAAACTAAACGAACAAGGCTGTGCCCGCCGATGATCGTTAAGAGGTATAACACTGTTTCTGTTATGCTTCTACTGCCAATTTATGACTTATCAAAATACAATAAATAAGTGACATTACATCGAGTTATGATGAAAATTGTTGCAGGGGCATTTGTGCATTTATACAATGAAGTAAAACTTATTGTGAAATATTTGATTCGTTGCTATTTTTGACACATGTAGTGTATGATGGTAAGTTTATTTACGTATGATATCAAATAAATTACAATGCTCCATAGCGATGGTGGCGGGATTCACTCTTCTATGGTCGGGGCATTTTTTAAGATGCAGACCCCTCCCTGTGCTCATAATATTGTAGGAGAGCACGACGACCGACTAATAGGAGGTTCATTGGTTGTTAATGGATCTTTACCATGGCTAAACCCAATAGTTAATAGATCCCACTCCTTGTTCCCTTCCCATTACGTTGGTGGCGTAGATCCATCTCTAGCAGTGACGCGCGAGCGTGGTGCCCTGGGTAATGCCAAAGGGGTTGATCTACCTGTTAGGGCACATGTGTAGGTGCGGCAGGGGCAGGTTGGGATTCCCATATCTCTATTTTTTCCCTTGCTAACAAGACTGTTGCATTTTTTGGTTCGGGGAAGGCTAATCCGAGGGCTTTGGCTGATGAGAAGAAGGACTTGTTATACTTTCGCGGGGATGGGAAAGTCATAGATGTGGATGACACGCTTGATGCTACTAGATTCGGCCTTGTCATCAGGGATGCTGGTTACAGGGGGTCGGGAAACCCTATTTCCCCTGCCCAAATGTCTTTTCTTTTAGCAGGTGGCCATGATCAGTCTACATGGGAGAAAGCTAAGGGTGGGTATGTCGTAGCCTTTATAGAGGCGCTGCAAAAAAAGAATTCCCACTCCTATGATCCCTGTAGATAATATCCCGTGTTACCTTTGGGGATGAGGTTTTCAAATATGAAAATTTATTTCAAGACCGTGCATTGATCTAAATATTCAATGGATTTTGGCCCACCCTCCATGAATGGATTTCAAAGCATTGGATTCAACTTTTTGAAGGTAGCTTACATATATATAGGCCCTTGTGTTAAGGGTTTCTTTGTTGTATTTTCTCCTTCTATTGCTGATAAAGATACTATAGTTGATGAGATCAAAATATGCCAATAAAAATACCCTTGTCATGAATCCCTAGTAACCATCCTGTTAAATTAAATCCAATTACATATTTCTAATATTTACTATTGTATTGGTTCATTTACCATGCTTGCAACTCGTACAATTCTGGGATCTACTTTGCCTTATGTCTTTTGGAAATACTTATTATTTAAATATATTAAGATGCATTAGTTAGTAGTTCCAAGTTGAAGATATGCCCATACAAGCTATGCACAGTGTTATTGGTTGTTCCTTTTCCACATCCATGAATGAACATTCTTGTTTATTATAAGATCAAGGTTGCTTTTGCCAAAAAAAATTATTTGAATCAGCCTCTTGATTATGATAGGTATGGTGTAATAAAAGTTATCTAGAAATTGTTTTGATCGTTAGGGTATATTGCTGCAAATTGTAAGTTGGCTAAGACAAAGAATGAGAGGAAAAGTAAATATTTGTGGTGGAATAATGCTGATCCTAGTCACATGTTTGTCCATTTACCAGGATAGTTTATGTCTAGGTAGCAAAAAGTCAAACCTAGATCTGGAGCTGTGTGAAGTGCTCTCCTTCTCCTAATTTGGATTGGGAAAGCATTGCCCCATTGTTGCTTCTTTGGATGTCATTTCCATTACTCCTTTGGTGACTCAACTTAGTGTTGACATGGAAAATTTAGAAATCATCATTCTGGTTCTTAATGAAAATGTAAATCCGGACAATGATGATGGTTAGAGTACTGTGAGGAAGAAAAAGAAACAATTAAGTGTAAATGATCCATATAAAATGCATTTAAGATGACATGGGAGGGATCCTAAAAGATGAGGTGTTTGTTGGTCTTAGTTCTTTGTTGGTTTTTCTAAGCCGTTGGTAGATGCTGCTTCATTTGATCTTCATTATTATATCTTTCCTTGTTTTGTACATGGGGTTTTTTGGTCCCCTCAAACAAATATTATTACGTAATTTAAAAAATAAATGATGTTCCGCAATAGTTATACCATTGGATGTGTTAAGTGTAGGAAGAATGATGTGACGGGGATAGTGTGGGGCATAAATTAGAACTTCTATCCCTTATATCTATGGAAAAGATTCTCAAGATATTAATAGTGGCATCAAATTATGAAGTGGGCTATATATTTATGATGTTGGGGTGTTGTGTACTGTTTCCTAAATTTTTTCAATGCTCCTAGAATGATTCACTTTTAGAAAATGTGGAGGAGGATGAATTCTACAACTGTAAGATGGAGGAGGAGATGATGCACAATTAGGGGCCATATCCTTAATAGATCACAAAACTACAATTATTTATAAGAGAAACTATTTTTTATAATATCTTTTTGGTTTATCTTTTATTTATTAAATTTGTATAAATTTATAACAATATTTATATGTCATCTCTTTATCACAAGGGATGATTATTTATCTTTGATTATAGATTGATTTAGTAACAAACAAATAAGTAATTAACCCTATGATAAAGTTGGTAGTGAATTCCACAATGAAAAATACATGGAGGCTTCGCTAGAAGAGTGCCCTAACCCTTAAAATTTTGGTAATGAAGGCTTTGTTGCGGCCATGGTGAAGGCGTGTGAGTGGCACAGGTCGATAATCCATAGTTTCTTCTTAATGAAGGGATTTGTTGAAGGCCCTCTTCCATACATCTAATATATTGATGGCAGCAATGCGTTTTCCTAGACAAAGGGGGCTGATGACCCTAGTGCTCATAGAGCTAGGGTCGATAGTAATGTGGTTGGTCAAGCCAAGGGTATAGGTGAATCTTCTCCTACATATTTGTGAGGTGGGCAGGTGGATGGTAGTGGTAGAAGAGTGGGTGTTAGGAAGGACCTGTTTGGATGTTTGGGGGCTCCAAACAGAGGTGTTTTAGGGTTTGTGTAGGGGCCTTCTTTCCTTTCTTCTCTAAAGTCTAGGATCCACCCCGCTCTAAACCCATGGCCTATCCTAAATGTACGCGTATAGTTTTCTTTGGGGAGGAGGTTACACAATCGATGTATTTCTTTCAGAACATGGGTTTGATTTTTAGGTTCAATGGTTACTACTATGGTTTTTCTGCCTTACCCAAATGGATTGTTGGTCATTAGTGCCCCGTCATTGAAGGTAAATTTAATATCTATCCCTCTACTATGGGAATTTTTATAGCATTTTTTTACAGTTCCGTCGATAAGGAAATAACTTTAGCGAAAATATGGGAATTCTAGTCGTATCTTCTTCTCATGAAGCCATGGTTCCCATAGTTCAATTCCTCCACTGAAACATTTAACATCAGACCTATGTGGGATAGGCTGTCCTATCTACCTTTGTAATTTGTGACATATGATTGCTTTAGATATATGGGTAATGTTTTGGGTAAATTTTTAGTTGTTGATCCTAAGAGAGAATCTTTACGATCATACAATATTTTACCAGATTTTGGTGGATATTGATATGACTGTGGACTTTCTGGCTACCATGGAGCTTAAAGTAAAGGACACCATATGAAGAATTTACCTATAGATGTAGAACTTGTTTTTCTCTTGGACATCTAGCTTTTGATTTTCCTATCATTAAGAAGTAGATTAAGGAAGGTTACATGGTGGAAGGATTTTAAAATTGATAATTTAGTGGTATATGCTATTGAGGAAAATGATTTTCAAAATGATTTAGTTAGTCTTATGGATAATAATGATGAGAATAAGGGTGAGATTTTTTCCTCTCCCTCTAAACCTTCTCTTGATTCAAAACATGTTGCTGGAAGGGGGGGGGGGGGGGGGGGGGGTTCTCTCACCCCTTGATCTATACAAACTCATTGTTCTCCAATCAAGGAGGTTCTTGAAATCTGTCTACCTATCCACTAAGATGAGAATGTGAATCCTAGTAGGGGGAATGCGTGGAAGGTTTTGAACAACAAGAAGAAAGGAAAAAATAGAAATTCCCCTCTCAAACTGATCCTTAGATCCGATAGGGGGAAAGATCCCAGTAGTTAAAGTTACTCCTTGGGTTGACGGTCAAGTGGTTTTGACCTATCTGCTTTGGGGGCACTTCCTCCTTTTGGGTTTTTCCTATTTCTGGGTTGTTTGGATTGTCTCGATGTTTCACCTTTAACCTTTAGGGCCTTGTTCCATTATGTTTCTCTTTTTTGCTTTGATTCTCATCTTTTCGTTCTATAGAGTTCCCAATCCCTTCAAAATATGCTTTATTACTTAATCTAATTTTTAAAATGGGTAGCGAATTACTGTAGCATGTTGATAATATTTCTAGTGAGCTTGTGCCTCTTTTTCATATGGTGATTGTAATGGTTAATGCCATTATAGGTGTCTCTAGTAAGAGGCGCTATTATTCTGGGTAGAGCTAGATATATAACTCATCCATACTCAAATCATGAACCTTGTTTTTTAACATTCTAGATAGACACACCATCTTGGAAATAAATCATGCATGGTTTGTCATATATTTGGGTTAGTTATATTCTTGAGATAGACAATATTTTTCATAATCATTCAAGGAAATATTTTGACCTCTAGAGATAGTGTAAAGATATATATGATACTTTAAATTATGGATAAATTTTATCTATATATTGATTTAATATTGACAAGTGAGGTTTTCCCTTTTGGTAATTTTTTGATGTAAATTGATGAAGATTAATCTCATTTTTCAATCCAATGGATACATTTTTTATATCTATGATGAAGATATTTACTCAACTTTTCTGACATGATTTTATTATAAATAGATGATATGCATATGTGTATTTATAAATTATAATGATCGATATGAAGTTTCCTTAATCCTTATATTAAAGTATTCATTGATTTGTTATCAGTATAATGATAACTTAAAAATCGACCATCCACAAGAATAATATTCATCATAGTTATTTGATACTACTTTATAGATTTTTTACACAATAATGTCTTGTACATGTTGTTCCATGATTTAGTACTTTTTATATTCACTTCATAATTTTATTGTTTACCCATTTTATCGTATATATGTTATGAACATTCTTATTTTTTGTTCTATGATGCCTCATAAGATAATGATTTGAATAATCATACAAGGTCTATTTCCTCTAGAAGGCTAATGGAGAGGTTATTTTTGTTAGGGAATTTTGTGGAAAATATTAGCTTCCATAGAGTAATATTAAAGAAAAGGATACTATAATATGGAATAAATAATGTGGAAAATTTTAATTAGATATTAATCCATTATTCTATATTTTTTTTCATTTTTTAATTAATGGTGAATGATATTTGGGAGAGACCATACCCCAATACAAAAAATGGTCAAGAACTGAGATATTAAAAAAGAGCACGGAAAGGGCATGTCTGAAAACCTAGATATACAACAAATCCGTACCAATATAAAAAAAACACCAGGTCTACATCCAACCAACGAATTGCTTGCAGGAGAAAACAACCCACAAATAACAGGTGTGTAGCCCAGATAAAGTGAATAAAAACACAAGGCAGTAGAGGACTCAAACCTTGTCAGAAAGGATGTTGTGATTAAGTTTATTGTTTCCTTTCTTCCTTCCCTCCACCACTTTCCAATTGTCATTACCTTCTTCCACAAAGATTGGAAGAAATAATTCAATATTTATAATGGGAATGTGCCCCTTGTCTGGGGAACCATTTATATTTGTTTCCGAAAGAACCACTCGGGTATAACAAACCTTAAATATCCCTTCAGAGCATAACAGATCTGACTCCTTCTATGGAATATCATCTGATGGGTTTGAAGAGTCCTCAACCAGGTCTAGATGGGAGATAATTATAAGTTATTCTAGTAAAACATCCTTCCACCATGTAGGTTTTTCCTTTCTTTTGAAATATGCATAGTCATCCAAGAGATACCCTATTTGATAGCATCGCAAAAATCTAAATACTAGGCCCCCATAGTCAATCCTCTAAATCCAATGTATGTTACCTATCTGCAAGTTAATTTATACTATAATAGATTGGGATGTATCAAGATCAACCAAAATCTTAGCATAAGTCGTATGCATTTGGCCCTAGGTTTTATCATCTATTTTCACAATATATCATAGGGTATCTCTAATAGAAAAAAGGAAATATTTATTCCAAAGCTGTAAAGGGAGTCTATGAAAGTTAATCCTTATCACATGGGAAGTGAAGGAGTCATTTAAGGGATCAAAATAAGGGTACCATGGCTTAATAATGAGACCATGTTCTCCCTAAACCCAATATTTGTAACAAATTATATCCCTTTCCTCAAGGGTTTCAATTCAACAACAAAATAGGCTTTCACATAGGGGTAGAGTTTAATATTACCATTTATCACTTGTCTCCATATACGTGAAATATAGTTGTGGAGTTGTGATAGCTTCAGTGAGAAATTTTGAAATCTTCAAATGAGACCAAGTTGGGCCAAATTCTCTTCCTCCTTAAGGAAATCTTGCAGTAGATCCTCCTCGATCTTTATTACATGAGTCTTCTAAGTTAGTTTCAGCAGCTTACCAACATGCCTTGCTCTATATTTTAGATTTGAGACAAGTGCAACTAAAGATTTGGGGGAACCTCCATTTCTAGAGGAATCATCCTCCTCTGCAGCCAAAATCTTCTGCTAGTCATTACCTTGATTACAATTAGCCTTTCCACATCCATTAGTGGATCCTCTATTAAATGTAATACAAATATAGGAGAAATATTTCTGTCCATTTTATCCTGTGGAAACCTACAACACTGGCATCTCCAAGAATTATTGGCCCCTATATTCCTTATCCACACTAGATCTATGCAGGGGGTATGGCCATTTTCCTCACTATCATTTCTGTAGACACCTTTAGATTGTGGTGTCTACAATTTGTTGCCAACTATACTAGATGATCTGTTTAGGGTTTGTTTAGGGTTGGAAAGAGGTGAGAGCTTGGCCATTGAGGTTATTGTGAAGACTTATTTATTTTATTTTTCTTGTTGGTTGTTAGGAAAGAACGGGATAAATAATAACTCATATTTATATATCGTTCAAAAAAAAGAAATAAAAAATTATATATTGTTATTGAACAAAAATATATAGTAAATTAGATTATATAATGAATTAGATATTATTTTGAATTTCTAAACATGAGAATAAATAAACACAAGACACAATATTTTAGTGGGAAAACATTTCGATAAAAAAAATTATGTAAAAATAACCTATCTTTATTAAGAATATATATTTCATCCATCACTCCCACTATTTATAGGAATATAAAATATTTACACCTTCAACAAGGAATTATAAACTATCATTTACATTCGCTCATGAGTGGATATTATACTTCTGACCATTCACATAATGTACCATTAATGTGATTAAACTTCTTGCTTGCATAAGTTTGTTTCATGCTCATTGTTCGTTGTTACCAATATTCCATGAGATCACCTAGATTTACATCAAGGTGGGTGGCCCTATTTGGGGCCATTCTTATAACTTAACCTTAAATGTATCCATCACAGTATGTGGATTATGCCACGTTTATATTTTAAATATAAGTTATATGGTAGTTTAGTTTTTGGTGGGTTTCTTGGCAGGTTTTTAGTAAGCCAATTTCCTTATTAATATTAGAATCCCAATACCTCCCTTAATTTTAAGTATTCAACCATGAAAATTTATCTTTAAAATGACTTAAAAGAAATAAAACATCATATGAATATTTAGGATAACATTAAAATATATGAATAAGCTTGTTCCAAATAACAGATGCCAAAGCACTGTTGTTAACAAAATGAATTACAATCCATAAAAAATCTAAGTGATTTAGTCTACAATAAAAACATAGCACTTGATCTGTGGATTTTAAAAGATCTGCCATGCTCCTCTTCACTATTATTTGGGTATTGAAAAATTATATGTTGTGGTGCTCAGCTTCACTAATATGTGGATTCTAGAAAAACTTTTGTTCAACGCTTAGTATTCCATAGAATTAGTAAAATACAAAACATGTAGTTTTTAATCATCCACATATTTTAAGAAAAACATGTCGTGGGAAAAAAATTATATGCTACACATATTTTTAATAGTAGTACATTATATAGTGATCCGTAGATTTTTAGAAAACTTGCAACACAAAGATTGTGTAATGCCCCTTTTGGCTTCTTGTAGTATAATAAAATAAATGAGTTTAAAAAAAGGGGAATAATTACGCCGAAAGGTGTGACTACAGCTGGATCAGAGCTGAGAGGGTTTGACACATGCCTAGCAGATTGGCGGTGGAGAATGTGAAAAGGATGAAGACGTTGAATATGATTAATGTGTAGTCATCGATCTTACAAGATGATTAGGGAACTGATAGGGCTTGTAGGCCTCCAGTTGTCCGTGTTGTCTGTGTTGTCTGTGTTTGGGGATTGCAGATTTTGCAAGTAAAAGATCATTCGCGTATCTATTTGAACATACCCATAGACATACAAAGTGAAATATTTAACCCTTAATGTTACATGTTTGTAGTGTTGCGTGTAGGAATTTGTTAGATGGCGATGGTCAAGGTAGAGGAGATGTCATTTCGGAGCTCTGATAACGAAAAAACTTGGAGGGATGTTTATGAAATTGTTGTTTATATTGTCTTTTGAAAGGTGTCCTCTTTTCTTTCCTCTTTCATTACATCCTTTGCTATGTAATAGTTTGTTGTTGTGGGTGGCTGCGTGAAGGGTGTTGGGAGTAAAGTATTTTCAGAACAAAGTTTTTTGTGAGCTTTGTTGGTAAATTATTATTTTTCTGATTTTGGGTTCTAAACATTCTTTCACTTTTCTAATTTTTGTAAGATTCTAGGCTAAAATAATTCTACACTTCTCCAAGCTAAAGGGTTTGCAGTTGAGCTCTTGTCAATTAGCGGGTGTTATGAATTTAAGATTTATTTAGGGATTTTATGCAGATTTACGTGAATCACTTTACTTTGGCCTTGGTTGTAACTTGTATCTTATTTTGTTCCTTCTATTTTTTATTACCCTACCTTACATACAATAAAATATAAGAAAATTTGCAAATTATTGTTCTACTGGTACACTTTTACAGCCTTTCTTCTCTTTGATTTGTTTTGTTTTGGGTTAGGGAGAAATTATTGTTTTGTAAATTGCCATGGTTTTTTTGGTATAGGATGTTTCTTGTGCAGGGCTGGGGAGAAATTATTGCATAAGTTCACGTACTGGTGAAGGTATTGGAAAGATTGGTTGCATTTCATTTTCATTTATCCCTATTTTCCTCTTGTTCCTATGCTCATAGTACTAATGAAAAACGAGCGTGTCTGATAAATACCTGAAACAATCAAACATTCTTTGACTTTCCACTCCTAATGTCTCATTAAAACTAACAAATATTCTTTGATATCATGTCTTATTTTTTTAGCCAGTTAAATTTTTTGTTCTTTCTATTTTGGGAGTTGGATTGTTTTAGTGGTTAGTGAAATTAATCATCATGGAGCAGTGTATTGGGTTTGAATTGAGATGTATCGGATTTTTGGTTTCAGTTTTTGCTGGGTGAAATATATTTTTCACTGTCTCTTATGCTTTGTTCTTGTAGGAAATTAATTTATGAACTTATTGTAAATGTTGTTCAATGAAATGCAACGCCTAGGACTAGAATAACGTGCCTAATTGCAATTTTGTGCATTGATTTTTTAATATTAATATTTATTTCAGCGGGTAAATTGCCATGGTTTTCCTGATTTAGGATCGGTCTTGCGCTGGACTAGAGAGAAATTAGTGTATAAGTTCACATTCTACGTGAAGGTATTGAAAATATTGGTTGCATTTCATTTTGATCGTAACATCCATGTTTGTCTCATGTTCCTATGCTCATAGTAGCAATGGTAAAAGAGCATGTATGATAAATACCTAAAACTAACAAACATTCTTCGACTTTTTGCTGCTAATGTCTCTTGTAAAGCTTCAGAATGAACACATATTTTGGCTTTGAGAAAATTTTGAAGAAAATTACACATAGGATTTGCAAAATCAAAGCCATAAAAATAGAAGGGTGTTAGTTTACATCTTAAGCTAATTCATTTTTTTTTGTCTCAAGCTGAAATTTGGATTCATTTAGTGTAATTTGCATAGACCTTATTTTAGTTTATTAATCACTTGTATCTCAATGTTTATGTGAAATGGTTGTTGGTGATTAGATTTTGTTTATGGTAGTAGAAGACTCGGATTATGTTGCTTGTTTATAAGCATACCTTTCCTTCACAAATGTTTTGAAATATTGAACATGTGTAAGGCTCACAATTTGATGATGAGTAAATTTTGTCTCCCTTGGAAAATTCGGTATGATGTATGTCATGTATACGTATTATTGTAGCAAGGGAATCAAGATTGGACCATATTCCCTACAAAGAAACTTAAATGGGAAGTTACTATTGTGGGAAAAAAATGAAGAGAGCAGGTGTAAACCAAAAAATAAGTTGTTGAAGGCTTTATTTTATCTACTTGAATACATGTGTTATTGCGAAACCTCGGTTGTAATTTCTTTATTTAATTCAAATAATATATCATCCACGGTGCTCAAAACAATATTTGTCTGAAGTTTATTATAGTGTTCCGTATTTTTAGCTCTTGGAGTTCTTACTTATATCCCATCATTTTTCTATTGTCTACTGGTTACTATATTATTTGAAAACTACACTTTAATTATGTCCTTAATTAAATTACTTGTTACTTTCTTTTCTTAATGTGGAAGTTATAAGATATTGATTTTAGATTAATTTAAATGATGGGATTGTTGAATATTTGAAAGCAAACTGCTAAATGGAAAGTTATAAGATATTGATTTTAAAAAGATTTAAATGATGATATTGTTGAATATTTGAAAGCAAAAAAAAGATATGATTGTCTTCTAGGATGTAGGAATTGTAACATTCAGGTTCTTATTCCACGGTTTTGCAAGTACTCCCTCGACATTTTGCATTTTTCCCCTTAACGTTGGAAATAATGAAATTTATTTAACTGATTCTTCGTGGATTTTTCATCTTTTCCATTTGTCTTAAATATAATTTAGTATTAAGGAATCTGTCTATGGTGTGTGCTTAACATCATGAATACTTAAACCAATGGAGAGCTTACTTGGTAAGAGGTTGCTTTTATATTAGCAAATGTTCATACACAATCAATGAATAATAGGTGTCTTCAAAACATGAGACAAATGAAGTTGATTTTATGCATGGGTGGTCTACTTAGATACAATGTGTATTAATTCTTACCTTTAATTGGCTTTATGATCGCCACAAATTGAGCAACAGATGGATTAGAGACCAGTGTGGAAGAAATCAAAGACTTTTTAGGAGTTGGTGTTTGTGTAAGATTTATCAATATTTTTTTGATTTTGGAATGGTAAATAAGGGTTACAAAGCGGTCCCTTTCCCGGTAAAAAAGAAAGAAATCAATTTTTTTGATGATTACAATTGAGCCATTCCATAGTTGGCAAAGTTAATATCAACTAATATGAAAACGTAAGATCATGCAATGCCTACACATCTAAATGTTGTTGTGTGGTTTTATTTTATGGAAGGTATGCATTAATTTTAATGGTGTGAATAAAAAAGGCGGTGGAGAATACCATGCTGACCTTTTTTTAGAGAGGGTTTCGGAATAATTTTTGAACTGATATTCATAGAATATTGGATTCATGTTTCTGGAGTGTCAATTTTTTTTTATAAATTGTTACATTTTTATTTACTATGAAGATGATTTCATCCACACTTTTCAAAGCGTGACATGTTTTTGCATAAATTTTCTAATACGTAGTCACTTACGAGCATAATTGATTTGGGTGGTGCAAATGCCAATTTATAGGAATACATATACAATATTTGTATTTATAGATTTTTAAAAAAATCTTGTTCTCGATATAAAATGTATGTGATTTCAATTTCTTCTAAAACACTTTTTTCCTTACTTTATTATTGCACAAAAAACATTTTTTACGACTATATACCTGGGTGGCCTTTTTTAACCTTATCATTTGGCAGCAATCACAACCATTCTGTTCGCGGTACATATCGCTAAACCCCGCTAACTCCCATCCACCCACAGTTCCATTTTTCATGTGCCTTGAAGATTGTCAATAAGGTATGCACCTTCATCACTTAATTCTCCATCTCATCTTCCTATTCTACTCGCCCTTCCCCAGTTACTTATTTTCCTCCTATGTTATTCTCCCACCAATTTGATTCCTCATTTCCCTTGGTCCCCCTTTTGGCATTCACATTGCACTGCTCGTGCGCGATTGCTAGTTAATAGAGTTGGTGGAGAGGGTGAGTGAACTGACATGTGGTTTATTGGTTAGAGACTTGGGAGTTTGGCATGTCGAAAGAGATATCTTGGGACATGACCATCCCTTACTTCCTTATGCCTGTAATGAACCATATTTAATACTTTCTCAGTATTCTTGGTCGTATTGGCTAATTATCTTTATGAAATCCTTCAATTCATTTTCAACATGCCAACTAAAAATGTGGTGGTTGTATTGAATTATTTTCTTGGTGTGTGGAATTTTCTTTAGCATTTTTGGTGGTTCATTTACTTCCCATTTCATTTCCCTTATTTTTTGATAGAGAAAGAGAATAATTTTGATTTCCATGCATGATGGAGAACATTAGGTAGCAAGAGGCACTAGTCTATGGTGACAATATAGTATTCTACACTAGAGATTTAGTGGCATTTACAACCATCTCATTTCTTCTAGGAAAGTGCATTGTCATTCGACCCACTTCTTCTATGGTGTCATCATTCTAGCCTTTGTAAAAAGGGAATTTTGAACAATGTATGGACACAATTTAAGCATAATTAAAAAGGAGAATATTTTCCCTTTTATGTGTGCCAAATCTAGGTATTCATGTCTTAAAAATCATTAATGATGAAGAAGCCAAATGAGTTTTAATCAACTAATTCTACCCAAGAATAGCTTATATTTTATTCAACGAATAATCAAAAAGGAACCGAGCCATGTATTATTGGGTTTCCTCATGAAACAATCACATTGTTCCACCTATGCAAACAAAAGTCTCAAACCTCATCAGTTACATTTTCCTACGTAATCCTATCCTATGCCAAAATATGAGATTCATAATAGGGTATGGACATCCATCAAAACATAAAAGATACACGAATTTTACCAGATGTTGTACTTGCAAATGCTCTAGTAGACGTGAATGGAAAATGTGGAACCATACATAAGGTAGGTGAAATGAGGTCTGGTTTTTACCAGGTATTACTTTCTTATCTTGATGGTTAACATACTTGTCTTGCATTGGAAGGACCTCTCAAAGTTATCAACATTCCAATATGTAGCTCTATTGGAGAATCCAATGGATTCTACTTAGCATTGATCATTTCATTAGTAAGTTCTTTCTACAACATTGGTTATGTCTTTCATGTCGGGAAGGTACATGATGTGGCAGTTAGACTTGTTCTAATTAGTATTCATCTATTATCTTGTTCAGGGCCTTATTTTTATAGATAATGAGGGAATCATAAACATCAGTCTATAATATTAAGTTACAAATGTTATGGGTGTTGATTGACTCTGATTCTGGTTATTGAAGGTTTGAAGACTTTAATATTAAATTATTAACCAGTGATAATTCCAATGAAAGTGTTATGAGTGATAATGATATGGACTAGAGGATAAGTTACCTTTATACTTTTGATTTCGTATTCCAGTATATGTTGGTGAATGATGCAGTAACAATTTTCATCATTATTTTCATCAAGGGGAGAGCATGATTAGTTTGAAAGGCTTCTGATAAATATACCAACAAATTTACTATAGGAATATTCAACACTATTTGGGGCAATAGGGAAAGGTTTTCTAAATAAGAGGCTACTTGCGTGCTTGTATCAATTTTGAACCAAGTTAAGAGATAATGACCCAATGAAGGTCAGTCACACGAGGGTAACAACTTTAAGATTTCCATGAACAATCGATCAACAAGGAAAAGACATCTAAGACCAACCCATATTCTTCCAAACATGGTATCCTTACCTTTATCTATTATAAATTTAGTATAAATTGGTTATTCATTTGCAATAGAATAAAAATATTAAATTATTAGATGCTCAAACAATTGAATATTTTAGCCAGACGACTAGTGTAATCAGTAAAACAACAACTCGTGAGTTTGCCACTGACTTACAAATTTTCCATCAACCTTGTCATGATCACAACCTTGTGCATTGCTAAACCCAGGGTGTCAAAACTTGATTCTTGTGTTTGTTGTAATTGGTGAGAGCTAGGTAAGTTAACTAAAATAACCATTTTTGTCTACCTTGAAAAGTTACAAAAATGCAACTTCTAAAGACGTGAAAATAACATAGTGTGCCCCATAAAAGATATATCAACAGTTTTATGTATTCGTTGTTATGAGGAGAGTCACATCAATCTGTAGATTGACCACAATCAACCATTCATATTGCCTTTCCAACTCCTCTAAGAGCCATGTTAATCCGTTTTGTACTTTTAGGAAGCTGTTGAAACTAAAAAAGTTGAGTTTCATTTTGACCCACCATTTGAACCCTGAGCAATGAAATGATTATCTTCCTTCCCAATCCTCTAGTATATTTACTAAAACATTAGTTACAACAATACATTTGGGGAAAAACACCTTTCTATATAGTTTTTTAATGGTGTTTTGTAGACCACCAGTCCTAGTTTGACCAGGTCAAATTAAACCAATTATGACTGGTTCCTCCAAAAAAATTCATCACCATTTACATCATGTTTACAAGTTCATGCTTCTTTCAACTCTGAAATATTATACATATACAGGAGGGAATGTAGGAATTTTTCCATAGAGAGTCTAACCAAAGAAGGTCATTTTTCGGATGAGGTTTCTTAGCCCTCGAACTAAAATTGGTTGTTGCAACTAGCCCAATTATGATCAATGGCCCCGAAAAACTAGCCGCCAATTGGAAACTATTTGCTAGTTCTAACTTCCATTAGTTACTATAAATTGTTGGTATATAAGACACGTAGAAATTAGCTCATTGTATATTTTTCCATCAAAATACAATTTTTTAACATGGTTCTTTAGTCTTTGAGAAAATTTAGACATTTTCGCAACTAGTTGAATAATGGAAAATAAGGTCGTAGGACCATAGCCATGACATTGCACCATAATGATAACTTTTGAAACATAAAAGTACCTATATGAATCTATCCCATGTGGCTTGTGGTATGAAATGTGCCTTTTGGAAAATAAATGTTTCTCTCTATTCTGTACCTCTTTCTCTCTTCTTATACATCTCTCAAACCCTCTGTTGTAAATATCTTCCCCCTAGGTAGATATAGACAAGCAGAAGAATATAGAAATTGAAGAAACTCAGAGCCTAATATTTATTGTATCACCAAAAGTCACCCAAGGCGCAGGTAAAGGGTGCACAACAGGTGTCAACATGAAAAAGGATGCGCCAAGGCATAGGTAAAGGGCGCATGAAAATGGATGTTGACATGAAAATATATGTGCCAAGGCGTAGGTAAAGGGCACATGAAAATGGATGTCGACATGAAAATATATGCGCCAAGGCACAGGTAAAGGGCGCATGAAAATGGATGTCGACATGAAAATATATGCGCCAAGGCGTAGGTAAAGGGCGCATGAAAATGGATGTCGACATGAAAATATATGCGCCAAGGCGCAGGTTAAGGGCACATGAAAATGGATGTCAACATGGAAAAATGTGTGCCTTAGCGCACATAAGGGTATGTCGACATAAGGATGGATGCGCCAAGGCACAGCTTCAGGAGGCGCAACACTTTGAGCGCTGACAGGAAGCAGACCCTGACCTAGATATTCAGATGGCCATAACTTTTCACAGGGAGCTCAGATTAATGCAGGGTTGGACTTTTCAGAAAGCTTACAAGGTCCTATGTCCAACTACAAATAGATATCTTTAATTGGGTGGGGAAAAACTCTTAAAATGTAAAATATAGTTCTCCACTTTTTGGGTTTGCTAGGGTTCTCACCTACCACCATAATGAGACGAATTAAATGCAACCTAGAGGTGGTTGGGGTAGATTTGGATTTCCTCTCTCTTCCCTCTCTCATTCTTCCTATAAATTGTAAGGAGTGGCTTCTTTCTAAATATTGGACATTCATGTTTTTCCCCTCCCTTCTTCTCTTTGGCAGGTGAATCTGTGGAGTTCAAATCTCCCATCTAAAACTATAATGTAACTTTACCTCTTGGAATTTTGTGGTGTATTGTATCAATATTTGGAGAAAATAATGCATGTTTGTGGATGATTCTCAACCCTCTCTATGTTCATTTACATCTTCCTGATCTTTCACTACAAACCTGGTTATCTGTGCATGATCTTGCATTGCATTTTAATGGTCTATGTTTATTGGCAAGACAGGTGTTCTTCATTCCTCGGTGCATCACCTTTGTTAGCTTAGGTTTTATTTTTATGCATCTTCTTACCCTATCTCCTTGGCAAGTTAGTTTAGGTTTGGATTAAACCCTCTACATTTTTTACGTGTGCATCTGAACAGAGGAATAGGAACCGGCCTTCATCCAGAGAGCTTTTCTAATTTCGCAAGGTACCACACTTGGGAAAAGCTGCATGTTATGCAATCGCACTGAGAGTCTCAACCCATCAAGTTGCAAACAATCAAGGGTACTGTGATTTTCCATCAACAGTTTTAGTATGCTCGGTAGGACCAAGAGGTCATTCCAAGAAATTTTGGACTAAAACTTGCAGGTTTTACAATTTCAGATTTTTCACCTTCCAGGCTGAAGTTTGAAATCAATTCTCAAGGGCTTAACTTGCTCAAAATAAGTCAAAATTTCACCAGTTGATAGATCAAGGGATAATATTCAAAAGGGTATTCTTAGATTTTAGAGATTTTGATTTTCAAAATTTCATGGTTTTTAGTATTTCGGGTTTTCCCAGTTGCCTTGCATAACCTGAGTTTTTACCTGTACCTTTCAGGGATTAGTAGCTGCACAACAAAACCCGATAACCAAACTGAAGAACTATATCTTTTGGGTCCTTCAAGTTTTTAATTCTATTTTTTAATATTGTCAGGTTTGGTGTGTAACTTGGCAAAATCTAGCCTTTTTAGGTTCAGTTTCTAACACATCTGGCGACTCTGAAGGGAATAGAATTCAGTGGTTTAGCAGAAATAGTTTCCCAAGCATATGAGAAGAATTCGAACCAGGTCTGATACTCGAGAAGAGGGGCTATTTTTCCACTTGCAACTATCACCAGGAAGAGGAAGGAGAGGAAGAAGACCACAAAGATCACAATCTCCACCTAACAGGACTTTATCAACCCCTCCACCGGGTAGACCTTTCATCCAATCAACAAGGGTTCTCAGGCCAATCATAATGGCACATCTACCACCAAATCTGTTTGTTAATTTCATTGGCAGCAGCCCACTTGCCCTCAATGCATAGAATCCAGTTCTAATTGCAGCATTGAAGAACATTCCATTTTTCACCAGAGAAAATCATACCACTCCTGGTGACCATGTCAAAGACATTGCTAATGTTTGTGCAATCCATGAGATAAATGAAATGGATGTTGCTGTCAAATTGCTGGCATCTTCATTCAAAGGGAAGGCTTTGCAGTGGTTTAGGAGCCTTGCAGCTGGTTCTATCCAAAATTGGAGTCAGTTATGCATAGTTCTCCACGAGCAGTTTGGAGAAAAGGGAGACAATTTGTCTCTACCAGAACAATTGACAACTATCAAGAGAGTTCCCAATGAGCAGTTGACTAACTTCAACTTCATATTTCAAAGGTCTTGGGATAGAATTCCAGTGGCTGTCAGGCCAACAGATGAAGGTGCTTTTCTATATTATCTTAAAGCTTTGAATTTTGATATTTCTATGTTAATTCAATCTATGGGAGGCACAACCTTACCTGTTACTTATAGCATTGCCATTAGGGCTGAAAACTGTCTTATTCAAGCTGGTAAGCTGGCTGCTAGGCCTCCCATGCCCTTGTATCCAAACTTAGAAAATCTAAGCACTAGTTAGGCACCCACTTTGGCTCCTATTCCCACTCCTAGAAATCAAAGTTCAAATGAAACTTCTACTTCATACTCTAGTGCTTCAAATGAACTTCAAGAGGTAATGAAATAGTTACAAAACCTTGGAAATGAGCTAGTGACTATCAAAAGACAACAAGCTCAAAGTGCTAGACCGTATCAGCCTCAAGCGCAGTACCAAGCTAGGCCACCATAACAACCCAATAGGCCACTCAATCCAGCTGTAAATCAAATACAAGTAAGGCCTCCTGTTAATAGACCATTTCAGCCCTATAACCCCAATGTCACATCTTCTTCTAAAGCATTAGTGCCAGTACAAAACAACATAGCTCAAGAGTACGATTGGTGTTTCCCATGCAATGGAGCTCACAACCAATCTGCGTGCTTTAATGGTGCTTTGAACCAAGCCTTGATGGTGACAACTACTGGCGTAGAGGGTGAAGTGATTCAAGAAACAAATCAGCAACAAGGGACATCTCAGCAAAACACAGCTCCAAATGATACCGCACTTACGAATTGGTAAGCTGAGGATTTTTGTGGCATGAATCAAACAATTCCTCAGAGTGTAGCGGCTAACACAAGATCAAAGAAGAGGAATATTGGTGAAGGGAAATCATTGGCTCTAAGGGATCTACAACCTCCCATCACTCCACAAGGCGTTGATAAGCAAAATACAGTTACAAACACGCAAGGACAGCCCAAACCAGCTTACAAACCAACTCAAATGCCAGCTGTTGCTGCCCTTACACAAGAAAGGAATGCACAGACTAAAGGACGACAAAGAGATCTTTCATCCCCATTTAACATCATCAATCAAATGAAGAAGACAAATGTGAATATATCAATGTGGGAATCTTTATCCATCCTAGGCCAAAGAGATCTTCTACAAGATGCCATGAAGAATTGGTCAACTTCAAACCAGCATTTCCACATGCAAGAGAAGGTCCTCACAAATGCTGCTTAGCCTGAAGGGAATCATGGAGGAGAACAAGGTAAAGTTATTAAGCCCCCTCCATTTTATGTTTCATTAATCATTGGGGATAAACTAGTACACAATTGCATGATTGACTCTGGGGCAAGTAGTTCTGTCATGCCTAAGAAAATAGCTGATCAATTAGGTCTCCAATACAAAGTCATATCAAAGGGGGTAGTGCAATTGGATGGGACAACAATAGCAACAGTGGGAGTGATTAAAGGTTTGAATCTTACCTTGCATACATGCCCCAACATTACCATTTTGCAAGATGTGTCAGTGATAGATTTTCCACCACTCTTTGCCCTATGCTTATCAAGGGATTTCACAGCTAGAATTGGAGGCTACTTATATGCTGACTGGTCACACATGTTGTTTAGAACAAGATATGGTACTAAGGTCACAATAAGATCCAAATGAATTGCAAACATCCATATTGAGCCTCATACTCCAAGCCAAATCAATGCCAATTGTTCAGCATTTGATCAAGAAGATTATCCAAGCACAGATGAAGCTGACACCAAAGTCAAAAGCATCCCAGATTTGACTCTTGATGAATGGGTGAGCAAGGTACATACTTTTGATCCCTACCAAGAAATAGAAGAATTTGAGCTAGGAGTCTATTGCATACATGAAGAAAACTAGCCTATTCCTAGCACCACTAAACCAGACCATAAGGATGACAATGAGGTATGGCAATTACTTTTCGATGGATCAAGGAGTAGGTAGGGTGCAGGAGGAGGAGTTATGCTTATTTCACCTCAAGGCATCAAATATTATTCAGATTTCCGGTTCCAGTTTTCCTATTCAAACAACACAGCTGAATATGAGGCCTTGATTCATGGACTTCATTGGGCAAGGAAAAAGGGCATAAAGAACTTGTAGGTGTTCAGGGATAGTGAGCTAATCATCAATCAAGTCAGGGGACAACATGCTACAAGGAATGACCTACTGAAGAACTACAAGAATAGGGTATGGGACCTCGTTGAGGATTTCAAAGCTTTCAACATTGTGTCCATACCTAGGAAGAAAAATGAATCCGTTGATAGGCTCGCAGCAGTTGAAGCAATGTTTGATGTGGTTGACAACATAAAAAGAGAAAAAATGCAGCCACATATCCATGTGATTGTGAGGCCAGTAGTTCCAGATAATAACACAAGTTGGCAGGTGTTTGCGAATGATCAACAGATCGTCAATTTCTTACAAGAAGAGGCTAAATTTTCAGCTAAGAATCAAGACATATTAGAGCAGCAGTATGGTGATCAAGTAGTGCAGCCATGGAAAAACAAGCTTCGCAAGGGTTTAGTAACATTGGAGTCTATTTTCAACCCTAACGACCAATTCTGTAAGGAAAATGCTAACATACAGGACAAGAGAGAAGATTCAGAGCCAATTCCGGTTGGGGAAGGCAAAACACTTCAAATTGGCAAAGTGGCCACTGAGCAGGAGAAATCAGAGTTCATACAACTTTGCCAAGAATTTCCATATGTCTTTGCTTGGAGATATGAAGAATTAATAGGTTTCAATCTGAAGTTGGCACAACATACCATAGAATTGGATCCAGATGCTAAGCCCATCAGGTAGAAGCAGAGACTAGTGAACCCTCACATTGAGCCTCTAATGAAGAAAGAGTTGAAAAAGCTAATAGAGGCAAGCATTATATTTCCAATCAAGCACTCAAGATGGGTTGCAAACTTGGTTCCGGTCAGAAAGAAGAGTGGAGAAATCAGGTTGTGTGTGGACTTTCGAGACCTCAATAGGGCATCTCTCAAATACCATTACCTACTTCCTTCAATAGAACAAATATTGCAAGTGGTATCCAGTTCGGAGATATTCTCTCTCCTAGATGACTACTCAGGGTATAATCAGGTAATGGTGAAAGAAGATGACCAGTTCAAGATGACTTTCACCACCAAATGGGGCACCTATGCCTACAAGAAGATGCCATTTAGACTATCAAATGATGGAGCCACTTTCCAAAGGGCAATGGATATGGCATTCAAAGGATTGATCAATAAAATAGTTCTAATATATCTTGATGACATCACGGTATTCTCTAAAAATGCAGCAGATCACCTTTTTCATTTGAGGCAGGTATTTCAGAGGTGTAGAAAATTTGGGGTATCATTGAATCCCAAAAAATGTATATTCTTGGCTCACGAGGGAAAGCTTCTAGGCCATATTGTTTCAAAGGAGGGATTGACGATTGACCCAGAAAGAGTTGAAGAAATTCGAGCGTTGCCATTGCCAAGTCACAAGAAGGCTCTTCAAAGCTTCTTAGGAAGGATCAATTTTGTTCGTAGGTTTGTTCCAAACTTTATATCTCTCGTAAAGCCAATAATGTTGATGTTAAAGAAGAGCATGGAATTTAAGTGGACCTCTGAAGGTAAGGAAAGTTTTGAGGCAATAAAAGAGGCTATATCTCAAGCTCCGACTCTCGTCAATCCAGACTTCTCCAAGGACATCATGTTATATACCTTCGTTGGTGGAGACACAATTTCTGCAATCCTGGCACAACAAAACAAAGAAGGATTAGAACAACCAGTTGCTTTCTTCAGTCAAGGCTTGGAGGAATATGAAACTAGGTACTCTTTCATTGAAAAGCATGTCCTTGCAGTGATCAGGAGTTTAAAGAAATTCAAGCACCTGGTCTCAAATAATAAGATCCAATTGTTGGTCTCTCATGCGGGAGTCAAGGACTTCCTTCTAAAAAAGGATTTGAATGAGAAACATGTAGGATGGATCACTCATGTCATGGAATATGACATCAAAATTAAGGTCACTAAGTTAGTACGCAGAAAAGGACTATGTGAACAACTAGCTTTGAGTCAGAAAGTTGAAGCAGGTGATGAAAAAGAGACTGCCTTGGTATTGCAGGATGGTCAAGAACAAGAAAATGATGATGTGCCCGCTCCTTGTTGGACTCAAAATATGATACACTTCCTACAGGCAGGCCTATGCCCTCCAGAATTGAGCAAAGAAAAAAGGAGATACTTCATATTACAAGCCATTCCATATGTAATTGTTGATGGTGTTTTGTTCAAGAAATATATCAACGAAGTTCTATTAAGGTGCATTGGGATAGGTCAAATTGAGAGGGTGTTACGAGATTTTCACAATGGATATTTTGGAGGACATTTCGCCCCATGGGTATCATCTCTCAAGATAATGAAGGCAGGGTATTATTGGCCCACAGTGTTCAATGACTACTATACATGGATAAGAAAGTGCAAGAAATGTGCACTCTTCACGAGAAAAGAAAGAATAACAGTGCTTCCATTACACCAAATTTTGGTTGACCAACCATTTATGCAATGGGGATTGGACTTCATCGGGGTCATCAACCCAAACTCAAGCCAAGGCCACAAGTGGATTCTCATGGAAATAGACTATTTTACCAAGTGGACCGAAGCAGTAGCGCTCAAAGAGGCAAATGAGTCCAACATACTAGACTTTTATGAAGGAATAGTGAATAGGTTCGGTGTGCCGGCCACTATCATATTAGATAATGCATTGGCATTCATAGTTTCCAAGATTACAGAATGGGCTGTCAAGAATGGAATCTATTTGAGCACCTTTTCAAATTATTACCTGCTAGGGGTAAATGAACAGGCAGAGTCTACGAACAAGAATTTGCTAAGAATCATCAGAATGAATCTGGATGAAAACCAAAGGACATGGCATACCAAGCTAAAATCAGCGTTGTGGGCTGACAGAATAATGCCAAAGAGGTCTATTGGTAATTCTCCCTACAAGTTGGTCTATGGGAAAGAGGCAGTGTTTCCTATATCATTAGAATTGCCTGCATTAGAGCTCATGAAGCAGTTGGAGTTGTCTGAGTTCGAACCAATGGAGGCCAGGTATGTAGAGTTGATGGAATTGGAAGAAATAAAAGAACATGCAGTTCTAATGATTGAAAAGGATCAGGCCTTAGTAAAAAGATGGTTTGATAAGAAGGCAAGAGCAAGGACCTTCCTGGAAGGGGACCTAGTTCTAAAATGGGATACAGATCAGGAAAAACCAGGAAGACACTCCAAGTTTGATACCATTTGGAGTGGCCCCTACATGGTCACGGGATGTAAAAGTAGTAATGCCTTCCAATTGTCTACATTGGATGGAGAAGAACTCCCGATTCTAGTTAACGGAATCTATCTTAAACATTGCCACTAAAAGGAAATGGTTAAATACCCTTGTAAATATTAGCCTAGATTTCAATTCCTCTAAGTGCGTATGCACATTGTCTTGTTGTAGTTAGGTTTCAATTTCCCTAAGTGCTTCGGCATAGGTTTTGCTGCTCTCAGATTGAATTTCTACAGTCAGTGTGCTCTTGAAGAAGGGGTTACGATATCAGGCTCAGGAACAGATATCAGGTTGGTTTCAGGTTATTGCTTATTACTCCATGCCTAATAGATTGCTAAAAGGCCACTGATCTTCTACATAGTAGGCAGCTGATCCCGTTAAGTCACCAAAATTGTTGTAAATATCTTCCTCCCTAGTAGATATAGACAAGCAAAAGAATATAGAAATCGAAGAAACTCAGAGCCTGATATTTATTGCACCACCAAAAGTCACCTAAGGCATAGGTAAAGGGCGCACAACAGAAGGTGTCGACACAGAAAAGGATGCGCCAAGGCGTAGGTAAAGGGCGCATGAAAATGGATGTCGACATGAAAATATATGTGCTAAGGCACAGGTAAAGGGCGCATGAAAATGGATGTGGACATGAAAATATATGTGCCAAGGCATAGGTAAAGGGCACATGAAAATGGGTGTCGACACGAAAAAGGATGCGCCAAGGCGTAGGTAAAGGGTACATGAAAATGGATGTCGACATGAAAATATATGCGCCAAGGTGCAGGTAAAGGGCGCATGAAAATGGATGTCGACATGAAAATATATGCACCAAGGCGCAGGTTAAGGGCACATGAAAATGGATTTCGACATGGAAAAATGTGTGCCTTAGCACACATAAGGGTATGTCGACATAAGGATGGATGCGCCAAGGCACACCTTAAGGAGGCGCAACATTTTGAGTGCTGACAGGAAGCAGACCCTGATCCAGATATTCAAATAGACATAACTTTTCGCAGGGAGCTCAGATTAATGCAAGGTTGGACTTTTTGAAAAGCTTACAAGGTCCTCTACTCAACTATGACTAGATATCTTTAATTAGGTGAGGAAAAATTCTTAAGAATGAAAAATACAGTTCGCCACTTTTTGGGTTTGCTAGGGTTCTCACCTACCACCATAATGAGACGAATTAAATGCAACCTAGAGGTGGTTGGGGTATATTTGGATTTCCTCTCTCTTCCCTCTCTCATTCTTCCTATAAATTTTAAGGAGGGGCTTCTTTCTAAAGGTTGGCTATTCTGGTGTTTCCCCTCCCTTCTCTTTAGCAGGTGAATCTGTGGAGTTCAAACCTCCCATCTAAAACTGTAATGAAACTTTGCCTCTTGGAATTTTTTGGTGTATTGTATGAATATTTGGTGAAAATAATGCATGTCTGTGGATGATTCTCAACCCTCTCTGTGTTCATTTACATCTTCCTGATCTTTCACTACAAACTTGGTTATCTGTGCATGATCTTGCATTGCATTTTAATGGTCTGTGTTTATTGGCAAGACAGGTGTTCTTCATTCCTCGGTGCATCATCTTTGTTAGCTTAGGCTTTATTTTTATGCATCTTCTTACCCTGTCTCCTTGGCAAGTTATTTTAGGTTTTGAGTAAACCCTCTACATTTTTTACGTGTGCATATAAACAGAGGAATAGGAACCGACCTTCATCCAGACAACTTTTCCAATTTCGCGAGGTCCCACACTTGTGAAAAGCTCCATGTTATGCAATCGCAGTGAGAGTCTCAACCCATCGAGTTGCAGACATTCAGGGGTGCTGTGATTTTCAATCAACACCCTCTCCTTTCCAATGTAAATTATTTCTATTGTGTAAATGGGAGTCTAAAAACATTAATTATGCTAGATCTAGGTGGAAGCCATGTTAGAGATTTATCATTGATTTAATGCTCACATGGTTTTGTAGGATGCAAGTAGGTTGGAGAAATGGCGTGGTTACAAATATTTATTTATTTTTGTAATTTATGTATGTTAATGGATATATATATATATATATATATATATATATATATATGCATTTGTATGTTACAAAATATTTATTATTGTTAATTTATAATATTAGCGAGATCCTAATTTTAGAGGTACTTTGGGAAATGTGCATTTAACTATAGGTTTCTTTTTATTCGGATTTAGATATCGTTAAAAAATAGGGGGTTGGATATATATGTTAAATGAAGTTGTAGATGATAATTCAACATTTTGTGAAGTATTGAAAGGTTTATTAATGAACTTTTCTAATATGTATAAGATTCTAGTGTTTAAGGGAAATATTCATCTAAACATGGGTGTTATTTTGATTCCAAATTTGTATTGTAAAAGTTGGATAAATATATTAAATGAAATTGAATTCGACATCTTATAGTGCTTTCCCAGTGTTAAATTTATGATCAAATATCAAGATTGTTGTGTTATGGAACTCACAAATATAGAAGAGAAACCAAAATATAATAGTAAACCTTAGTTTAAAACTTGTTCATATATACAATTCTTGCATGATATTTCTTAGCACAGAGGAAACTAAAACCTTAGAATGAAATTATATATTTACACTCATTAGAACATTATAGCTTAAGTAAATAAGATTCCTAGTTTGAGTTTATCACTATAGCATGTATGCTTAGTGGCATCATCGTGACCCTGTCGGTTAGGAGTGACATGGTTAAACATTATCTAGAGTATGTGGTTCCCTTCCAAGATTGGTAATCATATGTGTAGTAAGGAGAGTGTGTTCTTTTAAGGTTGTACTATTGAGATCCAACATTAAGCATAGTGTAAAAGTCTCTTAGAAGAAATACTTGTTGAGTGGAAAAGATTACCAAGTAACCTTGGAAGTCAACTTTAAGAGTAAGGACCATAAATCATGTAATTTCACAAATAGGGATGGAAGCCTGTATATTTTGTTAATGTGAAATTAATCAACCATTACAATGGATTGCTATAATATTTATACATATTAGGCAGCAATATACAAACAAATAAATATGTTGCACACATGCAACAATATGCCTAATCACGTAATATTCCACAATATCATATGGGAAGCACAAATGAATAATGATATAATTGTTAGAAAAACATAACAATTATATCTGTGAATATAATAAGACAAATATGGTTTAATAAAACCATATAATAACAATTAATTATACAATGCATAATTAATTATCCTAACATGCCCCCCTTCATTTTGCATTGTCTCAAGGGATGAGGAGAGGATCTCTCTGAATAACTCGAACTTGTCACGTGTAACTGACTTTATGAAGATATCTACTCTTTGTCCAGTTGTTTGAAAAAAGTGAAGCTAGATGTTGTGCTTCAACACATGCTCGTGTAGTAAATGAGCTTGTACCTCAATATTGTTTGTTATTTCATGAAACATTGGATTGTGAAAAAGTTTAAGAATACCTTCATTATCAACATACATGGTGGTTAGTTTGTCCTATGGTATTCCAATTCCTTCTAGTATACAACATAACTATATCGATTCATAGCCAACTTATCCTGCAGAATGATACTCAGATCCTATGGAAGAGTGAGAAACAAAGTGTTGTTTCTTGATTCCCCATGATATTGGTCTAGATCCCATAAATAATATAAATCCAGAAGTGAATTTTCTATCGTCAATGTTACCTACATGATCTGAATCTCAATATCCAATGAAGAAGAAGTTGTCATTCTTCTTGTATTCTAGACTAAGATCCAATGATCCTTTGAGATATCTCAAAATGTGTCTTGCTGTTTTCCAACAAAAAAATTTGGGTTCCTGCATGAACCTATATAGATAGCTCACTACAAATCTTATATCTCGTCAAGTGTAGTTCAGGTAAATGAGACTCCTAATCAACTGCCGACTTTTCTGGTCTTAGGATCCATCATTCTCTACCCAAGAATCTCTTCACTGTATCCAATGAAGACAAATTTATGTGACTTCATTTCTAATTTATTTCTATTTTTCTTGGGTATGTACATACTTGCACTACACCCAAATATTCTGAGGTGTACAACAGATGGTTTCCATTTGATGATGCTTCTTGTGGTGTTACTCCATCAAAAGAAACTGTGGGCACTCTGTTCAACAAATATACTGCTATCTTTATTAATTCTACCTAGAATGTCTTTGTAATTCTAGGGTCATCGATCATGCATCACACCATTTCCATGATAGTACGATTTCTTATCTTATCAACACCATTCTGCTGCAATGTGTGTGGAGGAGATATTTGTCGACAAATGTTGTGAGTTTGTAGGTAGTCTTTGAACTCATTACTAATGGATTCCCCCCTTGATCTGAGTGGAGAGTTTTTATGTGATGACCAGTTTAATTCTCAACTACTACTTTAAACTTCTTGAAATTTTCAAAATCTTCAATTTTATTGTGAAGACAAAAAATCCACATTTTCCTTGAATAGTCATCAACACATAGCATGAAGTACTGAAATCCAAAATGATTTGGTTGCATCAGACCACAAAGATAGGTATGAACCAGATCAAGATGAACATGAGCTTGATATGTACTCTTCTGGAATGAAGCTCTATGATGTTTTCCTGCTAGAGAGTGAGGACACTTGTCTATATACTTCTAAAGAGATGGTAGCCCATGTACCATATTGTGCTGGCAAAGTGTCTCCAAATACATGAAACTAGCATGACCAAGTCTCTGATGTGATAACTATGCTGAGGTAGAGTTCTTAGCCACAAGTTCTTGATCATCTCTGTGGACAAAATCAAGCTAGAACATGTGTCCCACATTGGAGGCTTTTACAACTATTTTCAATCCTCATGATTTATCTTGAATCAAACACATTTTCTTGCCGGAAAGAGTATCAAAATATTTTTTTTGGTTTTGATCTAGGAGTTGAATGACTAAAACAAGATTCTTTGTCAACCTAGGGACGTATAAGACATCTAATAGTCTACAATTGTGTGAACCAAGGGGTAAAGAAATGTTCCCAATCCCCTAAACTGTATATGAAGAATCATCACCAAACGAAACATGGTTTTTAAAGGCGTGTCCCTCATTGAGGTAAACCCATCTCTGTGGCTGGTCATGTGTCTAGTGGATCCCGAATCAACATACTAGACATTGCTAGATGACATGGATGGTTCAATTGATCGAACAGTGTACAAGAAGTCTTCATCATCTGAATGTTTTTCTTTCTCAACAATATTTCCTTGCTGATGGGGTCTTCTTTTCTAGTTCCCCTTTTTGTACCCTTGATTGTAGTTAGAATTTCCCTTGTAAGATTGTTATTGAGGAGGTCCAGAGTTGTTTGATGAACCTTTCTTGTAAGAATTATACCAACAATCTTGTAGGTCATGTTCTCTTTTTACAGATTGGACATTGCTTCTTCTGTTGTCTGTCCCCTTGATACTGATTTTGATTTTGGGATTTTTGATAGGAATTATATTTTGCTTTACCTTTTCCTTTCCATTTTTGATGTGAAGAAAGTTCCTACTCCTTTTCATCATCCTTTTTATGTATGGCTTCCTCTTGTTCCATAGTAAGTTTACCAATTTTTCAAGACTAACTAGTCCTATCTGACACGTTTAGTGTTGTAAACAAAAATGTGGTAAGAATAGGAGAGTGATTCTCAGAACAATGGGAATGAGATCATCATCTGAGACTAACTTCTCCCAGGGATAGAAGTGAATCCCTTAACTCTACAACTCTTCTTAAGAAAGATTCGATTTTCTCATTCTGAATTGAACTTCAATGTGTGTAACTGAATCTTACAAATTCAGTATAACATTCTTGTTCTTCTGGCCTCCATATAATGTGCTCAACTTATCCCATGCTTCTTTGGTTTTTTGTGGCATCTCAAATGTGGGGTTACACATCATTTGGAAACTCCAAACAAGATGATGAGTTTGGCCTTCTTATCTGCTTTATCAAACTACCATCTAATGTGATTGTATCAGTAGTTGATCTCATCATAGTACCATTCACAGCAGGCCATATCTCTTCAAATTCAAGTTGTGTCTTAATTTTTGTCTTCCATGTAGCATAGTTGTTTCCTCTAAGTAATTGTGAATCAATGGAAGAAAACATTTGGGGGGCATTGGTGCCAATTTTGTAGAGATCACTGACAGGGTTTGGCTCTTATCACTCCAAGTATACGGTCTCCCAATCTATATAAAATTAGTCTGATATACCGAACCTTTCTATATACGCACCCTTGTGATATACCTAGCGGTATGTGGAAGAAGATCACCCTTTTTATATACTCAATGGTACATGAAATAGGCATTAATGTACATGAAATAATTCAATACATGCTACTAATATAGTTCTGAGAGGGGTCTATGTGATTATTGACACCGACTCAAAGAAATATCCTCATACGTGTGTCTAACTTCACTATATACTTCGATAATTTATTAGTCTGGATTTATGTAGTGCAATCGTTCATAGATGGATGGGATGGCTCATAATGTGTGCAATATGACCTTATGACTCCCTGTTGATTTAAAGGGTTGATGCCCAAAGGACATTGTTGTAGCTATATTAGGCATTAAGTGCAATATTCTGCTAGTTTATAAGTAGTTACAAAGTTTGCAGTTGACTAAGGCAACCTGCAAATTAGTACAATATACTCAAACTTATAATCACATTCAAGAAATTTAGAAAAAATTGAATGGCAGGTAAATGTTTTTGTTTTACAGGAACTGGTGGCGTGTGGAGCCCAATACGACTTGCTGAGTAAAAAACCATTAAAAACTAGCTCAAAATGAAGTTTTTAGGTAGCCCCCCTTTAGCGAAAAGTTCTCATAACGTAAAAATATGCAAAGTGGAGGAATTAATTTTCCCCTAAAATAGGGTTTTTCTTGCTAAATTTAGTTAGTTATAACTAAATTTGAATTTTCCACTAAATTTTCTGCCAAATTTGGTAGTGGGTGGGGAAGGGGATTTTACCCCTTGACCTCTCTTGATGGGAAGTGTCTTACAAAAGTTATGCTAGCCACTTGGGTGGTTATTTTAAACAATTATACGTAAAGAGCAAAATGTAATTAAACACTTCCAAACTGCAAAACCATACCTCTTCAAAAAACCATGGTTTTGAAAAGGGGGTTTTGAGTAAAAATTCCAACAAAGAGAAAAAATGACACATGGTTTTCTTTGAGAATGAAGGAGGTTTTGAGTGTGTTTGGTGCCTTAGATCATTTTTCTTCTGTCCTTTGAGCTTGTAATCTCTTCCTTGGTGAATTCTATTCTCCTCAACCTTAATTGCAATGAATAAAGGTGGTTTTCAGGAATTTGATGCTGGTTTTGAGAAATTTTATGGTGGTATTATAGGGGATGGGGCTAGGAATTTGGAGAGGCAACTCTGGCTCTCTTTTGCTTGTATAAGCTTCTCCAATTCTCCTCAAACTCTACTATAATCCTCCAATATCCTTCAATCTACTCTGAAACCAAATGTAATTTCACAAACAGAGACGAAAGCCTGTATATTTTATTAATGTAAAATTAGTCAACCATTATAATGGAGTGTTGCAATATTTGTACACATTGGACATCAATATAAAAACAAAAAAATATGTTGCGCAAGTGCAATAATATGGCTGAATACATAATCTTCCAAAATATCATAGGGGAAGCACAAATGAATAATTATATAATTGTTATAACAACTTAACAATTGTATTTGTGAATATAATAAGACAAATATAGTTTAATAAAACCATATAACAACAATAACTAAATAATAAAAAATAATTATACAATACATAATTAATTATCCTAACATTTATCACTATAACATGTATGCTTAGTGGCATTGTCGTGAACCCGTCAGTTAGGAATGACATGGTTAAACATTATCTAGAGTATGTGGTTCCCTTCTAAGATTGGTAATCATATGTGTAGTAAGGAGAATGTGTTCTTTTAAGTTTGTACTCTTGTGATCCAACATTAAACATAGTGTAAAATTCTCTTAGAAGACATACTTGTTGAGTGGAAAAGGTTACCAACTAACCTTATAAGACACCTTTAAGAGTTGTGATCATAAATAAACTCGATACCCAATCTCAATTATCATTTATGTTTTCTGGTGTAATACTAATATTTAATTGTGAAACTTCATAGCATTTTAATTTATGATTAGTTGGTTAAGTTGTAACCATAAGATGATGTTCTTGGGGAAAGGAGAAATTTTAGGACCTTATCATATTGTGTTTGAACCATATTTTGGTGAGAAGCATGACCCATGTTGCACAAATTCTAATGGGAACCTTAACCCTTTAAAACGATTAACTACTCCTTGATCTCCCACTAGTCCTATTAGGTAATGGATGTCTAATGTGAAACTAGGCGACATTGTTCTTAGATACAAATCCCCTAAGATAGGGATTTGTAGTCTCATGAGGATATAATTCCCCTATTAACAAATAGTCTACACAATTCATAACAAAATGTATATGAACTAAGTTAGGGAGATATAAAACCTCTTAAGTCAGATATAAAACAATACTCAAGAATCCTAATCTAGAAACAAGAAAATAAGGAAGTATGTTGCCATCTTTAGAGCCTTCGAATCCTTGCAAAATTGTTGGAGCATAACTATAGTAAACTTATAATTGATTCTTGGCCTTAGGAAGTGTAATCGTGGGATGTTATTTAGAAGGAAAGTTAAACATGATCTTCCTTATAATGTGATATAACCCTTTTATTATGGATAAAGAACCTATTTCCTATAATATTTAATGTGTACTACCTCAATAATAAATTTATAAATGAATGAAATAAGGTTGACCCTAAATCCTTGAGAAAAAGATGCGAACCTTCCCTAGGGATAATACCTAGTGGCCTTGTCTATAAATCAATATCCTACAAATGAATGAATGAGCTAAACAAGTAATCAAAATAATGTAGATCATCCTTATTTAATGATATATAATGTAAGTTAAATTTTAAGTTGTATAAAGAAACTATAAGAAAAAGGAAAATAAATGTATGATTCACATATTACGATCCTGTTTAGAACATAAGTTAAAGATTGAAACATGATTGTAATAAATTTGTAATCCTAAAAATATCATACCGTGGGAAGACCCGATCTATAGGTTTATATAGTAGTTGAGTCGTTCTGTTGTGCCTTTTCATTTGAAAAACATAAATCCTTGATGTGCATCACATGTTTTCATGTTATCTATGTAAGTTAATGTTTATGGAAAATGTATCATGATTTGTGTGTAGCCCAAAGTGATCTTCTGTAGTGTCATGTATGCTACAATGTAACATAAATAAAATATTCTGGTATTTTTATTATTATATTTCTATATGTAAAATGTGGGTGTTACATTTGGTATCATTGCGGAGGTTCATGCTCTCGAACCTTTGGAACAAATTGGATTTGTGATGGTTTTGCATGGTGATGGTGGAGACTGTAAGAGTAATGTGGTATATGTTATGTGACCAAGGTTGTAATTGTGATATTATGAATGCACATGTGGTGCATATCACTTAGTGCATTTTTGTTATCATGTTGATGTGCTTGTGATGAGATTCTTCACTCTCCTTTTCGTGGATTCAATAAGGATTTCGTGTGTGATGTGATTCCTTGGTATGTGTGAAAAGAATGTTATTATGGATGGTAGAGTGCTGGAGCATCTTATCATATTATGATATGTAGGTGTGTTAATGTGTTGTATGAAAAAGATTGGTTTATAATGAATTAGATGGTATTGTGATGTCACCGTTGTGTTGTGATGAATCATGTGTGTCACCATGTTGTAATATGATTGACTTTATGTTGATATGTTAGTCATTGTGTTCATATTATATATAATTCATGTAATATGTGATATTCATGTTCTGAATTAGAGCCATATGGTTATCGTATGACCCCTATTGTGCAATATTTGTACTTTGGGTGCATTATGTGGAAATGTGATGTATCATAACCCATGAAAGTAATGATTATCTTATACCCTATATATAAACCATGTTTAAGATGTTGTGGTTAATGTGCGTGAATCACCATTGTGTTAGTGATGTATTTATGTGTTATGTTGTGAACCTTACACTAACCCACCCCAAGGGGAAAAATCGGTAAAAAGTGTATGCATGGAGAGAGGAGGAATGGAATAAGTTTTTAAAATCTTGAGCCAAGTAGGAGTTAAGAAGTGGAGTCTTATATAGACTGAAAACCCACTTCTATTTATTTAGTATGCTTCTAGCTTTCTCAATATATTGTGGATGTGGACAACCTTAGGCTCAATTTTGGCAAACTAGCATCCACTACTCTCTCATCTTTGGTTTTCCATCGAACAATCCTATGTTATTATGACTATGTTGAGCCTTGTGGGAGTACAAAGGGATGATTCAGGAAAAGATTCTGACAATTGTATTATTTGATATGTTATTTTACGAGCCAGTGCTCAATGTCTGAGTGCCAGAAACTCGATTATTACCACTTTGGTGGCCATATGAGGCCACATAGTGATTGTAATAAGATATTTATATATACATATTTTATAGTTACATTGATCATTATCTCTTTTCTTGTCATAACCAATAGTTTTCTTGATTGATGTGTTCCTATATTTTGGGCATTTTATCTGGTTGTTGTAAAACATGCATATTTTTTCACTAATTATGTGTATTTGGCTATTTGTTTTGCTTAGTTTTAAACTTGTGTATCAATTTTAATTTTTTTTATAGCCTAGCCTAGGTCTTGGGATTTTTTCACTTGGAATTTCAAATGGATTGTTATTCTAGTTCTAGTGTCATAATGTGTTGGAATAAGATCATGGGATATGCCATGGAGTGGTTGAACCTATAGACCCACTTTATTGTATGGCAGTATGCCCCAAGGAATTATAGATAACTGGAAGGTTTTTGAACCATGAGTTATTATCTCACTTGGGTTAGGGATGTCTAGACTCTATGAGCCGAGGGCCATAAGATGATCGATGATGTGAATCCAGTTGCAAGAGGTTGAAAAACCTCCAAAACACACATAAAAAGATTTGTAAACGAAAAACAGGAGTTTCAAAATATATTTCTTATCATTCTAGAAAACACACTAATATTTTAAATCATTACAATCCACCTTTTATTTCATGTCTACTTTAAAAACACTAAAATGTGAAAAAACCTTAAATTGCCAAAAATCCCTTAAATGCCAAAAATTACCTACTACAGAAAAAACTTGGATGGCCCCCAAAATTTTCATGCCAAATATTCATCCATAAATTAAGGCTCACACAAAAATTTGACTTATTCTAATAAGCACAACAAAAGTTATTAAAGTTCTAAGACCCGTTCAAAAGCGAAAAAAATGTTCAGAGAGAATTTTAGGACACTAGAGAAAGGAATATGGGCCAAAAAATGTGCCAAAATGGCTACAAGGTTACTTTAAATCTTATACTCCAGCATATTAATAATTCACATCTACCACCCTGTAAAATTTCAAGACGATCCAACAGTTGGATCAAAAGTTATGGTCTCCGCAAGTTATGCTCCCGCATCAACCGACCTCTTTGAGGGAAACATAACATACTTGAGGAAAGCTTAAGAGACTTTATGGAGGCATAAGAGACTTGAGGGAGTAATAAGAGACTTGAGGGAGACATAAGAGACTTGAGGGAGGAATAAGATACTTGAGGGAGACCTAAGAGACTTGAGCGAGACAAAAGAGACTTTTGTGTGTGTGATTACTGCACTTGAAGGTTTTTCTTTTTTGTGATTCTTTGGGAGGAATATGTAATTGTTTTTTGATGCTTTGGGAGGTATAAAAAAATTTTGTGTGATGAGTTTTGAAGAATATTGAGTTTTTTTATGATATTTTGGTAGGTGTATGTTATTTTATTATGATTTATGCGTACTCATTTGGATTCGGTTGTGTTTTGCGGTGTTGTGGATTGATGCTCCTCATTGAGAGTATGGTTTCATCCCCTTTTTGATGAAATGTAGCTACATTTATTATCTTAAGTTATGTGAAACCTTTATATGTGTACCTATTAGGAATCCCATGTTCCGGTAGTCTTCTTATGTTACAAGTACTTTTTTATCAGGGGCATGTTTGAAAATTACTATGTTGTGATGGCTATGTCTGTTATTTCCATGGTTTGATTGAGTCCTTGTGATGTGATACAGTCGTGAAAATATGTAGAGATATGTCTTGTGGACCATTAGTGTTGTTTTTTTGTCTTTGTGTTGCATCGTGATGTCAGTAGCAGATGGGCACCCACGAAAAATAGATTAATAAAAATCCTATGAATTAAAGTATTCAGAGCTTGATTTGATGGAATAATTAAAAGGAAAAAATATTAATAATGTATTAATGTAAACTATAACTATGAATATTAATATAACATTAAGAACTTTTCAAACTTCCCTTCTTCCCTGTGGTCATGATTTTGCAACAAGTATATTTTTCCGGTGACATGGGTCGTGATTGATTCCTCCTTTCTCATAACTACATTTTCTAACCTTGGCTTACATCACATCAAGGACGATGCTTTTATAAGTGGAGTGAGATGTAATGAACCTTCTACCTTCTTGTAGTAAAATAAATTAAATAAATAAATAAGTTAATTAAAAGGGAAAATTAATGGAGTTGGCGGAGATGGTGAGTGAACTAACAAGTGGTTTATTGGTTAGATTCATGGGAGTTTGGCATGTAGAAGGAGATATTTCAGGAAATGAGCATCCATTTCTTTCTTACACCTGTAATGAACCATTTTAATGCTTTCTCAGTCTTCTTGGTCGTATTGACTAAGTATCTTGAGGAAATCCTGCACTTCAATTTCAACACGCCAAATAAACTTGTGGTGGCTGTGTGGAATTATTTGCTTGGTGTGTGGAATTTTCTTTATCATTTTTGGTGTTTCATTTAATGTCTGTTTCATTTTCCTTATTTTCTGGCAAATAAAGAGAATTATTTTGATTTCAATGCGTGATGCATAATATTACGTAGTAGGAGGCATTAGTCTATGGTGATAACGTAGTAGTCTAAGCCAGATATTTATTTTCATTTACAAACATATCATTCCTTTTGGGAGTGTCCATTGTCATTCAAACCACTTCTTCCATGGTTTCATCCTTCTATCCTATGTAAAATGGAGCTTTGGAACAACATATGGATACCATTAAAGCATAATGAGAAATGAGAATATTTTCCCTTTTGTGTGTGTCAAATGTATTTATTCATGTATCAAAAATCATTAAGGATGGACAAGATATATGAGATTTAATGGGTTAAATCTACCAAAGAATGACTTATATTTTGTTTAGGAAACAATCAACAAGGAACCGAGGCATGGATTATTGGGTTTCCTCATGATTTAATCACACTATTTCACCTATGTGACAAATAAGTCTCCAAGTTGATCAGTTACATTTTCTTGCATACTATTGGCCTATGCCAAAATACGAGCTCCATAACAAGGTATGGACAACCATTAAAGCATAAAAGATAGAGAAATTTTGTCAGATGTTGTATTTGCAAATCCCGTGGTATACGTGTATAAAAAATGTTGAACCTTACACAAGGAAGGTGAAATGAGGTCTGGTTTTGTCTGTGTACAAATTTTTTATATTGATGGTCAATATACATGTCTTGCATTGGAAGAACCTTTAAAATTTCTTAACATTCCCATATGTAGATTTGTTGGAGAATCTAGTGGATTATGTTTAGCTCCAGTGGCCATTTCACTAGTCATTTCTTGCTACAATACGGGTTATCTATTTCATGGCAGAATATTAAATCACGTGGTAGTTAGACTTATTCCAATTAATATTCCTTGATTATCATGTTTATGGCCTTATTTTTTGGAGATAGTGAGGGAACCATTTTGTTTTTGCTAGTAATCTTAAGTTACAAGTGTTATGGGTGTTGATTGACTATGATTCTGGGTATTGAAGGTTTGAAGACTTTAAGATTATATTATTAACCAATGAAAACAACAATGAAAGTGTTATGAGTGCTAATGCTATGGACTAGAGGATGAGTTTAATTTCTAATTTTGATTTGGTATTCAAGTATATGCTGGTGACTAATGCTCTAATAACATTGAACATTATTTTCATCAATGGGAGAGTAGGATCAATTTAATAGGCTCTTGGAAAATATATTGATAGATTTACTAAATGTATGTTCAACACTATTTTGGGTGATAAGGAAAGGTTTTTTGAATAGGAGGCTACTTGCATGCTTTTATACCTTTTAAACCAAGTTAAGAGATAACTACTCTATGAAGGTTAGTCATGTGGGGGTAAAAAATTTAAGGTTTTCATGAATGATCGATTGGAAGGGTGAAGAAATCTAAGAGCAACCCATATGCTTCTTGGAATGGTCTATTTACCTTTATATTTTTTAAATTTCCTATAATTTGGTTATTCATTTAGAATAAAATAAAAATATTAAATTTTTATATGTTCAAAAAATTGGATATTTTAACGAGACAACTAGTGCAATCATTAAAAAAATACCCTGAGATTTTCCTACTGACTTAAAAATTGTCCATCAATCATGTCGGGACCATAACCTTATGCATTGGTAAACCCAGGGTGTCAAAACTTGGTACTCATGTCCATTGGCATTGGAGAGAGCTAGATGAGTTATCTACAACAACCATTTCTATATACCTTGCAAAGTTAGAAAAATACAACTTCTAGGGACATCCAAAACAACATAGAGATACCCATAAAATAGATATCAAGCATCATATGAATTCCTTGTTATGAGGAGAGTCGCATCAAGCTATAGATTAACCCCAGTTGACCACTTATTCTCTCTTTGAAGATCCTCTAAGAGTCATGTTACTCCATTTTACACTTTTAGCAAGCTGCTGAGATTGACAAGTTGGCTTTCATTTTGACCCATTATTTGAACCCTAAGAAATGAAATGCTTAATATGCCTTTGTAAACCTCTGATGTTTTTACTAGACAATTACTTACAATATTAATTTTGAGGGAAAACACCTTTCTAGCTAGTTTGGTAACAGGGTTTTCTAGGCCTCCAGTCGTAGTTTGACTAGGTAAAATTAGACCAATTATGATCAGTGGCTTTAGAAAGTTTGTCCCTGTTTACAATCCATTTACCAGTTCCCAATTTTGTCAAATCTAACATATTCTCCATATATAGGATGGCATGTAGGAATATTTACATGGATATTCCAATGATCGAAGGTAATTTTTCATATGGGGTTTCTTAGCCCTTGAGGTTAAATTCGTTGTTATTTCAACTAGCCCAATTATGGCCAATGTCCCCAGAATACTAGCTACCAATTGTAAACCCTTCGCTAGTTTTGAATTAAATTAGTTATTGTGAATTCATGGTATATAGGAGGACACGTAGAAATTTAAGAAATTGTGTATTTTCCCATCGGAAGGTAATTTACGAACGTGGTTCTTTAGCCTCTGAGCCAAAGTTATACATTTTCGAAACTAGTTGAATAGTGGGAAATAAGGTCAGATGACCTTAGAAGGAAAATTGCACCGTTGTGAAAATGTTTGAAATGTATAAGTAACTGTATGAAACTCTCCCATGTTTCTTGTGGTATGAAATGTGACTTTTGGAAAAATAGCATTTCTCTCTCTTCCCTATCTCTTTCTCTCTCCTTGGTTAAGAAATGAAGTGAAATGAAATGAAATGAATACGTCTCTAACCCTCTCCTTTTGAATGAAAATTACTATTATTATGTAAATGTTAAACTAAAAACATTAATTATAATAGACATAGGTTGATGTCATGCCAGTGATTTATCATTGATTTCATGCTCACATGGATTTGCAAGCTGTAAGTAGGATGGAAAAACAACATGGTTGTGATTCATTGTGTATTATTGTAATTTATATATGTTAATGAATATATATATATATGCATTGCTATGTTACAAAAAATACTTATTATTGATAATTGGTAATATAAGTAAGATGTTAGTTTTTGGGGTGCTTTGGTAAATGTATAATTAGCTATAGGTGTCTTTTGATTCAGATTTAGGTATTGTTAATGATAAATCACAGCACCCCCGAATGGCCTAAGTCTCAGTGGGTCAAAATGGTGCATTCAGTGTGGTTGCATAACATTGGATCATCTCTCAAGCTGTGGGACTTGCAAACTTGAGATGATCCTCTAGAGAAAGTTGTTTCTTGTTCCTAAAGTACATGCCACAAGCTACTCTAAAGAAGGAAAAAACTAAACTATCATAATCTAACCATTCCAAGGAAAGAGAGAGTGAAAGAAAGCCTACACTAAAGGAGTGATACACCAGAGAAGGAAAGGGGTGAGATGCTCTGTGGAGGGAGGATGAAACAGGGGAGAAAGGAAGATGGGAAGGTCAGACAGAAGTGACACAAACCTAGATCCTAATCCATGATCAAAACTCCATGAAACACAACGGCCTACACCTGCAAATGTGAAATACATGCATAGAAAAAATATTTGAAAGGGAGAGGCATGGGGAGACAACAAAACAATGCAAATGGTTAAAGAACACCACAAAACATGTTTTATTGCTCTATATGGGTGCACAGACCATTACATTTCTGCTTAGAGGCACATATACATTTGGTAGGCATAGGAGAAGGTTGTCAACTCAAAATGGAGTTGGGAAATAAATTTTACAGAGTTTCCCTACCCCCAGAATGTCTCCCCTTCTCAAATAAGAAGTGTTAGAATATATAGAAGTTTAGAATGATGAAAACAAGAGAGAAAGGAGGGAAACGGACCTTGTTTTGAGAATTCAACCACCCATCATTCATGCCTTGTAAATCCTCATATAATCTATTAAATCTACCTCTCCATGTCTTCTTTGGCATGTCGCAGAAGGAAGAATAGAAAATCAAATTGAACCTGGGTTGTTGAAACAATCTAATCTCGTATTAATGGCTTGAAATATGTTTTCCTACTCTTCACCCACCAACATCTACTAAAAATGATATTCTATGCTTTAATGGCATAGAAGAGGTCGAGATCTTTCCAAAAAGTCCAAAATTGTCAAAAAATGAGCTATGGATCGAAAGATATGATCATTTGAATTTTTTTAGTTAGGTAAGTACAAAAATGGTGAAAGCCAGTTAACAGAATGGGTTTGCAGGCCCAAAAATCACTTTGTGCCTTTTGGCCCTGAAAACAAAAATGCAAAATTTTCCCCGCAGCCCCACTTTTCACTTTTGGCAAACAATCATTTTCGGGCCTGACAGTTTGCTTTTTCCATTTGGGGAAAAATTCACTCTAAGACCCACCGACCCACATGCAATCGAGGCTTGACATGTGGTTCTTTGGGCATCGATGGAGGCATGGCTCATTTTTTCACTTTACGCCTTCTTGAGGAAAAAATTTCAAACTACCTCCAATGACCTGCCAGCCCGCGTTGAATTTTCAACATTGCCATGTTTCCATTTGTGGGCCTTAGGAATTTTTCTTAATTTTTCTTTAAGATCCTTGTGGGCTTGCTAGCCCAAAATTCACTTTTTGCCCTATTTACAAAACGCACAAAAGTTCCAAAACTCCCCGCAGATCTACAGGCCCAAAATTTACTTGGGCAAGTTTTCATCTTCGAGGTCGTCGGCCCACATTTTTCCTTTGGGTGAAAAGTCTCAATACCTCCCACCTCCCTATCTCTCCGCATTGGAAAAAAATCCTTAAAAACTTCTGCTAGCCCACTTTTGGGAAAAAATACCTTCCAAGGCCCATCGGCTTGTAACTTGCAAAATTTGAGGAGTTGGAAGGACTTCTTTATATTTTTGGAAATGGGAAGAAATTTTCTATTTTATGGAAATGTTTTCAGGAAACTATAAGTGCTTAGAATATTTGAAAAAGCAGATTGAAGAAATAAATGAGGGAAAATGGGTCCAGTTAAAAAAGCATAAGCATGAGCTTATTTTGGATAACAATTTGGCGACTCATACGGGACATCTACGTACTGGATGGATAGATCAGTTGCCTTGTGAATCATCCATTGGGCATGGAGTTTTCCTGGTAAACAAAAATCTGATCTAAACATTGAAAATATGATGCCTGGGCCACTTGGAAAACCACTAAAATTTGGATTGGAGCTGATCTCAACAAATGCCATTTGTAATGCATTGTTCAAGAGAAACAAAAACACCACAGCACACTATGTGTAAAATTTGAAATCATACACATCCCAAGTGGGATATGTAGAGTGTGAAAAATCACTTCTTCTGCTGAAAGAAAATGTACCTACTCTATCTTAACCAAAGAGAAAGAGGGCTAAAACAAATCCTACAACTAGAAGTGAGAAGTAGCATCCTTTTCTCAAGAATCACAACCATGAAAATGATTTGAAACTAAATATGACTGCTTGCATGAGTGAAAAAGTAAGTATAAGTTGGTCCTCCACCCAAACCATCAAGGTATAACCTGGAAACAAGACAAATACCTATTTTAGTTGCTCTGTATTTGTATTAAAGAGGCATTGTAGCTGATCCTTAGTACTTTGAAACTCATCCTCATGCTCAAAAGTAAGCACGACTAGTTTTTGCTTCCACCTTGGCTCTAATGAAGCCAAGTACCTGATTACATAAGGCTTGATACTTTGAATTTTCCCATTATTATGATATTTAACTCCAAGAATGGAATCTTCTGGAAGATCTTCATATATGGATGGTGTGGAAGAGATGATGACATCCTCTTGCACTTTCCTTTGCTCCTATTGTGAAGAAAATGGAAGATTCCTCTCTTCCAAACTTGGGTCTAGAGGGATGTTGTGAAATGTAGGCTATTGTCCTTGAATGCTCTCCTTCATGGTTGTAGGAACCTATGCTTGGAAGGTAGATGATGGAGGAGAAAATGATGTGATCTCCATGGGATCCTTTCCATCAAAACAATCCTCCAAGTTAGACAGATAATCTGCCTCCTTGTTGTCCAGCTACATATGCTCAACCTCCTCCGTGGTGGCCTCCTTATTTGAAACTTTCTCACCACAGTTCCCCTCATCTTCAAACATCAAGTTTGAAAGCTTAAACTCTTCTTCAACATTAGAGTTTGAAGGGGATGAAACGGGAGGAAGAATTGAATGTTCTTTTATGTCCTAATCTGTACTTGAAGCCTCTTGAATTGTATCATCCTCCTCCATCATGGGTTCATTAATCAAATCAAGCCCTCAAAATAAAAGCAAACAATCTTCAATGATGCTTTCTTCATTGAGTGGATTCAATACTGATTTTATCTCTTAGAGTTTCTCCTCTTCAATGGGGCTTGGAGCTTATTGTTCCTCCAATTTAACTGGTTGTGTAGCTTGGATTAGATAAACATCCTCTTCAAAAAAAGTTCCATTAGAGACATTGCATTTAGAGAAAACTGACTTCTGATCTTCCTCTTCTTATTTTTGTTCCTTCTCTACTACAACTCAGCCTCAGCCACCGCTAGTTTTTCAAACATGGCCCCCTCTGCTAGCTTAACCATCAAGGGGATTTTTGTAAACCCAAACCTGATAGCCCAACACTTCATATCTTCTACCATTTCTTCTCTTTTGGGTTCCTCTTCTTGTTGTTCTCCTTGATTGGATTCTTGAGTCTCTTCCCAACATGGATTTGGGAAAGCAAGAGGAATGAAAATTTGGGGTTCAACCAGCTTTGCAATTTTTTGTGGTGGGGAGGAAGGTGGAACTTCTTGTTTATTTGGAGGGAATGACTACTTGGAAGGGAAAAGGGTAAAATAATTGTGATGGGATAGAAGATCAGGAGATGGAGATGAGAAATAAACACTTGGGGAAGAAAATGAGGGGCTTGATTCTTGACACTACCAAAATGATAAAGTTTGAGAAATAGAAAATGAAGGACAAGGATTTGATGAACTTACCCGTTGATAAGGTTATCTTGTATCCAACTCATAAGCCTCAACATCCCTAGCCTGTTGTGTAAGTTGGGACAGCATTTCTACCACGAAGTCAAGATTTTCTTGATGGTTATAATGTTTTGGAAAAGGGCTTCCCCATGGACAAGGTGCCCTGCAACCAATTATGAGTGCCTTCATTTATACTGTAACCCTTGACTGAACCATGCCAGCCTCCATTTTTTTAATCTATGCTTTGTAATAGCTGTATAGTTTTACAAATAATGAAACTGATTTGAATATGGGTCATCTGGATATCCATAATGCTGATTTTAGCATTGAAACCTTTCTAGACGTGTATTGAAGTAACCTGGAGATGGATCTCAATAGCACAACTATTGTACATGTGAATTCCAAGATGTGAATGAATTCATGATTGCACAACCTCATGGGATGGAATAAAATTAAAGATGGTTTGTAACTTTAGAGATTGGGTTGTTGACTAGATGAAGTCACCAGATGTGCTTTGCATGTGTGTCTAAAGGCTGAATCTTACCAAGAACACATAAAATTGATGAAATGAAGTGGTAAGGTGCTTCAAGCCTTTCCCACCAGGCATTGAAAACCTATTAGTGCAAAAATAACAGCACCCCTGAATGACCTTAGTGTGAGTGGGTCAAAATGAGATAATCAGTGTGATTGCATAACATTGGATCATCTCTCAAGATGTGGGACTCATAAACCTAAGATGATCCTCTAGAGAAAGATGGTTTTTTTTCCTAAACTACCTACCAAAATCTACTCTAAAGAAAACAAAAACTAAACTATCCTAATCTAACCATTCCAAGGAACCATAGAGAAAGAGAGAATGAAAGAAAGCCTACACTAAAGCAGTGATACACGAAAGAAGGAAAGGGGTGAGATGCTCTATTGAGGGAGGATGAAACATGGGAGAAAGGAAGATGAGAAGGTCAGCAAAGTGACACAAACCCCTATCCTAATCCATGATAAGAACTCCATGAAACACAATGCTCTACATCTTCACATGTGAAATGCATGCACATAAAATGCATTTGAAAGGGAGAGGCATGGGGAGACACCAAAAAAATGCAAGGGTTGAAGAAACACCACAAAACACATTTTTTTACTCTATATAGGTGGACAAACCATTACATTTCTGCTTAGAGGCACAAATACACTTTCCAGGACTACGAAAAGGTTTTTAACTAAAAATGGAGCCGGGAAACAAATATAACTGAGTTTCCCTATGCCCATAATGTTTCCACTTATCAAATGATAAGTGTTACAATATATAGAAGTTTAGAACGATGAAAACCAGAGAAAAGGAGGAAAACAGACCCTTTTTTGAGGATTCAACCACCCACCATTAATGCTCAACAAATCCACCTATAATCTATCAAATCTACTTCTTCATGTCTACTTTGGTGTGTTAGAGAAGGAAGAATTGTGAATCAAATCAAATCTAGGTTGTTGAAACAATCAGATCCCGTATTAATGGCTTGAAAGACGTTTTCCTACTTTTCACCCACCAACATCTACTAAAAATGATATTTTAAGCTTTCATGGCGTATAGGATGTAGAGTTCTTTGAGAAATGTGTAAATTTGTTGAAAAACGACTTCTAGATCAAAAGCTATGACCATTTGAATTTTTTTAATCAGCTATGTTAAAAAATGGTGAAAACCAGTTAGCAGAACGTGTTCACAGGTCTGAAACTCGCTTTGTGCCCTCTGGCACCAAAAAACAAAAGATACAAAATTTTCCTTGCAGCACCAGTTTTCACTTTTGGCAAAAAATCATTTTCAGCACCGATGGTTTGCTTTTTGCATTTGGGAAAAAATTCACTCCAAGATCCACCAATCCACATGCAATTAAGACTTGACACGCGGCTCTTTGGGCATTGGTTGAGGCACTACTCTTTTTTTCACTTTCCACCTTCTTGGGGTAAAAATTTCAAACTACCACGTGTTCCTTTACAGGCCTTAAGAATTTTTATTCATTTTCTTCTAAGATCGATGTGGGCTTGTGGACTCAAAATTCACTTTGTGCCCTATTTGCAAAAGGCACAAAAGTTCCAAAACTCCCCGCAGACCCGTCGGCCCAAAATTTAATGGGGAAAATTTTCTACCTTGGGCCTGTTGGCCTGCATTTTCCCTTTGGGAAAAAATTCTCAATATCTCCCACTGCCCCACCTCTCCGTATTGGTAAAAAATCCTTAAAAACTCATGTCGGCTTGCTTTTGGGCAAAAATACCTTCCAAGGCTCTTCGGCTCGTAACTTGCCAAATATGAGGAGTTAGAAGGACTTTTTTATATCTTTAGAAAAGGGAAGAAATTTTCTATCTGATGGAAATGGTTTCAAGAAACCTTAACTACTTATAATATCTAAAAAATAAGATTAAAGCACTAAAGGAGGGAAAATGGGTGCAGTTAACCAAAAATAAGCATGAGCTTATTTTGGATAACAGGTATGGTTAAAAAAATGGTGAGTCAAATATATATGTTAAATGAAGTTATAGAGGAGAACTCAACATTTTACAAAGTATTCATAGGTCTATTAATGAATTTTTGTAGTATTGTTAAGATGTTAGTGTTTAAACGAAATATTGATTTAAACATGTGTGTTATTTTGATACCAATTTTTTTATTATAGAATTTGGATAAATAGATTAAATGAAATTGAATTTTACATCTTATAACACTTTATCCTTGTTAAATTTCTAATGAAAAATCAATATTTTTGTCTTATTTACCTAGCAAATATAAATGAGATACCTAAATATAATAGTTAACCTTAGTTTAAAACTTTTGCATATCTACCCTTCTCGCATGATCTCTCTTAACATAGAGGAAACTCAAACCTTAGAATTAACTTATATCTTTATACTCATTGGCACCTTCTAGCATAAGTAAATAAGATCCCTATTTTAAGTTTATCACCATAGCCTATATGCTTAGTAGCATCATCGCAAACCCATTAGTTAGGAATGACATCGTAAAACATTATCTAGAGTATGTGGTTCCCTCCCAGGATTGGTAATCATGTGTGTAGTAAGGAGAATGTTTTATTTTAAGATAGTAATCTTGAGAATTAACATTAATGATAGTGTAAAATCCTCTTGGATGATATACTTATCGAGTGGAAAATATTGCCAAGTAACCTTGGAAGTCACCTTTAATATTTGGGACCATTAATGAACTCAATACCCAATGTCAATTATTATTTTGGTTTTATGGTGCAATATTAATAGTTAATTTTGAAATGTAACCATAAGATGATGTGTTTTGAGAAAGGAAAAATTTTAGGTCATTCTCATATTGTGTTTACACCATCTTGTTGTAAGAAGTGAAACCCACATTGTTCAAACTCTAATGTGAACCTTATGTTAGTGTAAAATTACAGCATCCCCCGAAGGGCTTGATTGTGAGTAGGGTATCTGGTGTAATCAATATAACATGGGTCTATCTCTCAAGTTTTGGGACTTGTGAACAAACTACAAAGAAGGTCATATTCCTCTACCAAATCCTAATGCTAAACTACTCGTAATGCAGAAAAGACGCCTAACTACACCTATCCAAAAAATGCCAAGTAGATAGGGAGAGAGAAAGTGCATGAAAATTGAAATCCTATAGTAAAAACGGGGTGATAACATCAAGAAAAGGGGTGAGATATATGTTGAGGGAGGATAAAACATGGGAAAAGGAGGCTAAGGGAGGTCACACAAATGTGAAATAGACCCAAATTCTAATCCAACATCAAAACTCCATCGAACACAACATCATAAACCTACAAGTGAAAGATCATACAAAAAATACAATAATTATAATGGAGAGGTGAAAAAATAAAATAAAAATTAGCTAGGGTTGAAGAAACACCAGAAAACATAATTTTTATTACTTAAAAGTATGCACAGACCATTACATTTGATACACAAAGGCAAAATTACATTGCTAGGCCCAAGAGAAGGCTCATAACTCAAATGGAGTTGAAGGAAAATTTTGAAAGAGTTTCCCCATCTCTTAGAATGTCTCTTTGAAAAATGAGGGGTTTGAGTGAATTATATAGCCGTTTCTCACCCACCCTCATTAAAGAGATATGGTCACCCATACGGTTTCTCTTCCCCAAAGTACTTATGTCAAAAAAACACATGGTCACCATACAACATAAAATATAGTTTTTGGGTTTTCATTCATTCACCTACCCTCATCTCGCCCAAGACTTGTGAGCTTCCCAACCATGTAATCATTTATACCACGTCATACCACTGATGGGCATCCAGTCTCATGACCCATCTAACCATGCATCACCTGACTTCGATCATCCAACCCTGGGGGTTGGACGTCATCTAACTATGTGGGATGTAAATTACTGTGGTCATTGACCAACCTAATGGTATTACATCTATTGGGCTAAAAAACCCTTGTACCCATCCAAACTAGTGAACTGTCCAACCTAGTGACATATCAAACATAGTGACCCATCTAGCCTGATGTTTGTACAACTGCTGGGATGACCAACTTGTCTAAATAATCTAAGACCAACCAATCTGACTAACCTGATGTCCGTACGACTTGTTACACATCCAACTGGGTGACCCGACCAACCTATCCCACCAACCTTGTTGACCAATAGATCTGACCAACCCAATGTCACAATCTGCTCAACGAACAACTTAATCATTTTCCATGGCGAGCCAACTCATTGTAAGTAAATACCAAATCGGTTGAGCTAAGACAGGAGATTCCTTTATTTTTTGATGGGGTTGAACTTTTATGGTCATTTTCATGTCCAAGAATTATGAATGGCTAAGGCTATTTATGATGATTTATCCAAATTAACCCCATGGGTAAATTTGGGATAACACCTTAACCCCATAAAATGATCAACTACTCCATCTTACTCTCCCACTAGTCCTATTAGGTAATGGATGTTTGTTCTAAAATTAGGTGATCATGTTCTTAGAGAAAAATCCTCTAAGATCAGGATTGGCAGTCTCATGAGGATATGAATGCCCCTATTAACAAATAGTCTACATGATTCAATATATAAATTATATGAAACTAGTTAGGAAGAAATAAAACCTCTTAAGTCAGACGTAAAATGATACTCAGGAAACCTAATCTAGAAATAATAAAATAACAAAGTATGTTTCCATGTTTAGATCCTTCGAATCCTTAATTAATTATTGCAACATAATTATTGTAAAATTATAATTGATGCTTAGCCTTGGGAAGTGTAATTGTGGGATGTTATTCCATAATAAATTGAAATATATTCTTCCTTGTAATGTCATTAAACCCTCTTGCTATGGATAAAGAACCTAATTCCTATAATACTTATTGCTTACTAACTCAATTATCAATTTATAAATAAATGAAAGAAACTTTACCCTAAATCCTTAAAGACAAGATGTGAAACTTCCTTGTTTTGGGCTCACATTAGTTCCGTTGTGTAATGGAGGTATGATAAAAGATCAAGATGCATTCCCTTAGGTGTGAATCCTAGGTAAAATACCTAGTGGCCTTGTTTATATGAAAATAGCCTTGTGTGTAAATAAATATCCTACTAATGAAAAAATGAACTAAATAAGTAATCAAAATAATGTAGATTATCCTTATTTTATGAGATACATCATAATTTAAATGTTAAGTTATATAAAGGAAATCTAGTGAAATTGACAGGAAATGTATGATTCACATATTACAATCCCTTCTCGAACTTAAGTTAAATATTGAAACATGATTTTAATAAATGTCTAATCATAACAATATCATGCCATGGGAATATCCTATGTTTCATTTTATACTTTAGTTAAGTCATTATGTTGTGCCTTGTCATTTGCAAAAAAAATGGCCTTGATGTGCAACAAGTGTTTTCATGTTATCTGTGTGGGTTAATGTTCATGAAAAATGTATCATGATTTATGTGCAGTCATAAGTGATCTTATGTAGTTTCATGTGTACTATAATGTAGGTCAAAAAAAAATTATTCTGATATTTTTACTGCTTTATTTGTGTGTGTAAAATGTGGTCATAAAGGTTTTTCAATGTCCTGTGGATTTTTTAAAAAACATGTTGTAGTACAAATCTATATCGATTCCCATATTTTAGAAAAATCCATAGGAGACATGGAATACAAAAATTCTTAAGATAAATTGATTACATATGAAGTCTTACATAAGGTTATGGAGTGTTTTCTAAAATAAGAATCTCTCATATATAATCCTTTGCTAGGTAATTTAAGTAAACTCAAATAAAGTGAAAATTTACTCAACCAAACTTAAAATACTATAGCAAGTTTACACTTTACATAATCATGCTGATGAGAGGTGGCATTGGTAAAAACATAAAATACTTTCTTAATCAATCCTCATTTTCTCAACCTCCTTATTTCCTTGTGAAAGGAAATTATGAAAAGAAAAGGTTCCAAAAACATATGCTTATCTAATTTCGAGGTGAATAACAATGTCATTCTAATGGTCATTTTAGTATTATTCATATGATTAAGAGGTGGAGATCAAGGTCATCCACATGATTATTTGAATAAAATTCTTAATTCCCAATATAGCATGAAATATACAGAAATTTGCAGCATACGATGGCTTTGTAAATATGTCCACAAAATAATCTTCAATAGTAAAGAACTTGATGTATATGTCACCATTCATAAATTTATCAAGAATGAAGTAATATGAATTTCAATATGTTTGGTTATTTAATATTCACTTTCATTATTTGCAAGAGAAATGTAACTTTGGCTATCACATAGAAGAAGAGTAACTCCTTTGACACCCATATGAAGTTCATCTAATAATAATTTTAGCCACATATCTTCATTTCTTGTTTCAAAAACACATCTATATTTTTATTTAGTATAAGATATTGATATTGTTGGTTGTTTCTTACTACTCCAAGTGATTGCGCCTACCCCCAACTTGAAAACATATCCATAAGTAATTTTTCTATATACAATAACAATAACAATAGCATGGTCAGAATCATTATAACCAAATAAATTTTCATATCACAAGAGGAATAATACAAACCATAATTTATCGTACCTTTTATACACATTAGGTTCCCTTCTTCTATTCACTAATGGTCATCATAAGGATCCTGCATGAATTATATTAATCCAACTACAAGAGGTTGAAATTCCTCTAAAACACACACATACTATTTGCAAAACAAATAGAATTTTTGAAATAGTTTTCTTCTCATTATATAATCCACATTAATCTTTTACATCATCACAATCTTCTTTTTATATCACATTCGCTCTAAAAAAACCCTAAATAACCAAACAAAACCCTAAAATCCAAAAAATAACCTACTAGTAAAGCAGTTTGGATGGGCCCCAAATTTTACGTACAAATGTTTCTTTCATAAATGAAATATCATGCAGAATTTTTTCTTATTCTATAAAGCATAAATTTTTTTATTAAAAATCTAAGTTCTAGACAAAAGCAAAAAATGTTTAGAGCTAATTTTAGACCACTAAAACTAGCTCCAAACAATATATGGGTGCGAGTCAATCTATGGTTGCACATCTCTTCCCACACCCGGATCCTACTACTATGGATAGGTCTTGGGCCTCGTGATTGTTTACACACTATAGTAGGGAACCTATGAATATTTTTCCCTCTTAGGTGGCGGAAAAATTATAGGTAGAAATCACTAAGGACTTGGTTAAAAGAGAAAGAAATAGTCATAAGAGTGAAGTGGTGGGAAGATTTTGAGATTTTTCACCAAATATTGACCCTGACAGGGACTTGTGTAAGTGGAAATACTCTTGTAGGCAAGAAGTGCGAGCTTTGGGAGTGTACAACTTCCTTTTTATACTTCCAAAGCGATGAAGATTTAAAAAATGTACTTATAGAAGGTCCATGGTTTTTCAGAAAAGTGGCTCTCTATATTTTTCAATTGTTCCCTAGGATAAAATAGAATTATTTCCCTTTTCTTCCTGTGTGGATTCACATGCCATGTTTTCCTTTTGAATTCTAGGACCCAGATGTTTTCCTCGACATTTCCAGGTCCATGGTGGTGCTCATCATTATGGATCCCACGATAATGGCTTGCTCACGACTTCTATTTTTTAGGTTGTGTATAGACATTCCTATTGGTGGTCATTTTCATAGAATAATATTCCTGAATAGTTTGAAATACAAATTTGAGCAAGAAATAGTCTTATCAAAAATTCAGGCCCAAGGTAATTTTGATAACTCAAAAAATTTCTTTAGACATAAAAAAGTCCATAGAATAATTTCCGCTGGAAAAGTGCCACAAAAAATTCCATGGAAATATGCAAATAAATCCACATAAAATGTTTCGTAGAAAATTTTGTTGAAAAGAAATGGGAAAATCCATAGAAAAATCCATATAAAAATTCCTTAGAAAATCCACAGAAAAAGCCATGTAAAAAATCACAGAAAAAGTCCACAAAAGAAAGTGCCACAAAAATCCATGGAAGCCATAGAAAATTGATGTCCATGGAAAAAACCATGGAATGACATAGAAAACCAAATTTGCGGAATGTTTTAGAAAACTTGAAAATCTGCATAACAAAGGAAAATGACAGTTTTTTGCGCGAAACTTCAAAAGGGCATAACTTTTGATCTTGTGCTATAAATTTTGCAAATTTATATAATTTGAAATTTTATATCATTGGAAATTTTAATGAGGGTAGGTAGGTGAAAATAAAAGGAACATCTCCAACTCTAATGAATTAAATAGTCATTGTCATAAATGGAAAGAAATCTCTGGAAAACCTAAAATAGCTACTCACACTTAGAAGATCCTAACTTTTGTAATTCTCAATAGATTTGCACAAAAAATTTTCTCATTGCAATCGCCACCCTGAGGCCGATGCAAAAAAAAAAGAAATATTTAATTTGATGAAGACCTGATGGTGACTTTTCTGAAAATGTGGTCGGGTTAAGAACAATTATTCTATTGGTAGTTGGGAGAACATTAAATTTACACGGTGTTAGCCATCAAAAGAAGATATTAAAGAGAGAAACAGTTAGCGTACAAGAAGTCCCTCCTCTTTGATGGGAGAGGTTCCCTTTATTTAAAGAAAGACTTATTTACAAATGTACAACACATTACTTTGATATGGAACTTGGATATCATGAAAGCGTTGTGAAAAATAGATCATCAATTAAAAAAGCACAGAGGAAGGAAGACGTGGAAATAAGCAGAAAAGCATTCTCTAGAATTATAGATGACAAAGTAATTCTTTGTGAATTCCAGGATACAATGAATTAGAGTTGGATCATTTCTATTTGAATTATTGAGATGCAATTTAGAAGGACACACAATTCCATAAATAACATCTGCAAGAATACAAAGCTTCTTGGTATAAGGTAGACAAATGATATAATAATTTTTAACAGATAGCTGCGAAATAAAGGAATCAGATGAGCAAAGAAGGAAGATCCTTTTGTATTGATTGTTGTATTACTTCTTACACTTTCAGAGATAAGCCAAGTTTCCCCCCTTAAAAATGGTGAGGAGAAGCTATTATATAGTTTACAAATCAGTTACTCTTGGTAACTACTTCTTTTAACTAAGGCTTAGTTAAAGGGCTGCTAATCACAATACCCTAACTAATTACAATAAATCTGACGAAGAAAGTAAGAAAGGAGAAGAATCAAGAGAAGAAGACAGGTGTTCATGATTGAGAGGGGTCCAATAATTTTAGGATCCACTGTCTAAATCTTTTCAATGCCTCTGCTATGTCTCTGCCACATGGTACTAATGTATTGGCAGTGGACTGTCTCCAAAATCCAAGGCACTTCTCCATCTCTTTGTCAAATTTGACATGTGTATGATAATATTTATTTGATTCTTCAATAGCAGACTGAAGATAGTACATCTCCTTCATCTTTTCCTTGGAAATGGAATCCTCCTTGAATAAATTATCTTTGACAAAAGCTCGGAATTGAGATTTGATTTCTTGCAAGGAGAGGGGTACACCAGAAGTCTCATCATGGAGGTGGAAATGTATATCTTTGAAAGCGGATACCACCAAAGTCTTAAAGGCCTCACCCTTCTGCCAGCAATTTTTCAGTTCTCCCAAAGCTTCTTCTAGCACCTTGATTTTCCATTCCACATTGTATACCCATGATTTTGAAAAGTGATCTTTTGCATCATCGAAGACTTTTCTTGCCATTAAAATATTGTCATCAGTCTGTCCGATGAGGCGAAGGTCTACTATACAGCTGCTCCAGAGTTTGAGCTCTTTATCTATATTTCCAATAGTGGAGGAGAGCTTCTGTTGCAGATTATTTACCTTCTCATTCAGTTTGAAGGCTTCACCAATGAAATTCAACACTACAATGACCATGTCATCCACCATGGCCTCCATAGCCTTTCTATAGATAGAATATCTATGTATGTCTTTGATACTCTGGACTTCATCTTGGCTGAGGATCATAGGTGGTGGAAGAGTAGTCAGTGGGGTGGTCTCTAAAATTTTATCCTTGGACAATAGTGACTTGATGAAACTTGCAAGAACCTGAGCCTGCTATTCCAACTGCTTTATAGTTTGTTTTCCTTTTTCAGTTTTCCCAATGACCCTGGTGACTATTTCCTAAAGATTGTGAATTTCTCCTTCAGGGGTGGACTCTCCCATAGGGATCCTTGAGAGCTTGAGATTAGATGCTTTCAAATCATGCTCTGGATTGTCTACTTTGGGCCTGGCTATCTCTAGGAATTGTTGGCCCTAAGCATTAGATACTATCCTAGAGGTAGTCCTGGCCTTCTTAGTGGAAGTATGAGGAGTAGTTCCTAATAAGGCTGCCACAACATCAAAATTTTGTCCTGAGATTTGAGAGGAAGACTTTCTCTTCTTATTATCCAAAAAAGGCTATACCCATGCCAAAGAGGAGGAGGAAGAAGAAGGTGGGGCAAAAGGGCTGAGAGAAAGGGAACTCATTGCACTCAAAGTGTGCACTGTTGTTGCCTCCAGCTCAGATATGAGTGGGATGCTCGGGATTTCTGGTACAGAAGAGTCAATGACGCTTGGAATCTTAGTGCTTTAGACTTCTTTTTCTTTATCCATTGGGACTTATAGAACACTTATGGAGGCTGACATCTCACTCTCTTCACTTTCACTGAGAACAATAATGTTCTTTGGCCTTGATGGCAATTCCAAATGCTTCATCATAGGATCTTCTTCAACAGGATCCTTTTTTACCTCGTTGATTTTCCTCTGATATACTTGAGTGGATGAGGAAGGAGTGGAGGATATTGGACCTTTAGTTGATGAGGTAGGAGGAGTCTAGACAGGTGCTTCCAAACTAGGTGTCAATGCCTCCTTCCTTGGTGTTGAAGTATCCTTGGAGGAGGACTCTCTTGAATGCCTTCTGAGTTCATGAACTCTCCTATCAAACAATACTTTTGTTCTTACTAGGACAAGGGCTAAGATTTCAGCTAGATCATCCTTTTCTTTTTTGAACCAATCCAAATCTTCCAAGGGAGTGTGCTTGATCAAGGTGTCATATTCATATGAGAACAAGTCAGAATTATCATCCTGCAACCCTTTCGGAACTTGATACAAGTTAAGATCTTGAATTAGTTGGATAGAAAAACTACCATAATGACACCTTCTTACCTCAAGATCATCAACAAAGTCAGCCCAATAGTCTTCAGCGTCTGCCCTACGGTAGTAATTGATCTTGATGTTCTGTTTAATAAATTTCTTCAAATCAAAACAAGTTCTTGGCCTGATGAAATCGACAGTGATGGGAGCTAGGGCTCTTTATATGTTCTGTGCATCCAGAGTTGTCTTGTAGGTGTAATTTCCCAAAGATATGGGGAAGTGCAGGCCAGTAATTTTCTTGTCCCTGCAGGTTCTATGTAACTTTTCCAGTTGCTTTCATATCTTGATTAAGGCCATTTTATCGTTGCGGAACATAGGAAGCTCGAGAGGAGTGCTCTCATAACCTGTAATCCTTATATAGGAGAATTTCCTAAACTAGATGAAGTAGGCACCGGAGTGCGATATTAGGCTCATGGCTTCATCCGAGAATCTCCTTGTAGTGTTGCTCTCTAGAAGCCTTACAATGTACATGGTGAAAGCATCATTCACCCTCCTGAAGTTACAATTGCTAGTGTCTAGGGTGAATTGAGGGAAGTAGGCATATACAGGGTCACCCTTATGAGTATCAATGTATGAGAATCCAAACCATTGCCTCAATGCTGCTAGGGTATACATTAGGTATGAAGTCATGTATAACTTCTTGGTTTTTTGTACATTGGACAACTACTGTGCTAAGTTCATGCTGATGATTTCTGCCCAGTTGATGTTCTGAGTTCCTTCACACACCATGTTGATAAGGGGGCACATCCAGAAATGGAATTCATTGGTAGAGGGTAAGCCCCTAACCCAAGCTAGTAGGATTATAAAATCTGATAGCTCCTCGTTGAAATCAGCATAGAAAAGAACCTTGGATAGATAGGATGCCCCCTTTTAGGGTTTTTAAGCCAAGACTTTGCCACTCACACCTTATATTTCTCACTGTCCTGATTGAGGAAGGCCTGTGCCTGGTTATGATAGATTACTATAGAATTGTCCATCTCAGGAATCCTTAGGGTAGTTCCAATGGTAGCATCATCGAGCTTGGCGATGAGCTCCCCATGCAATTCGTTAGCTCACTCGAGTTGAGATTGAAATGAGCACTGCAGGAGAGTATTATATGTGCGTATTGTACTAACATTGGGAAACAAGTGGTGAATTCCAAGCCACTATAATAAATCATTTGTGCCATAGAAGACGGGTTTGAGTCTATCATCCTCGTCCAGAAATCCCCAAAGTCAAGGTGGTGAACTTCACTGTCCCCAATATTGGGAACAGTAGACTCCAGTGGTGAAACCTGTTCCTGACCTTGAAATTTAATCTTCATGTTGATAGTGGCTTGAGAAACATAGTTAAAAACTGAAATATCGATGGAATTGCAAAGGAATCGGGTATACGCACACAAAATCTGACTTGCGAGGGTATGAGCAATTGGCAGTAAGAAAGCAGTGTGCAAAATGCGTAGGGGGTATTTCATTATATAGCCATTTTAAGAGAGAGAAACAAAATAAATCTGAATTAAATACACATCTACCAACTTGAAAAGCAAGATATTTGGGAAGAGCGGGAAAAATTAGCCCGGATGGCCTTTGGTTCATTTGGGAAACGCAGGATGTGAAAGCGCGATTCGGCCGATACGGGCGACGAGGAGAAAAGATGCACAAATGATTTCGGGACATGAGGGATGAAAGTACGCAGAGATTACGACTTGGCTTATTCGGGTGAAAGGTGAACATCAAGTCGGGGTGAACTTGGGACACGCGGGACAAAAATGTCTGACGGGCCCGAAAGAAAAAGACTTCAGGTAAAACAACCGATCGGCGAACAGGGAGCCCAAAGGAACTTGGGAAACTTGGGAAAAAAATGTCCGAGAGACCCGCAAATCACACAGAATAACCCATAAACACATATTTTTTCAAACTTTTTGACTTATCCCCTTACCAAAACAACAAAAAAGGCATTTAACTTAGAAATTATCAATTCTAAACTTCTCAAAAGAGGGTGAATTTTGAGAGGACAACACATGGGAAGACATTTTCACTACTACAAGCTATGGGATATCATGGGGATCCTTTACAAATAACATACCATCATTTCACCACATTTATGATATCTTTCAAGTGGTTGAAAAGACAAATTCGGAATTGCAATTCTCTCTTTCTTCCCTAGGGTTTAGTGTGGGGTTTAACCTCCTCTCTTTGCTTTGTAATGGAATTTTCTCACCTCTAACCCACTAATGATGTACTATGTGAAATCATGGAGCAATAAAATATGTTTCGTGATGCATTTCTTACATCCTTTGCTTATTTTATTGTCTCTTCTTGCCTCTCACCATTGCAGGGTATAGTGTGAAAATATTTAATGTCTATTATAGGTTTTTGAAGTTGTGTTTAATGGGAAAAAATGATGTTCTTTATGAATTCATCTCTAGTATGTAGTGCATATTTTCCACCCTCTCCATTGCTCACCTCTCTCAATTTTAGGTAGTTGTAATTATGATCAACAACCTCCATTTTTAGTGTATCACTGCTTTAGTGTAGGCTTTGTTTTCATGCAATCTCTTTCCTCGGTCCCACAACTTGAGAGATGATCTAATGTTACCCAGAATACTGGTTTCTCATTCAAACATGTATGAAAAACTGGAGGGTGCTATTTTTTTGTGATAACAAATAGTTATAAATAAATTTTGGGTTATCTGTGAGAAGTGTAGACGATAGAGTATGAGGCTACATCTTGTTGTTGTAATGGATTTACCTCTGCGTTGGAGTGAGATATTTATGAATTAAAAGATGTTGAGACATAATGGGGATGCATGATGTAAAGGTTCTATCAGGGGAGGATAGTGTGTCCATAAATCATGTTTATTTTTCTAGACATGAACTTAGTGTGGCTAATCCCAATTTGTTGGAAAGCGTTGAGAAATTTGAAGATGATAAGAGTGAGGATGATATGAAGGAGAAGTAAGAATATGATGTAGTTATTTTCTTATATTTTAATCCATAGTCCTTGGTCTTCACTAGGACCGATCCATAGAGGAAGGGGGTCTTTGTAGATGATGGGGTGTAAGCCGACCTAGAAACACACCTGACTAGGGTGTCAGGCCATGTTGGAAGCTGAAATGGAGAAAAATTTTAAATTAAAAAAAAAATAAACATTAAATTCCCATGGCATCATGTCAAGAAATAGGATGAGGAGCATTGAAATCATGAGGAACAGTAGGTTAGTTCAAAATATGAGTAAATTTGAATCAAGTGATAATATTGATGACATAATGGTGGACATTTGTTTGTAAATTGGGGTGGAGGAGACCCCATTTGGTGGAAGATTCGACAGTTGTGGTATCAATGTTTCAACCCTTGACACTTTTGTTGCAGTGTAGAATTATGTAAGAATTTTTGTGGATATTGGCTTGGATTCGTCCATGTGGGAAGGGTGGACTAAGTTACTTCTGAAGAATTCTAATGTTGTGCTTTAAGATCGAGTACTTTGAAGCCATCTTGGTTCTTTATGTACATAGTAGAACCCTCTTGGGTATATCCCTGGTTTTTAAATTTTTTTTTAAAAATTTGGGCTTCCCTTGTCAACCTCTTCTTTTAATTTGTTGTTGGGGTACAGTTGTGTGTAGAGGCCTGTTCTTTTGCACTTCCTTGATATATACTTTGTTCCTTTATATTTGTTGTTTTTTTGTCCCCTTAAAACCAAATCATATTTACCCTATCTAAAAAATATTAGAGCACTAGATGAAGGAATCTGCCCCCAAACATATGCCAAAATAGAATCATTATTTATGTTAAATTTTTTCACAGCATACTACTAATATAGATAGATACCACAAATTAAAACTTTGAGATGATCCAACAGTTGTATCTAAAGTTATGGCCTTCAAAATTTATGTTCTTGCATCAATAAATCTAGAAATAAATCTAACTACATAAGTTATATCATGCCTAATGATATTCAAATAAATAGAACTACCAAAAACTTGTACATATAAAGTAGGATTTAATTTATCACAACCATATTTTCAACTAATTTAACTCTAACTTCTATAGGAATAGATTCAACATTATAAAAGGTCATGTTAAATATATTATTAAGGGTATAAATATACTTTGATTGAGATACAACAATAGATTTTTTATTTTGACAAATAACCATACCTAAGAAATGATTTAACCATCCTAAATCAAACATTTCATAACATTATCTTAAATTATCTTTGATTATAAGAATTATATTATTAAGAATACTAGTAATAACAAGATCATTAACACAAAAGACATTAATTTTACAATGATTATTTTAAGAGTTTAAAAAGAAATCATTATTACTAATTTTTTGAAGACCAATATCTTTAAATAAACTATATATCTTAGTATACCATGTTGTAGAATCTTGTTTAAGACCATTCAAATATTTCTTAAGATTACAAACATACAATCCCTTACTAGCTTCTTCAAAACCTTTAGATTGATGCATGTAAATTTTTTCATTCAAGCTGCTAGATAAAAAGTAAATTTTAACATTGATTTGGTGAATCCTCCATCCATGTTGAGAACCTAGAGCTAAAAGAATTATAATAATGCTCATTTTTACGAGAGCGGAAAAAATTTCAACATAATATAAGCAAATTTTCTTAGTAAACCCTATATCTACTAATCTTTCCTTGGACTTATAAATCTTTCTAGTAGAGTTGTTCTCAATTTTATACAACCATCTAGATGCTACTATGCTTCTTTTAGGATGAAGAAGGATTAGTTCCCAAGTATTATTTCTTATAAAACAATTGTATTTTATTTTTCCATAACATTAACCCACATTTCATATACGATGAATTATTCAAAATATTTAGGTTAAAAATCATACAAATTTGATAAAGAATGATAAAAATTTATACTGTGGGTCATTGTTTTCATATTATTAGGCCTAGAATTAGAAATTAGGCTTTGATCCCATTTAGGAATTCGAGAATGAGACACGGATTAAGAAGACTCCTCATAAATATCTCTAGATGAAATCATTGAGGATATTTTTATTATTTTTGACAACACTTATGTATTTGCACATTATTGTCCTTATGTAATGAGGGAACGTATAAACCCTTCTACTTTCTCTCCTACTTTTCATGTTTCCACATTTCCATCTTATACAACTAAGCCTAGATTTCATGATCTCACTTTGGAACATTTGAGCACTCGATTGGTGATATTTGAGTATTATCTAGAATTGTAAATTCCTATTCTTACATGTATTCCATTTGAGTTGGAATTCATTAGTTTGATTGCTCAAGTTGTTTTATCATGAAAAGGAAGAGACATTATTTTTTGCAGAGGGAGTTACTTCAACATTCACCATGTGAAATTTTGTATTTATCTCTTCTCTTTGTGGAGGAATGTATGGGATTACTTTGGAGGAAACATGATGGCTACAATAATTGTAGCTACTAGTGAGGCTTCTTACTTCTAACCTTTCTAATTTGTGTCTCTTTTGGGGGGGGAGTTTTTTCCCACTATATTTTCTTCTTTTACATCACTTTGTTAGACCTTAATTTTGCATGGGTAAATAATCAACACTTGTTTCTGGTAACCAATTTATTTTCTGCATAAATAATATACAGTTCAAAGGGGTGTTGTTGTAGGATATTATTTTCCTCATATTTATTTATTTACAAATTTCTCACCTTTGTTTATCACCTTTCATGTGTCATTAATGTCATATGATTTACTATAACCTATGCTACATGTCATAGTGTATCATATTCTATCATAGGAGTTAAATTCCTATTCCGGGAATGTAACTCCCTTTCCTATTTTAGGAATATTCAAATGGAGGAGTTACACGACAATCCTATTTGTACAACATGCCTGAAATATTGTAAAATGGGTCATTTTGAGTGTATTTCTTAACACTTTCATACACTTGTGAGTTCTCTATCATATTTCATATTACTATTAGTTAATTCAATTTCAGCTACCAATTGTGCATTTGTTCTTTATTAGATATTCTCTCACAAACTATAATACCTAACTCTTTCTTTGAGACAAAAGAGGCTCTTCGCATTCTCTATATATCGTAAGAGATAGTATTTCTTATACACTTTGTCTTATATACATTATACATATACATTGAGACTTTCAATACATATAAAATACATTCATTTTGAAGTTTTAATTTTTTCTACACTCCCAACAATAACACAATGCAATTGAACGATTCAAACATTGAATGAGATTTCTGATTAATTGATAATTTCTCTTGAATAAACATTAATTCCTTTAAATTTTTAACATAATCATTTACTTACATATGTATACACCTCCATGTGGTATAATTTCTTTTTACAATGCTTTAGTTATCTAGAAGTTGGCACTCTTAAGTATTTTTAATTTTTTCCCTTAATTTTATTTTTATTTAAAATATGTGTTAAATTTTTTTAATGCTAACCAATTATAATATATCTGTTTTTAGCAGATTGTTTATTATTTGTACGTATTTTGGATTTTAATTTCATAGATGGTTTATATGCTATTGTAGTGTGTAAATTTTGTTTTTCCAAGTTTCCATATTTATCTCTTCTTTTAAAAATCACTTCATAGTGTATAATATATTTATGTAAAGAAATGTATCCCTATTCCATGACAAAATATATATAATCATCATAAATAGATATGGAAATTACCATGTGTTCTAAATATCAATGGTAATGAAACACTAATGTCATTCCAGCTTCCTAGTAAAATACCAAATTTTCTTTCCTCCTTAATTAGGTCTTTGAACATGGTTAATGTTGAAAAGTTGAGGATTGTATGTTAGAGTAGTCAATATTGAAAAAATAATTCATAGAAGGCATGAGTTACGCACTTGAAAAAAATTCAAAGTAATTTGAGTTGTTTCTATTCCTTTGAGTTGAAAGAATCATATGAATATTTTTGAGGTAAATCTCCTTTTGGTCCTTCTCTTTTCTAATTTTTGGTGTAACTATAAAATTTTACAAATTCGTAGGGTAGTGAGACTATATTCTTGTTTGTATTACATAAATAGGTTGGTTATCAATATATTTATATAATTTTCTCACCTCTATGTTCATTATCTAAGTTATAATTTCAAAATAAATTATTCATTAGCTTTTCGTTGTATATTGGAATCTTTTTAGTTATTTTATGGTGATTACATTTTATTATTGTTTGTTTTTGTGTGTGTGTGTGTGTGCGTGTGTGTGTGTGTGTGAGTGTGTGTGTGTGTGTGTGTGTGTGTGTGTGTGTGTGTGTGTGTGTGTGTGTGTAATTATTATTTGTTGGAATATGGGAGTATTCATTCTGTGATAAAAATGTAGGAATATATCATCAAGGATCAAATATATTTAACAATATCATAAGAATATTTGATGAAAGATTATATTTATAATAGGTGCACAATTATTATATATGATCTATTTTCTGTAAATATTGTCAATCATTGGTTATGTAAAGAAATTCATATTATAAATATTATTGTTTTAAGTCTTAGAGGCATATTTTTGTGTGGAGACCCCATTAGATGTTGTTAAGGATTTCTAGTAGAAATTTTTGAAGAGTCTTTCTCGATAAATTTAATTTCAACATAGTAGGATTTTTTAATTTAAAAATCATATTTCATCATCTAAAGTAATACAACAATAAAATCCAAATGAATCAATGAAATCTCAACTTGGGAAAAAAATTGAAGGATCTTGTATTTAAGAAATTTTCCTCATGTTATGTATTTTTAAAATCAAATTCGTTCCTTGGCTTCCATGGTCATTCAATAAATTGTTTTCGAAATATACCTCATGAGTTTTTTTTTAAAATAAAAGTAATTTTAGTATTAGTCATCAAAATCCTATTCCTACTTCATTGTCCCATAACTTCAAGACTTGATTGGTTTATATCTTTTCTACTCATTATAATCCTTAGCTGTTGGATTACCAACAAATTATATTGACCTCCTAATAAAATAAGGATCAATTAGTTCTATTTACTCTGATTAAATGACCCATCTAAAGGTATACCCATTATGTCTCAACATCTTCTAATTCATAAATATCTCACTCCAATGCAGAGGGAAAACCATTACAACAACAAGATGTAAAATACTCTGTGGCAATTAATACATGGGTGTGACCAGCACTAGAAGAGTGATTAAGTGTTCTAATGAAATCATAAACCCCATTGTTGAAAGACTCTTCGATCACAACTGGTTTAAGGGGCAAAGAGGCCAACTTTGGTCTACCCACAAAAGTTTGACAAGCTTCACATTTATCAACCCACTTTGATGCATCTTTGAACAAGGTAGGCCATTAATATCCTGCACAAAGAATCTTATGAGCGGTGACAGTTGATGAGCAGTGCCCTCCACATGATTGATTATGAAAAGCTGAAAATAGCTTCCTCTATTGTTCCTTGTCTACACATCTTAGAAATCTTCCATCCAACCCTCGCTTAAACAAGGCATTTTCCCACAACACATATTGGGATGATCTTAGCTTAACAGCTCTCCTTTCTTTGGCAGTCAAATGAGAGGGACATTCTCCATATGTGAGAAAATGTGCAATATCGGCATACCATTCATCAATTAAGCTAAGGAACAAAACGGTAGGAAGGTCAACTTTATCCTTGAATAACTCATGTCTAGCTCCCTCAGCGATAAGTTCACACAGGCCTTTTCCATGGACAAGCTTGGTTGGTCTGATGTCAATGTCATATTCTTAGACCTTGGCCACCCAGTTACCTCTCTTAGATCCAAACTCCTGTTGTGTGAGAATGGACTTGATATTTGTATTTGGTACAAACACCGTGGAGTGAGAGTTAAGGCTGTAAAAAATGAAACTGCTTGACCACTTTAACTACTACGAAAGCATGTTTCTCCATTATGGTGTATTTTAACTCATGATTTTTTAGAATGTAGCTCGTAAATGCAATTGGAAGCTCATGATCATTAGAATATTCTTGAGTCAAAACAACAGCCAGGGTGTTATATGTGGCATAACAATAGATAATAAAATCTTTGCCGAAATCTAGACATGCTAAAATAGGAGTTTTCGCAATAGCCCATTTAATACCTTCAAAGGCTTCTTTCCCTTTAGAGACCAACCAAACGTCTATTTTCCCTTCATCATTTGAGAGATATTAAAAGTTAGCTCTACGAAATCAGGAATGAATCTTCTCAGAAAGTTAATCTTACCAAAGAAAGAGTGCACTCCTTTCTTGCTGGTTGGAAGAGGAATTTGCTAGATAGCTTGAACTTGCTCAGGATCAATTTTTATACCATCTTTGGAAACAACATGCCCCAATAATTTTACCTCTATGACACAAAAAATAGATTTATTAGGATTTAAATAAATCCCATGTTCTCTACATTTCAAAAGAACTATTTCTAGATGCTGAAAATGATCTGCCCTTGTTTTGGAAAATATATTCAAGTCATCAAGGTATACGACAATACACTTCCCTTTCAAACTTCTAAAGGCAAATTCCATAGCTCTTTGAAAAGTGGCACTGGCATTAATGAGCCCAAAAGGCATCCTTCTATAGGCAAAGGTACCCCATGGGGTAGTGAAGGCTATCTTGCATTGATCTGTGGTATTAACCTCTACCTGATTATAACCTGAGAAGCCATCAAGCATACACAACATTTCAGATCCTGTTGTGGCTTGTAAGACTTGAACCATCATGGGAAAAGGATAGTTTTCCTTCAAATAAGCTTGATTCATATTCTGAAAGTCAACACAGATACGAATCTCACCATTTTTCTTTCTAACAGGCACAATATTGGAAATCCATGTTGAATGGTGGATAGGAAAAATGATTTTGGCCTTTAATAACTTTTGTATTTCCTGAAAGATGTGGTCAGCTATCTTAGGATTGTATTACCTTTTTTTATGTCTGAAAGGCTTGATATCAGGTTTGAGAGGAATAAAATGCTTCATATCCTTTGGCTGAAAAGCTTTTAAATCTTCATACGAATAGGCAAGATCATCTTTATACTTCCTAAAAATATTAATTACCTTCCTCTTTTCTTTTGGTGTGTAACATTTTCCAATGTTCACGAGTTTAGGTTGAGTAGAACTCCCAATATTAATTTTATCATATTAATCTGATTGTTGAGGTATAGTAGAAGCTTTAAACCACACATACCTGTCATGTTTGTCAAACAATTCTTCTAAACTCACCAATCCCCTAGGAATCTTGTTCCCTTTGAGTTTGATACATCCAAATTGATTTGCCTCTTCTCCTTTGACAGCTTCTTCACTGAAGGGCACACTTTCACGGGGTAAATTGTCACTTCCTTAAAAGTACAAATGTTCAAAGTTATCCTTGAGTTCTAAGAAAGAAATCAGATGCTGATCATCATTGAAAACTTGCCAGTTATTTGCATTATCAGATAAACTAGGCCTATGGACTATTTCAATGGTAAACTTATCTTGAGAAAAGTTAGGATGAGGTATCAGCAATGACCCTGAGACTGCTAGTGAATCAGCCCTAGTGTTTTCCTCCCTAGGCACTACTTTGATAGAGAAGGCATCAAGAAATTCAATAGAGTCCCAAACCTGATTCCTATAATGTTTTAATCTTCTATTCTTTACCTGGAAAAGGTTTCTAACCTACTTGACAATCAGCTCCGCATCTCCTCGAGCTAGAAAATTCTTTACTCCCTTCTCTTTTGCCACATGAAGCCCAAGAATGAGAGCTTCATATTCTACTGCATTATTAGTATTTTAAAATTGCAACTTGAATGAGAAAGGATAGACCTTTCGTTCGAGAGACACCAATATTACACCAGCTCCAGAACCGGTTGAGGAACAAATTCCATCAAAATCTAATATCCAAACACCATTAGAATCCTCAAGTGATATTTTGGGGAGTTGGATCTCATCTAGAGACATAATCATATAGTTACCATGCCCCATATCTTCATAAAGTATTTGTGCTTTGGGATCATCTATTTTTTGTACAATATACTTAGATTGCTTCTCGGTAAAAAACTTCTTTATTTACCCAAGGGTTGAGGGCATGTGACCAATCCATTTGAATTTATCCACCCACATCCTTAAAAAATTTCCTACTTAGCAGCATCCCATATGAAGGAGGAATGTCGGCTACTAGGATAGTATCCAGAACTTTCTTCTCAGGCAAAGTAGAGAAAGCTACTTGTGCGTCTTTAATTCTTCCAACCAGGGGCACTTCCTTACTCTCCATGGAATAACAAGACCCGTAAGTGTGTGAGAGAGTTAAGCCTAAGGCATGGGCTACTTTAGTAGGCATTACATTGTCTGATGCCCCTTAGTTTATGACGCAGTTACTAAGTCTATGACCAGCTATAAGGAGGGTTACATAGAATGGTTTGATCTTTTAATTAGGTGAGGTGACAGAGGCTACTAGATTGGGTTGTGGTGCAGAATATGGAGTGGGTAAAAGGCCTTTAGAGGTGTTTTAGGAATAGGAATTGATAAAGTGGATCATTTTAGAAAAATCCTTGGGATGGGTTTGATAATACTCAACCTCTGAGATTTGAACCTTGGTCCTTTTCAGGTGATCAATGGTATCAAAAGACCCAAAAGCAGATGAGCTATCCTCATTTGGAACCTTGGGCTTATCAATCTTAGGAGTTGAAAAAGAAGTAACCTTAGTAGCAGAGTTGACAAGACTTACCTTGGGTGTGGACGTAATGGGGATAGGAAGTCCTCTTTTCACAATTACAGGAATAGCCGTTGGATGTTCCTTGGATGTTTTGGCCGGCTACGTCACTTTCTCCTTTTTGTTTGTTTTCTATCGAGTCATGACAACATATGATTCACTATTCATGTCTGCCACTACCTCGTCATAATCATCTTCTTCATCGATGCCTTTAGTAGTGAATAAATTTACTCGAGATCCCTCAAATTCTTCTGGTTCTTCATCAACCTCTTCAATAAATTATTCACAATCTTCACTAAATTCTTCATCCTCCGGTTCTTCAACTTCACAGGTTGCATTAACAGGGACTTTAATAGGAGGTCCTTCAAGTTCTATCCTTGTTTGAGAATCAGATAAACAATTTCTGGGCTGAAAATTTCTCCTTGGAATGTCTACATAGGGGGTGTGTTGAGCCAATTATTTCTTAATGACAATGAGATCATTTGCAGGTTTTTGTACCAATGGATCAGTATTAGGTCTAGGAGTGGGAGAGGAGGAAGAAGAAGACTTGGATCTAGAAGGGTCTCTCCTCAACTTTCCTGACATGATTAAGCATTTTTGAATTTGATCTACAGGTTGAGTGCCTGGTGGAATTTTATTAATCAACTTGTTGAATCGAGCCAAAAATTCTCTCATGGGTTCTTGTCATTCTTTCTTTATTTGAGAAATTTGGGCCAGAAAAACATGCATGTCTTCTATTGGTTTGAAATGATTCTCAAACTTTTCCCTCATCGTGTCCTAGCTAGTGATAGCTCTGGCTGGAAGGTGATAGAACCAATCAGCCACATTATCTTGTAAAGTCTCAACAAAAATCCTTACGGAGATGTATTCATGCTCAACTCCTAGAACTCTGCATGCAACTATGAAGGCTGCAATATGTTCATCAGGATGTACCTTTCCATCACCTTTGAATTTGGGAAAGTTCTTCCGGTTACCTCTAGGTAACTCATGTAAAGGCTAACGAAGGGTGAGAGGCCCAACATGATGACCCCAAGGTAATGGTATTGCCATTCTTGGAAAAATGGCTTGAAGGTGAAATAAAACACCAACAAGAACTAGAGCTTTGAGATTAGGAGTAAGTTTCTCTGAAGGAATATCACCCATAAGGGTTCTATTTTTGACAGGAGGAGTACTTGTTGAACAAACTTTTCTATTTCTTCCTGCTGAAAAGAAAGGAAAACCTTGCTGTTCCAAAAGCTAAAACTAAAACTCTTCAATACCAAGGGCCCTTCTCCCTCGAGTAAAATATGGATTTGCTAGATCAAGAATGATCGATAAATGGTTAAGGAACTAGAAAATGTTTCCCCAGCAGAGTTGCCAAAAACTATTAGTCATCAAAAGAAGATATTAATAAGATCAACAGTCAGGGGACAAGAAGTCCCTCCGCTTTGATGGGAGAGGTTCCCTTTATTTAAAGCAAGACTTATTTACAAATGTAAAACACTTTACTTTGATATGGAGCTTGGATATCATGAAAGTGTTGTGAAAAATAGATCATCAACTACAAAATCATAGAGGAAGGAAGACACAGAAATAAGCAGAAAAGCATTCTCTAGAATTATAGATGACAAAATAATTCTTTGTGAGTGCTAGGATACAATGAATTAGAGTTGGATCATTTGTATTTGAATTACTGAGATGTAATTTATAAGGACACACAATTCCATAAATAACATCCGCAAGAATACAAATCTTCTTGGTATAAGGTAGACAAATGATCTAATAATTTTTAACAGATAGCTACAAAATAAAGGAATCAGATGAACAAAGAAAGAAGATCCTTTTGTATTGATTGCTGTATTACTTCTTACACTTTTAGAGATAAGCCAAGTTTCACCCCTTAAAAATGGCAAGGAGAAGCTATTATATAGTTTACAAATCAGTTACTCTTGGTAACTACTTCTTTTAACTAATGCTTAGTTAAAGGGCTGCTAATCACAATACCCTAACTAATTACAATAAATCCAATGAATAGAGGAAGAAAGGAGAAGAATCATGAGAAGAAGATAGACATTCATGATTGAGAGGGCCCCACATATTTTAGGATCCACTATCTAAATCTTTTCAATGCCTCTGCTATGTCTCTACCACGTGGTACCAATGTATTAGCAGTGGACTGGGTCAAAAATCCGAGTCACTTCTCCATCTCTTTGTCGAATTTGACATGTGTATGATAATCTTCATTTGCTTCTTCAAAAGCAGAATGAAGAGAGTAGATCTCCTTCATCTTTTCCTTGGAAATGGAATCCTCCTTGAACAAATTATCTTTAAAAAAAGCTCTGAATTGAGCTTTGATTTCTTGCAAGGAGAGGGGTACACCAGAAGTCTCATCATGGAGGTGGCAATGTATATCTTTGAAAGTGGATACCACCAAAGTCTTGAAGGCCTCACCCTTCTACCAGCTATTTTTCAGTTCTCCCAAAGCTTTTTCTAGCACCTTGATTTTCCATTCCATGTTGTATACCCATGATATTGACAAGTTATCTTTTTCATCATCGAAGACTTTGCTTACCATTAAAATATTCTCATCAGTCTGTCCTATGAGGCAAAGCTCTACTATACAGCTGCTCTATAGTTTGAGCTCTTTATCTATATTTCCAATAGTGGAGGAGAGCTTCTATTGCAGATTATTCAGCTTCTCATTTAGTTTTAAGGCTTCACCAATGAAATTCAACCCTCCAATGAGCATGTCATCCACCATGGCCTCCATAGCCCTTCCATAGATAGAATATCTATGTATGTATTTGATACTCTAGACTTCATCTTGGCTGAGGATCACAGATGGTGGAAGAGTAGTTAGTGGGGTGGGGTCTAAAATTTTATCCTTGGACAACAGTGACCTGATGAAACTTGTAAGAACCTGAGCCTGCTCTTCCAGCTGCTCTATAGTTTTTTGTTCTTTTTCAACTCTCCTAATGACCCTGGTGACTGTTTCCTGAAGATTGTGAATTTCACCTTTAGGGGTGGACTCTCCAATAGGGATCCTGGAGAGATCGAGATCATATGCTTGCAAATCATGCTTTGGCTTGTCTACTTTGGGCTTGGCTATCTCTAGGAATCACTGGCGCTGAGAATCAAATACTATTCTAGAGGTAGTCCTGGCCTTCTTGGTGGGAGTAGGAGGAGTAGTGCCTAATAAGGTTGCCACATCATCAAAATTGGGTCCTGAGATTCAGGAGGAAGAATTTCTCTACCTATTATCAAAAAAACGTTGTACCCATGCAAAAGAGGATGAGGAAGAAGAAGGTGGAGCAAGAGGGCCAAGAGAAAGGGAACTCAGTGCACTCAAAGTTTGTACTGTTGTTGCCTCCAATTGAGATATGAGTGGGATGCTAAGGATTTCTAGTATAGAAGAGTCAATGGTGCTTGGAAGCTCAGTGCTTTACTCCATTGGGGCTTCTAGAGAACTTATGGAGGCTGGCACCTCACTCTCTTCACTTTCACTGAGAACAATAATGTTCTCTGGGCCTGATGGCAATTCCAAATGATTCGTCATAGGATCTTCTTTAATAGGATCCTTTTTGACCTCCATGATTTTCTTATGATATACTTGAGTGGATGAGGAAGGAGTGGAGGATGAGGACCTTTAGTTGATGAGGCAGGAGGAGTCTACACAGGTGCTTCTGAACTAGGTTTCAATCCCTCCTTCCTTGGTGTTGAAGTATCCTTGGAGGAGGACTCTCTTGATTGCCTTCTGAGTTCACAGACTCTCATATCAAACCATATTTTGGTTCTTACTAGGACAGTGGCTAAGATTTCAGCCAGATCATCCTTTTCTTTTTTGAACCAATCCAAATCTTCCAAGGGAGTGTGCTTGATCAAGGTGTCGTATTCATATGAGAACAGGTCAGAATTATCATCCTGCAACCCTTCCGGAACTTGATACAAGTTAAGCTCTTGAATTAGTTGGAGAGAAAACCTACCATAATGCCGCCTTCTTGCCTCAAGATCATCAATACAGTTAGCCCAATAGTCTTCAGTGTCTACCCTATGGTAGTAATTGATCTTGATGTTCTGTTCAATAAATTTATTCAAATCAAAACAAGTTCTTGGCCTGAAGAAAGGGACAGTGATGGGAGCTAGGTATTTTTCTATGTTCTGTGTATCCAAAGTCGTCTTGCAGGTGTAATTTCCCAAAGATATGGGGAAGTACAGGCCAGTAATTTTCTTCTCCCTGTAGGTTCTATGCAACTTTTCCAGTTTCCTGCATATCTCGATCAAGGCCATTTTATCATTACAGAACATAGGAAGATTGAGAGGAGTGCTCTCATAACCTGCAAGCCTTATATAGGAGAATTTCCTAAACTGGATGAAGTAGGCACCGTAGTGTGATATTAGGCTCATGGATTCATTCGAGAATCTCCTTACAGTATCGCTCTCTAGAAGCCTTATAATGTACATGGTGAAAGCATCATTCACCCTCCTGAAGTTACAATTGCTAGTGTCAAGGGTGACTTGAGGGTAGTAGGCATATACAGGGTCACCCTTATGAGCATCAATGTATGAGAATCCAAACCATTGCCTCGATGCTGATAGGGTATACATTAGGTATGAAGTCATGTAGAAGTTCTTGGTTTGTTGTACATTGGACAACTACTCTACTAAGTTCATGCTGATGATTTCTACCTAGTTGATGTTCTAAGTTCCTTCACACACCATGTTGATAAGGGGGCACATCCAGAAATGGAATTCATTGGTACAGGGTAAGCCCATGACCCGAGCTACCAGGATTATAAAATATGACAGCTCCTCATTGAAATTGGTATGGAACTGAACCTTGGATAGATGGGACACCCCCTTTTTATGCTTTTTAAGCCAAGACTTTGCCACCCATGCCTTGTATTTCTCACTGTCTTAATCGAAGAGGGCATGTGCCTAGTTCTGAGAGATTACTATAGAAATGTCCATTTCAAGAATCCTTATGGTAGTGCCAATGGTGGTAGCATCAAGCTTGGCGATGAGCTTCCCATACACATTCGTTAGCTCACTCGAGTCGGGATTGAAATGAGCACTGCAGGAGAGTACTGTATCTGCACATTGTATTGAGATTGGGAAAACAACAGTGAATGCCAAGCCACTATCATGAATCATTTGTGCCATAGGAGAGGGGTTTGAGTCTGTCATCCTCGTCTAGAAATCCCAGAAGTCAAGGTGGAAAACTTCACTGTCCCCGATATCGAGAACGGAAAACTCGAGTGGTGAAACCTGTTCCTAACCTTGAAATTTAATCTTCATGTTGATAGCGGCTTGAGAAACACAGTTACAGATTGAACTCTCGATGGATTGCAAAGGAATCAGGTATACGCACAGAAACTCTGACTTGCGAGGGTATGAGCAATTGGTAGTAAGAAAGCAATGTGTAAAATGCATAGGGGGTAATTCATTATATAGTCATTTTAGGAGAGATAAAGACAAGAAATTTGCATTAAATACACATCTACCAGCTTGAAAACCAAGATATTTGGGAAGAGTGAGAAAAATTATCCCAGATAGCTTTTGGTTCATTTGGGACATGCGGGATGTGAAAGCGCGATTCGGCCGATACAAGTGACGCGGGGAAAAGATCCACGAATGCTTTCGGGACATGAGGGATGAAAGTACGTGGAGAGCGTGAATCGGCTAAATCAGGTGAAAGTTGAACATCAAGTCAGGGTGAACTTGGGACACACGAGACAAAAATGTCTGATGGGCCTGAAAGAAACAGACTTCGGGTAAAATGGCCGATCGGCGAACAGGGAGCCCGAAGGAACTTGGGACACTTGGGACAAAAATGTCTGACAGACCCGCAAATCACACAGAATAACCCATAAATGCATATTTTTTAAAACTTTTCGACTTATCCCCTTACCAAAACAATGGAAAAGGAATTTAACTTAGAAATTCTCAAGTTTGAACTTCTCAAAAGAGGGGGAATTTTGAAAGGACAACGCACGGGAAGAAAATTTTCACTACTACAAGCTATGGGATATCATGATGATCCTTTTGCAAATAACATACCATCATTTCACCACCTTTATGATATCTTTCAAGTGGTTGAAAAGAAAAATTCAGAATTGCAATTCTCTCTTTCTTCCCTAGGGTTTAGTGTGGAGTTTAAGCCTCCTCTCTTTGCTTTGTAATGACATTTTCTTGCCTCTAACCCACTAATGATGTACTATGTGAATTCATGGAGCAATAAAATATGTTTCATGATGCATTTATTACATCCTTTGCTTATTTTATTGTCTCTTCTTGCCTCTCACCATTGCAAGGTATAGTGTGCATATCTTTAATGTCTATTATAGGTTTTGGAAGTTGTGTCTAATGGGAAACAAATGATGTTCTTTGTGAATTCATCTCTAGTATGTAGTGCATCTTTTCCACCCTCTCCATTTCTCACCTCTCTCCATTTCAGGAAGTTGTAATTGTGATCAAAAACCTCCATTTCTAGTGTATCACCGCTTTAGTGTAGTCTTTGTTTTCATGCAATCTCTTTCCTCGGTCCCCTGGAAAGTTAGATTAGGATTAGATATTTTTCCTGCAAGAACCAACTTTTTTTGGAGGATCATTTAAACCCCACAAGTCCCACAACTTGAGAGATGATCCAATGTTATCCAAACTACCGGTTTCTCATTCAAACATGTATGAAAAACTGGAGGGTGCTATTTTTTTGTGATAACAAATAGTTATAAAGAAATTTTGGGTTATCTGTGAGAAGTTTAGACGCATAGAGTATGATCCTACATCTTGTTGTTGCAATGGTTTTCCCTCTACGTTGGAGTGAGATATTTATGAATTAGAAGATGTTGAGACATAATGGGGATGCATGATGCAAACGTTCTATCAGGGGAGGACAGTGTGTATAGAAATCATGTTTATTTTTCTAGACATGAACTTAGTGTGGCTAATCCCAATTTGTTGGAAAGCATTGAACAATTTGAAGATGATAACAGTGAGGATGATATAGAGAGAAGTTAGAAGATGATGTAGTTATTTTCTTTTATTTTAATCCACAGTCCTTAGCCTTCACTAGGACCGATCCATATAGGAAGGGGTTCTGTGCAGAAAATGGGGTGTATGCCCACCTATAAACACACATGACTAGGGTGTCAGGCCACGTTGGAAGGTTGAAATGGAGAAAAATGTTAAATTAACAAAAACATTAAATTCCCATGGCGTCATGTCAAGAAATAGGATGAGGAGCATTGAAATCATGAGGAATAGTAGGTTTGTTCAAAATATGAGGAAATTTGAATCAAGTGATAATGTTGATGATGTAATGGTGGACATTTGTTTGTAACTTGGGGTAGAGGACACCCCATTTGGTGGAAGATTCGACAGTTGTGGTATGGATGTTTCAACCCTTGAGACTTTTGTTGCATTGTAGAATGATTTAAGAATTTTTGTGGATATTGGCTTGGATTCATCCATGTGGGAAGGGTGGACTAAGGTACTTCTGAAGAATTCTAATGTTGTGCTTTAAGATCGAGTACTTTGAAGCCATCTTGGTTCTTTATGTACATAGTGGAACCCTCTTGGGTATATCCCTAGTTTTAATTTTTTTTAAAAAAAATTTGGGCTTCCCTTGTCATCCTCTTCTTTTAATTTGTTGTTTGGGTACAGTTGTATGTAGAGGCGTATTATTTTGCACTTCCTTGATATATACTTTGTTCCTTTATATTTGTTGTTTCTTCATCCCCTTAAAACCAAATCATATTTACCATATCTAAAAAAAATTAGAGCACTAGATGAAGGAATCTTCCCCCAAACATATGCCAAAATAGAAACATTATTTATGTTAAATTTTTTCACAGCATACTACTAATATAGATAGATACCACAAATGAAAACTTTCAGATGATCCAACAGCTGTATCTAAAGCTATGGCCTTCAAAATTTATGTTCTTCAATCAATGAATCTAGAAATAAATTTAACTACATAAGTTATATCATGCCTAGCGATATTCAAATAAATAAAAATACCAAAAACTTGTACATATAAAGTAGGATTTAATTTATCACAACCATATTTTCAACTAATTTAACTCTAACTTCTATAGGTATAGATTCAACATTATAAAAGGTCATGTTAAATATATTATTAAGGGTATAAATATACTTTGATTGAGATGCAACAATAGATTTTTTATTTTGACAAATAACCATACCTAAGAAATGATTTAACCATCCTAAATCAAACATTTCGTAACATTATCTTAAATTATCTTTGATTATAAGAATTATATTAGTAAGAATATTAGTAATAATAAGATCATTAACACAAAAGACATTAATTTTACAATGATTATTTTCAGAGTTTAAAAACAAATCATTATTACTAACTTTTTGAAGACCATTATCTTTAAATAAACTATATATCTTAGTATACCATGTAGAATCTTGTTTAAGACCATTCAAATATTTCTTAAGATTACAAACATACAATCCCTTACTAGCTTCTTCAAAACCTTTAGATTGATGCATGTAAATTTTTTCGTTCAAGCCGCTAGATAAAAAATAAATTTTCACATTGATTTGGTGAATCTTCCATCCATGTTGAGAACCTAGAGCTAGAAGAATTATAATAATGCTCATTTTTACAATAGGGGAAAAAATTTCAACATAATATAAGCAAAGTTTCTTAGTAAACCCTATATCTACTAATCTTTCCTTGGAATTATAAATCTTTCTAGCAGAGTTGTACTCAATTTTATACAACCATCTAGATGCTACTATGCTTCTTTCAGGATGAAGAAGGATTAATTCCCAAGTATTATTTCTTATAAAACAATTGTATTTTATTTTTCCATAACATTAACCCACATTTCATATACGATGAATTATTCAAAATATTTAGGTTAAAAATCATACAAATTTGATAAAGAATGATAAAAATTTATACTGTGGGTCAAAATTTTCATATTATTAGGCCTAGAATTAGAAAATAGGTTTTGATCCCATTTAGGAATTCGAGAATGAGACACGGATTGAGAAGACTCCTCATAAATATCTCTAGCTGAAATCATTGAGGATATTTTTATTATTTTTGACAACACCTATGTATTTGCACATTATTGTGCTTATGTAATGAGGGAACGTATAAACCATTCTACTTTCTCTCCTACTTTTCCTGTTTCCACATTTCCATCTTATACAACTAAGCCTAGATTTCATGATCTCACTTTGGCACATTTGAGCACTCGATTGGAGATATTTGAGTATTATCTAGAATTGTAAATTCCTATTCTTACATGTATTCCATTTGAGTTGGAATTCATTAGTTTGATTGCTCAAGTTGTTTTATCATGAAAAGGAAGAGACATTGTTTTTTGCAGAGGGAGTTACTTCAACATTCACCATGTGAAATTTTGTATTTATCTCTTCTCTTTGTGGAGGAATGTATGGGATTACTTTGGAGGAAACATGATGGCTACAATAATTGTAGCTACTAGCGAGGCTTCTTACTTCTAACCTTTCTAATTTGTGTCTCTTTTGGGGGGTAGTTTTTTCCCACTATATTTTCTTCTTTTACATCACTTTGTTAGACCTTAATTTTACATGGGTAAATAATCAACACTTGTTTCTGGTAACCAATTTATTTTCTATGTAAATAATATACAGTTCAAAGGGGTGTTGTTGTAGGATATTATTTTCCTCATATTTATTTATGTACAAATTGCTCACCTTTGTTTATCACCTTTCATGTGTCATTAATGTCATATGATTTACTATAACCTATGCTACATGTCATAGTGTATCATATTCTATTATAGGAGTTACATTTCTATTCCGGGAATGTAACTCCCTTTCCTATTTTAGGAATATTCAAATGGAGGAGTTACACAACACTCCTATTTGTACAACACGCCTGAAATATTGTAAAATGGGTCATTTTAAGTGTATTTCTTAGCACTTTCATACACTTGTGAGTTCTCTATCATATTTCATATTACTGTTAGTTAATTCAATTTCTACTAACAATTGTGCATTTGTTGTTTATTAGATAATCTCTCACAAACTATAATACCTTATTCTTGCTTTGAGACAAAAGAGGCTCTTCGCATTCTCTATATATCGTAAGAGATCGTATTTCTTATACACTTTGTCTTATATATATTATACATATACATTGACACTTTCAATACATATAAAATACATTCATGTTGAAGTTTTAATTTTTTTTACACTCCCAACAATAATACTATGCAATTGAACGATTATAATTTCTCTTGAATGAACATTAATTCCTTTAATTTTTTGACATAATCATTTACTTACATATGTATACACCTCCATGTGGTATAGTTTCTTTTTACAATGCTTTAGTTATCTAGAAGTTGGCACTCTTAAGTATTTTTAATTTTTTCCCTTAATTTTATTTTTATTTAAAATGTGTGTTAAATTTTTTTTAATGCTAACCAATTATAATATATATGTTTGTAGCAGATTGTTTATTATTTGTATGTATTTTGGATTTTACTTTCATAGATGGTTTATACGCTATTTTAGTGTGTAAATTTTTTTTTTCCAAGCTTCCATATTTATCTCTTCTTTTAAAAATCACTTCATAGTGTATAATATATTTATGTAAACAAATGTATCCCTATTCCGTGACAACAAATATATAATCATCATAAATAGATATGGAAATTACCATGTGTTCTAAATATCAATGGTAACAAAACACTAATGTCTTTCCAGCTTCCTAGTAAAATACCAAATTGTCTTTCCTCCTTAATTAGGTCTTCGAACACGGTTAATGTTGAAAAGTTGAGGATTTTATGTTAGAGTAGTCAATATTGAAAAAATAATTCATAGAAGGCATGAGTTACGCACTTGAAAAAAATTCAAATTAATTTGAGTTGTTTATATTCCTTTGAGTCGAAAGAATCATATGAATATTTTTGAGGTAAATCTCCTTTTGGTCCTTCTCTTTTCTATTTTTTGGTGTAACTAAAAACTTTTACAAATTTCTAGGGTAGTGAGACTATATTCTTGTTTGTAGTGCATAAATAGGTTGGTTATCAATATATTTATATAATTTTCTTACCTCTATGTTCATTATCTAAGTTATAATTTCAAAATAAATTATTCATTAGCTTTTTGTTTTATATTGGAATCTTTTTAGTTATTTTATGGTGATTACGTTTTATTATTGTGTGTGTGTGTGTGTATAACAATTATTATTTGTTGGAATATGTGAATATTCATTCTGTGATAAAAATGTAGGAATATATCATCAAGGATCAAATATATTTAACAATATCATAAGAATATTTGATGAAAGATTATATTTATAATAGGTGCATAATTATTATATATTATCTATTTTTTGTAAATATTGCATTGGTTATGTAAAGAAATTCAAATTATAAATATTATTGTTTTAAGTCTCAGAGGCATAATTTTGTGTGGAGACCCCATTAGATGTTGTTAAGGATTTCTAGTAGAAATTTTTGAAGAGTCTTTCCCGATAAATTTAATTTCAACATAGTAGGATTTTTTAATTTAAAAATCATATTTCATCGTCTAAAGTAATACAACAATAAAATCCAAATGAATCAATGAAATCTCAACTTTGCAAATAAATTGAAGGATCTTGTATTTAAGAAATTTTCCTCATGTTATGTATTTTTAAAATCAAAGTCATTCCTTGGCTTCCATGGTCATTCAATAAATCGTTTTCGAAATATACCTCATGAAAATTTATTTTAAATAAAGGTAATTTTATTATTAGTGATCAAAATCCTAATTGTACTTCATTATCCCATAACTTCAAAACTAGATTGGTTCATATCTTTTCTACTCATTATAATCCTTAGTTGCTGGATTACCAACAAATTATATTGACCTCCTAATAAAATAAGGATCAATTAGTTCTATTTACTCTAATTAAATGACCCATCTAAAGGTATACCCATGTACATGTAGTGTACATGTTATAAAATATAATATAGGGTATATTATTATGGTAATAATAAATGATGATTACATGAAAAAAAATCTCAAACCAAAAACTTACATCTATGCTTAATTGGTTATGACTTTGATTAAAATTGACTGCATACAATAAAAATTAAATTATCATCCCTATCTAGATGAATGCACTTCTTTGATGGTAGAATCAAGATTAAAACTTAGATGATACCAACATGATATTAAGGGTCCTATCTTTATATTTTGTCACTAGGGTTGTATGAATTAGCGTTAATAGATTATAAGTATCCTTAGTTTTGGTTGTAAGTGGTTTCTTGATTTATCTTAATCCTTCTTAATTAGTTTACTCTTATTGATTGGTAATAAAAAATATCATTATACCTGACTAGTGTTAAACTATTAAAAAAACAATTCCCCAAATTTTATGGAGTTGTCGATAAGATTAATTGTATATTTTGGGTCAAAAAATCTTGGTTTGGACATCTGTATTAAGAAAACAAATAGATTGATTCATGATTAGGTATGCATATGAAAGTGTTACTCTCTATTGAAAACCTATAAAATATCTATGGGTGAAGATTATTGTCATATAATTTTTAGAGAGGGCCACCCCATATACCATATAGAGGCTCCCTCGGAGGGGCCCACTTCCATATATACATAAGATATAGTAAATACCAAGATAAGATATAATAGAGAGTGGGGCTCTCCCCTCGATTGATCTGTTGGGAGATGAGCCTTTTTATATAGATGGGGGGTAATAATAAGATATAATAGAGAGGGGGGATCTGCCAGATGGGCCACCGATATTTCTCAAAGATATAGAGCTGAAATCCCCTCTCTCTATTTATGGGAGTTTCCGCGTAAGATATAGAGCCGAGTCTTTCCATCTAGTATGTCCGGTAATCGACTAGCTACCCTCCTATCCCTACTGATCAAGATCAACCTGTATAGAGTGCCCCATTCTCAATCAAGGAAATCTATAACTAGTTTGGGTATGCCATTGGGATAGAGTAGCCTAAGGATAGAGACTGATTTATACTATATATATATATATATATATCTTCATCTATGCTATTTATATATCTTAAGACAAGGGAGGTAAAGAGAGAAGGTCGGTATGTATATTCATATATGAGGGCGGCTACTCACTGATGTCAGAATACAACTCTACCCAATGCCTTATTCTCTACTCACTAGTGCCCCTATTTGTATATGGAAATGTTACAGATATCGTGAAATGGGTATCTAAATGTGATCCATTTCAGTAATGTTTTGCTGTGGAAAAGCTCACAATTTTAGCATTTAAAATTGCAATAACTAAATAACCATTTCAGTAGTGGGAGTAGACTTCCTTAGTATATTGAATATTCATTCAATTACAATTCAAACTCATGTTCTCACAATAATTGATTAATTCAAAAAATTGGATAAATTTATTCCATCAAGAAAACCACTTCATAAATATTATTTACTTTATAAAGAAAACAATATTGGGGTACCTCATAAAATTTAATAATAGATAACTCTCCAATTTTTTCTTATAAAAACTAGTTGTATTTTCTTATGTTTATGATATCTCTTTATCTAACTCTTCATAATATTATCCATAATAAAAAATACAAGAAGAATCTACACACAAAAGTATCGTGTATATTTTCTATAAATATGTTAATGAGAATCAAAAGAGTTGAAATAACAATTCATATCATGCTCTATGTGCGGATACTATAACTCCAAATTCAGAAATTTGTATGTCCTTTTAAATTTTTATATGGTTTACATGTTATCTTGCTAGTAGTATAAAATTACCAGCCTTTCATTTTGGAAAGGCCATCGAAGATTAACCCTTAAATAATTCTCTCAATAAATGGATTTGTTATATAAATAAACTAGAAGGACAAATAGTTGTTGTTGTGGATTATATTATGCAACTTCACATAAGAGTAATAATACTCTTCAATACTAAAGAAAATTGACAAGAATTTTTAAAGTGGAAATTTAGTTGTTATTTGGTATAAGAAAAGAAAACAAAAATGCAATAACAAAAACTTATAACAACTTTGGCTTGGATGATTCATGATTCATAATTTATGTGGTGGTATTTCATGTTACCTTACATATCTGGATGTAATGCATCTACCGTTTCATTATAGTGGATAATAAATGGAATTGTATGAACACTGAAGGTGGGTTATTCCCCTACATATATATAGGTGTTTTTTTTTGTGTGTGTTTTCCATTTTGTTCCTGTTTATGTTTGATTTTTCTTATTTTGGTTTTTATTTGTTATCTTTTTTGTTTTTTTTCAGACAAAAAAAAATTAGTCATGTCAAAAGTGTTCTTGTGTCTTATCTTATGGCCTAATGCATAAGACACTAATATTTGTAAATGTTGAGTCATTGGAGTTCTTCATACCCCATTTTTCACTTAAAAAAATTAGTTCTAACATATTCCATGTTCCTAAAAAGATCCGAAAGTTATCAAGCAATATAATTCACCTCACATTTTAATAAAATTGTCCTGCGAATGGACTTCACTTTTTTTATGTCGTTGTGGTTTTTTTTGTATTTTTTCTTCTAAAACATCATTAATCACTTTATGTTAGTTCCATATTTGTTCATTTATTTCTCTACTTTGTAAATTGTTCCATGTCCACATTTGTAGTGTACCTCATCCATAAAATTTCTCTATTTCCATCTTCAATGTGTTCCATTGTCACTTTTGTCATTTCAATTTGCATTTTGTAGTGTGCCTAACACAAGAACATATTTTTGTTCCGCATTTATAATTATGCTTCACACTTTATGAAATCTAGTTTTTGCTAAAAATTACACGCACCACTTGTGATTGTTCGTAATGTGCTTCTAAAATATGCAGAAGGAATTATATGACTTCCCACGATGAAATAATATTGTTCTTGAATTTTCCTTGTTATACATTGGGCTTATAATTACACTTTTTGTGCCATATAAATTCCATTTACATCAGAAATTACGAGAGAAAAATACACTTCTTGTATTCTTTTCTCAAATGGATTTATGCCATTTCATCATTTTTACTCGTAAGGTGCATTATATGTTAGATCATGCACCTTATTTATTTATAAAGATAACTATGAGTGTCATTTCTCTCTAAGTTGGTTCTTAGGATGCCTTTTATATGCATCTAAGGTTATAAACACCCTTCCAATTTGTGCCCAAGCATAAAAAACATCCAAATAAATGTCCCAAGCTCTCTATCGCACCATGTGAGTTCTTCGGGATATTAAAAAGTATGCTTGACACTTTTATTTGTTCTCAAATTCTCTAAAAGGTAAACATAAGTTTTATTAAAAAATAAAGCACAAAAATTACACGTTATATGGATTTATTTCGTCATTAAACATAAAATATTTGTATTTTTTATCCTCTCAAATAGTATTTGTTGATGTATTACCTCCAACTCAAATATGGAGGAAAAATTCTCATTCATTTTTATTTATATGCCCAAAATTCACAAACTTTTTAATAGATCATGCTTTCCCAACAACCTTCATTTTGACTATTATGTTTCTAAACAAAGTTTCCTATTTTATTTGGTCGATTTTTGTAGAGGTTTTGAAATTTATTTTTCTAAAAGAACTTAAAATTGATCTCGTGACACTTCCATTGCTCCAAAAAAGTTATATAACTCACCAAGAGTATGTATTCAGTTATCAAAATAAATTAATCTAAAATATTCTAATCAATGATAATATCTGCATTTTAATAAGTGAGACACCTTATATTAGAGACTATAATTTATATTTTATGGACTTAAAAAAATTCAAAGTAGTAAATAATAAGATAAATTTTAATCACTTAGCAGATAAAATCTACTATAGTGGGTTGTTTACATTCCCTAGATTTCCATTATGTATACAATACATTTTTATTGTCTTAGAACATGGAGAAAGGTAAAACTGAATGACATTCAAAGTTAATGAATCTAATTGTAAGATGTTTATTCAATTGGATTCTAACATGATAATTGTAACCTTCAGAGTTTGGAGGTGTAATAATTCACTGATCCTCTCAACATAGATATCATGGCTAAATGTGATAAAAATATTCCAAACTTCTTAACATGTTGGCTGCTTTATGGTGGAAGGTGCATAATAAATGACCCTATTAAATATCTAAACATCTAGTGTAATATTTGTTACATAATAATCTCTCAGACATGATTTTCTTTCTTGATAATGTCATGGGTGACCCAATCAGGAAAGAGTTCTAACCTTTAATGGCTAAATATGTGAACATGACTTGTGAAGTATCTCAATGTATTTACTAGTGTCAAATAATGAATGAAATATTCATTATGATTTGATAAATATTCATATCTCTAAGGAACATTATAAGACTTCATATCTTTTCTACCTTATCACAATAATTAGAGTATGGATTGAGTTGTCTTCAGATGCTTATCTCCTTGATAGTTTAAGGATATATAATTTTAACCCACATATCACTCATCAGTGTAACACATATAATTTAAAAATATATAATGATGAATATTTCAAACTATTTATTTGAAAATGGTGTGGAATACTATAATAAAAATTCATTAAGGAGGGAAAATATGAGTAACAAATAAAACCTATTTCATTTGATTTCATATTTAATGTAATCAAAGCTAGTTTCATTGAGGGGCGTCATTACAACCTACCACGAAACATAAGACATAATATAGTGTTGAATAATCTGTGTAAATAATTACCTATCCTTAACTCTAGTTGTAGAGATAAAACTATGAATCAGATCACCATTTTATCAAGTTCATATTCCTATACTATAAATAATCCAATGATTCAAAAAACATTAAGACTACAACTTTTACTTTTTACCTTGCATCTTTGTCACAAGAGATTCACCTTTATAAAAATGGATTATGCAAGAAGTAACCACAAATAATTTATATCAATTATACACCAAACCCTAGATGAAAGACTTAGAGAAGAATTTTATTGAGAAACATGAGATCTACTATAGGGATTACATAATCATGACCTTAGATTAGATGAAGGATCTAAAATTGGAATGAATCATGAAAGGGTTTCTTCAGGATGTTAATGACATGGTTGATCCACACTTCATGAGGATACAATAATATCATCCCCTAAAAGTAATTGATTTGTTGATTTAGGAGATATGTGATATTTATAAACTCCTCTAATATGTTGACATGTTGGAATAAATTTTTTCTTAAAAAATTTACATAATTCACCTCTACCATGACCTTTGTATTGAAAAAATCCAAATATTTATCAAAGAGTATTTTCTACAAAGGTTTATGTAGAAACACCAAGATATCATGCCTTAGAAGGAAATATTATTTACATGATTGTTTATTATAGACCTATTTAACTAGTGATGTGACAATCTTATCTTCTTATGAACTTTCCAATATGAATAAGCATAAGGGATTTCTAGAAAAAAGGAGAGTATATTTCTTATTTTATTATGAAGGACATCCAATTTATCCTAGAATTATTTGCTTATTGGAGTATTTCATTGTTTACCTGGGTGGTATCTTGACCTTCCACCTCCACACCTATCCATTGGGATTCCATCCCTTCTCTTGCATGTATAAATTCAAATGTAATACCCTATTATCGACATCCAATGTAATTAAAAATTCTTCATTTACAAACATTGGTATCAGAGCTTATTGTCTATCCTTGGCATGGAGAATTTTCTGAGTCCTACATAGATACTTCATTTTGCATTTTATTTTCACAGTATCTATTTTTATTGGCAACATGTAAGATTTGGTAGTGAAACATTAGAGCACTTACAATTTTTTTGGAGGACTTGCAATTTTTTTGGAACCTGTGAGTTATTCTTTCATGTGAATGGAAAATTCCTAACATGCGCAGGGTATAATATGTTACGCGTGGATTCTTACAAGGAAATGTGGCTAAAAATACATTCATATATTCTTTTTGGCATTTTTACAATGCCTGCAAAAATCTACTCTAAAAAAATGGGAACTAATAATTAAATATTCAAAATTATGGTAATTTTTTTTGTTTTAAAAGAGATTTTTAAGGTTAGACATTATCCACAATTAATAAATTTCTTGGTTAAAGTCTTTCTACACAAGCTTGTGGAAGTTGAAAATAAATTATTAAATAAATATTATTAATTAAATTCCTAACATATAAATATGGTTTTAAACAATACGTTTATCAAGTTCCATAATTTTAACTAATTATCATGCACAAAGATTACTTTATTTTCAAACAAAAAAGGTTTAATTTTTTTTTTCTAGCAACTAAGTGGCCTTAATAAACCCATTACTCATGCAAATTTTAATGAAATTTCATTCCCAACTAATTATTTCCACTTAACTGAGGTAGAGTTTAATTTGGGCCATTAGATTAAATATATCTTATCCCTTAGATTTGGGTTGACCTAAATATCCTTATGGGTTTATTTTTATATCTATTTTCCCCAAAAAACTGCATTTATTCATTCTTGTTTCTCAGGTTTGGAAGAGGAGAAGGAGGAGAATCTATGAAAGAAATAAGTGCAACCACAAAGAAATATCCTTAGTACAATTTGTAAATGGAGAAATATTCCTCCATTCTTCTCTTTATAGTTTTTTTTAGGAAAGGGTTTACTATCGTAAGATTTCTCATTTTCCTAATGTATAGATCCCACCATGCATCTATTTTTTTTATTTCATGTAAACATTCTTTGAGTTAAAAAATTGGGGAAAAACACAATTTCATTTAATCTAATGAAATTTTACATATTTGGATGCCCATAAGAGGATTGATAAGATTAAAAAATTAAATTTGATCAATTACTCGTTGCTAGTAATTTCATTTTAAAGGTTTAAAACTTAAACTTTAATTAAAATTCATATAGATTTTTCATGGTCGGGATATTATTTCCATTAAAAGTGAGAAAACCACTGCCCTATGGAGATTAGCTGTCCTGTGACTACTTCCTTTCCTGTGGGTGGTTCATCAACCATCGCTTTGTGATGGGAGGCAGTTCTGAAAATAGAACCTTAAACTAAACCATTTTCCAAAAACACTTTCCTATTTAGGTTAGTTTCTAAGGAAACATTAATTTTAATTAACATGTCTACAATTCTTTAGCTGATGGATTGATAACATATCTTAGTTTCATAACTCAAAATTACATAGACATGAACTCATTTCTCTATTCTTTCTTTTGTAATAAAATGTTAAATTTAAGTATAGCATTAACTAAAATTCATTCTCTTTCACATACTCAATCTTGCAAATAAAACAACACATAACTCAACAACACTTATTTTCAATAAGAGGAGAAACCATCCACCTTATTGGCCTGTGATCCTCAACCAAAGAACAATGGGGAGTATAATGAAACTTTGATAACCTTTACAAAAATGGCTTCCACAAAACATACAACACTTTCAAATGGATATACTCAACAATATTTAATACTTTCCCAACAACAAATAGGATTGACATCAATAAAAAAATGAGTAAGGAAGATGGGAACCACCTCCTTTTTCATCCCAAGAGAAGTAGGAGTTCCACCCAAAAGTCTCCATGTGCATATTATAAAACATTCAAATACATCTTGATCTCTCCCCTTGCAAATATGCAAAAATATGTCCATTTTTTCCTTTTCACTCACCATAGGTGGAAATCCTAACCATAATCCCTACAAAATGCATGCCTCACAACTCCCTTTCGCTTACCCAATAGACCCATAATTCCCTTTCCAATTTTCTTGTTAAGGAAAGCTACCCAACCCCAATATATCACATTCACAACACCCATGTTGTAACGCCCACAAAATTACCCGCACTAAACCCAAGTAAAATCTAGGTCAACTAGGAAACAATTATGGAATTTTATTTTTTTGTTAAAAACATTTGTAATATAAGATTCTAATTTACGTTCATCACATCCTCTTGTCTAAAATTACATTAAATTAACATTATTAATTTTACTATAGAATCCCCTTCAAAATAAAAAAATAAATCTCTCAATAGCTTATAATAAAATTAGTTAGTATAAAGCAAGTCTTAGGCTTCCCTATAATTATTTTCATACAATTTAATTTCACCTTAATTAAATTTGATTACTTAATATTAAGGGTATTGTGGTCTATTTAAATACATAATAAAGTTTTATAATACCCACAAAGGGGTCAAAGTTGCATGAAGTAAAAAGGTATTTAACAAACTCTTGGGTTAGCAACTTGCAGACTGTGGAGGTGAATGAAGTAGAGGAAGAAAGGGAAGATGTTCTTGAGAATATGGTAAGTTCTGAATGGTACAAGGATGAAATATTTTACCTCAAACACCTATACTACCCTGATCATTTGAATAAAAATAAGAAAAGAGCCCTGAAGCTGGCTTCTCAAAAATAAAACATCACTGACTTTGGGCTAGCTTGGGAGAACTCTGAAGGTGTCCTCTTGAAATGTATAACTGAAGATGAAGCTCCCAAAATAGTTACTAATTTCCATGGGGGATTTAGTGGAGGACACTTTGCTGGAAGGGTTACAACACACTAAATTTTGAGAGATGGTTATTGGTGGCCTAGTCTCTTCAAAGATGTAACCCTCCTGGTTAGAAAATGTGAAATCTACCAACGTTTCTATGGAAGAATGAAAGATTCAGGATCCCTTCCTTTGCATCCTATATCAATTGAAGCTCCTTTAAAACAATGGAGAATAGAATTTTTTGGTGAGATTTCAGACCCTTCTAGTGTTGGACATAAGTGGATCCCTTCAGCCAAAGATTACTTCACCAAGTGGGTAGAAGCAATCCCCACCAAGAATTCAACACACCAAGTTGTTAGGGACTTTTTGTTGAATCATATCATATGTAGATTTTGTGTGCCAGTCATGATTGTTGTTGAAAATTCCATGTGTTTCAGAGCTAAGCCCTTGATGTCAATGTGTAAGGCGTATGAAACCAATTTGACTTATGCTTCAAACAATAACCCTCAAGGAAATGGACAAGCTGAGTCCAACAATAAGAACTTATTGAAGATCATTAGGAGAACCTTCGAGTTGAAAGAGAGAAAATGGGGTGAACAACTAAAATTTGCAGTTTGGGCTGCTAGAATCACTACCAAAAGAGCTGCTAGTAAGAGACCATTTGAGTTGGTATATGGAACTCAAGCTCTATTGCCCTTACATATGCAATTATTTTCATTTCATTTTTTTCAACAACTTGAAGATCAAGAGGTCAGTCCATATGAAGCAAGGATTAATCAGATTGTTGAGCTGGATGAAGAAAGAAGAGTATCCCACTAAAGGAATGTCATATTTAGAGAGAATTTGAAGATGTCATTTGACAAGAAGGTCTCTCCTAGGGATTTAGATGTTGGAGATCTATTTTTTTTGTGGCATAGCATAAATGAAGATAAGTGAAAACATGGTAAATTTGATGCATTTATAGATGGGACCTTACTCCATTGATATCAAAATTGGTGAGACTACCTTCTTTCTCAAAGAATTAGATGGGGAATTACTAGAACTTCCTTTTAATGGTAGGCATATAAATCATTTCTTCAATTAATCCCCAAATTTGAGGTATGCACCACTTGTATAGTGTATAGTCTTTGTTTTTTGGGCTCTATTTTTACCTTTTTTGTCAGTTTGTGATTCACCCTGTTCTTGGCAGCCATTTTTTTTCAGTTGGGTCTAGTTTTTCTGCTATGTGTTTTCACTCTATTGCTTGATGGTTATTTTTGGCACTTGGTCTACTTCTTTCTTTCTTGTGGCACTTACTGGTAGTGCCCATCCCTGAGCAGGAGCCGACATTGGTGCCATTTTTGAGTTTGCACCATTTTGCCCTAAATTTTTCATTCATTCTATGTTCTCTGAAATGTTTTTATCTCAAATTGGTGGTTTGCAACTTTTTCTGTCCAGTCAAAATCCTTAAAATGTTCACAAACTTGTTGTTTTGCCCCAATTTGAAACTAATCTACATGTGTGCCCTATTTTGTGCCCTGACTTTTCCAAAATATGTGGGCTCTATCATTTTTCCTTTTTGTGCGATCATGGAAGATTAAAATTGATTGATTTGCACTTGTATGCAATTTAAAATCAAATTCCATGATAAAAAATTCTTTAAAAACATGTTTCAGTTTGTTCAATTTCAAGAAATTTGTCATCCTTAGCAAAAAAAATGAATTCTATGGCATCCTTGGCATTTTCTATGTTTTGACGGTTAGACGGGCATCATTTGCCCATTAATTTCTTCATCAGCATTCATTGGCAATGTGAATTGTTCTAATTGGCCCATGAACAACAAAAAATTATTTTAACTTATCACTTTTTTTTTTTTTGAAAAAATGGTGAATTTGGTCCCAGGGCCCCACTTTACTCTGATTGCTTCTAATGTTGATGGCATGTCCTCTTTTGATTGGATGAGAAGCAACGAGTCTTTTTGTGTATTAAGGCATTTTGGAATTTGAGTTAACGTGTAAAGAGAATGCCTAGGGCCCGCAACGAATCAAAATGGAAAATGTGGCGGCTTCAGATTCAAGGAAAAATCATAGGTGGACACGTGTCACATTTGCATCAAAGGAGGGAATGGAGGCTAGCATAAGACCTAGAATTTTTTTACTTTTTTGTAAAAGGGAACAAAAGTTGTGAAAAGGGCCATGGGTCCACCAGGTCAATCAGAGGCTAACATGTGGCAGAGAAAGGCAAAGGTGTGGGAGTGTGGAGGAAACGGTGAAATTTTTCCTTTGTGGAAAATGTTGTTAAAATATGAAAGGAGAAGAGCTGCCCCTCAACCAATCATATGAGGACACGTGTCTTGTGGGAGGGCGGAGCCTAGGAGGAAAATTAAAACATTTTCCTTTGTCTACAAAGATGTAAAATTTTAAAATTTAGTCATGACTCTGTATCTAGTCATATTGTGCCACGTATTAAGGACATAATCAGAGGTGTGGGCCCGCGGGGATAATTTGGAAAATTTTCCTTTTTCTAAAAAAGCTAGAAATGTGTAGAATCGGTCTGTGATTCCAATGGGGTGCACTTTGGGACACATGTTAGGCCCATTTTCACGAGGCAGAGATGTGGGGATATTTTAGAAAATTTTCCTTTTTCCAGAAAATGTGGAAATGTGTAGAATCGAGCCGTGATTCCGCTGGGACCCACATTGGGACACGTGTCAAGCTCAGTTTCAAAGGGTGGAGGGGCAGAGAAAAATGTCAAATTTTCACATTTTTCCAAAAGTGTTAAAATGTCAAAAATTGATCCCAAGCCCATTTCCAATCACATTATGACACGTGGAGGGCTCAGATTAAAGGATAAAGGAAGATCAATTGTAACTGTGCATTTTTCAGTTTGACCACCATTTGAGCTCCATGAAGCTTGGAGATGAGATTTTTTCATCAATTTTCACCAATTTTTTGGCAAATTCGTGTTGTTTGTGCCTACAAGGACAAATGCAATCAGTTTTGAGGATCAATTTGAAGATCAAAGATGTTTTTGAAATGACTTTTTGCCCTATTCCGTCCAAAAAAGTGAAATATCAGATCCAAAAGTTGCAGAGTGAAATTTTTATGGGGTAAGGATGAAATAATGAAAAGAAGGGGGTCTGCATGCTTTGAAGATGAAAAACATGCCTCCACAATGGATAATAATGTGAATTTTGCAATGATTCATCTCTTTTTGAGACAACTGGTAACTTTTGCGACATGTTCTATAAAACGTCCTTGTCTGTGAATCATTTGGAATTTTTGTAACAAATTTGATTCTTTAGCATATTATTTTCTTGGGAAAGAACGATCAAAGGACATTGAAAGCTATATATTGCATGAATTTTTCATACAAAGTGTTGGAAGAGTTTAAAAAAGCTTTGAAAACTAAAAAATTTCACGGGAAAATCTAGGAAGAAGCCCATTCTTTGAGTGACCACTTGAGAAACTCACGTAACTCTCTCTGTATCAAATTTTAAATCATTTTAAGTTGTTTGTAAATGTATAGCCATAAACAAGCTCTCAAAAAAAATTTCAAAACATTCTTGTGTTGATAAATCTCATCATTTTTGAGTTACTCTGTGTTGTCTTTGGGAAAAATATGTGAATGCTTACATTTCAGAATGCATTTAAAATTTTTGTTTCTTGTTTCCTGTTGCATTTTTGTGTTTAAAATATTTCTTGATCATATATGGTATCATTTATTGTTGATAGTTTAGTGTTATTTGTAATCTCACATTAAGAAGAGCTTTCATCTGATAAAGAGATAAACAAATTGAAAATCATTTTACCTTCCTTGACTTCAGAGATTGTTTGTAAACCTTTGGGTACACCTTAGGTCATGATTAAATAGTGATTGCTAAATGCTTCATTGGTTCATTCTAACTCAAGATTTTGTGATAGATGATCAAATATTGTGTGGAAAAGTGTAGCTATGGGCCTCCATTTGATGCACATATCCTAGTTGAAGGGATGATTAACCATTTTAATACTTTCGACTGTTATTTTTTTCCATATTTTGTTGAAATCCTCAAAGAGTCTTGCGGACCTTGGTTTCTCTTGTCTAAACTCCCACCCAAAAATCTTTGAAAACAACTAATCCTACCCTTGTTTACCCCTGTTTTGACTTGTATACCCACAAAAGATCAAAATCCATTTGCTAAAGTATGCATAACAGATCAGGATTTCAAAATGTTTTCAGTAACCCTTGCCTTGCATTGAAAGTATCTCCATAATCTGGAATACATAGCTTGTGAAAGTCAGATTTGGAGTGGTGATCATATGTTCCCAGGGCCCTTTTCATACTATTTTCACAAATTGAGGTATATCTTCATCTCCTTCACCATTTGAGGCTTACAAAATAGGTTCTCTTACCTTGGTTAAATGGCATAACCAAAAACAGTTAGGATAATATCAAGTCCTATTTGATTGCTATCCATCTCTCCACAAATTTGAGTTGTAGTTAGATCATATCCCTAGCTACAAAACAATACACACCATGATCCATCTGTCTTCAAGCTTCATGCCATATCTTTGATGCTTCTCAGACTAAAAAGGAGAGAAAATTTGGGTACCAACACCAGTGGCGCCACTTCTGGGGACATTATTAGTTCAATATGATCCATGTGCATACATATTTGAAATATTTGAATGCATATCAAACCCTGGTAATGTCTCTTGCAATTTCTTTTTGCAAATATATTGTTAAAGAATCATTCTATACTTAGATTTGCAAGGTGTACACAAAGGTTTCAAACTCTGTCTGTAATTTTATCAGCTTTCAGCAATAGTAGCACTTCATTTGCGTTTGTGGTTGATAGATTAAAGAAAAGGAAGATCTGATCTATAAAGTTTGGCAAGATTTTCAGTGCTGATAGGTATGTGACAGAGTATTTTACTGTATTTGCATGACTAGGGTGAAATTTTTTAGTGCTGAGTCCATGCTATTTTGATCTTGATAAATACCAGTGTCTTAGCTTTCTGTCATTTTTTTTGGTGTTGTTAATCTCTGCGAAACTGGAAGGAAGAAGATATCTCTTTAGGAGAGACCCAAGTAGAAAGTGATTGCAATAATTTGGAGGGATAGTTTTAGAGGAGAGAAAATTTTGGAAAGTTGTTGAAGGTCTGACATCAAGCAAAGGAATATTCATTGGTGAGAGAGATCAACCTTTAATAGAGGATTATCAGTCTTATTCCAGTGATTTTGATTCAAGAAATCTTCTCATAAACTTGTTTACCTCAACTAGTGAAGGTCCTTCTGCTATGCCTGGTGAGTTCCTTCCTTAAACTGCACCCGTGTGTTTCAATTCTATTAAAACTTTTCAATAAAATCAGCACCTAGAGAATACCAATCTTGTGAACCACATTATTGAGCCTTAAATACCTCGTACTCCTCATCAGCTTGTGTCACTCCCAAGATCACCCCCACTAAACAACATGGCTCAGCTTCCACCTAGGCCTTCATTTGTGGTCAATACCATTGGCCCAATAAATTTTAGGGGAAAGGTTAGTTATCCTGATGTTGTGCCTCAGGATTTCATAACTAGATTGCCAAAGTTCCAAGGGAATAATGACATAACAGGTGATCAACATTTAAAACTCTTTATTAATACGATAGAGGATTTTGAAATCGGATTTGAGGATGTGTACATTAAAATTTTTGTCCACACTTTAGAGGAGGATTCTAGGGATTAGTACAAGGCCTTGCCAAATAATTCTATTGATTCATGGAATGAAATACAAAATGCGTTCAAATTGTAATATGGTGACAAAACTAATCCTAGGTTTTTATTATCTGAATTTGAAAATATCAACAAGAAACCCAATGAATCAGTGCATGAATTTAGCACAATATTTAACAAAACATTGAGAAGACCACCTATTAATTTGAGGCCTTGTGATGAATCTTGTTTAATCAAATATGTAGATGCATTTGATAAGAAAGCAACCTTTTACCAAAGAGACAAGAGCCCTACCAATTTAAGGTAGGCCATTACCATGGCACTGCATATTGAAAATAACATTACGGCCATTGGGAAACCTCTCAAGAGTGATGGTGTAAAGATGATAAACCTTGAAAAAACTCAAGATAGCAAGGGTGCTGATTTAAAGGAGGTTGTGCAAAATTTGGCAGGGACTATCAAAGAAATGTCATACAAGTTAGCCTTGGAAGAGAAGGGAATTGGGTAGACTTGACAAGGTCAGCAAAAAGCAAAAAACCATGATAGATTTTCCAATCATCCTAGGGGTGATCAAAGGGAAGATGATAGAGGTAAAGTAACCGTGGGGTCTACAAATAGGCATCCTCAAGCATGTGAAGGAAGATTTTTACCTGATCTACTAATTGCTAGGGTTGCTGCTGTTGAGGAAGTTGTTGATATTGATTGGTGTGATATGTTTTTTTTACCCCATCCTCCATGTGGAATAGATTAGAAAATTGAAGAGAAAGTTAATGATGAAATTGATGATGATGTCTGCATGATGGAGATCCCTGCAAGTTCACCAAGGGGAGTAACTTCAACAGATGTCATAAGTGCTAGGACTGCTGCTATTTTTTGGGATTGTATCCAATTGGCACATCTTGTTCCTCCTTCTCATGTTTTAGAAATTGATAATGTACAATACTTTGAGATTCCCAACAATGAATTTGAATACTAAAGATATTTTATGATTAAGAAGTATGATGGTGGTATCCCTTCGGAAGAAGACAAACAATTTTTTTAATGAATGCTATTGTGGTTCAAGAGAAAGAGTATAACACTAGGAGAAAGGTTGTTAAGGGAGTTGGGTCTCAAGCCAAAACTAAAACACCCTTTCTTACAAGTATTCCCAAAGAAGCTCCTAGAAGAGAAACACCTTCCAAAATTTTTGCTCTCCCAAGAAAAAATTTCAGTCCTCCTCATCCCCAAGCTGCCAAGAATCCCATGCCCTCTAATGAATCTATTTGTCTCCATTACAATGCTGCCTTGCCAAAGAGTGTTCCATATGACATAGCCCAGGTATTAAGACAAATCAAAGTAAGTGTTCCAATCATTGATTTGCTTAGGATTCTTGAGCACAAGAAGAGAGCATTTGAGTACTTGGGATTGAAAGAGGAGAAGAGTACCCCAAGCAGAAATGTAAACATTGTTGAATCTCCTCCTCAGATCATTGCAGACCTTGAAATACCACCAGCAGTAGAGAATCTTGTAGAAACACGTGAGATTTACTTGGGGACATCCTTGGTTGATTCCCAATTAATGTTTGATCCATTCTTTACAACTTTGATCATAAAGGATAGACTAATTCACAATTGTATGTTTGATTCTGTTGCATCAATCAATGTCATGCCTCTAGAAGTCATGAATGACTTAGATATCAAAGTGACAACAACCTATGGAAAGTGTACTACCATGGACTCAAGAGAAGTGCTAGTTTTTGGGTGTGTCAAAGGTTTGGTGGTGCAACTCGCAGCCTATCTGGGTAAGAATTTGAAACTTGATGTTGTAATTGTTGATTGCCCTACCAAATGGGGTATGTTATTATCAAGAAAGTGGGCTGCAAGTGTTGGAGGGAGTGTCCAAATGGATATGTTTTTTCCTACCATTCCCATTGAAGGAAGACTTGTAAAATTATATGGAGAGAAGAAGATGTTGCATCTAATTAAGGATCCAAACAATGCTTCTTATGAAGTATTATTTGTTGATGTTGATGTTGATAGTTTTATTGGGTTTTCTGATGACAAAGAACACAAGATGGATCAGTCAAAGTGCCTTAAATAGGTAGGTTCTCCTTATACCTTGCTATTTTATGGAGCTTGCTCCAAATTTGGAAATAGTGCTGGTATAATTCTGATTTCTCATAGCTTGGAAGATTTTGCTTTTTCCTTCAAGCTTAATTTTGAATGTACTAATAACATTGCTGAGTATGAAGCCTTGTTTTTGGGTCTGAAAATTGCATGGAAGTATGGTGTAAAGGAAATCATTGTAAAAGGATATTTAGAGTTAGTTGTCAAAAAAATAAGAAAATTGTATGCTACAAAAAATCAGCCGATGGAATAGTACAAACATGCAGCTTGGGATCTAATTGAGATGTTTGATTCCTTTAACATTGTGCATCATGATAGAAGTTTTAATGTTGTTGTTGACAAGTCAGCAATGTTGGGGTCAAGATTTGGAAACTGCACCATTTTACCTTATTGTGAGTATAATATTGAAGTGTTAACTAGGCCAGCTGTCTCTGACAACATTAATCATTGGCAAGTGTTTAATGATGATGCTCAAGTGCAAAGGTTCTTACAAAACCAAGGTGAGTTTGTGGATCAGCATGTTGATTTGGAACCATTGGTGTGTAATATTGATGGAAAAGAAACCTTGTTTGGCAAGGATATCTTTCAATTGAAGACTAACACCATCCCTAGAGGGTTGGTTACTCTTGAATCGAATTTAAGCAATGATGATTGTGTAATCAATAGAAACATGTTTGCATCTAGAGATGTTGAAGAGAATGACTTGGGAACAAATGAAAAACCAAGGAAGATTTGGTTGGGCAGCAATCTAAAGAAAGAGGAAAATCAGTCGTATGTTCAACTATTGAAGAAATATCAGGAATGTCTTGTTTGGTCTTATTCAGAATTGAAAGCATACAAAGAGTACTTGTTTTAGCATGAGATTCTTCTTCAAACAAATGCTAATCCCTTTAGAAAAAATAAGAGGCCAATTAATCCACTCGTCTCCATGAAAATGCAAGATGAATTGAAGAAATTGAAAGAGAGAGGGATCATTCAACCCACAAGGTATTCATCTTGGGTTGCAAAGCATGTGCCAGTCAGAAAGAAAAATGGAGATATCAAACTTTGTGTAGACTTCAGATATCTAAATAGAGATTCATTGAAAGACAATTATCCTTTTCCAAACATGGAAAACATGTTGTAGTTAGTGACTGGATCTGAATTGTTGTCCACCTTGGATGGTTTCTCTGGCTACAACCAAGTCGTTGTCAATGAGTTAGAAATATTTAAAGCTTCCTTTACCACTCCTTGGGGAACATATGTCTATGTAAAAATGCCTTTTGGTCTTATGAATGTTGTAGCTACTTTCCAAAGAGCAATGGATGTTGTTTTTTCTTGTTACATAAATGACTTCATTGCAGTTTTTCAGGATTATGTGAGTATGTTTTCAAGGAGTAGAAAAGATCAATTGTAGAACTTGGAAAGAATGTTGATAAGATGTACAGACTATGGCATTTATCTCAATCCAAAGAAGTGTCATTTTGGGGTGCAAAAGGCCAAGTTTATTGGTCATATTATTTCAAAGGCTGGTGTCATGATTGACCCTAAGAGTGTAGAAGCATTCAGTAAGGTTCCAATTCCAAGATCAAATAAGAGAATCCAATCCTTCTTTTAGAAGATCAATTTCATTAGAAGGTTTGTGTCTAATTTTGCTGAATTAACCCTCCCCATTACATGCATGTTAAAGAAATACCAAGTTATCAAATGGGAGGAGGATGCTATTCAAGCTTTTGAAGGAATCAAAAAAGCATTCAAACAAGCATCTATCTTGGCAACTCTGAATTATAAGAAGCCTTTCCAAATTTTATCCTTTTCTTAAGAAAATACCATTGCATATGTTTTGCTGCAGAAGGATGAAGATGGGGTTGAGATGCCTATTGCCTTATTTAGTAAGGCTTTACAAGCTGTTGAGTTAAAATACACAATCATGGAAAAACAAGCATTTTCCTTGGTGAAAGCAACAAAGGTTTTTAAGCCTTATATCATAAGTTCAAAATTTGTTGCTTGTGTTCCCCACACCATGGTAAAAGAAATATTATTAGACATGGAGATCTCAAGAAAAATATGTACATGGGTGAAAAAACTGCAAGAATATGACATGGATATCTAAACCAAAAAGTTAGTGACAGGTTTGGGTCTTGCTAAGCTGATGGCTAAGAGCAACTTGCAGACTGTGGAAGTGAATGAAGTAGAGGAAGAAAGGGTAGATGTTCTTGAGAAGTTGGTAAGTTATTAGTGGTACAAGGATGTAATCTATTACCTTAGACACCTATGCTACCCTGATCATTTGAATAAAAATAAAAAAAGAGCCCTCAAGCTGGCTTCTCAAAAATAAATCATCACTAACTTTGGGATGGCTTAGAAGAACCTTAATTGAAAATTAAGTTCCCAAAATAGTTGTTGATTTCATGGGGTAGTTTGTGGAGGACACTTTGTTGGAAGGGTTACATCAAAACAAAATTGAGAGTTGGTTATTGGTGGCCTACTCTCTTCAGATATGCAACCCTGGTTGTTAGAAAATGTGAAAGCTGTCAGCATTTCTCTTGAAGAATGAAAGCTTCAGGCTCCCTTCCTTTATAGCCTGTATCAATTGAAGCTCCTTTCAAACAAAGGGGAATATACTTCATTGGCGAGATTTAAAACCCTTATAGTGCTGGGCATAAGTGGATCCTTGTAGCCATAGATTACTTAACCAACTGGGTAGATGTAATCCCCACAAAGAAACAAAAAACACCAAGTTGTTATGGACTTCTAATTGAATAATATCATATGCAGATTTGGTGTGCCAGTCAAGATTGTTGCTGATAATGCCATGTGTTTCGGAGCTAAGCTCTTGATGGCAATGTGCAAGGAGTATGGAACCAATATGACTTATGCTTCAAACTATAAACCTCAAGGAAATGGACAAGCTGAGTCCAGTAATAATAACTTATTGAAGATCATTAGGAAAACCTTGGAGATGAACAAGAGAAAATAGGGTGAACAACTTAAATTTGTAGTTTGGGCTGATAGAATCACTTCCAAAAGAGCTACTGGTAATATCCCGTTTGAGTTGGTGTATGGAACTCAATATCTGTTGTCTTTACATCTACAATTATCTTCATTTCAGTTTGTTAAACAACTTGAAGATCAAGAGGTCAGTCCATATGAAGCAAGGATTAATAATATTGTTGAGTTGGATGAAGAAAGAAGAGCATCCCACCAAAGGCATGTAAGATTTAGAGAGAAGTTGAAAAGGTTTTTTGACAAGAAAGTCAATCCTAGGGCTTTCAATGTTGGAGATCTAGTTTTTTTGTGGGATAGAAGAAATGAAGATAAGGGAAAACATGGTAAAATTGATGCATTAGAGATGTGCCCTTACTCCATTGATATCAGAATTGGTGAGAGTACCTTCTTTCTCAAAGAATTAGATGGGGAATTGCCAGAACTACCTGTTAATGATAGGCATCTAAAGGATTTCTTGTATTAATTCCAAAAATTGAGGTATGCACCACTTGTATAGTGTATAGTGTTTTGTTTTTGGGCTTTATTTTTAAATTTTTTGTCGGTTTGTGGTTTTTCCTATTCTTGGGAGCTTTTTTTGTCATTTGGTTCTTAATTTTCTGTCTTGCATTTTTACTAAATTTCCCAATGGTTTTTTTTGGCACTTGGTCTACTTCTTTTGTTCTTGTGACACTCACTGGGAATGCCCATCCTCGAGCAGGAGCAAATGTTGGTGCCATTTTTGAGCTTGCACCTTTTTTCCCTAAATTTATAGTTCATTCTGTGTGCTCTGAAACATTTTTCTCTCAAATTGGTGGTCTGTAACTTTTCCCTCCAGTCGAATGCCTTGAGATGTTAAAAAACTTGTTGTCTTTCCCCAATTGGAAAGAAATCTGCATGCGTGTTTTGTTTTGTGCCCTATTTTTTCCAAAATCTATGGGCTCTGCCATTTTTCCTTTCTGTGCAATTGTCGAAGTTTAAAATTGATCAATTTTCACTTTTATGCCATTGAAAATAAAATTCCATGATAAAAAATGCTTTAAACACATGTTTCAGTTGGTTCAATTTCGAGAAATTTGTCTTCCTTAGTGAGAACATCGAATTCTAGGGCATCCTTGGCATTTTTTGTGTTTTAATGGTCAGACTGACATCATTTGCCCACTAATTTCTTCTTCAGCATTCATCAGGAATGTGGCTTTTTCTAATTGGCCGAAGGAAAATGGAAAATTGTTTTTACTTATTGCTTTTTGCTTATTTGGTAAAAGGGTGAATTTGGTCCCATGGCTCTGCTTTACTCTGATTGCTTCTAATGTTGATGACGTGCCCTCTTTTGATTGGATGAGAATCAATGGGTATTTTTTTTCCTTAAGGCATTTTGGAAAAAGAGTTAAAGTGCAAAGAGAATTCTTAGGGCCCACAACGAATCAGAATGGAAAATGTGGTGGCGTGAAAGCCAAGGATGAATCATAGGTTGACATGTGTCATGTTTTCATCAAAGGTGGGGATGCAGGCTGGCGGAAGACTTAGAAATTTTTTTCTCTTTGGCGAAAGAGACCAAAATTTGTTAAAAGGGCCATGGGTTTGCCAGGCCAATCAGAGGGTGACATATGGCAAGGAAAGGCAGAGGTATGGGATTGGAAAGGAAATGGTGAAATTTTTCCTTTGTGGAAAATGTTGTTAAAATATGAAATGAGAAGTGCTAATATGAGGACATGTGTCTTGCGGGAGGGCAGAGCCGTGGAGGAAAATTTAAAATTTTTCCTTTGTCTAAAAAGATGCAAAACGTTTAAAATTCAGTTGTGACTCTATATCCATTCATATTGTGCCATATGTCAGGGAGAAAATCAGAGGTGCGGGCCAGTGGGGATAATTTGGAAAAATTTTCTTTTTCAAAAAAGGTGGAAATGTGTAGAATTGGTCCACGATTCCAATGGGTCTGACTTTGGAACATGTGTCATGCCTATTTTCATGAGGTAGAGATGTGGGGATATTTTGGAAAAAAAATTCTTTTCCAAAAAAGGTTGAAATGTGTAGAATCGAGCCACGATTCCATTGGGACCCACATTGGGACATGTGTCAAGATCTTTTTCAAAGGGCGGAGGGGCAGAGAACAATGTCAAATTTTTTACATTTTTCTAAAAGTGTTAAAATGTCAAAAATTTATCCCAAGCCCATTTCCAATCACGTTATGACACGTGGAGGGCTCAAATTAAATGATAAAGGAAGATCAACAGTAATTGTACATTTTTTAGTTTAGCTGCCATTTGAGCTCCAAGAAGCTTAGAGATGAGATTTTTGTATCAATTTTCACAAATTTTTGGGCAAATTCGAGTCATTTGTGCCTCCAAGAACCAATTCAATTGGTTTTGAGGATTAATTTGAAGATCATAGATGTTTTTGAAATGAATTTTTGCCGTAACTCGTTCAAAAATGTCAAATATCAAATCCAAAAGTTACAGAGTAAAATTTTGGAGTGATACGGATGAAATAATAAAAGGAAGGGGGTTTTCTTTCTTTGAAGATGAAAAATGTGCCTCCACAATGGATAATGATGCAAATTTTTCCATGATTCATCTCTTTCCGAGACAACTGGTAGCTTTTTGGATGTGTTCTATTAAATGTCCCTGTCTGTGAATCATGAGGAATTTTTATAAAAAATTGATCCTTTGGCATATTATTTTCTTGGGAAAGAAGTCTCGAAGAAGATTGAGAGATATATATTGCATGAATTTTTCCTGTAAAGGGTTGGAAGAGTTTAAAAAATCCTAGAAAACTAAAAAATTTCATGGGAAAATCTAGGAAGAAGCCCAATCTCTGACTGACCACTTGAGAAACTCATGTAACTCTCTCTGTATCATATTTTAAATCATGTTAAGTTGGTTGCACATGTATAACCATTAACAAGCTCTGAGATTGTTTTTCAAAACATTCCATTGTTGATAAATCTAATCATTTTTGAGTTATTTTGTGTTGTCTTTGGGAAAAATCTGTGAATGCTTACATTTTAGAATGCATTTCAATTTTTTGTTTCTTATTTCCTATTGTAGTCTTGTGTTTAATATCTCTCTTGATCATATATGGTCTCATTTATTGTTGATAGTTTAGTGGCATTTGCAATCTCACATTCAGAAGAGCTTTCATCTGATAAAGAGATAAACAAATTTAAAATCACTTTACCTTCCTTGACTTCAGATATTGTTTGTAAACCTTTGGGTGCACCTTAGGTTATGATTAAATAGTGATTGCTAAATGCTTCATTGGTTCATTCTAACTCAATATTTTGTTATATATGATCAAATATTATGTAGAAAAGTGCACATCTGGGCCTCCATTTGATGCACATATCCTAGCTGAAGGGATGACTAACTATTTTGATCATTTTCGTAGTTAATTTTCTCCATATTTTGCTGAAATCCTCAAAGATTTTTGCGGACCTTGGTTTGTCTTGTCTAAAATCCACCCAAAAATCATTCAAAACAACTAATCCTACCCTATTTTAACCCTGTTTTGACCTGTATACCCACAAAAGATCAAAATCCATTTGCTAAACTATGAAGAATAGATCGGGATTTCAAAATGTCTTCAGTAACCCTTGCCTTAGATTGAAAGCAACTCCATAATCTGGAAGTGACAACTTGTGAAAGTCATATTTGGAGTGGTGATCATATTTTCCCATGGCCCTTTTCATACTATTTACACAAATTGAGGGATATCTTCATCTCCTTCACCATTTGAGGGTTACAAAATAGGTTCTCTTACCTTCGTTAAAAGGCACAACCTAAAATAGTTAGGACAAGATCAAGTCCTATTTGAGTGTTATCCATCTCTCCACAAATATCAGTGCCAGTTAGATCATATCCATGGCTACAAAATGACACACACCATGATGCATCTATCTTCAAGCTTCATTCCATATCTTTAATGTTTCTTAGACTGAAAAGGAGAACAAATTTTGGTACCAACAAACAATTCCAATTATTTAAATTTCATTACTATATCGACTAGTAATAAGATCATGACATCAATTACACCATCAAGCATCATATAAGTAATAAAGTAAATGCATTAGTACAATATAAGCTCAAAATCAAAAATTTGTTATATCCATAAGCTCATAAGTTGAACATCCATACTGTCTATAAATTAACCAATAAAGATAACAATGTCCATTTGTCCATATCTAAATTGTGATAGAAAAGTCCATAACTCTAGTCTATGATAAGCAACATTATAATCATATAGATGTTGAAGAGGATTTGGCACTACATACCCCTCCCCTTAGACTCAACTTCATCCTGGAAGTCACTAGAAAAATTGTTGGAAATGTTCTCTCAAAGGCATGTCATCATCCCACATAGCTGTTGTCTTGTTGTATCTATCCCACCGAATGTGAAATTGATCAATATCTCTATCTTAAAGGACCAGTGTCTTTCACTATAAAATATGGATGGGATACATCATCACCTACCCCTAATTTTGCACCTACAATGAGGTCCAATCTAATACAATGATAAGGATTTGTAATGTACCTCCTAAGTACAATAACATGAAATACTTTGTGCACGTGAAACAAAATAGGTGGCAATTTTAGATGATAGGCCAAAGGATTGATACGATCCAAGATCTCAAAGGGTCACACAAATATAGGAGAAATTTTATATCCTTTTCCATAATAAATAGTGTTTTTATGAGGCCTGACATGAAAAAACACCTTCACGGCCACCTCAAAACTATGATTTTTCCAATGTTGATCTGCATACTTCTTTTTCATGTCCTGATCCTCCTGTAATCTCTTCTAGATCATTAAAACCTACTACTCCATATCCTGTAGTAAATTCAGCCCAAGAGAAACCCTATCCTCCTATAGTTCCCAACTCAGTAGTGTCCTGTACTCTCTGCCATATGGTTCCTAAAAAGGAGTCATGGCTATTGAACTCTGAAAAATATTATTGTAGGCATACTCCACAAAATAAAATTACTACTCCTAACTCGAATGATCACCCAGGACATACATCCTAAGCATGTCCTCCAATATCTTATTCAGATGATCTGTATGTTCATTTTTGTCAGGGTGATAAGTTGTACTGAAGTTGATCTTTGTCTCGAGACCATACTACATGGTAGTCCAGAAGTGAGAAGTGTACAAGGGATTGCAGTCACAAATTATCTTTCATAGAATCCTATGCAATCTGAAAATATCATCTAGGTATACTCATGCCACTATAATAGCTCTATATGTAGTCTTCACCAATGAAACGTGAGCCACTTTTTTCAATTTATCCACAGTTACCATGATGGTGTCGTGGTGTTATCTCGACATCAGTAACCCAACTATGAAATCCATGGAAATAGTATCCCATTTCTACTATGGTATGGCATGAGGGAAGATGAATTCATCTCGGTGTTGATTTTACTCCTTCACCTTCTGACTCTCTAAATAGTGTGACACAAATTAAGATATGTCTCTCCATATTACCCTCCAATGGTATAATTGTATCAAGGTGGCATGCATCTTCTTCATCCCGGGATGGGCTGAATAAGGTACATGATGAGCCTCTTTCAAAATTTCCTATCTCAAACCTCCATATCTAGGAACATATATCTGACCTATGTGCCTTAGGAGACCATCTGCCTCTAATGATAATTCATCAAATAAAAACTCAACGGGCCTCTGAGACTCAATCTTTGATCTAGTTGTAAGGTAGAAGGTGTCGTGAGGAAGATGGTACAAAATACTACTCCGTAAATTTATACCCATTACAGTAGCCATAACAACATGTCTTTGCCTACTCAGGTAATTTGCAACCATGTTATCCTTCACCTTCACATGCTCTATCTCCATGTCATACTCAAAAAGAAACTCCATGAATGCTAATGATGATCATTGAGATTGGTTTACGAAAAGAGGTGGGGAAGACTCAAGTGATTAGTCCTAAGTGTAAATATTTGGCCAAGAAGGAAATATGTCCACTGAACAAGGTGTTCACAACTGTTTCAAGCTCAAGGACATGAGTCAGGTAATTGAGCTCATAATCCTTGATTTTACCAGACTCAAAAGTAACCAATCGACCCTCATGCATGAACACACATCCCAATCCTACAAACAACGCATCTGTAAACATGAAGTACTCACCTTGAGGGTATCGCACTACAATATAGGTGCTATTATGAGGCATTCCTTTAGTATCCTGAAGGCCTACTTGAATGTATCTGACCATACGAAATTCTTCCCTTTCTACTAAAGGTAATTGATGGGGTGCGCAACCAAAGAATACTCCTGAAAAAATATCCTGTACTATCCTACCAAACTAATGAAATTGTGAACCTCGGTCACACTAGTGGGTGCTGGCCAATCCATAATGGCTCTATTCTTAAAAGGATTGATTTTAATACCTTCCCCAGAAATGATGTGACCCAAATATTGCACCTCAAATTGAAAGAATACACACTTTTTTAGGTTCCCATAAAGCTACTGCTCACGAAGACACTATAGAACCTAACGAAGGTGTTCCTTGTGTTGCTCAATTGTACATGAGTATATCCAAATGTTGTTAAGGAAGATGAAAATGAATTGATCCAAAAACATCTTGAACACCTTGTTCATCAAGATCATGAACACTATGGGGGAATTTGTAAAAAAAAGGACACAACTTTCAACTCATAGTGCCCATATCTCGTGTGGAAAGTTGACTTGTGGATATCTGAATCTATAATCCTTAGCTGAAGGTATCTTGACTTAAGATCAATCTTATAAAATATTTTGGCCCCCTTAATCTGATCAAACAAATCATCAATACGAGAAAGAGGGTAACTATTCTTAATCATTACTTTGTTGAACTTCTTGTAGTCCACACACAGCCAGAAGGATCAATCCTTCTTCTTAACCATAATCACTGGTGCACCCCAAGGGGATACACTACGATGGATTAGGAATTCCTCAAGAAGGCCCTCAAGATGCAACTTGAGCTAAAAAATCTCAGCTGTGGTCATTCTATGAGTGCGTGAGATAGGTTTTGCTCCTAGAATGAAGTCAATGTGGAAGTCTATCTCACATGGGGGAGGCATCCACGATAGCTCACTATGAAACACATCAGAAAACTCCTGTAAGATGCGATGATTGTTAAGATAAGGTCCACTATCCCTATCCTCCGACATATCACTAACAGTAATAACATAGAACTAACATCCACGTCATGCACACTGCTTAAGCTCAATAGCAGAAATAGTGCAGACAGAAATGGGTCTCCTAACTTCAACTAACATTGAATTAACACCCAAATCATTTGTACATGATATAGCATTATGGTAACAATCAAATCTGGTTCTATGTGATGATAACCAATCCATGCCCAAGATGACCCCATACGAACCCAACAGAGGGATACAAAGATCAGAGGTAGTGGTGAAGGGTCCCAAATCCACTACACACTCCTTAACTAAGAATTCTACAAACATTTTGGCTCCAGAAGCCATCTTGATGTCCTAACTAATACCCTGTCTAAACTCCACCAACCTACAAATCTCTCCTAAAGATCGTGCAATAAAAGAATCAGACAAACTAGAATCAAATAGTATAGAGGTAGGAATACAACCAATGCTACTTGTAGTCTCTATCACAGTGCCTTGATGCTCAGCCTTATAGTTCTCAACTACTGCATAGATTCAATAAATATATACCATGTCACCAACTATAGGCTCTAAAATCAGCACCTTAACCTTGTTAATAGTGTTCTATGGGCACTCTCCATAGTGATGTCTAATAACACCACATCCATAGCATCTTCCTGGTCCTCTCCAATGTGATGTGGTTGAAGTTGGTACTCTAGTGGTCTATGTCATGGATCCTAATGATCCAGCTATGGACTATTGAGGTCATTAGTGCTGAGCTCCTAATGAATAAGATCTCGATGCACCCTGTGTCCTAATGGGACCCCTAGGGGTAGGCCCCATAATCCATCCCCTTTGAGCATCAAATTTTTGTGCAGGTCTTAAAGGAGGATGATTCTATTGTTGGTTCTACTACTGATGTGGCTATTATGGTGACCTGAATGAAGACTGTACAGAACCATGTCCACCATGAGGAGGAGGAGTTGATCCACTTGACCTAATATCCTTTATCTGCTGGATTTAGCTCTGCACTCTATCTTTGGCCTAGTGAGTCTTCCCCCTACTCTCTTATCCAATGTAGGCCTTCTTAACAGCCTCTGCTAAGGTCTACGGGAAATAAATGTGCACCACACCTCCCAAATACAAATTCAGACCCCTAATGAGCATGTGAATCCTAACCTTCTCTTCCAACATATATTCAACCTACTGAACTAAGTCCAGAAATTGACTCTCATACTCTGCTATAGTCATAGATGCCTAATGTAGGTCATGGAAATCATCTATCCTCTACTAAATAAACCTCATGGATAAATATATTCTCCTGAACCACTCCTTAGAGAACTCCTAGGTCACTGTCTTTGAGTCTATACGGAGCTTCTGCTCCGCAGTCCTCCACCAGACACCTGCTCTATCCCTTAAGAGATGAATTTCGACACGATCTTTCATTTTACTAGTACATGGGAAAAGCTTGAAGCACCCACTCAATCTCACTAACCAAATGTATTCTTGAAAACCACCAGTATCTCCAGAATAATGAGATGGGTGTAGCTTAAGGAACTCCCTGATATGATCTTCAACTGATGACTATCAAACCCTAGGTCCCCTTACATGATCCTCCCTCAACCTAGGGCTCTGAGATCTATCTCTGTGTCATAAAATTCTATCTGCATGTCCCCTATGAAGTGACTCCGCTCTAACTGACACCATGTGGGAGTTCTCCTACCTATGCTCAATGATATGTCTTAGAGATGCACGAGCCTCAACTAATGGCTCTCTATCCTATCTAGCAGGTCTTCGTCCTAAAGATCCTTTACATATAGTAGCATTGACGTCCTGTAGTGTCTGTAATATCTATGGTAAAATAGCTAATACAACCTGATCTAGAGATGGCAATTCTAGATCTACATGTAATAACCTATCATCTGGTCTACACCTCCTACACTGACCAAGGCAAGAGTTAGCGCATCATTCTAGGTTTTATTTCAGTTTCCTAAGCTTTTTATATTAGAAAAATATCTTAAAATGTTGTTTCCTAGGTTTTAAAGTTGTACTATGTTTAATGCTCATGTCTCATGTTTTCAAGTGTGCCCAAGGGTCCAAGATTTGAACCCATGACTCTGATACCAAGTGTAACACACAAAAAATTTCCCGCACAAAACCCAAGGAAAACTTACGTCAACTAGAAAAAAATTATAAAATATTTTTTCTCTAAACACACTCACAATACAGGATTCAAATTTACGGTCGTCACGTTCTCATGTCTAAAATTAAATTAAATTAAATTAATTAATTTTTTATGTACATCCCCCTTTAAAATCAAATAATAAAATCTCTCAATACCTTATAATAAAATTAGTTAGTATAAAACAAGACTTAGGCTTCCCTATAATTACTTTAATACAATTTAATTTCACCTTAATTAAATTCGGTTAGTTAATCTCAAGGGTATTGTGGTCTATTTAATTAAATAATAAAGTTATACAATACCCACAAAGGAGTCAAAGTTGCATTAAGTAAAAAGGTCTCTAAAAGACACTTGAGTTAGGAAATACTAGCACCCCTTACACATACTAGAGTAGCCCCAAAATAACGTCTACCCACACAAATTAAATTTGAATTTCTCTCACCCACTTCCCACCTAATTTTTGTAGGGATTAATCTCATCCATTAGATGGATTTATTTAGGACCCTTACATCTAGGGATTTAAGTAACCCTAAAAATGCATATGAAAGGATCTTTTCTCTTTTGTTTTGGCTTATTATTTCTCTTTTTATTTTGTAGATTGGTGGAGGAGGAGGTCAAAGCCATGAGAGGAAACCTCAATCTCTAGTGTTCCAATGTATTTTTTTTTTTTTATCTCATTATTTTAGTATTTTCCCAAATGGTCATATGGATTTTGCCCCATTTTTTTAAATGGTTAAAATGGTATGTGTATTTACTTAGGTAGAGGAATATATATATATATATATATATATATATATATATATATATTTGTATACATATATAGATGTATGTATGTATATATATGTATGTATGTATGTATGTATGTATGTATATGTATGTATGTATGTATGTATATGTATGTATATATATATATATATATATAATTCAAATTTTATTTTAATAAAACCTGAAATAATAATAAGAAAAATACAATGATCATAATATAAATAAGTGATATTGTCACCGTGTGGGAGGACTTACATAGTTCGAAGGATGCAATAAAACTAATTGTGCATAAGACCAGTGATCGGTGGTTACAATGTTTGGAGGAACTGTATTAGAGGTTGGGGTTTGATATTTTTTAGGGGGGCATGTCATCGACCCCACCCCCATCCCATAGTAAATGGGGTGGGGTGGGTTCGGCGACCTCCCCCCCACAATTAATCCTATTGTATAATCACAAGCATGGCCTATGAACTTCCAATATATATATATATATATATATATATATATATATATATATATTAATCTTTTCCATTGTTTAATAATCTAAAATTTAATACTTTTTTTTCTTTAATAATTTTTAATACATAAATTTATATATATATTTAGAATTCCTTAAATAATTTGATAATTTTTTATAAGATGTTTAATATTAATCGAAGTTCCTCTTGTTGTTTCATTAATTAACATTGGTTGTATATGTAAATTTTAAATAACTTAATAATGAATTTACATGCTCCAATAAGGTTATGGTCTAAGTGGTAATCAAGGAATTTCTTTACTCCACTATATTTAGGAATCAATCTATTTTATTGAGCAAGTGAATGATAAATAAAATTGAAGTACTTTCCATATACACATATAAAGTTTGACTCTCTTTCAACCAATACAATAAAATGAACAAATATAGTCTATTTTTCCATCATATGCCTTTCAAAAAATACAATACGATTTAATATTTCTTTCCTTCGCAACATAAAAGTTTCAAACATTCCCACAAGAAACTTTCAACACGATTTTCCAATAGTTTTGAAATAAGAACAACAAACCTAAAGAATAACAATGAACTAACTAAAATAAGAACAAAGTTGTTTTCTCTCTAATAACATTTCAATAAACTTGATTAAATTTAACAAACTATAGTCGTACTTTCCAACAAGTAATGGTAGGATTTTAAACTTGTGCCTTCATTTACAATATCAACCAAGATTACATTTTTGTAATATAAAAACTAAAGCGTCTCTTTAAACAAATACAAGTATACAAGCCCTCCATACAAAATGGAGAAAACATGGTAAATATTTGTATGAGAGTCCATTATTCTTTCTTCCAAATGCACAAGAAGCATTCATCATCTAAACTATACCTTTTTCGAATATCAACACAAAACCAAAAATGGAGGAGTAGGCAGCACTCTCCACCTAACCATTGCTCCAATGAAGAAGTGAAGCCTACTTCCTATATGGCCCCCAAGTGCCAAAAATGAGACAATACATAATATTTTACAACCATGGAAACAAAATACAAGGCTTCCACATTTACTACCAAGCAATATTCATACAAGAAAATAACCAAAAAAAACTCAAAAACTTCCCAAAAATAATGGCTCTAAAATAAGAGAAGTGGAGATAGGAATATGGGGATACCCTTGTGCCTCCCAAGGATTTGGATGGCCACCATAAAAATGTCCAAAACACAATCAACCCCAAAATATATTATGCCTCCCTACAACTACAAATATATCTCTTATGCCTCCATCTCTCTTATGGCTCCCAAAATGAACAAAATAAAATAATGAGAACAAGGTGGTGAATCCAACCCACACACTCCTAAACACCCCAAAGAATCTCTTTTCCCTCTTATTAGTACGAAATCACAGCACCCCCGGAATGGCTTGATTTTGACTGGGGAATTCGGTGTAATCTACATAACATGGGACCATCTCTCAAGTTATGGGACTTGCGAGCTTGAGATGGAACATCGGAGAAAGCCAAATTCTTTTGCCTAATCCTAATCCTAAACTACTTCTAAGGAAGGAAATGTGATTATCTACTCCTAATCTAACAATTCCAAGGAGATAGGGAGGGAGAGAGCATGAAATAAAGGAATCCTACACTACAGAGGTTATAACACAAAGAAAAGGGGGGTTGCTGGTCACAATATCAGCTACCTTAAGTGGAGAGAGGTGAGTAATGGATAGGGTGGGAATATGCATCACAGACCAAAGATAAAGTTCACACAAAACACCACTTCAAACATATTAAACATAGCTCCTAGAACCTGTAATAGACATCAGACATATGCATAGTATACACTGCAATGATGAGAGGCAAGAAGAGATAGTAAAATAATGAAGGAAAGACAAAATGCATCACAAAATAAATTTTATTGCTCCACGAGTTAACAGAGTACATCATTAGCGGGGAAGAGGCAATAAAACACCATTACAGAGCAATAAGAGGAGGCTTAAGATCCACATTCAACCATAGGGAAGAATGACCAACCTCTTGGAAAATGCACCTCCTTTACAATATATAGAAGGATGAGATAAGGATAGAGTGAAAATTCAAATCCTGCTTCAACCACCCAAACAATGCATTGAATTCACCTATTCCAACCACCCTAGAATGCATTAAAATATTACCTATAATGGTTCCTTGACATAGCCCATGCCTCCACGTGTTGTTCCCTTCTGGCCAAGGAAGGAGGATCATTATTCATCATGGTGGTAGGTGAGAAGTGTGACAACCTCAAAATGGAGGGCTGAAACATTATGGTAGTGGGTGAGGAGACGACATCAAGAACTTTCCAAAAATTCCTCTCTCGATCAAATCCAAGCTTCCGGTAGAAAGATATGGTTTCCTAAAGGTCAGGTTTGGGAATTTGACATAGGATCTCAATATTTAAAATATTCCATCCATGCAAAACCCACGTGGCGGCCCTATGCATCTTAATATTTTGCCCCATATTTTCACTTTTGAAGTTACACTGAGCTGACAATTGGGGTCGTCTGTGGGCCTGTTATGTACTTTTTTGTTTTGGCTAACCCCCTCCGGTTTGGTGGAGATACTATGTTTGACCCTAGATACGTGAAGGGATGGCGTACATTAGGGACTTGCCTCTTGATTTTTCTTTTGAAGTTGTGCCGAGATGACACAACGCTCCTTCTGCTGTCTCTACTACTTTGTTTTGACTTTTTGACAGTCAGCTCTAATTTTTCAGGCCCTGTACATGTGGAAGCTTTGTGCTCATTTAATACCTTCCTTTTGATTATTCCTTTAGAGTTACACTGATGAGGCATGTGGAAGCTTCCGCTAGCCTGTGCAAAGCTTCAAATTTTCAATGGCTAGTGAAACCTTTCTCTGACCTTGGCCACGTGTAGGGCCTACGCTCGATTGAGGTCCACCCTTGGATTCAACCCTTGAAGTTGTTCTGATCTGACACATGGCTCCCTCCGTAGCCATGTTTCTTTGCTTTGAGTTCTTAACTTCCGATGCAATTTTTTCGGGCTCTCACCACATGGAGGGTTTGTGCTTGTTTGGGGTCTCTGCTTTTGTGCATGATACCAAAAGTGTGTTGAAGAGACATGTGGAACCTTCCACGGATCTCCTTTATTTTCTTCATTTTTTTTCCTAAGTCCCTTCTATTTGGCGAAGGTAGTATGTCTGACACCAGAAATATGGAGGCTTTTGCCAATGGTTAGACTTTTTCAATGGCTGTTACCACTTCGTTGGGCCATGGACACATGGAGAGCCTACACTTGTTGTGGGTCTATGTTTTGTAGTGTCTTTTAGATTTGCACCAATGTGGCACATTTCACGTTCCAAATGCCCTTTTATAGTTATCTGATTTGGGCCTGAGTGAACACTTGCTTCCACTTCCATTGTCAAGCATGCTTGTAGCCTAACTATTAGATTTAAAATGTGAGCTCGCATGCCTGAACCGACCCTTCCATTTTCTTTAGTGCAGGGTCTTGTTTGATCAATTTTTCTTGAGGGATAAAATTGGATAACAATTTGGGGACTCACGGGGCCATCTGCTTGCTAGATGAAGTGATCAGTGGCCTTGAAGTATCCATTGGGCATGAAGTAATGAATGGAAGCTTGATACTGATCTTCATTTTGAAACTTGAACCAGATTGCTTGCACTTGTTTTCCCTTAACCTGCTCCACTACTTGCACTCTAAATTTTCATAAGAAAATATTGATGGTGATATTTCTAAGAGTAGAATTTTTTTTTGACCTGGAGCATTCACCTACTTTTAGAAATGGATTTTGCATGAGCACCAAAACACCACAACACATACTATGTACAAAAACTAAAAATCATACATGTCCAAAGTGGAGTTATTTTTCTAGAATCAAACCTACCTACTCTATGATAATTGGAAGTAAGGGGCACTCAAGTAAAACCTACAATAGGAAAGGAGAAGTAGCTTCCCTTTCTCAAAATGGCTAGCCATGTATATGAGTTGATGCTGAACATGGCTATTATTATGAGTGAAAAACCAACAAGAGGCCGATATTTCACCTAAATCATCAAGGTATCAACTAGAAACAAGGAAAATACCTCTTTTAGTTACTCTGTATTTGGATTGAAGAGGCATTGCAGCTGATCCTTGGTACTTTGCATATCATCCTCATGCCCTGTTGTGGGCATGACCGGTTTTTGTTTCTCCCTTGGCTCGAATGAATCCAAGTACCTTATAGGGAATGGTTTGGTCCTTTGAATGCGCCCATGGTTCTGAAATTCAACTCCAAGAATGGATTGTTCTTATGGACCTTCCTCGATGGATGGTGTGGATAAGATGGGATCTTCGTACCTTTTTCCCTCCATTGTTTCTTGAAAACTGACTTGCTCTTGCAAATCCTCTTTCTCTAGCATGAAAATTTTTCAAATAAAAATCTTCATTTCACTACTCTAGAGGACTATTTGGGGAAGCAAGGTCTTCTGGACATCTCTCCTCCATCATGGATTCATAAATCAAATCAGTCCCTTCAAATGATAGCAAAAAATCTTCAATAATCCTTTCTTCATCAAGTGACTTCAACATTGATTTGATCTCTTCCGGATACTCCTATTCAATAGGAATTAGAGCTGATACTTCTTCCTCATTCTAAACTGGTTTTGCAGCTTGGATTAGTTCAGAATTCTCTTCAGATAAAGTACCATCATGGACAATGAATTCAGAGCATAAGGACTATTGATCTTCTTCCTCTTGTTTTTGTTCTCCTGCAAAGTCAGCTTCCACCACTTTTTGTTTTACCTTGACCTCCTATGAAAGTTTAACCATCAAAGGGATTTTATTTACCCAAATCTGAGAGCCAAGCTTACCAAGATTTTGATCATTTTTTCTCTATTTAGCTCTCCTTCTTACTGCTCTCATTGACTAGTTTTTTAAATTTCTTCCTGACATGGAGTTGGGAAGGCAAGAGGAGGAATGGATGGGGTTATAATTGACTTTGTAATTTCTTGTTTCTTTAAAGGGGATGAATTATTGAAAGGGAAAAGGATAGAAGAATTGAGGTGAGATGGAAGACTAGGAGATGAAAAAGGGAAACCTACACTTGGGGCAGTAGATGGGAAGCTTAGAAGTTGAAGCTCAGGTTGAGATGGTGTTGCTTGGGGAATGGAGAGAAAATCACTAGATGATGGTGTAGGAATCACCCATTGACAAGGTTGTCTTGCACTGAGCTCATAGGCCTCTATCTCCTTATTCCATTGCGGAAGTTGAGGTAACATTTCAACCATGAAGTAAAGATTATTTTGTAGACTACAGTGTCTTGGAAAAGTGCCTTCCCAAGAACAAGGTTCCCTTCAACCAATCCTGAATGCTTTCATTTGAGCTAGAACCTTAGATTGCACCATGCTAGCCTTCATTCTTTGAATCTTCTACAACAGATCAATGTTTTCCATATATCTGTTACCATTGTATGCGTCCCCTTATACTTTATAATCTCCATGTCCAAAATGGTTTTGAAACTGCATATATGGGTAAGCATAATGGTTCTAGATCTGATCATAATGATGATCTAGAGGAGTTGGGAAATACATTGGAGGGTAACTACACTTTTGTTGCTGCAAGTGTGAATTCCAATTTTTGAATGAAGTCATGATTACACAACTTCATGGGATGAAATAAAAGAAGGAGATGGAAGAAAAATGGATGAAAATGGATGGAGGAAGGTTTGCAACTTCGTAGATGGGTTGTTGAATAGATAGAGTCACCAAATGTGTTGAAAAATTTCTCCAAATGCAGGATCTTAGTAATAACACATTGAACCTACTAGGATGAATATGTAAAACTCTTCAGTCGAGTCCCACCGGGCATGCCAAAACTATTAGTGTGAAATCACATCACCCCCTAAATGGCCTGATTTTAACTGGGGCATTCAGTGTAATCTACATAACATGGGACCATCTCTCAAGTTGTAAGACTTATGAACATGAGATGGACCTCCAAAGAAAGCTAACTTCTTCTTCCTGATCCTAATGCTAAACTACTTCTAAGGAAGGAAATGTGATTATCTACTCCAAATTTAAAAATGCCAATCAGACAAGGAGAGAGAGACCATGAAATAAAGGAATCCTACATTATACAGGTGATAGCACCAAGAAAAGGGGGGTTATTGGTCACAATATTAGCTTCTTGAAGTTGAGAGAGGTGATTAATGGAAAGGGTGGAAAAATGCATCACAGACCAAAGATAGAGTTCATACAGATCACCAATTCAAACCCATTAAACACAGCTCCCAGAACCTGCAATAGAAATCAGTGATATGCACAATAAACCCTGTAACAATGAGAGGAAAGAAGAGAAAATAAAATAAGGATTGACAAAATTCATCAAAAAATAGATTTTATTTCTCCATGAGTTCACATATTACATCATCACTCCGCAATAGGTAAGAAAATGCCATTACAGAGCCTTAAGAGGACGCTTAAGCTCCACATTCAACCCTAGGGAAGAAAGGGAGAGGGAGGCAAGAAATAAAAATGATGAACCTCTTGAAAAATACCCCTCCTTTACAATATATGGAAGAATGAGAGAAGGAGAGAGGGAAAATTCAAATCTTACTTTAACCATGCAAACAATGCATTGAATTCACCCACTCCAACCACCCTAGAAAGCATTAAAATTTCTCTTACAACAATGATGGCTCCCTAACAGAGCCCATGTCTCAATCTAATGATCCTTACTAGGCAAGGAAGGAGGCTCATTCTTCATCATGGTGGTAGGTGAAAAGCATGACAGACTCAAAATGGAAAGATAAAACATTATGGTGGTGGGTGAGAAGCCAACGTCAAGAAATTTCCAAAAATTCCTCTCCCGCTCAAATATAATCTTCTAGTTGAAAGATATGGCTTCTTGAAGGTAAGGGTCAGGTTTTACCATGGGATCTCAATATTTAAAAGAGTCCATTCATACAAGACCCACATGGCAGAGCCATGCATCTTTAGATTTTTCCCCCTCATTTTGCTCTTGAAGTTGCGCTGAGCTATGACATGGAGTCATCCATGGTCCTATACTATACTTATGTATTTTGGCTAACCCCATCTGGTTTGGTAGAGAGAATATGTCTTACACTAGATATGTGAAGGGATGGTGCATATTTGGGATCTGCCTCTAGATTTTTCTTTTGAATTTGTTATGAGCCGATACATGGCTTCTGTAGTTGGATTTGTTGCTTTTCTTAGACTTTTCAACAGATGTCTTTGCATTTTCAGGGCCTACACACATGGAAACTTTGTGCTCATTTGAGATTTGTATTTTGATTCTTCCTTTGGAGTTGCGCCGATGAGGCACGTAGAATATTCTGCTAACCTATCCCAAGTTTGAACTTTTTAATAGGTGGAGAAACCTTTCTCAGACCCTGGTAACATGGACAACTCGCTCTCACTTGGGGTCCACCCTTAAATTTTACCCTTGAAGGTGCACTGATCTGACACATGGCTCCTTCCACATCTCTATTTCTTTGCTTTGAACTTTCAACAGCCGATGCAAATTTTCTAGGCTCTGACCATGTGGAGGGCCTATGTTTATTTAGGGTCTCTACTTTTGTGCACCATACCAAAAGTGCACTAAAGAGACACATGGCACATTTTACGGCTCTGCTCTATTTTCATCATTTTTTTTCCTAAGTTATGTTAGTACCTATTATCACCAAATCACAAAACCCCTAGACGCTGATCAGATTTCTAGTTTGATCATACAAGCATCCAGTGTGATTGCACAACCTGAAATCCTTTCTCCAAGTGTGGGACTTGCAGAAATGAGAAAGGAATCTCCAGAGAAGGATGGTTCCTCTTCCTAAACTACCTGCCATAACCTATTCCAGTGCAGGCAAGCTAATCTAATCCTAATCTAACCATGCCAAGGAGACAGAGAGAGAGAGAGAGAGAGAGAGAGAGAAGGGAAAAATAGAGCCTACACTAAAACGGTGATACACCAGAGAAGGAAAATGTTTAACATCTATCAAAACTACCATGGAACAAGGACAGGTGAGCAATGGGAAGGATGGACAGATGCATCATGGGTCCAAGGATAGAATTCACATAGAAAATGTTCCAAAACTCCATGAACACGGCTCCAAACCTGTAATGAACATTCAAACGTGCACAAATACCTGCAATGAAGAGAGGCAAGAAGGAAATAAGCGAAAAACGAGCAAGGATGGACAGATGCATCACAAAACACGTTTTTGTTGCTTCAAAAGTTTGCACAGAACATCATTTTAATGGTAAAAGGAAAGAAAGCCATTATAGAGAAGGGGAGGAGGTTCGAACTCTATTTTCAACCCTGGAGAAGAAAAGAAGGGAGGGCAGAGCTGAAAAGATGAACAACTTTTTTTTAGAAAGAAGCCCCTCCTTACAATTTATAAGAAGAATGAGAGAGGGAAGAGAGAGGAAATCCAAATCTACCCCAACCACTTCTAGGTTGCCTTTAATTTATCTCATTATGGCGGTGGGTGAGAACCCTGGCAAAAGTGGCAAACTATATTTTGCATTAAAGTTGGTTGTTGAAACGTCATTTCTGGCCATTACCACATGCCAGAGACGTTTCCTGATTTTATCTGTCCAAACTGAACCAAAATGCTAGATTGACCCTGGAATCATGTAGAGAATTTCACCAGATTTCCATTGATATAAAGAACACGAAAATCCGAGCTCTGGATCAAAAGTTATGGCAATCTGAAGATTTAGGGTAAAAAGGGGCCAAAACTTATCAACGGGAAAATATTTGAATTTTTTCCGCGCTCTGCCACTTGGATTACACATGTCAGGCTCTGATTCATCTGTGGGCTCATCCTCTAAAAATTTCTTTAGGGCCCTTCCTTAATTTCTTGCCACTTGGACACGTGGCACTATTTTATTGGCTCGAGCCTGAGGGGCGCACTTTGTCCTCTGAAAATTTGGTATTTTTCACTTTGGGAAAATTTTCCTATTTCTCCCCCACGCTCCACCACTCAAGTGCCACATGGCATGATTTCATTGGACGCGGGCCCTTCCTGACCACTTCCCTTTTGTTTTTTGTCTTTGGAAAATTTTTCAAAATTTTCCCGTCGGGCCGATTAGGTGAAGACATGTGGTGAGATTTGATTCGTTGGCAGCTCTTTCTGCTTTTCACGTCCCTCGTGTACATTATGCCTAGCTATCCCAAACTACCTGGGAAAAATATCTCCAAACCACCCGATTCGGGATTCCTTGTTCTTGTTTGAGGTGAAGACACGTGGCGAGATTCCATTCGCTCTCAGCTCTTTAGGCTTTTCGTGTCCCACGCATACCTTTGTCCCGGATGTCCCAAACTACCTCGGGTGAAAGTCTCCTGCTTCGGCTGAATTGGCTAGTTCGCATCCTCCACGTACTTTTGTCCCAATTTTCCTGGACTTTCTGGGACAAATATCTCCGAACCACCTGAAATGGACTGACTTGCGCCAAACCGGCCGATTCGCGTCCCGCGCGTACTTTTGTCCCAGATGTCCCAGACCATGCGAAACGAATACTTAGGCAATTTTTTCCTTCTTTCAATCATTTCACCTTTTCACATCCCGACATCCCAACTGTCCCGCAGACTACCTGGACTAGGACTTAGCCAATTTTCTTGTTTTTCGGCCCCAACCTGTGTTTTTTGCAATTTTTTCACCTTTTCTGACTCGTTGGGTTTTCTTCTTGGATGGGAGAGTTAGAAAAAGGTCGAGGGGGACCCCAAAAAACATGATTTTGGGCCTTGAATCAATCTACTTGCTCGGGACTGAATAAGCTGATGCATGTTATCAAAATTACCCTGGGGTGTGAATTTTGGATAACAATTTTGGTGACTCAATGGGGTCATCTGCCTATTGGATGAAGTTACCAGTTGCCTGAAGCATCCATTGGGCATGGAGTCATGAGTTATAACCTGGAAACTGATCTGAACTTTGAAAACATCCCTCTGAGCCACTTGGAAACCCACTGAAATGGAGTCATTCTCACCCACTGAAATGGACTGTGCAAGAACAAAACCAGCACCACAAAAACTATGTACAGAACTGAAAATCATACATGCTCTAAATGAAACATGCAGAGTGTGCACAAGCACTTCTTCTGCTAAAAGCAAACCTACCTATTGTACTCTAACTGGAAGCAAAGGCAAGCTAAACAAACCCTGCAATTGGTTGTGAGAAATATCTTCCCTTTCTCAAAAGTGGCAGCCATGCAATTGATTTAGAGCTAATCATGGCTGTTAGGATGAGTGGAAAATCAACAAGAAGCTGGTCTTCGACCCAAATCATCAAGGTATTAGCTGAAGGCAAATCCAATACCTCTTTTAGTTGCTCTGCATTTGGATTGAAGAGGTATGACATCTGATCCTTGGTACTTTGTAGCTCACCCTCATGCTCAGAAGCAAGCATGACTGGTTGTGACTTCTCCTTTGGCTCCAATAAAGCCAAATACTTGATTGGGCAAGGTATGGTCCATTTGATATGCCCATAGCTCTGATTTTCAACTCCAAAAATGGAGTCTTCTTGTAGACCTTCTTGAATGGATGGTGTGGAAGCAATGGTAGAATCTTTGTGCCCTTTCTCTTCCTCCAATGAAGGACACGAAAGATTAAAATCTTCCAATCTTGGTTCCAAAGAGCTGCTATAAGATGTAGGCTGCTGCAAATGAATGTTCTCCTTCATGACAGTAGACTCAAGTGTTTGGAATGTGGATGATGAAAGAGAGGATGTTGGAAACTCAACCGGCTCTTCTCCATCAAAACAGTCCTCCAAATCTGACAGATATATTACCTCATGGCTGTCCTGCTGCAAATGCTCCACTTCCTCCATGGTGTCTTCTTGATCTGTAACTTGGCCACCATGGTTTCTTTCACCCTCCAACATTGAGTTTGAGAGATCAAACTCTTCTTCAGTACTAGAACTTGAGAGAGGTGAAGTAAAAAGAAGAACTGAAGGTTCTCCTATAGCCTGCTTTGTGCTCAAAGCCCTTGGATCTGCAATTTTCTCCTCCACAACTAGAATGTGCTCCTCTTCTTTTGGATCTGGAGCAGCTTCTCCTTTCTCTACTACTTGAAGACAATCTTGCTCTTGACAGAACTCTTCCTCTAGCACGAAGTTTTCCAAGTCAAACTCTTCAATCTGCTGCTCTAGAGGACAAGTTGGTACTGCAAGATCTTCTTTTGAGCTTTCCTCCTTTATGTCTGATTGTGCAACTTGAATTGAATTAGCATTCCCTTCAAATAGAGTGCCAACATGGACACTACTTTCTGAGCAAACTGACTGCTGATCTGCTTCTTCTTTTTGCTCTTCTTCTGCTACCACAAAATCAGTCTTAACCATATTTGTTCAACCTTAGCCTCTTCTGTAGGTTTAACCATCAAGGGGATCTTTGTCATCCCAAATTTGGCAGCCCAAACCCTCAAGTTGTCTATCATTTATTTTTTGTTGGGCTCCTCTTCTTGCTGTCCTTCATGGCCGATTTTTACAATTTCTTCTTCCCCACATGGAATTGGGAATGCAAGAGGAGGGATGGGTTGTAACTCAATTGATTTGGCAATTTTTTGTGGTGGTAGAGGAGGTGAAACCTCTTGTTTCTTTGTGGGAGAGTGTATTTATTTTAGCTCTTGTGGAGGGGATGACTGTTTGGAAGGAAAAAGGAAGGAAGAATCGAGGTGTGGTGGAAGACTGAGAGGTGGAGACAAGGGATCAACATTTGGGACAGCAGATGGGGAGTTTAGAATTTGCAATTCCAAATGAGATGGTGCTGCTTGAGTAATGGGAAGAGAAAAACTAGATGATGGTGTAGAACTTACCCATTGACAAGGTTGTTGAACAACAAGTGTATAGGCCTCTATTTCTACTTTCCATTGTGCAAGTTGGGGCAGCATCTTCATCATGAAGTATAGCTTCTCCTGAGGGCTGAAGTGTCTTGGAAAAGGGCCTCCCCATGGACAAGGAGTCCTGCAACTAATTCTGAAAGCTCTCATTTGAGCTGTTGCTCTGGGCTGCACCATCTTTACCTCCATCTTTTGGATTTTCTCCAACAGACCAGCATCTTTCATCTGATTGTCTTCATTATATGCATACTCTTGCTCTTGGAAATCTCCATAGCCAAACTGATTTTGGCATTGCTGTTCATATGGGTATGCATGCTGATTTTGAATTTGTTCAAAATGCTGATTTGAAGGATTTAAAAACCATGTTGGAGGATGGAAACATTGCTGCTGTTGTAAATGTGAGTTCCATGATGGAAATGAAGTCATGATTGCGCAACTTCATGGAATGGAAAAGAATGAAAGGGATGGAAAGAAGGATGGATGGGAATGGATGGAAAACGGGTCTGCAACTTCAGAAATGGGTTGCTGATCAGATGGAGTCGCCAGATGTGTTTACAAGTGCCTCCAAAGGCTGAAATCATCACAGGAACACACCAACCTGCAAAAGATGAAGTGGAAGACCTCTAAGGTCCCACCGGGCGTGCCAAAACTATTATCACCAAACCATAGCACCCCTAGACGGTGATCAGATTTCTAGTTTGATCATACAAGCATCCAGTGTGATTACACAACATAGAATCCTTTCTCCAAGTGTGGGACTTGCAGAAATGAAAAAGGAATCTCCAGAGAAGGCTGGTTCCTCTTCCTAAACTAGCTGCCACAAGCTATTCCAATGCAGACAAGCTAATCTAATCCTAATCTAACCATGCCAAGGAGACATAGAGAGAGAAAAGGGAAAAATAGAGCCTACACTAAAACGGTGATACACCAGAGAAGGAAAATGTTGAACATCTATCAAAACTGCCATGGAACAAGGAGAGGTGAGCAATGAGAAGGATGGATAGATGCATCATGGGCCCAAGGATAGATTTCACATAGAAAATTTCCCAAAACTCCATGAACATAGCTCCAAACCTGTAATGAACATTCAAATGTGCACAAATACCTGCAATGGAGAGAGGTAAGAAGGAAACAAGCGAAAAATGAGCAAGGATGGACATATGCATCACAAAACACATTTTTGTTGCTTCATAAGTTTGCACAGAAAATCATTTTAATGGTAAAAGGAAAAAACTCCATTACAGAGAAGGGGAGGAGGTTTGAACTCCATTTTCAACCCTGGAGAAGAAAAGAAGGGAGGGAAGAGCTGAAAAGATGAACAATGTTTTTTTAGAAAGAAGCCCCTCCTTACAATTTATAGGAAGAATGAGAGAGGGAAGAGAGAGGAAATCCAAATCTACCCCAACCAATTCTAGGTTTCCTTTAATTTATCTCATTATGGTGGTGGGTGAGAACCTTGGCAAAAGCGGTGAACTGTATTTTGCATTAAAGTTGGTTATTGAAACGTCATTTCTGGCCATTACCACATGCCAGAGATGTTTCCTGATTTTCTCCCTCCAAACTGAACCAAAATGTAAGATTGAACCCAAAATCATGTAGAGAATTTCACCAAATTTCCATTGATATAAAGAACGCGAAAATCTGAGCTCTGGATTGAAAGTTATGGCGATCTGAGGATTTACGGCAAAAACAGGTGAAAACGGATCAGCAGGAAAATATTTGAATTTTTCCCGCGCTCTGCCACTTGGATTACATGTGTCAAGCTCTGATTCATCTGTGGGCTCATCCTCTGAAAATTCCCTTTGGGACCTTCCTTAATTTCTTGCCACTTGGACACGTGGCACTATTTTATTGGCTGGGGCCTGAGGTGCGCACTTTGCCCTCTGAAAATTTGGTATTTTTCACTTTGGGAAAATTTTCCCATTTCTCCCCCACGCTCTACCACTCAAGTGCAACATGGCATGATTTCATTGGATGCGGGCCCTTCCTGACCATTTCCCTTTTGTTTTTTGTCTTTAAATTTTTTTTCAAAATTTTCCCGCCGGGCCGATTAGGTGAAGACACGTGGCGAGATTTGATTCATTGGCAGCTCTTTCAGCTTTTCACATCCCTCGTGTCCCTCACATACCTTTGGCCCAGCTGTCCCAAACTACCTGGGACAAATATCTCCGAACCGCCCGATTCGGGCTTCCTTGTTCTTGTTTGAGGTGAAGACACATGGCGAGATTTCATTCACTCTCGGATCTTTCGGCTTTTCGTGTCCCACGCGTACCTTTGTCCCAGATGTCCCAAACTGCCTCAGGTGAAAGTCTCCTACTTCGGCCAAATCGGCCGGTTCGCGTCCTCCGTGTACTTTTGTCCCAATTTTCCTGGACTTTCTGGGACAAATATCTCCGAACCGCCCGAAATGGACTGACTTGCACCAAACCGGCCGATCCGCGTCCCGCACGTACTTTTGTCCTAGATGTCCCAGACCATGCGAAACGAAGACTTAGGAAATTTTTTCCTTCTTTCAGCCATTTCACCTTTTCGTGTCCCACGCATCCCGACGTCCCAACTGTCCCGCAAACTGCCTGGACTAGGACTTAGCCAATTTTCTTGTTTTTTGGCCCCAAGCTTGGTTTTTTGCAATTTTTTCACCTTTTCTGACTCGTTTGGTTTTCTTCTTGGATGGGAGAGTTAGAAAAAGGCCGAGGGGGACCCCGAAAAACATGATTTTGGGCCTTGAATCAATCTACTTGCTTGGGACTAAATAATCTGATGCATGTTATCAAAATTACCCTGGGGGTGAATTTTGGATAACAGTACCCAGATTTAATATCCTTCACAACTTGAGCAACATCGTGAATTTTACAAGACACTCAGAGGAAAATAAATGATTTATATGTATGTTTGTATCTGGGGAAGCAATTTATCTGACTTATTAGCACTCAAGATTTGAATAAGTGGGTACCATCTTGAAAGGATTTGATCTTATCCTCACTATTTTAGGTTGTGCATCTTAACCAAGGTAAGATAACCTATATTGTAGCCTTTTTTTTATGAAGGGGGTGAATATATCCTTGTATTATGTAGATTGTATGCAGATGGCCTTGAGAAAACATGATCAATTTCCCATTTTTCAAGATCAATAGAGTTGTCACTACTAAATGATGGAAATCCTTTCAAGACAAGGCTGAAGCTACTTGAGACATACTATGGACCTGACTACTTTGTGCATTTTCTTAAATGGATTATATTCACTTTTTGACACACAATACAACATAGGGGTAGTATAGGTGGGATTAGGCGATTTAAATGAATTTTCGGGTGGGAGATTTATAGACAACAGTAACCAAAATTTGACAACTTCTTTGAGGACCTTTGCAAAACTTGAAAAATAAAACCCAAACAAAAAATGCTTCAAAGAGGTTAAGGTATTGCTTCAACCAAGATATGTGCACCAAATGGAAGCCCAAATCTGCACTCTTCCACACAATCTTTGATGGTCTATCACAAAATCTAGAGCTAGATGAATCTGCTAAGCATTTAGAAATTTCTATTTTATCATACCTAAGGTGCACCTATAGGTTTATAAACAATCTCTGTATTAAGGAAGGAAAAGTTAATTAAACCCCAAAATTTATTTGAAAAATACCTTGGATTCACAAATTAAACCCCCAAATTGATTAATCTGGACCTTGCAGGACAAAATGACATGAATTGGAAAAAAATTCGATGAAGATTGATGCAAAAAATGCATCTCCAAACTTCTTGTTATATATATCTACCCCCCTGATAAATATAGACAACAGTAGAATATGGAAATCATGGAAAATCAAAATCCTTCATTTCAGGTTTTGGATGGTGCATTACATGCCTCTACTCCCGCCAAGGTCATTTCTTCTTTTCATGCATGCAAAACAATTATGAAATTCTGAAATCCTTCATTTCAGGTTTTGGAGGTTACCAAATAGGTCCCCAGTCCTGAAATCCTTCATTTCGGGTTTTGGGGGATGCATTGCATGGTTGAAAACCTGACACAAAGAAAATATGTTACGCATGGTAAAAAACCCAACACAAAGGATTTCAGTTTTCTGGTTTTGAGAAACATGATACATGAAGCATGCAAATCGTAAGACATGTCCCAATGCTTGGGAGTTTCAAGAACCTGAAACACTACCTAGGACAACTGGGTTTTGAAGTCGGGGAAACAAGTCAACAAGATGAAGTAGGTGATGAAAAGGAGACTGTCTTGGTACTACAGGATGGTCAAGAACAGGAAAATGATGATGTGCCCACTCCTTGTTGGACTCAGAATATGGTACACTTCCTACAGAAAGGCCTATGCTCTCCAGAAATGAGCAAAGCAAATAGGAGATACTTTAGATTACAATCCATTCCATATGTGCTTGTTGATGGTGTTTTGTTCAAGAAATAAATCAATGGAGTTCTATTGAGGTGCGTTGGGACAGGTCAAATTGAGAGGGTGTTACGAGATTTTCACGATGAAGATTTCGGAGGACATGTCACCCCACGGGTAACAACTCTAAAGATAATGAAGGCAGCGTATTATTGGCCCAAAACGTTTAGTGACTGCTATAAATAGATAAAGAAGTGCAAAAAACGTGCACTCTTCATAGGCAAAGAAAGACTAGCAACACTTCAATTGCACCCAATTTTTTTTGACCAACCATTTATGCAATGGGGATTAGATTTTATTGGGGTCATCAATCCAAACTCAAGCCAAGGCCACAAGTGGATTCTCATGGCAATGGACTATTTCACCAAGTGGACTGAAGCAATAGCTCTCAAAGAAGCAAATGGGTCTAACATTCTAGACTTTTATGAAGGAATAGTGACTAGGTTTGGTGTGCCGACCACTATCATATCAGACAATGCATTGGCATTCATAAGTTCCAAGATTACAGAATGGGTTGTCAAGAATGGAATCTATTTGAGCACCTCTTCAAATTTCTACCCGCAGGGTAATGGATAGGCAAAGTCCACGAACAAGAATTTGCTAAGAATCATCAGAAGGACTCTGGATGAAAACCAAAGAACATGGAATACCAAGCTAAAATCCACATTATGGGCTAACAAGATAACGCTAAAGAGGTCTACAAGGAATTCTCCCTACAAGCCAGTCTATTGGAAAGAGGTAGTATTGCCTATATCATTAGAACTACTTACATTGGAGCTCATGAAGTAGTTGGAGTTCTGTGAGTTTGAACCAATGGAGACTAGGTTTGTAGAGTTGATAGAATTGGAATAAATCAAAGAACATGCAATTCAAATGATTGAGAAAGATCAAGCCTTAGTAAAAAAAATGGTTTGATAAGAAAGCAAGAGAAAGGACCTTCCAGGAAGGGACCTAGTTCTGAAATGGGATTTAGATCGGGTAAAACCAAGAAGGCACTCCATGTTTGATGCCATTTGGAGTGGCCCTTACATGGTTATGGGATGTAAAAGTAGTAATGCCTTCCAATTGTCTACATTGGATGGAGAATCACTTCCGATTCCGGTTAACGGAATCTATCTTAAACGTTGCTACTAAAGATAATCTCCACCCTTGTAAATAGTAGCCTAGGATTTTAATTCCTCTAAAGTGTGGATGCACATTGTCTTATTGTAGTTAGGTTTCAGTTTCCTTAAGTGCTTCGGCATAGGTTTTGTTTCTCCCAGGTCGAATTTCTACACTTCAGCGTGCTCTTGGAGAAGGAGTTACAGTATCAGGCTCGGGATCAGATATCAGGTTGGTTTCAAGTTATTGCTTATGACTCCATGCCCAATGGATAGCTAAAAGGCAAGTGATCTTATACCTAACAGGTAGGTGATCCTGTTGAGTCACCAAATTGTTATATATATCTTATCCCTGAGTAAATATAGACAAAAACATAATATGGAAATCAAGAAAAATCAAAATCCTTCATTTTGGGTTTTGGATGGTGCATTGCATGCCTCTACGCCCACCAAGGTCATTTCAGGTTTTCATGCATGAAAAACAAGTTTTTAAATTCTGAAATCCTTCATTTCAAGTTTTGGAGGTTGCCAAACAGGTCCCCAGTCCCGAAATTCTTCATTTCAGGTTTTGGGGGATGCATTGCATGGTCGAAAACCTGACACAAAGAAAATATGTTGCGCATGGTCAAAAACCCGACACAAAGAAAATATGTTGCGTATGGTCAAAAACCTTACACAAAGGATTTCAGGTGTTGGGTTTCAAGAAACATGATACATAAAGAATTCAAATCACAAGACATGTCCTAATGCTTGGGAGTTTTTGAAAACCCAAAACACTACCTACGCAAATTGGGTTTTGAATTTAGGGAAACAAGTTAGGAAAGCATGGGGCGAAAACATGTCGAGCCACCTTCAAAACCCGATGCATATGCAAGTCCAACTTCCGAACCTGAAATAAAGGAAATCTTAGCAACACCAATTGAAGTGGGTTTGGGGAAAACATAAGCATCAAACCCTCCAAACCCAATGTAAACGCAAAGAAGAACCTCAAACCCAATAGGAAGAAAACCCTGACGAGGGAAATATTCAAATAGCCATAACTTTTCACAGGGAGCTCAGATTCATGCAAGGTTGGACTTTTCAGAAAGCTTAAAAGGTCCTGTACCGAACTACGAATGGATATCTTTATTTAGGTGAGAAAAAGTTCTTTAAAAATGCAAACTACAATTCACCATTTTTAGGGTTTGCTAGGGTTCTCACCTACATCCATAATGAGATGAATTGAATGCAATATGGAAGTGGTTAGGGTAGATTTCAAATTCCTCTCTTCTCTCTCTCTTTTTATTCCTATAAATTATAAGGAGGGGCTTCTTTCTAAAGGTTGGACATTCTTGTTTTTCCCCTCCCTTCTTCTCTTATCAGTAAGTGGATTTGTGGAGTTCCAAACCTCCCATTCAAACTGTAATACATGTTTGTTCATCTTGGCCATTGTAATGGACTGTATCAATCTTTGGAGCAATAAAAACCAACTCTATGGATGATTTCAACCCTCTCTTATATTCATTGTGTTCAAGTGATCTCTCATTGCAATTTTTGTTACTTGTGCATGTTTATTGTATTGCATTTTTATGGTTTGTGTTTATTGGAAAAATAGTTCATCATTCCGTTGGTGCATCACCTTGGTTAGATTAGGTTTATTTTCTTGCATTTTCTCAACCCTGTCTCCTTGGAAAGTTAGATTAGGTTTTTGAGTGAATCCTTTGTAAATTGATTGTGTGTACCTGAACAGAGGAATAGGAACTGGCCTTCATTTGGAGAGCTTTCCCAATTCGCAAGGTCCCACACTTGGGAAAAGCTCCATGTTATGTAATCACACTGAGAGTCTCAACCCATCACTTTGCAGACATTCAGGGGTGCTGTGATTTGACTTCAACACTTTCTAGAGCTCAAACTGTGGAAAAATGTGTGAAATACATAGCTACTGTCGATCTGCTCCTTAACTTCAAATTTGAGCCCTCCACATGGCAAATCCGGGCCTCAGGACATATTTTTACCTTTTTACTACTTTTCAAAAATTTACACAATTTCTTGATTTCCTCCACCACTCCACCAGTGAGATTTGGGCCTGACACATGGTGTAATATGATTGGATACTGAGTCTCAGCTCAATTTTACACATTTTGCATCATTCTAGAAAAATAAATAAATAAATAAACTCCTACGCGGCTCCGTCCTTCTGCTTCAAGTTTCTAAAGTGGGTCCCAGTGGAACCCCATGTCCCTTTATGCCTTTAACTCCCTTTTCCCTCAAAGGGAAAAATTTTCACTTTTCCTCCTCTAGCCCGTGACTCTGCTATTGTCTTCTTAGATGAATTTTGACTTTTTTCCCTCGGGCTTATGGCTAAGTTTGATACTTTGAGTCATTTGAATACAAGAGGAAAAATTTCCAAGTGGCCCTTGATGGTCCACTTCCCTGCCTCTTCGAATTTTCAAACTACCACGTCTGAGCATAGTACACCGTGAGGTGGTCTCAAAAATTTGATACCTTGAATGAACGCAAGCTCACCACGTGTCCTGTTCTAGTGAGATTTGTTTGAATTCTTGAAACGCATCGTAAGGCACCACGTGTCATGCTCTGAGGTAGTCTTATTTTGGTTGTTAAAAAGTATAAGTAAAATGCAAAGCAAGTGGAGGCCTGCACGTGTCCCCATCTTGCCAAGCCTCAACTTGTCCGCCTTGCGCTATTTCAAAGCCAGACCAAAAATTTGATTCTTAAACGAGCGTCGTTCACCTAAATGGAAATATTTCCAAGTTGAGGATTTTTATAGAATTTTTGAAGTATTTAGCTAAGCCATGTCCAACCAAAAGGTGCCACATCTCTTGTAGATGCAAGGATGCAAATTTGACCCAAAAAAAATGCCCATCAAACCGTAAAATATAGAAACACAAGCATTTGAGCTTGAAAATGAAGTTTTCTTCAATGACAATGATTTTAAATTGTTGCAAAGCTCAAACATGATCCTTAAGGACACATCAACTCATTCTTCTTCAAGTATTTTAAGGAAGAACATCAAGAACACAAATTTTGACTGTGGTAATAGAGGGAATGGGAAAATGTGATAATTTTGAAAGGACAAAGCCCGACGAACTCAAAATATAGACATTTCTAGAGGAGAAAATAAACTAGGAGATAAATATGGACCCATAAATGATCTTTAACCGAGAGGTAGACTATAAATGGCAACAAAGACCAGCCAAGCACAACATAGGGAAGGATAGAATGACAAATGTCGTAAATCAATAAATTTCCAAGGGAAAAAATGGGGCGAGACAATTTTGAGAACCAACACAGGCTCCGACTCGAGGATGAGCACTCACTATGAGTGCCACAAGAAAAAAAGTAGACCAAGTGCCAAAACATCCATTGGGAAAATAGAGTCACAAGCCAAAACACCCAAAAACCAGCTGATAAACTGACCAAAACAACAAAAATAGAGCAGAAAACAAACAACTGTACACTATACAAGTGATATGAAAACCTTAATTCTGGGGATTAATCCAAAAAATACTTCAAATGTCTGTAATTAATAGGTATCTCAAGCAATTCCCCATCCAAGTCCTTGAAGAAAAAGGTATTCTCACCAATTCTTATTTCAATGGAATATGGGCCCATCCACCAAGCATCAAAATTACCATGCTTACCCTTATCTTCATGCCTATGATCCCACAGTAGCACAAGATCTCCAATACCAAAAGCTCTTGGGGTTACCTTCTTATCAAACATATTCTTCATCCTCTCTCTAAATTTTACATGCATCTAATGGGATGCTCTTCTTGCTTCATCAAGCTTGACAATCTGATTAATCCTTGCTTCATATGGACTAATTTATTAGACGTCAAGTTGTTAAACAAACTAAAATGAAGACAATTGTAGATGTAAGGGCTACAGAGCTTGTGTTCCATATATCAATTAAAATGGGCTTTTACCAGTAGCTCTTTTGGCAGTGATCTTGTCAGCCCAAACAACAAATTTTAGTTGTTCACCCCACTTCTTCTTGTTCAATTCCAAAGTCCTTTTAATGATCTTCAACAATTTTTTATTGTTGGACTCATGCTATCCATTTCCTTGTGGATTGTAGTTAGAAGCATATGTCAAATTTATCCCATACTCTTTACACATTGCCACTAAAGGTCAAACTCTAAAAATCATGGCATTATCAGCAATAATTTTTACTGGCACTCCAAATCTACAGATGATATGATTGAATATGAATTCCATTACAACTTGGTGCATTTCCTTCCTAGTGGGGATTGCTTCCACCCATTTTGTGAAATAATCAGTAGTTACCAAAATCCATTTGTGTCTAGAACTTGATGTATCAGATATTTCACCAATGAAGTTCAACCTCCATTGTTTGAAAGGAGCTTCAATTGATACTGGCTGCAAAGGAAGCGATCCTGAAGAAATCAATCTTCTGGAGAAACGCTGACAACTCTCACATCTTCTAACCATCTAAGTTGCATCAATGAAAAGAGTTGGCCACCAATAACTAGCCCTCAAAATTTTGTTTGCAGTAACTGTTGAAGCAAAATGTCCTCCACAAACTCCCCCATGGAAATCAGTAATTATTTTGGGAGCTTCATCTTCAGTCACACATCTCAAGAGGATTCCTTCATGGTTCTTCCAAGCAAACCCAATGTTTGTAATGATATATTTTTGAGAAGCCAACTTGAGGGCTCTTTTCTGATTTTTATTCAAATGCGCAGGGCAACATAAGTGTTTGAGATAAAATATTACATACTTGTACAATTCAGAACTCAACAATTTCTCAAGAACACCTGCCCTTTCTTCCACTACCTCATTAACTTCACCATTCTGCAGATTGCTTTCAGTTATGAGCTTAGAAAGACCCAAACCTCTTATCAGATTTGTGGTCTAGATGTCCATATCATACTCTTGCAATTTTTTGACCCATCTACACATTTTTCTTTAGATCTCCATCTCTGATAATATGTCTTTCACCATTGTGTGAGGAACATAAGCAACAATTTTGGAACTCAAAATATAAGGCCTAAAAACTTTTGTTGTTTTTACCAAGGCAAATGCTTGTTTCTCCATGATTGTGTATTTCAACTTAGCTACTTGCAATGCCTCACTAAATAATGTAATATCTCTTTCACCTCCATCATCATCCTTTTGCAAGAAAATAGATGCAATGGTGTGCTCAGAAGTAAAGGAGAAGATTTGGAAAGGTTTCTTGTAATTTGGGGCTGCTAGAACAGGAGCATGCTTCAATGCTTCCTTGATTCCATCAAAATCTTTAAGGGAAGCCTCTTCCCACTTGATATTTCTTTCTTTCTTCAACATGAAAGTAATGGGGAGAGTCAACTCAGCAAAATTAGACACAAGACTTCTAATGAAATTGATTTGACCAAAGAAGAATTGGATTCCTTTCTTAGTTTTTGGAACTGGGATCTTGCTGATAGATTCTATCTTTTGTGGATCAATCATAACTCCTTCTTTAGACACAATGTGACCAAGTATTTTGGCTCTTTACACTCTAAAATGACACTTCTTTGGATTGAGTGAAATGCCATATTCTCTACATCTGATCATTATTATTTCCAAATGCTGCAAGTGGTCAATTATTTTGCTAGAAAAAATAGTAATATCATCTCGATAAAAAACAATAAAATCATTGATATAGCTAGCAAAAGAAACATCCATGGCCCTTTGAAAATTATCTCCAACATTCATTAAACCAAAGGGCATCCTAACAAAAACATATGTTCCCCATGGAATAGTAAAGCTATTTTTAATCCTCTTTTATTCTTTAACAACAACTTGGTTATAACCAGAGAAACCATCCAAAGTAGAAAGCATTTCAGAACCAATCACTAATTGTAGCATTTTTTCCATGTTTGGTAGAGGATAATTTTCTTTCATTTATGCTCTATTTAAATTTCTTAAATCCACACAAATTATAATATCTCCATTTTTATTTCTGACCGGCACCAAGTTTGTAACCAAAGAATAATACCTTGTGGGTTGAATGATTCCTCCATCTCTCAAATTTTTCAATTCCTCTTGCATTTTGAGAGAAAAGAGTGGCTTAATTGGCATCTTTCTCAAGAGGGATTTTATGTTGGAACAATTCTTCTCTATATGCTTTCATCTCGAAATAAGATCAAGCCAAACAGTCCTGATATTGTTTCAACATATAGATATAGGACTATTTTTCTTCCTTGTTTAAACCAATCCCTAACCAATTATTCCTTGGTTTCTCATTTTTTCCCAATTCATTCTCGTAAACATCTCTAGATGCAAACACGTTTCTATTGATTATACAATCAGCATTGTTAAAATTTAACTCAAGCGCAAGCAACTCTCAAGGGATGGTGTTAGTCTTCAATTGAATGATAGCCCTACGAAACAAGGTTTCTTTTCCATCAACATTATAGACTAATGGTTCCAAATCAATATGCTGATCCACAAAATCACCTTGGCTCTGCAAAAACCTCTGAACCTAAGCATCATCATCAAATACTTGCCAATGCTTTAAGCTATCAGGGACTGCAGGCCTAGTCAGTATTTCAACATCATATTTACAATATAGAGAAACGGTAGAATTGCCAAATCTTAATCCCAACATCACTAGCCTATCTACAATCATATTTAATATTTTTTCATGATGAACAATGTTGAAGGAATCAAACATCTCAATCAGATCCCAAACTGTGTGTTTTTATTGTTTCATTCGCTAATTTATTGTTACATACAATTTTCTAACTTGTTTGACAACCAACTCAGAATCTCACTTTACAATGACATCCTTTACACCATACTTCCAAGAAATCCTCAGCCCTAACAATAATTCCTCATATACTCAGATATGTTATTGGTGCATTCAAAGTTAAGTTTGAAGAAAAAACAAATTCCTCTTTTCTTGGAGAGATCCAAAGAACACAAGAACCATTACCAAATTTGGAGCAAGCTCCATCACATAAAAAATTCCATAGATATCCTACTTCTTCAAGACACTTAGAATGATCCATATTATGCTCCTTACCATCAAAAAACCCAATAAAATTATCAACATCAACATCAGCAAATAATACTTCATAAGAAGCATTGTTTCGATCCTCAATTAGATGCAACATCTTCTTCTCTCCATAAAATTTTACAAGGCTACCTTCAATGGGAATGGTGGCAAAAAACATATCCATTTGGACACTCCCTCCAAAACTTGAATCCAACTTTGTTGACAACAACATACCCCATTTGGAAGGGCAGTCGATAATTACAACATTAAGTTTCAAATTCTTACCCGGATAGGCTACAAGTTGCACCACCAAACCTTTGACACATCCATCAAATGACACTTCCCTGGAATCCATGGAAGTAAACTTTCCATACGCTTTTGTTACTCTGATATCTAACTCATTCATAACTTCTAAAGGCATGACATTCCATGATGCCATGGAGTCAAACATACAATTATGTATCAACCTTTCCTTGATGATCAAAGTTGTGAAGAAAAGGTCAACACTCAGCTGATATTCAACCAAGGATGTTCCCAAATATACCTCCACTGGTTCACCAAATTCTTCCAATGCTAATGTATTTCCTACCTCTCCAATAGAAAGTGTAGCTTCTACAACATTCCTATTCCTTTTCACGGCAACCTTCTCCTCCTTCAATCCCAAATACTCAAGTACTCTCTTCTTGTGCTCAGGGGTTCTAAGTAGCTTAAAAATTAGAACACTGACCTTGGTTTAGCTCAAAACTTGAGCGATGTCATAGGGAATGTATTTTGGCAAAATAGTAGTGGAAGGAGGGCTGGAAATTTCATTAGATGGCACAAGGTTTTTAACAATTTGAGCATGGGGTGAAGCATAACTTTTTCTTGGGACAGTAGGGCTCTTAGTAGATGTTTCTTTCTTAGGAACCTCTTTGGGGATATTAGAAATCAATGGGGTTTTATTTTTTTCCTGAGGCCTAGCTCCCTTGATAGCCTTACTTCTTGTGTTATACTCTTCTTGGGACACCACAACATTCATAAACAACTGCCTATCCTCTTCCGAGGGTATACCTCCATCATAGTTCTTGATCATCAACACCCTCAAGTATTCAAAATCATTATTGGGCAGCTCAAAGGGTTGTACATTATCAATTTCTAAAACATGATAATGAGGAAAAATATGTACCCGTTGGATGCAATCCCAAAAGTTATCACAAGTCCTTGCACTTATCACTTGAGTGGATGTTGATCCTTGACATGATTTTTTGAGGTAGTCCATCATGCAAACGTCATCTTCTATATTACAATCATCATCTTCCTCTTCATTTTTCTGATTAGTTTCACATGGAGGATGGGGTAATAAACATCTATCACACCTGTCAATCTAATTTACATCAACAACAGCCACTCTAGCATTTAATGGATCAGACACTAGCTTATTTTCCTTGGCCTTAGATTGCCTATTTCTAAATCCAATAGGCCCTTTACCTTTGTCATCAAATCTTTTCTCATTCCTATGGTGATTACCAAATCTATCTTGTGCTTGCTGCCTAGGCTGACCTTGTGATTTTTGTCCAATTTTCTTCTCAGCTCTTGCCAACTTGTATGAAATGTCTTTGACAACCCCTGCCAAAGTTTTCACCACTTCCTGCAAGTCTACACTCATGTTTGCTTAAGGCTTCTTAGGGTCTAAAAATTTAACTCCCTCTCTCTTAGGAAGTTTCCCAACAGCCTTGATATTTTTATCAATTTGAAGTGCTATGGCGAAGGTCTGCCTTAAATTTCTAGGGTTCTTGTCCCTCAAGTAATATACAACATTTTTATCAAATGCATCGGAATATTTTGTTGAATAAGATTCATCACATGATCTTAAATTCACTGGAAATCTCCTCAAAGTTTTATTGAACCTTGTGTTGAAGTCATGGACTGATTCATTTGGGTTCTTCTAGATATTCTCAAACTCTGATAAAAGGAACCTAGGATCAGTCTTGTCACCATATTGTAGCCTAAATTAATTTTGCATTTCAGCCCATGAATTAATAGAATTATCTGGGAGGGCCTTATACCAGTCCCTATTATCCTCCTTTAAAGTTTGGACAAACAATTTAATGTACACATCCTCAAATCCAATTTTAAAATCCTCCATCCTATTAGTAAAGAGTTTCAAATGTTGATCACCTATTATGGCATTATTCACTTGGAACTTTGGAAATCTACTTCTGACATCCTGAGGCACAACATTAGGATAGCCAGCCATTCCCTTAAAATTTGTTGGGCTAAAGGTGTTGACCATAAATGGAGGCCTATGTGGAGGCTGAGCCATGTTTTTTGGTGGAGGTGATCTTGGGAGTGACACAAGCTGATGAGGAGTGCGAGGTCTTTGGGGATCAAGAATTTAGTTCAAAAGATTGGTATCCTCTAGGTTCTAAATTTCTAGGAAAGTTTTATTAGAATTCAAACACACAAGTGTAGATTGAAGAAGGAACTCACCAGGTACAACAGAAATACCTTCACTAGTTAAAGTAAACAAGTTTATGAGAAGATTGCTTGAATCAAAATCACTAGAAGAAGAGTGATAATCCTCTATCAAAGGATGATCTCTCTCACCAATGGATATTCCTTTACTTGATGTATGAACTTCAACAACCTTTCAAACTTTTCTTTCCTCTAAAACTATCTTTCCCAATTCTTGAAATAATTTTCTACTTTAGTCTCTCCTGAAGAAAGATCTTCTTCCTTCCAAGTTTGGAGATTTTATGTGACAAATTTCACTTAATGTATGATAAGGTACTAGTATTTATCAAAAATATAACAACAAGGAGTCGCCCCTAAGGAATTTCACCCTAGTTTGTGTAAATGCACTATGAAGATCCATCAAATGACTACAAATATCAGTGTTATGCAAAGCTTTAACAGATTTGAAATTCTTCTATTCAATTTTTTAACTATGGTGCAAAGTTTGAAACAACAAAATGGAGAAATTTGAAAATATTAAACTCAAAACTATACTCTTCATTCCATCTTTATAAATCTAACTAGAAAATGATGCTCAACAATGTAGTTGCACATAAATCACATTAAATTTGAAATACCTAAATACTCCCCAGTAAAGGTGCCAAAAATGTGTTGGTACCTAGATTTAATATCCTTCACTACTTGAGTAGCATCATGAATTTTACAAGACACTCAGACGTACATAAATGATTTATATGTCATTTTGTAGCCGGGGAAGCAATTTATCTAACTTATTAGCACTCAGGATTTGAAGAAGCGGGTAACACCTTGAAAGGATTTGATATTATCCTCACTATTTTAGGTTGTGCCTCTCAACCACGGTAAGAGAACCTGTATTGTAGCCTCTATTTTATGAAGGGGGAAATATATCCTTCTATTATGTAGATTGTATGGAGATGGCCTTGAGAAAACATGATCAATTTTCCATTATTCGAACTCAACATAGTTATCACTACTAAATGATGTAAATGCTTTCAAGACAAGGCTGAAGCTACTTGAGACATGGCGTGATCCTGACTACTATGTGCATTTTTGTAAATGGATTATATTCTCTTGTTAACACACATGCAACACAGGGGTAGTTTAGGTGGCATTAGGTGATTTAAATGAATTTTGGGGTGGGAGATTTTTAGACAAGACTAAACAGAATTTGCCAACTTCTTTGAGGACCTTTGAAAAACTTGAAAAACAAAACCCAAACAACAGAATGTTTCAAAGAGGTTAAGGTATTCCTTCGACCAGGATATGTGCACCAAATGGAAGCCTAGATCTACACTCTTCCACCTAATCTCTGATAGTCTATCAAAAAAGATTGAGCTAGATGAATCAATTAAGCATTTAGAAATTTCTACTTTATCATACCTAAGGTGTATGCATAGGTTTACAAATAATCTCTGTATCAAGGAAGGCATAGTGAATTTAAATTTTTTATCCGTTTATCAGATGAAATTTCTTCTAATCTTGGGATTGCAAATACCACTAAGCTATCACAAGAACGAGACCTACATGATGAAATAAACTCTAAACACCTGATTGTAATAGGAGCAAGAAACACAAATTGAAAGCATTCTGAAGTATAAGCGTATGTAAATTTTGCCTAGAGACAACAAAAAATAATCCAGAAATGATAAAAATTATCAGCAGGGGAATGTTACAAGAACAATCTAAGGGCTTGTTAGTGGCTATACATCTACAACCAACCTAACATGATTCAAATTTGATGTAAAAAAGGAATTAAAATGGTTCTCAGGTGGTATCTTAGAGAATGGGATTGTTCCTAGATTTTCCTATGAAAATTCTAAGTTTCTCTGACCATTTTCATGAAAAATTCAAGAAATATATAAATTTTACTCACTCACTCACTTTTCCCCTCAATTCTTCCCTCAAAAAGTGGAATATTTGAATCACCTTTGCTTTGCAATATTTTTTGAAATTGACATTTAACAAACTCACAAAAATTTTCCAAATGCTCTTTCAAAAGTTGAATCATTACAAAAATTTCATCATTCTTCAAAGTGAAAGTATGTTTTTCATTTCCCACACATGTAGATCCCTTTCATTTCATCATTTCAAATTTTCCCTTCCCAATTTTTACTTTGCAACTTTGGATTTGGTAATTCATGTTTTTCACGAACTAGAGTAAAAATTTATTTATAAAATGCCTTGGAATCACAAATTAAACCCCCTAATTGATTAATCTGGACCCTGCAAGCCAAAACGACACGAATTGGCAAAAAAATGACAAAGATTGATGCAAAAAACACATCTCCAAACTTTCTGGAGCTGAAATGGCATCCAAATTGGTGAAATGCATAGCTACCATTGATTTGTTCCTCAACTTAAAATTTGAGCCCTCCACGTGGAAAATCTGGGCCTGAGGAAGTCTTTTTACCTTTTTGCTACTTTTGGAAAATTTAAACAATTTCTTGATTTCCTCCACTACTCTGCTGATGGGATTTGGGCCTGACACATGGCACAATATGAATGGATACAAAGTCATGACTCAATTTTACACATTTTGCATCTTTCTAGAAAAAGGAAAAAATTTCATTTTCCCTACGCGACTCAGCAATTCTGCTTCAAGTTTCTAAAGTGGGTGCCAGCAGAACCTCGGGTACCTTTATGAATTTAACTCCCTTTTCCCTCAATGGGAAAATTTTTCACTTTTCCTCCGCTAGCCTGCACCTCCGCTATTGACTTCTTAGATGAATTTAGAATATTTTTCCTCAGGCTTGTAGTTTAGTTTTATACTTTGCATCATTTGAATACAAGAGGCAAAATTTCCAAGTTTCCCCTGATGGTCCACCTCCCCGCCTCTTTAACTTTTCAAACTGCCACATGTCACCACTGCACAGCTTGAGGTGGTCCTAAATATTTGATACCATGAACGAGCGTAGGTTCACCATGTGTCCTGTTCCGATAAGATTTGTCTGAATGCTTGAAACCCAACTGAAGGCACCACATGTCATGCTCTGAGAAAGTCTCCTTTTAGCCATTGAAAATTCTAAGTAAAATGCAAAGAAAGAGGAGGCCTCCATGTGTCCGCATCTCACCAAGCCTCCATTGTCCTCCTAGCACTATTTCAAAGCCTGACCAAACAGTTGATTCTCAAATAAGCGTCGTTCACCCATGTGGACATAATTCTGAGTTGAGGCATTTTATACAATTTTTGAAGTATTTAGATGATCTGCACCCAACCAAAAGGTGCCACGTCCCCTATAGATGTAAGGATGCAACATTGATCGGGAGAAAATGCCCGTCAAACTGTAAAATACAGAAACATGAGCATTTGAGCTTAAAAATGAAGTTTGCTTCAATGACAGAGAGTTTAGACTGTTGCAAGGCTTAAACACAATCCTTTGGGACACATCAACTCATTCTTCTTCAAGTATTTCAAGGAAAAAAATCAATAACACAAATTCTGACTGTGGCAATAGAGGGAACGGGAAAACGTAAGTTTTTTGAAAGGACAGAGCCCCAGAGAACTCAAAATATAGACCTTTCTAGAGGAACAAAGAAACTAGGAGAAAAATATGGACCCATACATGATATTTGACTTAGAAGCAATCTAAAAATGGCAAAAAAGACCAGCCAAGAACAACATGGGGAAGGATAGAATGACAGAGGCCGTAAATCAATAAATTTCCAAGGGCGCAAATGGGGCAAGACAATTTTTTGCATGAACAATTCCCTTCTGTTTTGTGAATGTACTACGTCTGATGCTAGACACGTGGAGGCTTTTTCCAATGGTTGGATTTTCTTAATGGTTAGTACAACTTCCTCAGGCCTTGGACACATGGAGATCCAGTGCTTGTTGTGGCTCTCCATTTTGTAGTGCCTTTTGGAATTGCGCCAATGAGGCATGTGGCACCTTCAAAAATCCCTTTTATAATTAGCCGATTTAGGACTGAGTGAACAATTTCTTCCTTTTCTATTGTCGAGCCATCCTGTAATCTAAATGTTAGATTTAAAATGTGGGCTTGCCTGACTAAATTGACCCTTCCATTTTCTCCTGTGTAGGGTCGTGTTTGATAATTTTTTCTTGAGCGGTGAAATTGGATAACACCTCCCAACTTATTTCATCCCCATTTGAATATCTCATACACACTCTAAATCCATTTCACCACCTAACAACGTGAAGCAAGAAAACACATTCATTCAACACATAAACAAAAAAGAAAAGATAAGAAACCAAGGGTACAAGACCCTGCCTTTCCATAGCAAGAATCCACTTCACAAGAAAGTCCCAAAATCCTACAAGCTCAAGAAATTCCAAGAAATCTTCAACTTCAAAAAGAACTCCAAAAGGCAAGCATTACAAAATGACAGAGCTAAACCCAAACAAATATCCCCCAAAACGTCACAAAAATTCAAATAAATAGAAAAGAGGGAGAGGGAGATGATGTGGCTCTATGTAGGATGCCACATCATTTCTTCTCCATCCTACATCACCAAATTCAAACCCATAACCAAAAGCATAATAAAATAGTGGTTAGAGAAAAGACAACCCGCTTACACACTCAACCTAACCCACATCCCTTAAGGACACAATTAATTACCCATGTAATAAAAGTGCACTTGTTTCCCCTTTTCCTTAATAAAAAAACAAAATACGACCTACAATCAGTCCTTCACATCATAGGCTACATGGTTGGGTGACTTTAAAGGGTGTAGGACAAGCTTAGATTTTCCGACAAGTCTCCAACATAGCCTAAAAGGTCAAAATCCTAATTTCACAAGAAATATTGAGTATACACAACCCAAAACACATTAAAATCATCCCAAACCAACACACATAAAAGCTACCAACTCACATTTATTTCCTTTCTTTTAGTCACATCCTAATTAGCACTAGATAAACACTTTAAAATTAACTTAAAAGGAGTGCAACACATAATTAATAAAAGTGACTCTACATGCACATAAAAATACATAACTCACAATTACATAAAACTCAACAAGAAAAATTTAAAACATTCATAAGGTCACTTTTAAGGTCACCCTCCCAATGAGGACGTCCTAACCAACCACAACAACAAATAACATACGAAAACATGTGTTGCCAAATACTCCATATTCTCTCATTGTTGGTCTCCTACCCCCCTTTCATTTATTGTGTTGCAAAACACCTTAAAAAGTCAAGAAAATACCTTTCCACCCTCGTTTCCATATTAACAACATCAAAATATTAAAATTGATGTATATACATATCATTAATTATCACAATTTAAAACAAATACAAGTAATTTTCCATTGTTCACAATTCCAATTATTTCAATTTCATTATTATATCAACTAGAAATAAGATCACGGCATTAATTACACCATCAAATATCATGTAATTAGTGAATTAAATGCATTATTCCAATATAAGATCAAAATCAACAATTGAATATATCCAAATATGCATATAATCCATCTTGTAATCATGTCATAAGTCTAACATCCATAATGTCTATAAATTAACTAATCAAAATAACAATGTACATCTGACAATATCTAAACTGTGATAGAAAATTGCATAACTCTAGTCTATGCTAAGGAACATCATAATCATATAAATGTCGAAGAGGAGTGGGCACTACACACGAAAATACTCATACAAACACAATTTCCACATCAATATACATAAATAAGGAAATAACAAAGGTGGATATCCTACCTCTTCATTAAGCTTCGAAAAATATTCAGTCCAACAAGCTTTCAACACCTTCAAACCAAGCACAATAAAAAATGCAACTCCAAAAAGGCTCTAAGCATGCCACTCAAGACCAAATTTCCAAAAGTGAAAGCAAAGAAAATAAGACAAGTAACCTAAAATCCTTCAAATTCAATTGATAAATTGAAATAGGATGTGTTATCCATTTTTGCAACCCCCTTGTAAAATGGATCAACCTATAGTTTTGGGAATTGATAGTTAATGGGAGAAGTTTACAAGGTATCTCATGGTAAGCTTACTTACTATGGTGACAGTGTGGAGCAAGATTTGCATTAATGGTCAAGCTTGAAAAATGTATCGATTGTCACATTGTTGACACATGTCAATGCCCCTCTTCCTGTTACAAGTCAATTCCCCTCTTCTTTTCACGTGTCAAATTCCACTCTTATACTCACGTGTTAGCCATGCTTCTTTTCACGCGTCAAATCCCCTCTTCTTGTCTCTTGTCAACCATGCTCCATATCGTGTGTCAACCACCTTTTTCTGTCATGCTTCAGCCTCCCCTTGTTGTCATGCGACATCATATCTTCTTATCATGTGACAAGTATTTCCCTCATTAGCAGAGAATCTACCCTTATTATCATGCATTAGCTAGTGATTTCCTTTACGTGACAACAAAGAGTTTAAGATACATCTAGAAATTAATAACACCATAAAAGGTAGCTCAACAACTGATTTAATGAGGTATGGCACCCCTGTTCACCTTGTAATAAAAATACCATTGAAAGTGAACCATCATGACAACCCATACCTATGTATAATAATTTAATGAAGGATGTTGGTTGGTAGCTTATTTTCTCTATATATATGCAAATTCCCCTCATTTGAAAAGGAGAGGGATTAGGAAATTTTAAAGAAATTATGTCAAAATTATTGCAAAACTTTTGTGAGCTGCAAGCCTCAAATTTATGCATTTTGTGAAGGATTCTTGCCTTGTGCCTATATTATAATGGATTGTGTACCAATTTAAGCAATAAAATTAGTTTTTTTTTGCTCTTTTTTCCCTAGATTAATTTATATTGCATTTATTTCTTGCTATTATATTTTGTAGCTATATTGTACATATTGTGTTCCTTTGCAGGGCTTAAATTTTTTTTTCTCCATGAGATTCGAGGTTTAAATGTGTTTTAGGACTGTGGAATTTTATCTTTCCTCTTCTTCTCCATTTCCATTCACTTTCATTCACTAGGAATCTTTATATTCTTGTTTTGGTGTTGTCTCCTCCCTTAGTTTAGGATTTACATTTATGTATTTCTCTTCCTCTGGTCCCTTGGAATTGGTAGTTTAGGAGTAGATCAATATTGGAATAAGTCAGAAACCAGCCTTATCTAAAGGTTTGTCTCAATCACAAAGGTTCCACACCTTGAAACAATCCCATGTTATTCAAAAGTAGATTTTTGTAATGTGCAAATCCTAAGGTGATACTTTTTCGATATAATAGTTATAGCACGCCCAGTATGACAGAAGTCAATATTTTCATTTTTATCAAGATTAGGTGTGTGTATTGGAAAAATTATGGCCTTTGGAGGCTTTACAAAAACACATCTAGTGACTGTGTCACTCAAATCTAGTGGTTTCAGCAGCCCACATTTATCAAGTTCCTGAGAAGAATCCAAACAAGCTCAAGAACTAGAGAAGAGGGGATATTTTTTTATCTACACTTATCCCTAGATATAGCAAGAAGGAGAAGAAGAGCTCAAAGGCCTCCATCTCCAAAAAATATAACTTTATTAAAACCTCCACCAAGTAGACCATTTCTTCAATCGACTAGGGTTCACAGGCCACTGAGGATGGCTCATCTACAACCACCAAATCAGCCACCCCCAAACCCATATGCAAATTTCACAAGAAGTAATACACTTACCCTTAATGCAAAAAAATTGGTCCCAATAGAAACATTAAAAAACATCCCACACTTCACTGGAGAAAATCAAACAACTCCCATCGACCACATTTAAGAAATCACAAATGTTTGTTCCATACATGAGATTTCCAAGATAGATATTGCGGTTAAGTTGTTGGCTTCTTGTTTCAAAGTAAAAGAATTGCATTGGTTCAGAGGATTCGGAGTAGGATCGATTCAGAATTGGGATCTATTGTGTATAGATCTATGTGTCCAACTTTGGGAGAGGGTTGACCACTTATCCCTTTTGGAGAAGATGACTACAATCCAAAGGGAACTAGTTGAGAAGATGACAAAATTATATTCTAGATTCCAAAGAACATGGTAAATGATCCCAATTACTGCCATACCAATAGTTGAAGGTGCATTTCTATATTTTCTTAAAGCTCTAAATTATTCTATATCTGTTATGATACAATCTATGGACGTAATAATCATACTAGATGTTTATGCCAAAGCTATTAGAGATGATAATTGCCTAGTTCAAGTTGGTAAATTTGTACCTAGGCCAAGTATGCTTCTCTATCTATATTTGGGGAATCCTCATCCTAATAAAATTCCTATAATACCTCTCATCCCTTCTCCAAGAAATTAGAGTTCAAATGAAGCTTCCACTTCTTATTCTAGTCCTTCAAATGAAATCCAAAAGGTTATGAAACAATTGCAAAAATTAGGAAATGGGATGGTAACTCTTAAGACACGACAAGCTCAAAGTTCTAGACCTTATCATCCTCAGTTCCAACCTAATAAACCTTCATATCAACCAAACAATCTACCTATTCAAGCTGCTAACTAGAACCAAGGAAAACCCCAAGCTGTTAGGCCATTCCAAGTATATAACCCTAATGTTGTTTCCAAATATAGGGCCTTGGTTCCAACTCAAAACAACATAGCAAAAGAATATGAATGGTGTTTCCCATGTAGCCAACTACATAATAGAGCTACATGCTTTAATGGTGCTATAAATCAAGCATTGATGGTGACTACAATGGGTGTTCCTCAAGAAGAAAACTAAGGAGAAATCCAGCAGCATGTATCTAATCAAGAAGAACCCCCAAACGTGACAACACTTATGAATTGGAAAGTTAAGGATTTCTATGGAATAAATCAGTTCCTTTCTCAAAGTGTGGCATCCAACATGAGGTATAAAAAGAGGAATATAGAGGAAGGACAATCATCTAATCCAAGTACTTTTCAGCCTTCTATCACACTTTGGGGTATTAGCAATCCAAGTGCATCTCCCAATATGCTAGGTAAACCCAAACTACCTTGTAGACCATCTCAGGTACACATTACAGTAGCCCATTTGTAGGAGAAATTCATGTCGGGTAAGGAGCATCAGAAGGAGAATCCATCTCCATTTAAAATTATTGATCAAATGAAGAAGATCAATGTAATCATTCATGTATGGGTATCATTGAAAATTTAGTGCCAACGATATTTTTTACAAGAATCCATGGAGGATTGGTTAGTATCAAATGAGTTATCTACGAATCAAAAGAAAGTGCTCAATAAAGAAGTTCCAAAAGAGGGAGTTCATGGAGTTAAGTAAGGTAAAATTATGAAGCCTCCTCCATTATATATATATATTTTTTTAATGGGAAAAATCTTGTACAAAACTGTATGATTGACTCAGAGGCTAGCAGTCTAGTAATGCTGAAACGGATCATAGATTATTTGGGCTTGAAATACAACCTAGTTTCTAAAGGAGTGGTACAGTTAGATGGGACAATAGTGGGCATTGTTGTGATCATAAAAGGTTTAAACCCTACATTACATGCATTTCCTACTGTCACAGTTCAACAATATATATCAGTGACTGAAATTCCACCACTCTTTGCAGTGTGCTTGTCAAGAGACTTCACCACCAAAATTAGAGGCTACTTATCAGCTGATTGGCTACATATTCTCTTCCAAACAAGGTATGTGGCTAAGGCTACAATCTGGTCTAAACCTCTTGAAAATTTCCATTTTTAGCATCATGTACCAAGCCCAATCAAGGCAAATTGCTCAGCCTTTGACCAAGAGGATTTTCTAAACACTTAGGAAGAGGATACCAAAGTTGGGAACATTCCATATTTGAATCTTGATTAATGGGAAAAAAATACATCGATATGATCCATACAAGGAAATAGATGAGGCTAAGTTGGGAATTTAGTGTTTGCACAGGAAAAAGAAACCCCTTTCTATCCTTACCAAACCAGATAATAAGGGTGATAATGAAGTGTGACAACTATTTTTTGATGTCTCAAAGAGTAGGTAAGGCACTGGAGGAGGAGCAATGCTTTTGTCACAACAAGGTATGAAGTAGTACTCAAATTTCCATTTTCAGTTTACTTTTTCAAACCATATTGCTGAGTATGAAGCTTTGATACATGGATGAAATTGGGAAAGAAAGATGGGTATACAAAACTTACAAATGTTTGGGGATATTGAATTAATTGTCAACCAAATTAGGGGAAAACATGCTACTAAGAATGATCTTCTCAAATCCTACAACCATTGAGTATAGGATCAAATTTATGATTTTAGAGCATTCAATATTCAAGCCATACCAAGGAATAAGAATGAGGCTCTAGATAGACTAGAAAAAATTAGAGCAACATTTGATGTGGTGGATAGTATTAAGAAAGATAGAGTGCAGCCACATATTCATGTAGTTGTGAGGCCATCTGTAAATGACAATAACATGAGCTAGTAGGTATTTGAGAATGATAAACAAATAATTAATTTCTTATAGGAGGAGGCTGAGTTCTCGGTTAAAAATAAAGAGAAATTGGAGCAACAATATGGTGATCAAGTGGTTCAGCTTAGGACAAATAAGCTACCAAAGGGTTTACTGACTCTAGAGTCAATATTCAATCCTAATGATTAGTTTCAGAGGGAAAGAGAAAACATTCAAGTCAAAGGTGAGGATTAAGAGCCAATTTTAGTTGGAAAAATAAAAACACTTCAAATTGGCAAGGTAAGCACTGAACAAGAAAAAAATGAATTTATACAACTTTGCCAAAACTTTCCATATGTGTTTTCTTGGAGCTATGAAGATTTGAAAGGATTTAATCCTAAGCTAGCACAACACATGATTAAACTGGATTTGAGAGCTAAAACCATCAAGAAAAATCAAAGTCGAGTCAATCTTCACATCGTTCCTCTCACAAAAAGAGAATTGAAAAAACTCATTGAAGCAAGAATCATCTTTCCAATCATGTACTCCTCATGGGTAGCAAATCTGATGCCGGTTAGGAAAAATAACATGGAAATCAAGTTATGTGTGGATTTTTGAGACTTGAATAGGGCCTCTCTCAAGGACCACTACCCCTATCCTTCCATGGAGAAAATATTTTAGGTTGTATCCGGTTCCGAAAGGTTCTCATTACTGGATGGCTACTCGGGCTATAATCAAATCATTGTGAAAGAAGATGACTAGTTCAAGATAGCTTATAGGAAGATTCCATTTGGATTGTCAAATGTTGGAGCCACTTTCCAAAGGGAGATGGATATAGAATTTAAAAGGTTGATCAATATGATAGTTCTTGTGTATATAAATGATATTACTATATTATCTAAGAACGTAGCAAGTCATCTCTTTCACCTCAGACAAGTGTTCCAAATATGGAGAGAGTTAGAGTATCTTTAAATCTGAAAAAGTGTATATTCTTAACTCATGAAGGAAATCTCTTGAGCCACATTGTGTCTAAGGAATGGTTGGAAATTGATCTAGAAAGGGTAGAAACCATTCGAGCATTGTCATTTCCAAGTAATAAGAAGGCTCTCCAAATATTTTTGGGGAAAATTAATTTTATTAGGAGGTTTGTTCCTAACTTTTCCCATCTTTTCAAGCCATTAACAAGTATGTTGAAGATGACCATGGTTTTCAGATGGATGCCTAAAGGAAAAGAATGCTTTAAAGCCATAAAGTAGGCTATTACACAAGCTCCAACCCTAATAAATCTAGATTTCACAAAGGACTTTATTCTATGAACTTTAAGGGGCACAGATACAATATTTTCCATACTAGTACAACCAAATAAAGAAGGACTAGAGGAGCCTATCACATTCTTTAGCCACAACCTTCAGGATTATGAGGTTAGATATTCAATCATTGAGAAGCAAGTCCTTGTTGTTATTATAAGTGTTAAGAAATTTAGACATCTATCCTAGGTTAGAAATGGATTCTTACAGCCATAGACTATGTCACTAAGTGGACAGAGGTAATTACACTTAAGCAATAAAATGAAGCTAGAATTCTATATTTCAACGAAGGTATTGTAACAAGGTTTGGCGTTCCTTGCAGTATAATATCAGATAATGCCTTTGTTTTCATTGGAGAAAACATATCTAATTAGGCTTTAGAAATGGAATCTATTTGAGAACTTCTTCTAACTGCTACCCCAGGGTAATGGGTAAGCAGAGTCCATGAACAAAAATATTTTCAAGATCATAAGAATAACCCTTGATGAAAATCAGAGGACTTGGAATACCAACTTGAAATTAGCATTGTGGGTTGATAGAATAACTCCCCAGAAGTAAACATTTTATTCCCCCTTTCAAATTGGTTTATGGAAGGGAAGCAAGGTTGTCAATATCCCTTGAATTACCAGCCTTGGAGCTTATCAAGCAACTAGAGTTGTTTTATTTTTATGCTATGTAAGTGATGAATGCAAAGCTCATGGATCTTGAAGAGCTAAGGAACAAGACCATGAAAATAATGGAGAAGGACCAAGCTCAAATCAAGATGAGTTTTGACAGAAAGGACAAAGATATAAATTTTCAAGAAGAAGACCTGGTTCTCAAATGGGATGCAAAAAGAGGCAAACCAGGAAGGCACTCTAAATTCAATGCAATATGGAGTGGCCCGTACTTGATTTTAGGGTACAAAGAAAATAATGCTTTCTAATTGAAAAAGTTAGACAAAGATGAATTATAGATTCCAGTCAATGGAATCTATCTCAAGCATTATTACTTATGGAGTGTATTTATTCTAAATATTAGTTTAGAATTTGTAATTTCTCCAAAGGCTTACATCAAATCATTTTTTTGTAGCTAGGTTTTCTTTCATATGAGTGCTTGTGAAATCTTTGCATGTTCCATTTTTGGATATGTATGATTTTGTTATTTTTACATGGTTTTGCTTTAATGCTATTGAAATTTCTAGTTTAATGTGTTTTGGGACTTTGGCATTTTATCTAGCCCCTTCTTCCCCATTTCCCTCCACTTTCACTCACTAGGAGTATCTCTAGTCTTGTTTTTGTGTTATCGTCTCCCTTATTTTAGGATTTAAATTTATGTATTTATCTTCCTCTAGTCCCTTAGAATTGGTAGTTTAGGATTATATCAACATTGGAATAAGTCAGGAACCAAATTTATCTTGAGGTTGGTCTCAATCGGAAAGGTCCCACACTTTTAGACAATCCCATGTTATTCAGAAGTAGGGTTTTGTAATGTGCAAATCTCAAGGTGCTAATTTTTTGACATAACATGATTTGAGGATGATGAGGTGGTTCCATGTAGGATGCCACTTCATCATCCCTCCATTCCAACACACAAGTCAAACACCAAGATCAAGGAAATTAAATGCGCATGTAAGACTTATGACATGCCCACGTAACACTCCCACTTACACACCATGCTTATCAAGGAAAAACTTAAATGTGGTAAGTTACAAGTGCAATTATTTATCCTTTTTAAACTCCTAAATGTATAATCAATCCTAAAATTAACTCCCCATACCATAGGTATGGTTTCTGGATGAATGTAAGAGGCATGGGATAAGCTTATCTTGTCCTAGAAGCCTTAAAAAATTCCTCCCAAGTCAAAATCTGAAATTTTAAGTTGGGAAGGAGTACACAACAAAAAAACCAACACAAATCAAATTTACATCCACATTATTTCGAGGACCATCTACCAAATTTATTGCTCACATGCCAAATGTTTGTTTTTAATTTATATTTTTGCTAACTAGTTAATTATGACAAATTAGCAAGTGTTAATAAAGTGATAATATTTCCCAAATAATTAAACACATGTAAAACAAATTAAAACAAAAAAAATATAAAGGAAAGGAACACATTACACTAATGTCCACAAAAATGAGGTGACCACCCATGGGAACCTCCTAACAAAGCGTGCAACAACATAACATAACATTATACACAATCTTTCAAATTTTGGCCGTGTTTCACAATAACTGACATCCTTTCATGGTTGCTCCACTATGCCCTTTCAATGTATGTTAAAAAATGTTCCTTCAATACAAACATAATACCTCTTTGGCCTTACGGCCATATCAACAACATCGAGAATAATATACATATAGAAATCAATAAGTGTCATCCAAAATTAGAAATTTTATAATCTATAATCATTCAACTAAATTTTATTTTAACATCCATAACATCATAATTATACTCAAAATATACAACATAGGCTATGTATCCAAAATTTGACATGTTTGTATAAAATTAGAATATTGTAAATCAACATATATATGTGTCCATCATTGTCATCCAGTGGATCGTAACCAAAATGTAAATCAAAACATTTCAATATTCCAAATATTTTCATAGTCTATCGTCATAATGAAAATAGAGTCGAAGAGGAGTGAGCACTACATTTTTTCACAAACCTGTTGAATTTGCATGATTTTATTGGTTGTGTAATTCAATGAACACAATTAAATTTGTATTCTATTCTTGTGTGGAAGGCCTTAACCCTGCGTGGAGATTTCCATATTTCTAGATTAGGCATGGAAGTTTGGAGATATATTTTATTTTGATGTCTATCATACATATCTATTTTACAATGCAACCATTATATCATTTCTTAGTACGCCGAAAATGTGTTTGGGGGGCTTCTGTAACACCAAAACTTTTCATTGGAGTGACAAATGAATTATTTTTTTACGAGAGAGACCTGTTGTATGAAGAGAACAAACATATTTCTATTACTGGATTGTTAGGCCCCTATCAGGTGTGCATTAAAAAGGTAGGAATTGATTCCATTGTAGAGTTTGGCTATCGCTTGAAAAATTTAAAGTGTGATGTTTTTGGTGGTTTGTATAGTGTTGTTATGGCCATCTTTGATGTAATTCAATTATGCATAGAAAATTTCTCTATTATTGGTTTAGAAATATATGGATCAAATGCATCTATAGTCTTGGTAGCATGATCAAGATGAAAACACCTTGCCATGCCAAATACCCACATTTTAAATAACCTCAAAGCTATTTCCTCTAATTAAGTAGCATGCTACTCGAGGATGAAGGATGCATGGAGGTTGGAGGAAATTTGTAATCCTCTCATCAGTCCCCTACAACAAGGTCGTAACATGGATTTGGTGGGATTATTATTTTTCTTGGGCTTAATGTGGTTATTTTTGTTGTTTTTTGTTAAATAATGGTTCCAAACAATTCCTAGTTTGGTACCTCCTAAAAGAAGGAAGTTGTGAGGAAATAAAATAAATAAGTAGCACTTGGTTCTTGTGTAAATGGTTTATGGAAACCTTAGAAACCACCTAAGTGTAAATTTGAGGCATCAGGTCACCCCCTGGTTCTTGGTGATCTTGTAGTCAGAAAACCATACGGGTTCATGGTAATTAATGAAATTTGAAACGACCGAGGTGTTCTCAAGGTTGGATGTTCTCTGGTCACTTCTAGGTTTATGGTAATCTTGTAGGGAAAAACCAAGGTGTCACCAAGAACAAGAAGCCAGATGCTAACATGCCACCTCAAAGGTGAAGAGACTATAGGGAGAGTGTAATAAAAAATTTACTGTGTTTGGAATAAAGGGAGGTCCACTATCTAGAAATACAATCTTTGTAAGATCAATGTAATAAGGGGATGAAGTTGGAGTATTTCATTGTTTACGTGGGTGGTATCTTCAACTTCTACTTCCACATCAGTCCATTGGGATTGCATCCCTTCTTCTGTATGTATAAATTCAAATGTAATATCTTATTATCAGTATTAAATGCAATTAAACATTCTTCATTTACAGACACTCTTCAACATTCTTTATCCCTTCCTATAAATTTTTCCTCACTAGAATTCATCTCATTTCCATTCACCCATATCAACTTTTAGATTCCTTTCTCCACCATCTAACATATTCCCTCATTCATATCCTCATCATTCTCTTGTTCCATAATAGGAGTTTCCTCCCTAGTCCATATATTTGTTACATCATTCTCTTTTTTCCTACCATTGATTAAGAAGAAAATAAAATAAATGATAAGGATGTCAACCTAGACTATGATCTAAATTCTAGTCTGTTTAGATTTTTTGAAGTGTGATGAAATACAATCCAACATAAAATCTTATTTATGATGCTTAAGGCTTCTAATTTGAGGATATTACTCACTCATTATGTGATAATAACTAAATAAACTGACTGTAACATATTATAATATCAATATGATTCCATTGGGAGATCCTACTCATGTGGAATGCATTCATAACTTCAAAGAGTGCTATACAAGGATTATTGAAAGAGAAGAAAAATTTAAGCACAAATACTTAAAAATTGAGGACCGTATGCATGTACTCTCTCCATATAGCTATGACTTTTTGGATACTAAATATTCTCCAATATTTTCATAAAGATAAATCACTCTTATAAGAATTTTTTTTCAAAGGGCAATTAGGTAGGTCCGTCATTTCATTAGGTTAAGGAAAGTGACCATGGAATGGGTGGAAAATATTGGCTCTCAAATGTGCACCACCTATCAAATAAATGAACAGAGTAATATATATTTATGTATAAGGTTTGATATTCTAAAATCAAAGGAAGATTCGAGGGAAAAAATTAGATTTTTTTTATCTTATTACTCTTTAGGATCTATGAAACCTAGTAGAGAGACCATAAAGCAACCCAATATGTGCCAAATAAAAAAAAAATTACCATTATAGGTTTTTAAGACACAGATAAGAAGACGAACCAATATTATTTCCAGCCGAGTTGTGTTTCACTAGGAAATGAATCCTAAATCTACTTAAATTAATTAAAGGTTGAACACAAAAAAATCATTACAACAAGGATATATCTAAGTTTATATCGTAGAGGACCTTAAGAGTATAGATGATGAAATTGAGGTATCAAAGCTTGTTGGATCATTTTAACTTTAGATTTACCTTTTTTGTGGGGTGAATATTGTGAATATGAGATGGAGGTGTCAAAAATAGCATAATAAGTGCTTCATTCCACACAATTACTTTGATTCCCTATAATTTAGGTATCTAATAAATGAAATACATTGATATTAAATTAATTATCAGGTAATCACAACTTAGAATCCAAACTATATCATTAAAAAAAATTTGGGAGTAAATGAAACTATAATTTCACGAGGATTTTATTATTAAGTGCTCTTGTGATTACACATACGAACAATACACCTAATTACTAAAAAAAATTACAATAATCTAAGTGAATATACTTCTGATCTAGATTCTATTTAAATCCATGACCTCATTTATGTCTGAACAAAATATACATAGTTAAGCTTTCATACCTTCATTACAAATTGTTTTGATTTATTACTCTTAATCTCAACTCTAACACCTAGAACATAACTTAAAATTAAAACTTAAAGACTTGATAAATAAAAATGATTATAGATCAAACCAAGAATGGAAAGCTATAATATTATTAAGTGAATCAAATTATTCATCTATTTATAAAATATAATAATTTTCTAGAAGCAACAAAATGGAGGAAACTTTAGAATGTTAAAAACTAATGAGAGGAGAGGAATGAGTGTACCATATCATGTAAATAGCTACATAATTTATCATATCATAATTGGTAGTAATTACAAGTTAACAAAAAATTAAATATCCGAAATTCATTTTCTTGAGAAGCACAAAATCATTTTAAAAAAACTGTAAGGCCCCACATATGCTAGAACAAGTACAATGGAAGAGTCAACTAATATATGGGAAAAAAGGAATACTGTTAGAACTAATATTAAAAAATACACTACAAAATATATAGTCAGATCAACCAAAACTTCTCCCAATATGGAATCCTTTTTATAAATATTTCCAACGGCACCAATTTTATCTTATTGAGATCATTGGATAAAAATTTATGAGCATTCAATTATTCCTATGTTGTTTTTCATAGTGTACATGAACGAGACCAAAAAAATTTACCTTTGGAGATATTTTTCCATGTGTCCCTTACTCAGTGGTTATTTGATTAATTGTTTCGCATAGAAACACGTGTCACATGCCATTTTTAGATTCAATTGAGGTTCTTGGAATCACCAGATCATTGGGTCACTTGTCTCTAAAGATTCCTTTTCCTCTTCCTTTATTTTCCAAAGGGACTGAATGACCTTTGAATGGTCCGTATTGACCTATCACATTCTTTCACTATTCTAAAAATCACTTAGGATCACTAGTTGATTCTTCATTATCTTGTATTTCTTAATCACCCTCACATCACCGTATATTCTTGGGATATCATAATTTTAGAGCTATCACGCTTCCTCGTTCAAGATTTATTATTGCTGATATGGAAAAACACCATGATTTTTCTACATGAAATAATAACGGACTTCCTTGGTCACCGTGTTTTATCTATTTGGACCAGTCATGTACCTCCTTGATCTCCAGATTTTTCTTCCTATCACGATCATACTCATCTTGAATTTGGAAACCTTTCACACAATAACATCGTTCAGTTGACGAGATTTCAATATTTCTCGAGTTCTCAAGGTTTTTGTATCTCCATTCCTTACTTGATTCTGTCGTCATCTTAATTTTTCAGGTTGTCCAAAAAATAAGTCCCCCAATTGTTTTTTTCTTTTAAATTTCACCACTACCTCGAATATTAGGGAGCACTGTCATTTTTCAATGTCAATGAATGATTGGCATCGTATACTTAGGAACCATGATTATTCACACTCTTAGGAATAGACTAACATCATATCTTAATACACATGTCTCTACTCCAACCCATGCAAAAATCATTACTCTTTGGAGCATTAGCTGCACTTAAATATTGCAGCCGACCTATTTAACCAATAGCTCCCAATCCATCTCCTCATACATATGGTCTTAATCTAAACTGAAGAAATGTGAACCAATTTATGAGTGACTGTTAATTGTCCTTTTCCAACCAAGTTAAACTTGATTGATTATTTAACAAAGTTAGTGAATAGTCAAACCACAAATTATCAAAATATTCCATGTCTTTTGGAGAAATGTAAAAACATGTAAATCGAGGAAGTGACACATTTTGTGTGATTTTAAAAATATAACAATGATAATAATGATCTTGTTGACATTTCCCACACTTGTGTGAGGGGTTTACTTGAAACTTTGGTTTCTAGGATTGAAGTGGTTAGGGTGAGTGATCTAACTAAGGAATAAAGGAGATACAGGTATGAACTGTTGTTGTGTTATTTGAAAATGTCTATCCTCCCCCTAAGATGTCTTTCCAATACATCATCTCCATTATGATCGTGCATCATCCCTTCAAGAACTGATGCAAGAAATTAACAAAGATGGGAAAGAAAAATCAAGTTGAAGATGGACATCCCAAAGTCAACAAATGGATAGTCCATTTTCAAAGTTAAAGTAGGTTGTTTTACAAGTTATCATTCATTTTAGTTTCAGATTCAATAAAAATACTATTGATTCATTATTTTATGATTATGTTAAATTACTTAGTGTGCTAAGTTGCAAAGAGTTCATTTAGCATCACATTAATGAAAATTAATGCAAAAATAAATATTTACAGCTCTTCACAATAAGTTATTTTCATCTAATTCATAATTTAAACGTACAATGGTGTGACACAAGCCATGAGAAATAACTCATAAGGTAAAATACAGAAAAGGAAAATGCATATAGATGAAATTAAAAATGTAAGAGAAGGGAAGGAAATCCATTATTTCCATGAATGAGATGGATTTGCTTCACGTCTGCTCAGCTTCCATCTTCCTTGTTCTTTTCCTCTTTCATTCTTAGTGAGTACCTAAAAAATAGATAAAAGGCATGTTAGAGCTCTAAATTTGAACCATTACTATACACTTATGGCTTCATAAATATGTATTTTCCTTCATATGTACAAGAAAATCAAAAAGTACAAAAAAGGATGCATGATGGAGAATCGACAACAGAATAAATAGAGAGCAAAATATCATAATTCAGAAGCCCATCATGAAAAGGAATCAACAAAATAATTAAGAGAAAATAAAGTCCTGTGGCATTCACCATTTTCTAACTATTTTATAAATGTGCAGGTACATGAAATGAAAATCACACTTTAGTTATGATTCATTCATGTTTAAATGACATTGGAAAATATAGCCATATGTATGAAATAATGAATTTTTTTTAAAAAGGAATGGTTAAACAAGCTACCTAAGAAAGAACAAATTTTTAGAAGTTGCATGATCTTCATCTCATATGTTACATGTTACAGGAGGTTGCAACAGTTCAAACAAATACTTCATGGTGAGCATAAGCAAAGTAGTGCTTCATAACAGCTTATACTTTAAACTTTAAATGAGCCAATAAGTGTAGTGTTCAGGATCGTTACTTTTGAGATTCATTCAAGGATGTACAAATTAAGACGATTTTTTAGAATACAACTTTCAGGTCTTCAAATAATGATCATTCCCATCCATCTAATACAAGCAAGAAATTTCAGAAACCTTCAACAAATTGTACGTTTCATTTTCAATTACAGAAATGTACGTTTTTTCATAGTATACACACAAGCAAATTACAACAGATTTCGAATTAAGTGCAAATTTTTAGGGGTACAAGTTTTCAGAACAAAGAGGTATAAGAAATGCATTTTTAAGGTCTGCAAAAGGTGTTAATATACATCCATACAATCAAAGAGATGTAATAGAATTAAGGAAAGATTTGTTGAGATCAACTAAGCGCAGGTGTGTAAGATGTGTACTTGTGATGGTCATTAGGATAAAGGTATTATTGATTTTAACAAAACGCTATTTATCAAATTAACATACAATTGTATTAGAAACATGCTTTCAATTAGAGAATATAGCTCTAGAGTATTGCCAAACACATAAGATACTATGCAAATACAGACTTAGGATGAAATAGAAGGAGATGATTCACGATCATCATTTTAAGGATGTTAATGTTCTATTCCGTATCCAAGAAAGAAAAATATTGATAGATTTATTCAATACAAAGCTTCTCCAAAGCATAAATCACTTTAAATGAAATTTAAAGGTTGTTCATGACAAGGACAACTTTGAAATTTAATCTATGTATATTTCTCAAGTTTCTTGCAGTTCTTCAAAAACAATTGGAGGAGGATGCATTTCAAAATGAATAGTTTACATCTTAAGCTTTGTACATCAAAGAAAATTTCTAAAAATATGTAACAGTTACCATCTTCGAGACAAATACCAGGGTATATCTTTCACAAATATCAATTTTCAGATTAAAGAAGAATGCAAATCAAATCTGCAATATTTTAGAGTATTTCGCAATTGGAGTTTCCATAATGCATCAAGTTTTTTAGGTCTTCAAGAAATCAAAGTCCATGTTGACCTAAAACCCCAACAGACTTGTGAGGTTTAAGGGTGTATCAATCAAGATTAAGCATGTACATGGGAAATACACCATCACTATGCTAAAGACAGTAAATAACAACATGCAAGATAATTTAATCCGAAAACTTCAATCTTTATTCATATTCAAAATGCATTACATTAATACATATGCATATCTTTTATTCTAACTCTCTTTATCTCAAATATGACACTCTCACATAAGTCTTCTGCGAGGCACACTTTACATAATAGCTTGATTACAATAAATATACAAAATACAATCTATTTCAAAGGTCACTTTCTTTGAATTCTGCCTCTGTCAACTTCTGACATGATATGGTGTGATTTATCTTCAATCCGCGGCATTCTGTCATCTTCTGCGGCTTCTTCTAGTGCTTGACATCTTTTCTTAGTATTTTGTAGCTTTACTTAGCATATCGCAGCTTCCTTATTTGTATCACGACTTTGTAGTCTTCTTTGGATTATTTCTTGTATGTGTGGCTTTACTTCGTTGTGTGGTTTCCTTTAGTATCTCGGGGCTATTTTCTTTAATTCATGGCCTATTCTATCCCTTCATGGCAATTTTTATCATTCCATGGATTTATAACTAAACTTTTGCCAGCAGTCCTTAAATATAATATTTTAGGTTTCAAATGTAGATAGATCATGCATTACAATAACTTATACAAAATAATGGTGAGATGTCAACATAAAATGAGTCTAGATTTGAATCAATGAACAATCAGAGCTCATAAACAATAATGAGAATGACTCATCGAGTTGGGAAAAATGGAAATGAGAAGAGTCAAATGTTGCACATCTCAAATTAGCAAAGCTAAATAAAACACATATCCACATAATCAGAGCCCGAGCTAAATGATCCCCACTACGAAATGACAAGTAAATACATTGAAAACCCATAATCAACAATTTAAGGTACATGTACTACCTTTTTCATGACAATAGTCACCCAATTTTAGAGGTCAATTAATTAATAGAAGATCTAAAGACAATATGAAGGCACGAGCAGTTGGAATAAGCCACAGATTAATACAAGAATACCATAGAGCCATTATATATTATGGTGAGATGAAACAGACAAAGTGAGTCATAGATATAAATACCCTTGTAACCCCTATTAAAACAAAAGACAAAAAGGGGCCCGCTCCTCCTCCGATGCTTTGTGACACCACATGGCATCACCTGATGTCAGTGGAAGCGCAGGTCTATGTACCCTCTTAGCCCTTCGGGGAGTTAAGAAAAATTACTCCCCATCGTCCCACTTTCCCTGTGTTAGCTTAGGTGACACCACATGTCCCCTAAATACTCGCAGGAGCGCGGGCACAAAATCTACTTTTCACCCCGCACGGGAGAATTTGCAAATTATCTCTTGCCACCCCACTTTTCCCTGTGCTGCCTTAGGCAGTGCCACGTGTCCCTTGTGGACTTACAAACCCGCAGAAGCATGGGTGCAAATGTGTTTTTATTTCTCCCACACGGGAAAATTTCTAGAGGTCTTCCCGTTGCCCACTAACCCGCCCTTTGGGAAAATTTTCACCCCTATGCCTGCTCTTGTGGAAAATTTCCACCCCAAGGCCCGCCGATCCATAACTTGAGAAATATGAGGAGTTAGGAGGACTTCTTTATATCAGTATAAAGGTGAGGAAATTTCCTATCCAATGGGAATGATTTAGAGAATTTTTTTTAATGTGTTAAGTGTGAGAAAAATCAAGTTGAAACTTTAAGCATGTCAGAGGATGGGTATGATGAGGAATTTCCCTCTGAACCTAATTGAACCTTATAACCCTAAATTATGGACCTTAGGACCTCTAACAATTTTTAATAAAAGAAAAGTATGTTCTAGTGGATTAGAATTGTTCTGGAACTTGTTGGTGATAGTTGTTGTCTCGTCACCTAGTTGTAGATTCTTTTTATTAAAAAAAAAATATTCCATAATTTTCCTAACTAATCCTAGGTTGTTCTTGGGTCTCAACTGGGTTGTTTTAACAGGTGTTACAACCCTAAAAATTTGGTGGTGAAACTGATCTAGAATATAGATCTTGAGAGTATCAGTGACGACACAAAAGGGGGAAAAACTAGAGCTTATGTGGTTGGAATTCCATTGCTAATACAGGATTAGATAATGATAAAAACAAATCAAAACTGGAACAATGACAGATATAGAATAAAACATCTCAGTGAAAGATAAATCCCACAATGTTAGGTGTTGGTATCCAAATTGATTCTCCCATGGGGGTTGAGAAACATCATGAAACTGGCAAGATGCATAGAGATAGCCAGACCATGATATGATTCATTTTGTAGCCGGGGATTAGATTCGTATGGCTCTTTGTCACTCGGGCATTGGACAAGTGGATAGCACCTCACTGAGGGTTTTATCTACCCCCACTACTTTAGGTTGTGCCTTCAACCTAGGTGAGAGGACTCGTTCTATAACCCATATTTGTGGAGGACATCGAGAGACCCTTCTCTGCATAATGATCATGAGAACCTTGAAGAAATATGATCAATAGAACACAATCTAACTCTCACAAGATGTCACACTAGAGAGTGGATATGTTTCCTGGGCAATGGTTCGGGTTACTAAAGACAACAAATGAGTCCTTATTTTCCCTGCATACTTTTGAAATGGAATTTGTTTATTTGTGGGTACATAGTACAAATAAGGGTGGTTCATGTAGGATTCATTGTTCAAGAAATTTATTGGTGGGAAGTTAAGGAAGATAGAGCGGATTGTACCAGATCCTTGAGAGCCTTTACAGAGATTGGAAAGCTCAAAGACAAAATTCTTCAGAATAGCCAAGATATTCCTTCACCCATAAGGTGTGAATGAGTGGAGGCCCAGAGATGCACGATTTCACATACTCTTCGAGAATTCAACACAAAGTATCATTCTAAAGACTCAATTAAATGCTAGAAATCCCTGGATCGTCTCACCTAAGATACACTCATAGGATTACAAGTAATCTTTATCAACATAGTGAGAATAAAGTGATTTTAAATTGTTTATTTCATTACCAAATGAAGGCTCTTCTCAAAATGAAATTACAAATGGCACAATACTAACACACGAACGAGATGTTCTGTGACTTAGAGATATTTTAACATAAGATTGCAATAGGAATGAGAAAAAATATTTAAAAACATTATGAAATAAAACTAGACACAATAATGCACATGTTCAACACAGAGTCATTCAAAGTTCATCAGATTCAACGATAGGGGCAATTTTCTTAGAAAAATTTCTAAGCCTGTCAATGGTTGTACACTTGCAACCACCTTGACGTGATTCAATCCAATGACAAAAGAAAATGAACTGGTCTCTCAAATGGTCTCTCGGGAAAGTGGTTTCTCTCTGACTTTCTTAGAAACGTTAACCTGTAATCATTTGCAAGAGTATTCTCATTGCATTTATACATTTCACTTGCTCACTCATCCCAAAGTTTCCCCCAAAAAACAAGAATATTTGAGAAATCATTTTCTTGTTACAAGCTTGTCCCAGAAAGTGATGTTTAACAAATTTACAGTCAAAAGTGCCGGGTGGATAAATCATGAGCTGATCATGTTTCTCAGACCTTCAACTATGACTGGGATGCCACATAATTCTTTGATAGTCCTTCTAAATCCTCAAATGAGCACAGGCCCTCCATGTGTCCATGGTCTGACAAAGCTACATCGGTTGTTGAAAATTCTGACCGTGAGTAGAGCCAGCTGAAACCTCCAGGTGTCTCTTTTGTGAAACTACAAATTTCAAACCGAGAGGCGAATCCTCAAATGAGTGCATGCCCTCACATGGAAAATATTTTAGTTGAAGCGGGCCTGAGAATCTCAAAATGCCCCAGCAACCCACCTCTCTGCTTCTAACCTTTGATGTTGGCCCCAACAGAGTTGTGGATCATTTTATAACTTTCATCCTTCTCACAAAAAGGAAAAAACCTTCAAAATCCTTAGGTGACCCACCTCTCTACTTCTAACTTTTTATGTGGTCCCCAATAGGGTTGCAGATCATTTCATAACTTTTCTCCTTCGCATAAAAAGGAAAAAATCTGCAAATTATCCCAACGACCCGCCTCCTTGAGTTTTTAACTTGAAAAATAGAAACGTGTCCATCTTCAGGGTCAAAGTAATAATTTTTCCCTACCGCTTCATATTTTTTGAATATCCAATCAGAAACCATCAGGGCCGTCAGACCAATTTGGCACTTTTAATAAATGTAACAAAAAGACCCATTGGGCTACGTCCAATCAGAAAGGACCATGTTTCCACAGATGTTGGGACAAATTTTGATAGGGAAAACATAATAGTGGAAAAATAGAAGGAAGGGGAAACCCCGAATTCATGCCCAAATTACAATTTTTTTCTTATGGAAAAAGAAATGGTAAACAATACATGGCTCAATGTGATCCACGACCAAAGGAAAGGACTGAAAAATTAAATCCTGGTGAAGGAAAAGAGTTTCACACATCCATATAAGGAGAAAGAAAATACTTGAAACCATGCAGACTGAGATGTTTTGAACAAACATGGCAAGATTAAATTGAGCACCAACATTGGCTCTGACTCAGGGATGGGCACTCCCTACGAGTGCCGCAAGAACAAAATACCAAAACATGTGCCAAAATTTCATTGGGAAATGAAGTCAAGAACAAGCTTGAAAATTAAAAAAACAATAACCAATTCCCCCAAGAATGAACTGAGAAACCAAAAAAAACAAATCACAAAGAACTGGGACACACTGAATAAAAAAAAACCCAAAAACTGAACAAAAATAAAAGACTATACACTGTACAATGATGCATGCCTTGATTCTAAAAAATTAGTGAAGGAATTTTTTCAAGTGCATACCATTAACAAGAAACTCATGCAATTACCCATATAAGTCCTTTACGAAAAAAGTGTCTCTCTAATCCGAATGTCAATAGAATAAGGGCCCATCCATAATGTGTCAAACTTTCCATGTTTTCCCTTATCCTCATGTATGCTATCCCATAGTGCACCAAATCTCCCACACTGAAAGCTCTTGGATTCACCTTTTTATCAAATTGTTTCTTCAATTTCTCCCTGAAATTCATGTGTCTTTGGTGGGTCTCTCTTCTCTTTTCATCAAATTCAACAATTTGATTAATACGAGAATTATAGTGATTGACCCCCTGGTCCTCCAATTGTTGGATAAATTGGTAAGAAGATAATTACATATGTAGGGGAATTAGAGCTTGAGTTCTATACACTAATTCAAATAGGCTCTTTCCAGTAGCTCTTTTAACTTTGATTTTATCAGCTAAAACAACAAACTTCAACTTCTCACCCTACTTCCGTTAGTTTAATTCCAAGGTCCTTTTGATTGTCTTCAACAAATTCTTGTTGCTTGATTCTAATTGTCCATTACCTTGGGGATTATAATTTGAAGCATATGCTAAATTTATCCCATACTCATGACACATGGTTACCAAAGGTTTGGCTCAAAAAATCATAGCATTTTCAGTAACTATCTTAGTACGCACTCTAAAACTATAAATTCTATGATTCAGAATGAAGTCCATAAAAATTTGGTGGTTATATTTCTTGTTAGGGATTGCCTCCACCCACTTGGTTTAGTAATTAGTTGCCACCAATATCCACTTGTGTCTTGCACTTCAAGAATTAGAAATCTCACCAATGAAGTCCATTCCCCACTGCTTAAATGGGGCTTCAATTGATACAAGCTAAAAAAGGGAGGTACCTTGAAGCTTTTAATCTTCCTAAAAACCATTGATAACTCTCACACTTTCTTACCACTAGAGTTGTATCTCTAAAAAGAGTTGGCAGTGTTATCAAAAATTCACCCCCCAGGGTAATTTTGATAACATGCATCAAATAAATTTGTCCCAGGTAGATAGATTGACTTAAGGCCCAAAATCATGTTTTTTGGGGTCCCTCGGCTTCTCTCTAACTCTCCCATACAAGAAGAAATCCCAACAAGTTGAGAAAATGTGAAAAATTTGCAAAAACCAAGCTTGGGGCAGAAAAAAATCATGAAAATCGACTAAGTCCTAGTCCAGGCGATCCTTGGGACAATTGGGACATCGGGACGCGCCGGGCCTAAAAAGCCGATTCAGGCGAAGGAGGAGAAAATTTCCCAAGTCTTCGTTTCGCACAGTTAGGGACATCTGGGACAAAAGTACGCAAAAGACGCGGATCGGCCGGTTTGGTGCAAGTCAATATATTTCAGGCGAGCCGGAGGAATTTGTTCCAGGCAGTCTGGGACAATTGGGACAAAAGTACGCGGAGGACGCGAACCAACCGATTCTTCCGAAATAGAGAACTTTCGTTTGGGACATCTGGGCCAAAAGTACGCACGGGATGCAGAGAGCCGAAAGAGCCGAGAACCAATGCAAATGTCCCACGTGTCTTTGCCGCAAAGAGGGACAGGGAAGCCCAAATCAGGCGGTTCGGAGAAATTTGTCCCAGCAGTTTGGGACATCCGGGCCAAAAATATGTGAGGGACGCGAAAACCTGGAAAATCCGCCAACGAATTAGGAAACGCCACGTGTCACAAGGGGAAGCCCAATAGAATTTGCTAAGTGTTGGCCGAAATTTCAAAGGGCAAGGTTTGAAGGGGTGGCCCGAGCTAATAAAACAACACCACGTGTCCAATGGAGCAGGGAGGTGTGGAGCTTAGGGAGAACTTAGGAAATTTGGCAAAAATTTTGGCCAAAAAGATAGAAGGTAAAAGCTTCCCCCGCGCCCCTGTCCTCCAACCAAATCATGCCACGTTTCCCAAGTGGCGGGGGCGTGGGGAAAAAATGGAAAATTCTCCAAAAGTATAAAAAGGTCAAAAATTCAAAGGAAATCCCACAGAAAGGTGGAGGAGAGAGAATTTCTTATCCAATCAGCACCTGACACGTGTCATCCAAGTGGCAGAGCGCAAGAAAATTTCAAAAAATCCGTTTTGGCCTTTTTTGTGCCCTAAATCTTCATATCACCATAACTTTCGATCCAGAGCTCAGATTTTCATGTTCTTTATATCAATTGAAAGCTGATGAAATTCTCTATAGGATTAAGGGGTCAATCTTGCATTTTGGTTCAGTTAGGAGAGAGAAAATCAAGAAACCTCTCTGGTGTGTAGTAATGGCCAGAAGCGACATTTCAACAACCAGTCTAATGCAAATGGGTCACATTCTTCTTCAGCACGGCTAGAACTGACGTTTCAACAATTGATTTAATGCAAATGGGTCGCATTCTTCTTCAGCATGGCTAGAAGTGATGTTTCGACTACTGATTTTAATGAAGGATGCGTTTTGGTCAATGGTTGTACTGCTTGCACATTTTCCCGCGTTTCTCTCTCATGGGCTCGACCCATGCATTGTAAAAAGCAAGCTTTGGCTTAGAGATTAGTGGTGGTTCATCTTTTTAGCTCTGCCCTCCCCTTCTTTCCTTCTCTAGGGTTGAAAATGGAGTTCGAACCTCCTCCTTTGCTTTGTAATGGTTTTTTTGCCTTTTACTATTGAAATGATGTTTTGTGCAAACTTCTGAAGCAACAAAAACATGTTTTGTGATGCATCTTTCCATCCTTGCTCATTTTCTGCTTGTTTTCTTCTTGCCTCTCTTCATTGCAGGTATTTGTGCACTTTTGAATGTTCATTGCAGGTTTGGAGCTGTGTTCATGGAGTTTTGGGACATTTTCTATGTGAAACCTATCCTTGGGCCTGTGATGCATCTGTCCATCCTTCCCATTGCTCACCTCTCTTTGTTCCATGGCAGTTTTGATAGATCTTCAACATTATCCTTCTCTGGTGTATCATCGTTTTAGTGTAGGCTTTTGCTGTTTTTCCGTTTTCTCTCTCTCTTTGTCTCCTTGGCATGGTTAGATTAGGATTAGATTAGCTTGCCTGCACTGCAATAGCTTGTGGCAGGTAGTTTAGGAGCAGGAAACAACCTTCTTTGGAGATTCCTTTCTCATTTCTGCAAGTCCCACACTTGGAGAAAGGTTTCAATGTTGTGCAATCACACTGGATGCTAGAGTGATCAACCTAGAGATCTGATCAACATCCAGGGGTGCTGTGATTTTGCATCAACAATTTTGGCACGCCCGGTGGGACAATGAGAGGTCTTCCACTTCATCTTTGCAAGTTGATGTGTTCCTATGAAGATTTCAGCCTTTGGAGGCACTTGCAAACACATCTGGCGACTCCATCTGATCAGCAACGCATTTCTAAAGTTGCAGACCAGTTTTTCATCCATTCCCATCCATATTTCTTTCCATCTCTTTCATTCTTTTCCATTCCTTGAAGTTGTGCAATCATGACTTCATTTCCATTATGGAATCCACATTTTCAACAACAACAGTTTATCACACCTCCAACATGTTTTACAAATCCTCCAAATCAGCATTTTGAGCATTCAAGATCAGTATGCATACCCATATGAGCAGCAATGCCAAAATCATTTTGGCTATGGAGCTTTCCAAGAGCAAGAGCATGCATATAATGAAGACAATCAGATGCAAGATGTTGGTCTGTTGGAGAAAATCCAAAAGATGCAGGTAAACATGGTGCAGTCCAGAGCAACAACTCAAATGAGAGCTTTCAGAATTGGTTTCAGGACTCCTTGTCCATGGGGAGGCCCATTTCCAAGACACTTCAGCCCTCAGGAGAAGCTTGACTTCATGATTGCAAGGCTGCCATTGCTTGCAAAGTGGATTGAAGAAATAGAGGTGTATGAGAGGACTTTTTAGTAACCTTGTCAACGGGTAAGCACGCCATCTCATGCCTTTCTTTTTCCTCTTTCCCAATCTATTTTATCTCAGCAGTGTCAAGTTCTAAACTCCCCATCTACTGTCCCAAGTGTTGAATCCATTTCTCCACCCCCTAGTCTTCCACCACACCTCAATTCTTTTTTCCTTTTTCCTTCCAAACAGTCATCCCCTCCACAAGAGCTAATAGAAATACCCCCTCCTCCAAAGAAACAAGAGTTTCTACCTCCACCACCACAAAAAAATTCCAAATCAATTGAGTTACAACCCATCCCTCCTCTTGCATTCCCAATTCCATGTGGGAAAGAAGAAATTGCAAAAATCAGTCATCAAGGACAGTAAGAGGAAGAGCTGTCATCACCAATCCGGCACTATGATAATTCTTCACCGGGAACTCCTCGTGCTATGATTATTTACTAATGCACAGCCTTTGGTTTGGTGGATGTAATCTGGAAACAAAACAACAACATAACACAAGAATACCATCGACTATGATAAGACAAAATGATAATAAATTTGAAATATCAAAGTAAATTATAATATTAACATGAAATTGTTATAATCTCACCCATGAGGTACTTCAACAATACTGTGGGAGAAACTTTACAATTACACCTCTTGACGGCTTCTTCAGCACACCTTTAAACTGATGGCTTCCTTTGCACACTTCCTACAATATTTCTCACTACTTCTTTCTATGCTAAATGAGGGGGATGGCCTCTCTATTTATAGAACTTCCAGGCTTATCCATCTTATCTCTAAGATAGGATAAGAAATCCACTCTGACGAATCATATTCCATACCTTAACTCTTATCTGTACATGTAAGCTTATCTCTTAAGATAAGATAAACCTTATCATTTCACATGGGTTCCACACTTTTAGACTTTTTACAAATAAAAAACACAAAATATTTATGACCTCACTCATTGTCCTTATTACCAATATAATATTTCTAATTCCTAATCATGTAGACCCTACTTCTCTAATTACCCAAACTTTGACATTTTAACATTACCGGACCACTTACGACAAATATTTACTTTTTACAACATTCCTATTGTACTTTGACTATTACCGTACTCCACATTATTGGCGGCACCATACTGATGGCACCGTTATCTTCTATCAGACGCTACTACTAATTATACTTAACATCCTATTCCTAATACATACATTAATGAAATAGAAATTACAAAGGAAAATTTTAGTGTTGACATCTTCCCCCTTCCTAGCTTCTACTCCGTCCTTGGATTAGACTATTCTGGTGCTTGGAAAATCTTCAACTTGTCGTGGTTGACCCATTTCATAATGGGAGTGCCATCCAATTCCTCCAGTCGGTACGTACCATTTTCATGCACAACTGCTATTTTGTAGGGCCCCATCCATTTTGGAAGAAATTTTCTCTATCTTCTTTTTTTGTATCTGGAATCATATACTAGAACCAAGTCATTCACATGAAATGGAGACCACCGGATCTTTTGATCAAAGTATTCCTTCTGCTTCATTTTCTTCTTATGACTTGTATCCTTTGCTATTTCCCTCATTTCCTCTAGCAAATGAAGATGTACCAACCTTTCTTTTACTGAATCACTTTTATCCATCCTTTCATTTTTCATAACTTTCACAGTGGGAATATCAAACTCAATAGGAGGAACTGGATCAATGCCATAGGCCAACTGAAATGGAGAGTATCATGTTGCTGACTTTGATGTTGCCCTATATGCCCACAATGTTGCATGAATCCTTTTATCCCATTTACGTACCTGCAAGGCTGCATCTTTTGCTAGAATTTGACACAACACAAAATTTGTTCATTCCACCTGTCCATTTTTGCTTGGCTTGTATGTTGTTGCCTTCCTGTTCTTAATAGGAAACTTATTGACTAGGGCTTCTACCACCTCATTAATGAAGTGGCTTCCTTGATCTGTTACAATTTCTAATGGACAACCAAATCTGGTGACAATGCGTTCATATATGAACCTTACCACTTCATCCATGGAAGTTGTTTTTAATGGCCTAGCTTCAACCCACTTGGTTAAATAATCTGTGGCAACTACAATATACTTATTTTTGCATGAGGTAGTTGGAAGTGGACCTACAATGTCTATTCCCCACTTTTCAAAGGGACCAAGTGGAAGAATAGGACATAATGGAGCTGATGAAGTATTATGGTTACCATGTGTTTGACAAATATCACATGTCTTACAATAGTTATAACAATATTTAAAAAGAGTGGGCCAGTGATAACCTGCATCCAAGATCCTTCTTACTATAAGTTGTCCAGAGACGTGCCCTCCACATGTACCATTGTGGAATTCTTCTAGCAGCTCCTTCCCTTGATCATGTCCAACTGCCCTCTTGTAGTGTCCATCAGGTCCTATTTGAAATAATGCTCCATGCAGAATAGAATATGGACAACTGGATTGAGTAATCTTTCTCTTAGTCTTTACATTGGCACCATCAGGAAACTTGAATTCATTCAGATAATTCCAAATATCTATGTATTCACTAGGGATTGTGTCAAGGGAGAAAAATGTTGCATCGGGAAAATCATCATCATCACAAGATGATCCTAAACCATCATAGGCTTGAGAGAGTGCATCTGCATTGACATGTTTCTTTCCTGGCCTATCTATAATATCAAATTCAAATTCTTGTAGCAAAATTATCCATCTTGCTATCCTCCCTGATGGGTTAGGCTTATTGACAATATATTTTAGAGCCTGATGATCTGTTACAACTATAAATTTATTCCCAAGCAAGTAATTCCTAAACTTCTTTACAGCAAAAATGATAGCGAGAGACTCTTTTTCAGTTACAGTATAGTTTACCTCAGCACTACTCATTTTTCTGCTCCCAAAGTAAATTAGATGTTCATTCCCATTTTCATCCTTTTGGCTCAAAGTACTTCCTAGTGCTGCATCTGAGGCATTAGTGTACACAATGAATGGCTTGTTCCAATCTGGATTCTTTAAAATAGGTGAAGATACCAGGGCTTCCTTCAGTTGTCCAAAAGCTTCATGCGCCTTATTTCCTGGTTCATAAGTAACATCCTTCTTCAAGAACTAGGTTAGTGGCTGTGCAATCTTTGAGAAATTCTTGATGAACCTTCTATAGTAACCCACATGGCCTAAAAATGATCTCAACTTACTTCTATTCATAGGAAATGGTAAATCTTTGATTTTTGAAACTTTATCAGGATTAGTACCAATGCCATCTCTGGATACAACATGCCCTAACAAAACACCTTTAGAACATCCAAAGACACATGTTGTAGGGTTTAGTGTGGCTTGTGCTTCATCTAACCTTTGAAATGTTGTCTCCATCTGGTGCAGGTGGTCCAACTTGCTCCCATAGATGCAAAAATCATCCAGAAATACTCTGATGAAGGTCCCAATGTAAGGTTTAAACACCCTATTCATCAAATGCTGGAATGTTGCTGGAGCATCACACAACCCAAAAGGCATAACTCTATAAGCAAACGTTCCCCAAGGAGTGGTGAACGTGGTCTTCAGCTGATCTTTCTCTGCTATACGAACTTGGTTGTAGCCGCTATATCCATCAGCAAAACTATAGCACTCCTGGCCAGCTACTTCGTCCAAGATCTTATTTGAAAATGGAAGAGGGTAATGATCCTTCTTTGTTGCCTTATTGAGCTTCCTGTAATCAACACAAATGCGTAGCTTTCCATTCTTTTTATTGAGATCACAATGGGAGAAACCCATTCTGAATTCTCCATAGCAAATATGAATCCTGCATCAAGCAACTTATCAATTTCTTCTTTTACAGTCTTGGAAAAATTAGGATTCATTCTATATGGCATTTACTTTATGGGCTTAGCACCATCTACCAACTCAATAGAATGTTCTACCCAACTTACTTGACAGAGTTCCTTGTAATCAAAAGTGAATAGGTGTATGTACCTTCGAAAGAGCTGGAGGTAGGATTCCTTCTCACTCTCCATCACAGCATCACCAATCTTTATTTGTTGGAGACGATCATCAACTTCTTCTTCAAATAATTTTATAGGGTCATGAGTTGGTGTGACTAGAAAGATATCCATGACTGAAACATCAACCTCACTTTCTTCATCTTCAGTGTCCACTTCACTAGTACTAGAGTAATCAGAGGATGTCCAATCATCAATTTCATCACTTGAATCCACAAGTTCTGCCTTATGATGTCGAGGGATCACATTTATCTTCACCCTCTCTCTACCACGTCCAAGTGTCATGAAACCTTCATTCCAGTAGTTTCTTGCATGCACTCTCCTTAGCCATGGTCTTCCCAATAGCATTGGGTACGCAACATTACCATTTTTCATCACCTGAAAATCTACCACACATACAAGACCTATAACAGATATTGCCACATTTGAAACTACACCTTCTGGTTTAGTTTTTCCTTTATTTAATGACCTTAACATAAGTGTTGAAAGGAAATCAATTTTTAAACACAACATATTCATTATAGACCTGGTCATTACATTAACTCCAGCACCTTCATCAACTAAGACATCATGAATTGAAATACCATTACATAATACCTCAGCTTGTGGAGCACAGGGATCCACCTCTGCCTCCAAAATAGGGACCTCAACCTCCTTCCTTCGTCAAGAATTGAATCCACTTCGCAGCTACCGCCTCTTCTCAGAAGACATAGCCAAGTGTTGACCATATGGAATATTTGCAGGCCTTTTGGATAGATCTTCCAAGATGGAGTATGGTCCTTACCCCTGTGAAATCAGAAAATCCTGCACACCCAACTTTCTTCTCCTATGTGTCTTACTAGTTTCTCCTTTCATCTTCTTAGGATCAGTTCCATCTTGATTATCTTTTTCTTTCTTTCTTTTTGTTACAAACACATCTACTTCATTATTTCTGCTCTTATCCACTACATCAAAAGAATTCACAGGTGCTTTTCCTTTATCATTATCTCCTTTACTAGATGTAGAAGCTCTATTTGGACAATTATACTTATAATGACCCTTTTTATAACAACCATAACAAACAACTTCAGAAATATTTCTTTTTGGACCTCTATCTCCTCCCTGAGAACTAAATTCCTTTCCTTGAAGAAGATTAATAGTTAACTGACCCATATTTTTTAGCAGATCTTCATACTCAGTAGGTGTACTAGGAGAAATATTTGTGCTCACTGGGAGTGGTTGTGGATTCTGGACCAAAGGTGCTGGTGTAGGCTCTACTTTAGCAATAATTTCTTTGGGCTCCTCTTCCATGCTTTCTTCTTGCCTTCTTGCAATCTTCTTTGCTTGTTCAATGGTAGCTGGGCGGTCATACTTCACTCGTTGTCTAATCTCTGGCTTCATCCCAAGAATGAAGTGCTTACATAGGATATTATCCATGCCATTCATCAAACCATCTGCTAATCCTTCCTTCTGGATATGGGCATCGAGCTTCCTCCTTAGCTCTAGAACATGAGCATGATAATCCCTTATCTTCTCCTTCTCTCCTTGGGATAGCTTTGTGATCTCGATCATGAGATCTGCATATTTCTGTTGCCCACCAAATTCTTCAAGAAAACTTTCAGTTAATAAATCCCATGAATTTTTCCCATTATCACTTAGTGTTTCAAACCACCTAAGTGCTGAACCATCCAAAAAGGTAGGAAAAAATTCCGTCCATTGTTCCCTTCTTATGAGGCCATTACAAATACAAGATCATTTAAACTCTTGAATGAAAGAGCAAGCATATTCATTAGATTGGGCTGAAAAAATAGGAATCTTCCCCATTTTCAAAAGTAACCACCGTGAAATACCAACCCACAAGTACAATCAACAAGACTTATGTGCACAAATAATTGGAATCACTATACTAGAAAGTGACTTTACACCTTTCTACAGTAAAATAGAAATGACCACGGTAACCTATGGTAAAACTTGACTTATTGCGGTAAAAACTGACTTTACTATGGTAAACACTATTCACATTAAAAAGTGAAGTTACTGCGGTAAATACTATTCACGGTAAAAAGTGACTTTACTGCGGTAAATACTATTCCCATCAAAAATGACTTTACCATGGTAACTACTATTCATGGCAAAAATGACTTTACCATGATAACTACTATGCACAGTAAAAACAAGGTTACCCTCTAATTGATTTTGGACTCAGTGGGAATATCTCTCTAGAAAATCCACCAACGAGGAATGATCCTGCCAACGGAACCAAAATGTCATCACCAATCCGGCACTATGATAATTCTTCACAGGGAACTCCTCATGCTATGATTATTTACTAATGCACTACCTTTGGTTTGGTGGATGTAAACTGGAAACAAAACAACAACATAACACAAGAATATTATCAACTATGATAAGACGAAATGATAACAAATTTGAAATATCAAAGTAAATTATAATATTAACATGAAATTGTTACAATCTCACCCATGAGGTACTTCAACAAGACTATGTGAGAAACTTTACAATTACACCTCTTGATGGCTTCTTCAGCACACCTTTAAACAGATGGCTTCCTTTGCACACTTCCTACAATATTTCTCACTACTTCTTTCTATGCTAAATGAGGGGGGTAGCCTCTCTATTTATAGAACTTTCAGGCTTATCCATCTTATCTCTAAGATAGGATAATAAATCCACTCTGACGAATCATATGCCATATCGTAACTCTTATCTGTACATGTAAGTTTATCTCTTAAGATAAGATAAACCTTATCATTTCACATGGGTTCCACATTTTTAGAATTTTTAAAAATAAAATACACAAAATATTTAAGACCTCACTCCTTGTCCTTATTACCAATATAATATTTCTAATTCCTAATCATGTAGACCCTACTTCTCTAATTAACCAAACTTTGACATTTTAACATTACCAGACCACTTACGACAAATATTTACTTTTTACAACATTCCTATTGTACTTTGACTGTTACCCTACTCCACATTATTGGCGGCACCATACTGATGGCACCGTTATCTTCTATCAGACACTACTACTAATTATAATTAACAACATCATATTCCTAATACATACATTAATGAAATAGAAATTACGGAGGAAAATTTTAGTGTCGACAGAGCCAAGAAGAAAAGAAATAACAGACAACTTGAGGGTTTGGGCTGCCAAATTTGGGATGACAAAGATCCCCTTGATGGTTAAACCTACAGAAGAGGCTAAGAAATGGTGGTCAGGACTGATTTTGTTGCAGCAGAAGAAGAAGATCATGCAGTCCTAACTTGTCCTCTAGAGCAGCAGATTGTAGAGTTTGACTTGGAAAACATCATACTGGAGGAAGAGTTCAATCAAGAGAAAGATTGTCTTCAAACATTGGAGGAAGGAGAAGTTGCTCCAGATCCAAAAGAAGAGGAGCATATTCTAGTTGTGGAGGAGAAAAGTGCATATCCAAGGGCTTTGAGCACAAAGTAGGCTATAGGAGAACCTTCAGTTCTTCTCTCTACTTCATGTCTCTCAAGTTCTATTACTGAAGAGGAGTTTGATCTCTCAAACTCAATGTTGGAGGGTGAAAGAAACCATGGTGGTCAAGTTACAGATCAAGAAGAAACCATGGAGGAAGTGGAGGAAGTGGTAGTTTAGCATTTGCATCATTCTCTCTTTCATCATCCACATTCCAAACACTTGAGTCTGCTGTCATGAAGGAGAACATTCATTTGCAGCAGCCTGCATCTTATAGCAGCTCTTTGGAACGAAGATTGGAAGATTTTAATCTTTCATGTTCTTCATTGGAGGAAGAGAAAGGACAGAGGAATTCCACCATTTCTTTCACACCATCCATTCTGAAGGTTCTACAAGAGAACTCCATTCTTGGAGTTGAAAATCAGAGCTATGGGCATATCAAACGGATCATACCTTGCCCAATCAGGTATTTGGCTTCATTGGAGCCAAAGGAGAAGTCACAACCAGTCATGCTTGCTTCTGAACATAAGGATGAGCTCCAAAGTACCAAGGATCAGCTGTCATACCTCTTCAATCCAGATGCAGAGTGACTAAAAGAGGTATTGAATTCACCTTCAGCTGATACCTTGATGATTTGGTTAGAAGACTAGCTTCTTGTTGATTTTCCACTCATCCTAACAGCCATGATCAGCTCCAAATCAATTACATGGCTGCCACTTTTGAGAAAGGGAAGCTATTTCTCAGAACCAATTGCAGGGTTTGTTTAGCTTGCCTTTGCTCCATTTAGAGTAGAGTAGGTAGGTTTTCTTTGAGCAGAAGAAGTGCTTGTGCACACTTTGCATGTTCCATTTGGAGCATGTATGATTTTAAGTTCTGTACATAGTTTTTGGTGCTGCTGGTTTTTCTCTTGCATAGTCCGTTTCAGTGGCATTTTGGTGAGGAATGACTCCATTTCAGTGGGTTTCCAAGCGGTTCAGAGGGAAGTTTTCAAAGTTCAGATCAATTTTCAGGCTACTACTCATGACTCCATGCCCAATGGATTGCTTCAGGCTACTGATCATTCATCTAGCAGGCAGATGACCCTGCTGAGTCGTCAAAACTGTTATCCAAAATTCACCCCCAGGGTAATTTTGATAACATGTATCAAATAAATCTTTCCCAGGTAGATAGATTGACTTAAGCCCCAAAATCATGTTTTTTGGGGTCCCTCAGCTTCTCCCTAACTCTCCCATACAAGAAGAAATCCCAACAGGTTGAGAAAATGTGAAAAAATTGCAAAAACCAAGCTTGGGGCCAAAAAAAATCATGAAAATCGGCTAAGTCCTAGTCCAGGCAGTCCTTGGGACAATTGGGACATTGGGACGCACCGGGCCCAAAAATCCGATTCAGGCGAAGGAGGAGAAAATTGCCCAAGTCTTCATTTCATACAGTTAGGGACATCTGGGACAAAAGTACGTGAAAGACGTGGATCGGCTGGTTTGGCGCAAGTCAGTCCATTTCGGGCGAGCCGGAGGAATTTGTTCCAGGCGGTCTGGGATAGTTGGGACAAAAGTACGCGGAGGATGTGAATCATCTGGTTCGGCCAAAATAGAGAAATTTCGTTTGGGACATCTGGGCCAAAAGTACGCACGGGATGCGGAGATCCGAAAGAGCTGAGAACCAATGGAAATGTGCCACGTGTCTTTGCTGCAAAGACGGACAGGGAAGCTCGAATCGGGCGGTTCAGAGGAATTTGTCCCAGACGGTTTGGGACATCCGGGCCAAAAAAACGTGAGGGACATGAAAACTTGGAAAATCCACCAATGAATCAGGAAATACCACGTGTTACAAGGGGAAGCACAATAGAATTTGCTAAGTGTTGGCCATAATTTCAAAGGGCAAGGTTTGAAGGGGCGACCCGAGCTAATGAAACAATGCCACGTGTCCAATGGAGCAGGGAGGTGTGGAGCTCAGGGAGAAATTAGGAAATTTGGCAAAAGTTTTGGCCAAAAAGCTAAAAGGTAAAAGCTTCCCCCGTGCCCCTGTCCTCCAACCAAATCATGCCACGTGTCCCAAGTGGCGGGGGCGCGGGGAAATAATGGAAATTTCTCCCAAAGTATAAAAAGGTCAAAAATTCAAAGGAAAGCCCATGGAAAGGTGGAGGAGAGAGAATTTCTCATCCAATCAGCACCTGACACGTGTCATCCAAGTGGCAGAGCGCGGGAAAATTTCAAAAAATCCATTTTGGCCTGTTTTGTGCCCTAAATCTTCATATCGCCATAACTTTCGATCCAGAGCTTGGATTTTCACGTTCTTTATATCAATGGAAAACTGATGAAATTATCTACACGATTCTTAGGTCAATCTTGCATTTTGGATCAGTTTGGAGAGAGAAAGTCAAGAAACATCTCTAGCGTGTAGTAATGGCCAGAAGTGACGTTTCAACAACCAGTCTAATGTAAATGGGTCGCATTCTTCTTCAGCACGGCCAGAACTAACGTTTCAACAACTGATTTAATGCACATGGGTCGCATTCTTCTTCAGCATGGCCAGAAGTGATGTTTTGACCACCGATTTTAATGAAGGATGTGTTTTGGTCAATGGTTGTACTGCTTGCACGTTTTCCCACATTTCTCTCTCATGGGCTCGACCCATGCAATGTAAAAAGCAAGATTTGGCTCAGAGATTAGTGGTGGTTCATCTTTTTAGCTCTGCCCTCCCCTTCTTTCCTTCTCTAGGGTTGAAAATGGAGTTCAAACCTCCTCCTTTTCTCTGTAATAGTGTTTTTGCCTTTTACTATTGAAATGATGTTCTGTGCAAACTTCTGAAGCAACAAAAACATGTTTTGTGATGCATCTGTCCATCCTTGCTCGTTTTCTACTTGTTTTCTTCTTGCCTCTCTTCATTGCAGGTATTTGTGCACTTTTGAATGTTCATTACAGGTTTATAGCTATGTTCATGGAGTTTTGGGACATTTTCTGTGTGAAACCTATCCTTGGGCCTATGATGCATTTGTCCATCCTTCCTATTGCTCACCTCTCTTTGTTCCATGGTAGTTTTGATAGATGTTCAACATTCTCCTTCTCTGGTTTATCACCGTTTTATTGTAGGCTTTTGCTATTTTTCCCTTTTCTCTCTCTCTTTGTCTCCTTGGCATGGTTAGATTAGGATTAGATTAGCTTTCCTCCACTCGAATAGCTTGTGGCAGGTAGTTTAGGAGTAGGAACCAGCCTTCTCTAGAGATTCCTTTCTCATTTCTACAAGTCCCACACTTGGAGAAAGGTTTGAATGTTGTGCAATCACACTAGATGCTAGAGTGATCAACCTAGAGATCTGATCAACATCCAGGGGTGCTGTGATTTTGCATCAACAGGTAGGTTGCTTTCTGCCATTAGCTTTGCTAGGCCTAATCCTCTGACCAATTATGTATTTTGTATGTCCATTTCATATTATTGCAATTTATTTTCCCATCGACATCTTTTACTTGAAATTTTCATCTCTAATAGGATATCTTTAACCATGGTAGGGTGAAAATAAGCTATGACTTTAGAGCTCAAAATATATAGCCTAAATTTTTTTTATGGCTTTGACCAAAGCAAAGGATTGTTTCTCCATGATAGTGTACTTTAACTCTACCCCTTGTAATGCTTTACTAAAGAAATAAATTGGCCTTTCAGTTCCTTCATCATCCTTTTGTAACAAAATAGATGCAATGATATTCTCTGAAGTAACGGAAAACATTTGGAAAGCCTTTTTATAATTAGGAGCTGCTAAAGAAGGGGCATTCTTCAATGCTTCCTTAATCTCAGTAAAGGATTGAATAGCTTCTTCTTCCCATCTAATGCTCTGATCCTTCTTCAACATACTAGTTAATGGGATACTTAATTCAACAAATTTGGAAATAAATCTCCTAATAAAATTTATTTTCTAGAAAAAAGACTGAATTCCATTTTTGGTTCTTTGAATAGGAACTTTTCTAATGGATTCCACTCTCTCAGGATCAATCATGACCCCCTCTTTTGACACTGTATGTCCAATCAACTTTTACTTTTATATTCCAAAATAGCACTTCCTGGGATTCAGTGATATACCATATTCCATGCATCTTATCAACATCTTTTCTATATGTTACAGGTGATCACTTATTTTCCTTGAAAATACTGTCACAACATCCTGATACAAAACAACGAAGTCATTTATATATCCTAAGAATGCTACATCCATTTCACTTTAAAACATGGCTCCATCATTCATCAGGCCAAATGACATTTTGACATATACATAAGTTCCCCATGGAGTGGTGAAAGTGGTTTTGATCCACTTTGATTGCTTCACAACCACTTGGTTATACCTAGAAAAACCATCCAAAGTAGATAACAATTTTGAACTTGTAACCAATTGCAACATGTTATCCATAATTGGCAAGGGATAGTTGGGTTTAATTGATGCCTTGTTTAAATTTCTGAAGTCAACACACAATATTATATCCCCATTTTTCTTTCGAGAAGGTACCAGGTTTTCTACCCATGAAGAGTATCTTGTAGGTTGTATAATTCCTCCATCCCTTAAATTTTTCAAATCTTCTTGCATTCTTGAGGAAATGAGGTGATTAATTGGTCTATGTTCTCATTAAAAGGCTTGGTGTTAGCTACCAAAGGTATTTCATGTTAAAAAAGGTCTTCCCTGTATGCTTTCAGTTCTTAATATGACCAAGCCAAGCAGTCCCGATACGCCTTTAGCAAGTGGACATATGAATGATTTACATCTCTGTTAATGTTGGTACCTAGACATATTCTCCTTGGCCTATCCTCTATTCCCAGGTTATCTTATTCAACATCTCTCAAGGCTGACATGTGTCTATTAATAATGGAATCAACATTATCAAAATTTGATTTTAGTTCAACAAAACCTCTGGGAATAGTATTGGTTTTTAGTTGGATAATGTATTTACCAAACAGGGTCTCTTTTCCATCATTTACACAAACCAATGGTTCCCAGTCCATACTTTTATTGGAAAATTCCCTTTCATTCTATAGAAACTTTTGGACCAGAGCATCATTTTCAAACACCTTCTAGTGCTTGATATTGTCAGGGATAGATGTCTTGGTCAATATTTCAATATAATATTCACAATATAGAGACATTATACAATTTTCAAACTTAGATTCTGATACTAGCCCCTATCATGATGTATTATATTGAAGGAATCAAATATTTCAATGAAGTCCCAAACTGCATGCTTATATTATTTCATTCTTTGATACTTTGTAGCATACAAATTTCTAACTTGCTTGATTATCAACTTCGAATCTCCTTTAACAAAAATTTACTTGACACCATGTTTCCATGCAATCCTTAGACCCAAGAGTAGTGCTTCATACTTAGCATTATTGTTTGTGCACTCAAAATTGAGTTTAAAAGAAAAGTTAAACTCCTCTTGGCTTGGAGATATCAAAACAACACCAGCGCCATTTCTAGATCTAGAAAAAGCCACATTAAACATCAAGGTCCAAGGAGAACCAACCTGCTCAGAATACTTGCACTCATCAATTTTATGATCCTTATAATCAGCATAACCCACAAAGTTATGGACATCGACATTTGTGTACAATACTTCATAAGAAGCATTGTTTGAGTCCTCAATAATATGCAACATTTTCATCTCACCGTGTAACTTCACAAGGTTCCCCTCAATTGGTATGGTTGCATATGACATGTCCATTTGTACATTTCCACCCCCACTAGCTTCCCACTTTCTAGATAATAACATCCCCCATTTAGTAGGACAATCCACAATAACCACATTCATGGTTAAGCACTTTCTTGGAAAAGCTACCGATTTCACTACTAATCCTTTGACATACCCAATTACTGGCACTTCTATAGAATCCATGGTAGTACATTTCCCAAAATATGTTGTTACCTTGATATCTAACTCATTCATTACCTCAAGAGGCATTACATTACATGAATAAAACATGCAGTTATTTAGCAACCTATCTTTAATAATCAAAGTAGTAAAAAATGGATCCACATTAAGTTAACACTCAACCATAGAAGTTCGCAAATATACCTTAAGGGATTCTCCTAGTTCCTCTACTGCTTGTGGAATTTTGAATTCTACAATAATGGGAGGAACCTCTATATTATTAACACTTTTACCCCGAGTAATCTTTTCTTCCTTAAATCCCAAATATTTTAATGCCCTTTTCCTATGCTCAGGGATTCTGAGTAATTCAACAATGGGAACAGTGACCTTGATTTGACTCAAGATTTGGGCTATGTCATAAGGAACATATTTGGGTAGGGAAATGTTAGGAGGGATATTCATAGTTTCATATGATAATATATGATTTTTCAGAGTCTGGGCATGGGCAGGAGCACAAGTTTTATTTGGGGTAGTTAGGCCTTTTCCATATGTATCTTTCTTAAAGGTCTCCTTAGGGATACTGGTAAGGATTAGAACTTGTGGCCCTCCCCATTTGACAAACTTACTTCTGGTGTTATATTCTTTCTTTTGAGAAACTACTGCATTCATCAATAGTTTTTTGTCCACTTTTGAAGGGATCCGTCCATCATACTTTTTAATCATCAAAGCCCTTAAGTATTCAAAATAATGATTGGGAAGATCAAATGCTTGCACCATATCAATTTCAAAATTATTAATGGGAGGAAGAGGCAATACCTGATGGACGCAATCCCATAAATCTTAAGCAATTCCTGCACTTATCAATTCATTTGAGGTTGCCCCCTACCGTGATTTTGTACGGCATTCCATCATGCAGGCATCATCATTAGCTTCCTCAATTTACTAATCTACATCACATGGGGAGTGTGTCAAGAAACACCTATCACACCACTCAATAACATTGGCCTCCTCCACAACAGTAACCTTGGAATTCAAAGGATCAAGAAGCACTCTATTCTCCCTGGGTTGAGGTTGTTTATTTCCTGATCCCACAAGACCTTTCCCTCTGTCATCTACTTTTTGATCACCTCTGGGATGATTTCTAGATCTCTCCTGACTGTGTGGCTTGTGTTGACCCTAGGAAATTTTTCCTATCCCTTTTTCAGCTCTATCCATTTTATAGGATGTCTCTTTAACTGCTCCAACCAAATTTTTTTCAACCTCTTCTAGATCCATAGCATTTCTTGACTGAGGCTTATCAGGATTGATCAACTTAACACCCTATCTTTGAGGAGGCTTTCCAACTGCTTTGATGTTATTTTATATTTGTAAGGCCATGGTGAAAGGCTTCCTCAATATTTCCAAGTTCTTATCTCTCAAGTAATAAGCAGCCTTTTTATCAAAAGTGTTAGAATATTTTATAAAATAGGACACATCACTTGGCCTTAGGATTACAGGTAGCCTATTCAAGTTCTTATTGAACCAAGTATTGAAATCATGGAAAGATTCATTTGGATTTTTCTTAATATTTTAAAATTCAAATAAAAGGAACCTAGATCTGTCTTATCCCCATATTGCAATCTAAATGCATTTTTCATCTAGATCCATGAATCTATTGAATTGTCTAGTAAATAATTGTACCAGTCATGTGCATCCTCCTCAAGAGTATGGATAAAAACCTTTATATACACGTCTTCAAACTCAATTTCAAAATATTCCATCATATTCACAAATATTTTTAAATGGTGGTCACCAGTGATGGCATTATTTCTTTGAAAATTTGGCAACCTATTTATGACATCTTGTGGCACTATATTAGGATATCCATCCATACCTATGAAATCTATAGGTCCAAAAGTGTTGACAACAAATGGAGGTCTAGGTGTAGGTTGGGCCATATTGCCTTGAGGCAGTGAATTTATAGGAGAAACATAATGATAGGAAATGAGGGGTCTTTAGAGCACAACAATATATATTTTAAAATAGATATTATCTAATGACTCAACTTCTTGAAAAACCCTATCAAAGGTGGAAGAAATAGGGGAAAATAGAGAAGCACACTTTTCAGATACAAATGATGGCCCCTCTCAAGTTGGATAACTCAAATTTATATAAATATTACCTAGTTCAAAATCACTTGAAGACACATTGTAATATTCAACCACATATCGATCAACCTTCAAGAATGATATCTCCTTTTTTTATTCTTGATCTCCAACAACTTTCCAAACTTGTTTTCCTTCTAAATTTGCTTTTCCTAGTTTTGGATATAGCTTTCTAGTAGGTTTCGTATTAAAGATACATCTTCTTCCTTCCAGATTTGCACAGATTAGTGAACGATATCACTTGAAATAGGTTAAGCCACTGGTAATCTTTAAAATTTCAAATCAAAACGGAGTCGCCACTAAGGATTTTCACCTTAGTTGTGTAGATACACTATTAGTAACTTACCAAGTGTCTATCAATGATTAATTTCTTCAAATCTTAATAGATATGACCTTCCTTTAGCTAAATTTATCACTATTGATGCAAATTTAGTGCAATAACCACTAGAAATTGGAAATATTGCACAATGCACATGTAATCTTGCACAAAACTTATAGATATCAAAAAGAGATGATGTTTAAACAATGTATCTATACTTGAATCATGCAAGAAATATTACCAGGGTCGGTATGTGTACACATTAGTAAAAATAGTCCTAGAAATGGTGTCAATTCAGTGTTGTTACCACACAAATAGGTCTCAGAGTTCAAATAATCCCCGACAATGGCACCAATTCGGTGTCGTTGCTATAAAGATAGGTCCCAAAGTTCAAATAATCCCTGAAAATAGTGGTAATTCAGTGTTTGTATTCAAATTGATTCTCCCATGGGGGCGAGAAACATAACGAAACTAGTAGGATGCTTAAAGATAGACGGACCATGATATGAGTCATTTTGTAGCAAGGGATGAGATTCTTCTAGCTCTTTCTCATTCAGGCATTGGAGAATTGAATAGCACCTCAATGAGGGTTTGATCTACCCCCACTACTATAGGATGTTCCTTTAACTAGGGTGAGAGGACCTGTTCCATAACCCATGTCAGTGAAGGACATCGACAAACCCTTCTATACACAATGTTAATGAGAACATTGAGAAAATATGATCAATACAACACAATGTAACTCTCACAAGTTGTCACACTAGAGAATATAGATGTTTCCTGGAAAAAGGTTCAAATTACTAAAGATAGAAAATGATTCATGATTTTCACTCTCTACTTTGGCAATGGAATTTTTCGATTTGTGGGTACACAGTACAAACAGGGGTGGTTCATGTAGGATTCATCTTTTGAGATATTTATTGGTGGGAAGTTAAGAAAGATAGAGTAGATTGTACCATATCTTTGAGATCTTTAATAGAAATTGAAAAACTCATAGACATAATGATTCAAAATAGCCAAGATATTCCTTCAACAAGAAGCTGTGCTTTAGTGGAGGCCAAGAGATGCATGGTTTCACACACTCTTAGAGAATTCAACACAAAGGCTTGTGTTAAAGACTCGATTAAATGCTAGAAGTCCCTGGTTCGTCACACCTAAGATACACTCATAGGATTGCAAATAATCTCTATCAACATAATGATAATAAAGTGATTTTAAATTGTTTATTTCATTACCAGATCAAGGATCTTCTCATAATGAAATTTCAAATGCCACAATACTAACACATGGACAAGATCTTGTGTGAGTCAGAGATATTTTAACATAAGATTGCAATAGGAACAAGAAAAACTATTTGAATTTTTTTTAAAATAAAAACAAACACAATAATGCACATGATCAACATAGATTCATTCAAAGTTCATTAGATTCATCAACAGGAGAAAGTTTCTTAAAAAATCTTAGAGCTTGTCAATCGCTGTACACTTGCAACTACCTTGATGTAATTCAATCCAAAGACATAGGAAAATGAACTGGTCTCTCAGATGGTCTCTCAGGAAAGTGGTTTCTCTCATACTTTCTCAGAAAAGTTAACCTCTGACCATTTGCAAGAGTATTATCATTGCATTTATACATTTCACTTGCTCACTCATCCAAAATTTTCCCCCCAAAAAGAATAATATTCGAGGAATCCTTTTCTTTTTACAAATTTGTTCCAGAAAGTGATGTTTCAAAAATTTACACCCAAATCTCCCGGTTGGATAAATCATGAACTGATCACAATTCTCAGACCCTCAACTATGAATGGGATGCCACATAATTCTTTGATTGTCCTTCTTAATAATTATTTTACTCTTTCATGAAGGAAATCCCATTTTTAATCATTTTCAAGTGGCTCCATATGGCTTGATCTGATAAGAAATCATTTTTACCTCTAAGAATACACCTTGAGAAATGATTTCCCTTACATGGATACCTGCATTTGTGCTCTATGAGCCTGAGTCGGCCAAGTGCAAAGAGGAGCCAACGGAAACCTCCATGTGTTTCCTTGGCGCAACTGCAAAGGTGAAGTCTAAAGGCAGGTTCCCAAAGGAGCGTAGGATCTCCATGTGCCCTGGGCCAAAGAAAGTTTCCTTGGCCTTTGAAATCATCTATGTATAAAGAGGAGCCAGTGGAAGGCTCCATGTGTCTCTTCAGCACACTTTTGATATGGTGCCAAAAAGTGAAGACCCTAAACAAGAGTGAGATCACCACGTGTCTCACCCTGGTAAAGTTGTTGAAAGATTTTAAGGACCAACAAAATCTGCCATATGCCTAGGGTTTGAGAAATTCTTGTCAGCTATTGAAAATTCTAAGTATGGGTAGGGCCAGCAGAATCTTCCACATTTCTCTTTAGCACTTTTCATGTATAAATCTCAAAAGAAGGACTCCTAAAGGAGCGTGGGCCTTCCACATGTCTAGGGTCTGACAAAGTTACACTGGACACTTGAAAAAGTATAAGTATGGGAATATCTAACAGAAACCTCCATGTGTCCCTTCAACGCTCTTTCAAAAGTATAGTTTAGGGGTCGGTCCCCAAACAGGCGCGGGCCCTCCACGTTTCCCAGGACTTAGAAATTTTCCTTATAATTATGAGTATAGAGAGGAGCTAGCGGAATCCTCCACATGTCTACTTGGCATAACTATAAAGGTAAGGCCCATAGGTGGATCCTGAAATGAGCACATGCCCTCCACGTATTAATGGTCTGATAAAGCTACATCGGTCATTGAAAATTATGAGCATGGGAAGAGCTAGTGGAAACCTCCATGTGTCTCCTTGGCACAACTCGAGAGGTCAAATAGAGAGGAAAATCCATAAATGAGTGCAGGACCTCCATGTGGAAAATATTTGAGTTGAAACAGACATGAGAATCTCAAAATGCCCCAGCGACCCATCTCTCTGCTTCTAAGTTTTTATGTGGGCCCCAGCGGAGTTGCGGATCATTTTATAAATTTTCGCCTTCTAAAAACAAAGAAAAAAACCTTCAAAATACTTCAGCGACCCACCTCTCCGCTTCTAACTTTGGATGTGGGCCCCAACGGAGTTGTAGATCATTTCATAACTTTGCTCCTTCGCACAAAAAGCCAAAAATCTACAAAATGTCCCAGTGACCCGCCTCCCCCCTTTTAATTTGAAAAATAAGCATGTCTCCATTGTTGGGGTCAAATTAATAATTTTTCCCTTCCGCTTCATATTTTTTGAATAGCCAATCAGAAACTATCGGGGCTGCGAGATGAATTTGGCATTTTTACAAATGTAAAAAAAGTGGCAAGTTTCACCAAAAATACGCACCATGTTTCCACGGATGTTGGAAAAAAAATTTACATGGAAAACATGACTGTGGAAAAATAGAAGCGGAAAGCCTAAATTCATGCCCAAATTACAAATTCTCTCATGGAAAGAGAAATGGTAAACAATACGTTATTCAACGTGATCCACAACCCAAGGAAAGGACTGAAAAATGACATCCTGGTGAAGGAAAAGAGTTTCACGCATCTAGACAGGGAGATAGAAAATACTTCAAACTATGTGGAATGAGAAGTTTTCAACAAAGAGGGTGAGATTAAATTCAGCACCAACATTAGGTATGATTAAATATACAAAAAGCAGTGCCAGAGTCTTCATAGTGGTGGCCATGAATGAAAATATGGAAAAATAAAATTATGATATCCAGCAGAATCTCCTCAAAGGACAATTAATATGTCCAAATGAAAAATAACTTATAGATTTTTTACCCTAACTTCCATGCTGACCAAATTTCAAACCATGGTTGAAGTCATTGCAACTTGTGTTAAACATATGCCACAAATGGTAAAGTTTGATTTATCATTATTTCTAATGATTAATTGCATGGGTGATGGAATCCTGTTTTCATTTATTTGATTATTTAAGATTTTCCCAAGTTTGGATAAAGTAGGTACCTTTCCAAATTCAAAAGCTAATGATCAAATTTTTTGGTATGATCAAGGGGAGGGGTAATAATTTTTCCTATACATTATTAGCCTTTCCAAAATTTTAAAAGGATATTATTAGCCAATGTCAGGAAAATAATTTTTCCTTTTTTGAAATAATTATTAATTTGAGGACAAATTAGACCTTTTTTGTAGATTGGGAAAAATCATCTTTACCTTAATTTTGTCAAATTACCTTAATTCATGCAAATGAGCCTGTGCAATTTTCTTTTCCATGTAAAAGCTAAGTTTGACAACTCAACACAGAGTTTCTAAAATCAGAAAGGAGTTCAATCAAGCCAAAAATAGAATTTCATTTTATTATTTTATCTTGTTCCCTCATGCATGCTAAGAAGGGATCGTGGATTTGGAGATTATATTTAATTAAAATTGATTGATCAGTCATGTTTGATTTGACTATATTTGTAACTTGGTTGTTGATATTTCATATCCATCTCTTTTTTCTATTTATTCTAATGTTTTTACAATTAATGGAAGAGGAATTTTTTTATATGTAAAAAGTTTCTGGAAATTTTTTCCCATCAAGTTGTATTTATGCGAAGAAATTTTTCTCTCTTTCCAAAAATTTTGCAGTGTTTTGTATTCAAGATAGTCATTCATGTCAGTTATTTTCCCTGAATATTTAATTTATGCTTAAGTTATCTACCATACTATAAAATAGGTGTTTGTGACTAAATTTTAGTGTGCTTGTTATTGTAAATTGTTATTGTGAGTCACCCCTTAACAAATTCAATTTTTGCATTGAAACTCACCAACAATCCTCTAGATCATGCAAGTCTCATAAACTATTTTCATCAGATTGTGCATGTTCCATTTTTTAGAAACCCCAAAAATATTTGATGTATCATAGCATTTGATCATTTCATGTTTTCTTTCTAACCCTTACCTAGACCAAATTAGTTTAGGGATACACTAAAAAAGACCAAAACCTTTAAAATATAGAGATTCACATCACATTGGGGATACCCACATCCCATGAGGTGTCTTAGCTATATATCCACAGATTTGAGGAGAGCAAGAGAGACAAATCTTATATTCCTTTATAAAGGTGTAATTATTTTAGATAAAAATTTCTCACATGCCTGATGGGACCAGAACTAATATTGATGAGTTTGAAAAATTGAATATTCAAAGAAGAACACATATGGCGACTACGTGAATCTCAATCTAGACTAGTACTGCACTTTCCAAGCCTAAGGTGACATCAACGCTTTCAATAAAAGAATTTTAGAGGCATTTATAAAAAATATCTATTTATTTTACCATCCAACCAGCTCACATTCATAAGCAACAAACCTATTTTTCCATTTTTCCATATTTTATGAGTATACCTGAGTTGGCCTAATGGTGAAGAACATGTGCTCTTGAAATAGAGGTCACAAGTTCAAATCCTGCAGGAGGTAGGGTATGTACACCTTGTTTGTAGTAAAGTTAGTTGCCTCCCACATGTGAGTACAAGGTAGTCCCATATGCTATAAGCTGCTTGTAGACCCAAAAATAGGCCGCCCGACATTGTGGACTGTAAAAACTATTATTATTATTATTATATATTCAATCATGAATCCCCATTTTCAACAGAATTATTACTCAAATCCACCTCATTTTTACGCATACTCTCCTCTAGATTATTATTATAATCCTTATCAAAACGAATATCCCCATGACCCAAACCTTGCTAATTTAGATGGTCATCAGTATAGTCAATATGATGGTTAAGAACATGGTTATGTAGACTATCTAGGTTATACAGAGGAGGAAGATATTTAAAATAAGATCCATAGAATGGAACAGAAAAATCTAGATCTTAAGGAACAAGATGAAAAGTTGTAATCATTAGAGAATGATATACATTAGTTTGAGGCACCCTGTCAATGGGATATTTGCACTTACCTTCCTGATAAAAATCTAATGCCTATTTCTTATCTGCCATCGCATCCTAATTACCATTTTCAAAGATTTCTTTCTACTACTATTCCCAATCCCCCTTCCTCATAATGGTATCCAAATTAATTCTCCTTTTCAAGATGAGTAGCATCGTAGATTTGGCATGGAGCTTAGAGACAGATAGATCATGATGTGTTTCATTTTGTAGCCGGGGATGAGATCTAACTAGCCCTTTGTCACTCATATTGGTGGAGATATGGATAGCACCTTCAAGATGATTTGACCTATCCTCACTACTTTAGGCCATGCCTTCCGACCAGGGTTAAAGGCCCCATAGTGTAACCTATGTTTGATGAAGGAGATGGAGATATCCTTATTTTGCACAAATTTTATGAAAAAAACCTTAGGAAAGTATGATCAATACTCCATAATTTAACTCTCAAGAGTTGTGAATTCTAAAAGATGGAGATACTTTCAAAACAAGGATAAGGTTATTGAAGACATTACAGAATCCTGATTGCTTCTACATATTTTAGTATTAGAAATTATATATTTGTGGAGACATAGGAAAAAAAGGGGTAGTTCAGGATGGATTCATGGTTTTTGAATAATTTTGATGGGAGATTAATAAGATAAAGTTGATTATACCCGATCTATGAGAGACTTCGTAGAAATTGGAAAGCTAAAGGACAGAAAGCTTTAGAATAGCTAAGATATTCCTTCAACCATAAGGTGTACTTAAATGGAGGCCTAGACCAACACTGTTTCACACAATATTTGAGAATTTAACATGCAGTATTGATCTACCTAAGATACACTCAAAGGATTATAGACAACATTTTAAAAAAATGACAGTGAAGTGATTTTAAATTTGTTTATCTCATCAGAGGATGAAGGCTCTTCTTGAAATTAAATTGAAAATACCACTAAAATATCATAGGGACGAGATCCTGTGTGATTTGGAGGGACTTTAACACGTGATTGAAATAGGAATAAGAAAAACTACTTGCAGACATTCTGAAACAAAGCAGACACAAATTACTCCAAGATTGCCACAAATTAACTCAAAATTGATTATATTCATTAGTAGGGGAAATCTTCAAGAAAAATATCAGAGCTTGTCAATGGCTATATATCTACAACCAACTTGACATGATAGAAAATCTAACACAGAAGAAATTAACCAGGTATCTTGGATTGGTCTCTCAGGAAAGTGTGCTCTCTTAAATTTTCTTTTAAGAATTCAAGCCCTAACCATTTGCAACAGTATTATCACTACATTTATACATTTCACTTGCTCACTTATCCCAAATTTTCCTTTTGTAAATATCTCCCCCCGGGTCGATATAGACAAACAGGAGAATATAGAAATCAAAGAAGCTCAAATCCCTGACATTTCAAGGTGCACAGAAGTGGTGAACGACATTGGATGTTGACAGGGTAAAGGATGCACCCGTGGCGCATGGAAATGGCACATGACAATGAGTGTTGACACTAAAATATATGCGCCCAAAGCGCACAGAAGTGGCGCACGACAATGGATGTCGATAGGGAAAACGGTGCGCCCAAGGCACACAGAAGTGGCGCACAAAAATGGATGTTGACAGGGTAAAGGATGCGCCCTTGGCACATGGAAATGGCGCATGAAAATGAGTGTTGACACTAAAATGTATGCACCAAGGCGCAGGAAAGTGGCGCACAGAAGTGAGTGTCGACAATGAAAAGGTTGCGCCCTTGGCGCACGGAAATGGCGCATGACACAGAGTGTCAACAAGGAAAAATTTACACCTTGGCACATGTAAGAGGATGTCGACACACACACGGATGCACCTATGGCACACCTTCAGGAGGCGCAACATTTTGAGCACTGACAGGAAGCAGACCCTGGCGCAGATATTCAAATGGCCATAACTTTTGACTGGGAGCTCAGATTCATGCAAGGTTGGGCTTTTTGGAAATCTTACGAGGTCCTCTATCCAACTATGAATGGATATCTTTAATTGGGTGAGAAAAAAATATTAAAAATGTGAAATACAGTTCGCCACTTTCTAGGTTCACTAGAGTTCTCACCTGCCACCATAATGAGATAATTAAATGCAGTCTGGAGGTGGTTGGGGTAGATTTCAATTTTCTCTCTTCTCCCTCTCTCATTCTTCCTATAAATTGTAAGGAGGGGCTTCTTTCTGGTGGTGGTTCATCTTTTCAGCTCTGCCCTCCCTTCTTTTTCTTCTCCATGGTTGAAAAAATGGAGTTCGAACCTCCTCCCCTGCTCTGTAATGGAATTTTTGCCTTTTACTATTGAAATGATGTTCTGTGCAAACTTCTGAAGCAACAAAAACGTGTTTTGTGATGCATCTTTCCATCCTTGCTCGTTTTATGCTTGTTTTCCTCTTGCCTCTCTTCATTATAGGTATTTGTGCATGTTTGAATGTTCATTACAGGTTTGGAGCTGTGTTCATGGAGTTTTGGGACATTTTCTGTGTGAAATCTATCCTTGGGCCTGTGATGCATTTTTCCATCCTTCCCATTGCTCATCTCTCTTTGTTCCATGGTAGTTTTGATAGATGTCCAACATTCTCCTTCTCTAGTGTATCACCGTTTTAGTGTAGGCTTTTGCTGTTTTTCCCTTTTCTCTCTCTCTCTCTGTCTCCTTGGCATGGTTAGATTAGGTTTAGATTAGCTTGCCTACACTAGAATAGATCATGGTAGGTAGTTTGGAATAGGAACCAGCCTTCTCTAGAGATTCCTCTCTCATTTTACAAGTCCCACACTTGTAGAGAGGTTTCAATGTTGTGCAATCGCACTGGATGCTTGGAATGATCAACCTAGAAGCCTGATCTACATCCAGGGGTGTTGTGAGTCTGCAACAACATTTCCCCTAACAAAAGAAGAATATTTGAGGGACCTTTGCTTGTTACCAATTTGCCTCAAAAAGTGACGTTTAAGAAAGTTGCCAGATGGACCAATTATGAACTCATCACATTTCTCAGACCCTCGACTAATGACTAGGATTCCATGACATAACCTTTTTTATAGTCCTTTTAATCATTCTAATTTTGTCATGCAAGAAATCCCCATTTTAATCATTTTCAGGAGGCTCTGTATATCTGAATCTAAAAATTAATGCCTTTTACTCTCGAGGCAACACATTTTTCATCTATTACACCTACAACCTTCATCATTTCATCCTTTCCCCTCTCTTTCCTCTATAACTCTGCCCTGCATCGATCTTCTCTTGTAATTCACATTTTTGCAAGTGGCCAAGCAATTCCAACTTCAAAATATCGACCTTAACAATCCTTGGACTCACAAATTAAGTTCTAAATCCATTCAATGGAACTTTGCAGATAAAAATTACAAGGAATTTCATCAAAAAATGACAAAAAATAGTTTTTATTCACATCTCCAGGAATCTTGAAGAAAAAAAGGTTGAAAAACAAGTGAAATGCACAACAACCATTGATTTTGCCCCTATTCTACTTTATATCATAGTCATCCACATGTTTCCTTCGTGCAACTGCCAAGGAGAAGTAAAGGGGATAGTTTCAAAACAAGCGTGGGCCTTTCACATGCCTTGGGCCCTAGAAAAAATGCCTTTTGGCATTTGAAAAAGTCTCAGTAAAAAAAGGAGCCAGTGCAAGCCTCCATGTGTCTCAATGGCACACTTTGAGATGGTCCCCAAAATCAGAGACCCCAAAAAAGCACTGGCTCACCACATGTCTCAGTCTGGAAGAGTTGTTAAAAATTTGAAGAATTAGCAGAAGGTGCCATGTGTCTAGGGTCCAAGACAGTTTTCCTTGGCCATTGAAAAGTGCAAGCAAGAGGAAAGTGAGCGGAAGCCTCCAAGTGTCCTCCTAGTGCTTCTTCAAAATAAAATTTAGGGTATGGTCTCCAGAGAGGTGGGGTACCTCCATGTGTCCCAGGTCTTTAGAAAGTTTCTTGAAAATCTTAAGTATAAAGCGAAGCTGGCGGAAGCCTGCATGTGTCTCCTCGACGTAACTATTAAGGTGGAACCCTAAGGTGGATCCTCAAATGAGCGTCAACCCTTCATGTGCCCATGGTCTACCAAAGCTACACCAGCCACATGAAAAATTTGTCTAAGTCTGGGAAAGGCAACAAAAACCTCCACGTGTCTCCCCGGCACAACTCCAATGTCGAACCAAAGGGTGAATTTTTAGATGAGTGCCAACCATCCACGTGGACAAGATTTGAGCTGAATCAATCCTTATAGTTTCAAAGTACCCTACCTAGCCACATTCAACCAAAAAGGACCATGTTTCTACAAATGCTGAGATGTAAATTTGACGGGGAAAAACACACCCGTAAAACCGTAAAATGGAGGAAAATCACCATTTGCACTTGGAAATGAATCTTTCTTTCAAGATAGAGAATTTGGAAATGATATAAGGCCAAAATATGATCTTCTGAGCCAAATTCAATCACGTTTCCATAAATACATGGGACAAAAATGACAGGAAAAATAAAACAAGATTGTGGAAAATAGAAGGAAGGGAAAAAACCCAAGTTTTCACCCAAGTTACAGATCTTTCTCATGGACAGAGGAACTGAAAACAAAATCTATATTTAAAGTGATCTCTTGACTAGAGGAAAGGACTGATTATGGCAACCAAATGGAGGATAGATTTTTTATGCAGCAATACGGGGAGATAGAAAACATAACATAGCCCAAAAACTATTGAATTTCAAGGGCAAATAGGGAAAGACTAAATTGATCACCAACATCAGCTCTGACTCAGGGATGGGCACTCCCTATGAGTTCCACAAGAACAGATAGTAGACAAAGTGCCAAAAAAAAACCATTTTCCAATGGAGTCAAAGAAGAGTAGAACAATAATAACCAAATCCCCCAAGGACAAACCGAGAAACCAATAAAACGGACGCCTAGGACCAAGTAGAACAAAAACAGAAAAAACACGAAAGTAGAAAGAAACCAAAAGACTATACACTATAAAATGGAGTGTACATTGATTATGACAAATCAATCAAGGAAATATTTCAAATGCCTACCATTAATAGGAAATTCAAGCAATTCCCCATCTAAGTCTTTAAGGAAGAAGGTATTTTCACCAATTCGAATATCAATTGAATAAGGGCCCATCCACAATGCATCAAATTTACCATACATTTCCTTATCTTCATGTTTGCTATCCCATAATAGCATAAGATCCCCAATGCTGAAATCTCTTAGAGTCACCATCTTATCAAATAACTTATTCAACTTTCCCCTTTTTTCTTCATCCAACTCAATAGTCTGATTGATTTGAGCATCATATGGACTAACTTCTTGATCTTCAATTTGTTGAACAAAATGAAATGAAAACAATTGAAAATGTAGGGGCATCAAAGCTTGAGTTCCATATACCAACTCAAATGGGCTTTTACAAGTAGCTCTTTTGACAGTGATTCTGTCAGCCCAAACAACAAACTTTAGTTAGTAACCCAACTTTTCTTTTCAGCTCCAAGTTTATTCTAATGAACTTCAACAAGTTTTTATTGTTGGACTCATCTTGTCCATTTCCTTCAAGATTGTAGTTAGAAGCATATGCCAAATTGATTCCATACTCTTTACACATTGCCACAAAAGGTTTGGCTCTGAAACTCATGGAATTATTAGCAACAATCTTAGCTGGCACTCCAAATCTGCATATGATTTGATTCAACATAAAGTCCATTATAACTTGGCGTGTTTATTTCTTAGTGGGGATTGCTTCCACCCACTTAGTGAAATAATCAGTGGCTACAAGAATCCATTTATGACCAGCACTTGAAGGATCTAAAATTTCACCAATGAAATCTATTCCCCATTTCTTAAATGGGGCTTCAATTGACACATGATGCAAATGAAGGGTTCCTGAATCTTTCATTCTTCCAAAAAAATGTTGGCAACTTTCACATTTCCTAACCAATAGAGTTGTATCTTTGAAGAGAGTTGGCCACCAATAACCAGCCCTCAATATTTTATGTGTTGTAATTCTTCATGCAAAATTTTCCCCACAAAATCCTCCATGGAGATCAGTAATTACCTTTGGAGCTTCATCCTCAAGAATGCATCTTAAGAGTACTCCCTCTGGGTTCTTCCAAGCTAACCCAAAATACGTAATGACATATTTTTGAGAGGCTAACTTAAGAGCTCTTTTCTAATTCTTACTCAAATGTTCAAGGAAGCACAAATGTTTGAGATAAAAGATTATATCTTTGCACCATTCAGAGCTTACCAAATTTTCAATGACATACACCCTTTCTCCTTTGATTTCATTCACCTCAATAGTTTGCAAGTTGTTTTCAGACGTAAGCTTAGCTAGGTCCAAACCTCTTATCAATTTCATGGTTTGGATATCCATGTCATATTCCTACAACTTTTTCACCCATTTGCATATTTTTCTTGAGACCTCCATTTGTGATAAAATATCTTTCACCATGGTGTGAAGAACATAAGTAACAACTTTAGAGCTCAATATGTAATGTATGAAAACCTTTGTTTCATTCACCAAGGTAAATGCATGCTTATCCATGATGGTGTACTTCAACTCATATCCTTGTAATGCCTTACTAAAAAAGGAAATTGGTCTCGCATCCCCTTCATCATCCTTTTTCAACAAGAAAGATGTAATGGTGTTTTCTAAAGAAAAATATTTTTTTTGAAAAGGCTTCTTGTAATTTGGAGCTTCCAAAATAGGGGCATGCTTTAATGGTTCTTTGATCCCATTAAAAGATTGAAGGGAAAATTCTTCCCATTTGATAAGTTGGTCCTTTTTTAGCATGCTAGCAATGGGGATGCTCAGCTCATCAAAGTTAGACACAAATCTTTTGATAAAGTTTATTTTTCAAAAGAAGGATTGAACTCCCTTCTTAGTTCTTGGAATCGGAACCTTGTTTATGGCTTCCACTCTCTCAGGATCAATCATGAACCCTTCCTTTGATACAATGTGACCAAACAAATTTTCCTTTTACACTCTAAAATGGAACTTCTTGGGATTCAATGATATGTGATACTCTCTACACCTTAACAAAATTATGTCTGAATGTTGCAAGTGATCATTTCTTTTTATGTAAAACAAAGTTACATCTTTATGATAAACAACAATGAAATCATTAATATAACCATCAAATGCTACATCCATTTCTCTTTGGAAAGTTTCTCCAACATTCATTAAGCCAAAAGGAATCCTAACATAGACATAAGTTCCCCAAGGAGTGGTAAAGGTAGTCTTTATTCTTTTTGAATCCTTCACAACAACTTGATTATAGCCAGAGAAACCATCCAAAGTGGACAACAATTCAGAACCATTTACCAATTTTAGCATATTCTCCATGTTTGGCAGATGATAATTATATTTCAATGATGCTTTATTCAAGTTCATAAAGTCTACTCATATCCTTATATCACCATTTTTTTTCATGACAGATACTAAATTTGTAACCCAAGATGAGTACCTTGTGGGCTGAATGATCCCTCCATTCCTTAAAATCTTCAATTCTTCTTGCATATTAAAAAAAAAGAGCAGATTGATCAGCCTCTATTTTTCCCTAAAAGGCTTGGAATTATATTCAAGAGGAATTTCATGTTGGAACAAATATTCCTTGTATGCCTTTAACTCAGAGCAAGACCAAGCTAGGCAGTATTGATATTTTTTCAACAATTAAACATAGGACTGCTTCTCTTCCCTTCTTAGATTGCTTCCTAACCAGATTGTATATGATTTTACCTTTGTTCCCATGTCGTACTCTTCCACATCTCTTGAAACCAATATAATTTTGTTAATAATGCAATCAACATTATCAAAATTTGATTCAAGTGCCACGAAACCTCTGGGAATCATGTTTGTCTTTAGCTAGATGATTTCTTTGCCAAATAAAGTTTCCTTTCCTTCAACAACACACACCATTGGTTCCCAATCTATATTTTGGTCATCAAACTAACCTTGGTTCTATAGAAACCAATTCACCTGGGAATCATCATCGAACACTTGCTAATTTTTAATGTTGTCCAGGACAGATGGCCTTGTTAGTATTTCAACATCACACTCACAAAATGGAGATATTGTACAATTTCCAAATCTAGATCCTAGCACTTCTAACTTGTCTGTAGCAGCACTAAACTTTCTATCATGGTGTAAAATATTAAATGAGTCAAATATTTCAATCAAATCTGAGACCGCATTCTCATATTGTTTCATTCTTTAATTTTTAGTAGCATACAGTTTTCTAATTTGCTTGACAATCAATTTCGAATCTCCTTTTACAATGATATCCGTTACACCATAATTCCATGCAATTCTCATACTCAATCAAAATTCTTCATATTCAAAATTTTTGTTAGTGCACGGAAAGTTGAGTTTGAAATAAAAAGCAAATTCTTCTTGGCCTAGAGAAATCAAAACAATACCAGCACCATTTCCAAACTTGGAAGAAGCTCCATCGAATAACAAGGTCCAAGGAGAACCTACTTGTTCAAGACATTTACATTGATCAATCTTGTGCTTTTTTCCATCAGCAAATCCAAAATATTTATTAACATCTACATCAGCATACAACACTTCATAAGAAGCACTATTGGGATCTTTAATGAGGTGCAACATCTTCTTCTCTCCATATAGATTTAAAAGGCTTCCTTCAATTGGAATACTGGTAAAATACATATCCATCTGAACACTTCCACCAACACTTCCAACACACTTTCTTGATAACAGCATGCCCCAGTTGGTAGGGCAATCAACAATAACAACATCAAGTTTTAAATTCTTACCTGGATAAGCTCCAAGTTGTACCACCAAACCTTTTACACACCCTAAAATTGGCACCTCTCTATAATCCATTGTAGTACACTTGCCATAAGTTGTTGTGACTTTAATGTTCAATTTATTCATGACCTCTAGAGGCATAACATTGCATGATGCTCTGAAATCAAACATACAATTGTGCAGTAGTTTGTCCTTAATAATCAGCGTTGTAAAAAATGGATCAACATTTAATTGAGACTCAATCAAATATGCTCCCAAGAAAACTTTAGGTGGTTCACCTATCTCCTCCAATGTTGGTGGTTTTTCTAGGTTTGTAATGGCTTAAGGAGGAGTGTTTACATTATTTATATTTCTACCTTAGGTAGTCCTATCTTCTTCCAACGCCAAATACTCAAAGGCCCTCTTCTTGTGCTCAAGAATCCTAAGTAGTTCAAAAATTGGAATAGAAATCTTAATTTGACTCAAGACTTGGGAAATGTCGTAAGGAATGTATTTTGGCAAAGAAAAATTTGGAGAAATATTGACAAACTCATCGGACGGCACAAGATTTTTCACATTTTAGGCATGGGTGGGAACACCAATTCTTATTGAGACAACAAGGCCTTTTCTAGATGCATCTTTCTTTGGAGTTTCTTTTGGGACATTGGTGAGGATTGGGGTTTTTAGTTTAGCTTGAGGCCCTGCCCCTTTGATAGCTTTACTTCTTGTGTTATACATTTTTTCTTAGGCAATAACAACATTCATTAACAACTATCTATCTTCTTATAGTGGGATTCCTTCATCATACTTCTTAATCATTAGATCTCTTAGGTACTAAAAATCATTATTAGGAAGTTCAAAATATTGTACCATATCTATTTCTAAAGTATGAGAGGGAGAAAAAAGAGGTACCTGGTGAATGCAATCAAAAAAACTTGCAGTAGTTCTTGCACTTATTACTTCAGTTGAAGTTGCTCCTTATTGTGAGCTTGTAGAACAGTCCACCATGCATGCATCATCATTAGTGTTATCATCATCATCAACTTCTTCAACTTGTTGAACTACTTCAAATGGTGGGTGGTGTAAGAAAAAATTGTCACACCAATCAATTTAAGTTGTCTCTTCAACAACAACTCTGGCATTTAGAGGATCAGGCACTACTCTATTTTCCATAGCTTGGGGTTGTCTAGCTCACATGGGTCCTTAACCTCCATCATAAGATTTCTGATCATTTCTAGGATGATTTGTAAATATATCTTGTCCTTGTTGCTTATGCTGACCTTGAGAACCTTTTCTAATTCCTTTGTTTTCCCTGGCTAGCTTGTAAGATATTTCTTTGAAAGCTCCAGCCAAACTCTTTACAACTTCCTCAAGATCCACAACCTTACTTGATTGAGGCTTCTTTGGGTTGATCAATTTAACACCCTCCCTCTTAGAAGCTTTTCCAACTGCTTTAATGTTTTTCTCAATTTTTACTGCCATGGTAAAGGCCTATCGCAAAGTTATAGGATTCTTATCCCTCAAAGAGTAAGTTACTTTCTTATCAAATGCATCTGAATACTTTATAAAAGATGATTCATCACATGGCCTCAAATAATATGTAGTCTTCTCAATGTTTTGTTAAATCTTGTATTGAAATCATGCACTAATTAATTAGGATTATTTTTTATATTTTCAAATTTTGATAAAAGAAACCTAGGGTCTATTTTATCTCCATACTGTAATCTAAAAGTGTTCTTCATCTCTATCTAAGAATGAATGGAATTATCTGGAAAACAGTTATACCAATCCCTTGCATATTATTCTAGAGTATGGATAAACAATTTAATGTACACATTCTCAAATTCTATTTCAAATTCCTCCATCATATTGACAAAGATCTTGAAGTGATAATCACCAGGGATTGTATTATTTCCTTGAAACTTAGGTAATCTATTTCTTACATCTTTTGGCACAACATTTCGATAGCCAGTCATACCTCTAAAATTGATGAGACCAATAGTATTAAAAACAAATGGAGGTCTAGGTGAAGGATGAGCCATATTATTTTGAGGAGGTGACCTTAGAGGAGATGCAATCTGATGAGGAGTGAGAAGTATGTGTGGTACAGGGATGCAATTCTCAGAATGAATGCCCTCTAAAGGCTCTTTTTCTTGGAAAACTCTATCAGATTTGGAAAATACAGGGGCAGACTGAGAAGAAAATTTTTCAAATACAAAAGAAGGACCCTCTCCAGATGGAGAATGGAATTCAACAAAGATACTACCTGATTCAGAAACACTTGAGGAATTATTGAAATCTTCAATCACAGGATGATCTGTTTCACCAATGCATATCTCTTTTCTTGATGCTTGATCTCCAACAACCTTCCAAATTCTTCTTCCTTCTAAATTATACTTTTCCAACTCTGGAAAAAACCTTCTACTACATTAGTGAAGAAATATCTTCTTCCTTCCAGCTTTGCAGAGATTAATGACAAATATTACTTGATATATGTTAAGACACTGGTATTTATTAATAATTTAAAAAAGGAGTCGCCACTAAATATTTTCACCTTATTTTGTGCAAATGCACTATGAAAGACCTATCAAATGTTTGTCAATACTAGATTCATGAAAATCTTAAAAGATCTTCTCTTCTTCTACCCAAATTTGTCAATGATGATAATAACTTTAGTGCAATAATTGTATAAGATGGAAATATTCAACTCAAAACTTACAAGTTTGAACAAATCTTATAGATCTGAATAGATAATGATGTTTTAGTAATGTATTAACACACAACATGTGTAAGAAGTATTACCAACGTCTCTATGTACTACCTTTGTAAAATACTTCAAAGAGTCCCCAACAACGATGCCATTCTGGTGTTGGTATCCAAATTTGTTCTCCTTTTAAAGTTGAGAAGCATCACAGATTTGGAACAGAGCTTAGAGACATATAGATCATGATGTTTGTCATTTTGTATCTAGGAGTGAGATAAAACTGGCCCTTTGTCACTCAGATTTGTGGAGAGATGGATAGAACCTTCAAGAGGATTTGACCTATCCTCACCACTTTAGGTCATGCCTTTCAACCAGGGTCAGAGGACCCATAGTGTATCCTCTATTTGATGAAGAAGATGTAGATATCCTTCTTTTGCACAAATTTTATGAAGAAAACCTTGGTAATGTATGATCAATACTCCATAATTTAACTCTCAAGAGTTGTCACTTCTAAAAGATGGAGATACTTTCAAACAAGGATAAGGTTACTGAATACATTATGAAATCCTAATTGTTCTGTATATTTTAGTAAATAGATTTTTTTCCATTATTGATATATAGGGAAAACATGGTTAGTTCAGGATGGATTCATGGTTTTTGAATAATTTTTGTGGAAGATTAAGCAGGATAAATTTTATTATACCCAATCTTTGAGAGACTTCACAACAATTACAAAGCTAAATGATAGAAATCTTTGGAATAGCTATGATATTCCCTCAACCAGAAGGTGTAGTTCAATGGAGGCCCAAATCAGCATGGTTTCACATAATTTTTGAGAATCTAACAGGAAGGCTTGAGCTAAAAAATCAATAAAACATCAAAGACCCCCAGTTCCTCATGCCTAAGATAGATTCGAAGCCTTATAGACAATATTTATCAACAAATGACATTGAAGTGATTTTAAATTTGGTTATCTCATTACATGATGAAGTCTCTCCTTGAACTAAAATTACAAATGCCACTAAACTGTCAAAGGGACGAGATCTTGTGTGATTTGGAGGGACTTGAACACAAGATTACAATAAAAATAAGAAAAACTACTTGCAATTTTTTTGAAACAAAGCAGACACAAATTGCTCCAAGATTGGCACAAATTAAGTCGAAGTTGATTAGATTCATTAGCAAGGGAAAATTTCTAGAGAAATCTCAGATATTTTCAATGGCAATACATCTGCAACCAACATGACATGATAGAAAATATAACACAAGAATTTAACCAGGTATCTCAGATTGGTCTCTTAGGAAGACGTGCTCTCTCAAATTTTATCTTAAGAATTCAACACCTGACAATTTACAAGAGTATTCTCATTACATTTATACATTTCACGTGCTCACTTACCACAAATTTCCCCTCTAAAAAAGAAGAATATTTGAGGGACCTTTGCTTGTTACCAATTTGCCTCAGAAAGTGATGTTTACCAAATTCACATCTGAAAGCTGCCAGGTGGACCAATTATGAACTGATCATGTTTCTCCAACCCTCAACTAATGAATAAGATGCCATGTTACAACCTTTTTGACAGTCCTTTTAATCATTCTGATTCTGTCATGTGATAAATCCCCATTTTAATCATTTTTTGGAGGCTTTGTACAACTCGATTTGACATGTAATCCTTTTCGATCTCGAGGAAACACCTTTTTCATATTTTATGCCTGAAACCTCAATCATTTCATCCTTTTCCCTCTCTTTCCCTTGCAAGTCTACCCCACATCCATAGTCTCTTGTAATTCACATTTTTACAAGTTCCCGACCAATTCCAACTTCAAAATATCAACCTTAACAATCCTTGGACTCACAAATTATGTTTTGAATCCATTTAATGGCACTTTGTAGACAAAAACGACAAGGAATTTCATCAAAAAATGATGAAAAATAGTTTGTATTCACATATCCATGAGTCTTGGAGAAAAAGAGGTAGAAAAATAGGTGAAATACATAACAACCATTGATTATGCCCCTTTTCTACTTTATATCATACATGTCCACATGTTTTCTTGGCATAACTGCAAAGGAGAAGTATAGGGGAAAGTTTCCAAACAAGTGCGGGCCTTCCACATGCCCTGGTCCTAAGAGAAAATGCCTTTGGCCTTTGAAAAAGTCTTGGTAAAAAAGAATACAGCAGAATCCTCCATGTGTCTCGATGGCACACTTTAAGATGGTCGCCAAAATCTGAGACCCCAAACAAGTGTTGGCTCATGACATGTCTCAGTCTGGCATAGTTGTTAAAAAGTTGAAGGATCGGCGAAAGGCACGATGTGTCTAGGGTCCGAGACAATTTTCCTTGCCCATTGAAAATTCCAAGCAAGGGCAAAGTGAGTGGAAGCCTCAAAGTGTCCTGTTGACAATTTTTGCACTTGTGCAAAAATGGGAAACTCGAAACTTTGTTACGATGGATAGAATTGGTGAAGTATATCTAAGCTAGGGGAGCTCATATTAGATTATGTCATTATTGTTGATTTATTTAAAAGACTACATGGAATCTCCAGCTATGTGTACTGTTACAAAACGTAATAGATCACATAGTCTGCAATTTCATGACAATCCTTAGCAAAAGAGCACAAGCCCCAAAGGACAATTATGTTGTCTTGATGAGAATGTCCAATTACAGAATAGGTGAAGTGTAAGGTTTTGGAACAGCATACATAAGTGCAGATCTCAGAAAATTAGAGTTCGTTACTGAATGTTACAAGTTATACTCAATTTTATTTCCTTTATGATTAAGACATTTAATTATGTTACTGAGTTGTTTAGTTCATTATACAATCCATACAGAAAGTAGAAATGTAGAAAGAGATATACAACTTAGTTACAGAATTCAATGTTCTATTCACAAGGAGAGTCAAATGTTTCCCATACAAGCCATGGGATGTAATTGGAAAGTAAAGTGAAGATACTGAAAAGAAAGATACACATGCATAAAGGAGAAAGCAAAGGAGTATGAGGGTGAACCCATCATTTCCTTGTATATTCTTATTTGCGTGGATCATCTCTGTGCCAGCTCCTTCATCCTCAAGTCATCGTACCTAAAAAGAAAAGCAAATCGATCATAATTTATGAGCTCAAGGATCAAATCATATTCCTACACTATCCTACTTCATGCATATGAATCTTCTCCTAAGCAGGAGATGTATTCTACCTGAAGGGCAAGCTGCATTCATGCTTTAATCACTCAAAAAGAAGAAAGTGAAAAGAGAAGAAGAAAACATGGACATAAGAGAGGCCAAAAAGCCTAAATATTTCCTAACTATTTCCCTAAGTGTGTAGGTATAAATTTCAGCCAAAGAACAAAAGAAATAAGTCATAAGTACATACTAGGAAGAAGGAAGAGTGCAACTCAAGGTTCAGTAAACATTCTACAAGTTGAAGAAGTTAGAGCTCATAAGAGAGAATGGAAGGTAGAAGCACACTTTTCAGTTTGTAAAGAAGAAAAAAAATCAGATTTCAACAAGATGAGGCTAAAATCAAAAGGATTACAGTTGAAATAGGATGAGAGAGAAGATTATGGAAAAAATTTGATAGGGGTTCGCCATGTGAAATCAACATTTCAGATTTTTCAACATACATATCAAAGCTATAATGAAAGGAAAAGCAGTATATAATTGTAGAAAAGAATTCTTTATAGCTTAAACAACTGAAATAAATTGAATTTTCAAGATAAACTCACAAATTTAAGTTTTTATAATGTCGTAGTTTTCATAATAAAGTAGATATGAGAGAATAGAATCACTACAAATATCAATGAAATACATCCATTCAAGAAAGGTTGTACTCATCTACAACATAAGTAGAAGACATTACAGGTGAACAAAATATATCTCATGATAACAGTTTAAAGTAAGCTATAGAAGATACAATGCGCATAAAAGATCATCATATAGTAGCTATACAAGCAAATACCAAATTAAGCTATGGGTCTTGAAGAGCTCAAATTCTCATAATAAAGGGGATACTTGCAAGCAAAGAACATGTCTAGTTTGAAAATGTTTTGAAAGAGAGATGATGCTGGTAAAAAATTGGCAAGGCTTTACCCTATAAAATCAACATTTATAACTTTTCTAGCATCTATATCGAAGTAAAATTAAAGAAATGCAGTGAAAGTAACAGAGTAAAGTATCTGAAACAATGCTTGTGCCAAATAGTGATATCAAAATAGATCAAAAATTGCTAAAAATTACTACAGATATCAAAGAGTATAAGTGAAACTTGCAGATTACAAAGGGACCATCTTAGAATTTGAAATAAAGCAATGCAAAGATTGCAGTTTCAGACTTGGTTTTAGGAAATCATGAAATTTAGATTTTGTTTTACAAACAGGTAAACAGTACCTCATGGAGCTAAGAACAAGATAACACTTTATTTTTCTTCAAAATAACTATATATTGAAGTTGTAAGATGATGGAAGAACTAGCTTCTGAGCTTGAAGGATTCAGAAAGTATAGTCATTGAGATAAGTAAAAGAAACTATCAAATTAAAGCCACTGTTATAGTTCCAAATAAAAATTACAGGGAAACTTCATTATTACAACAAATTCAGAGCTACAAAAGTTATAAAACCTAGATCTAAAGTATAAATGCCTATTCAAAATAGGGATATCATTTCAGGCTAGGAGTAAAAGGGATGAGTATAACTCAAGACTGTAATCAAAGAATTTACTCTCATCCGAAGAACATAATTTCCTTATTGAAGGCAGTCTCAGGATAGCATTTTACATTAATATAACTGGAAGATCTAAAAAATACGGAGGATAAAAGTGTTCAAAATAGCCTCCAAGTAATTTATCAAAGAATAACATGGTACAAATCTCTAAGTCATCAAAAAGTTGGCTACTTCAAGTAAAATCTTGAAAATGAGGAAAGTTCAAGCTTCAAGAAGAAAATGGTGGCCATCGTGGAGTATAGGACAACAATGGTAAATAGGTTTTTAAAATAAATCCATACCAAAACCCCTATAATCACGTGTAATGGTGATAAAATGACATGGCTGTGGAAGAATAATAATAAAAATCACAGAGAAAAGGAAGGCCCACAAGCAACATACAAATAGACTGTCAATGAAAATCAAGATCTAGAGATGGTTAAGAAAAATACCAAACACTCAAAGCATAAACTATCTGTTATCACCGAATCATAGCACCCCTGTGCATATACTTGAACTCACAATGTGATTGGATAACATGGGTACTATCTCCAAGTTGTGGGACTTGCTACGTGAGATAGACCTCCAGAGAAAGCTGGTTCTTGCTCCTAAACTACCTGCCACAATCTACTCTAATGCAGGATAAGCTAACTGTTCTAATCTAAATTTCCAAGGGACCAGGGAAAGAGAATGCATAAAATGAAATCCTACACTAAAGCGGTGATACACCAGAAAAGGAGGATGTGAGAGTAGTCACCAAATGTGTGAAATACAGAGGTAAAGTGCACACTAGAAGAGGTGATAACAGTTCTCCATAATCTAGCAAAATGCATTCACAGTAATATTCCAAGCACACACAATGATAATGAATTCCTGCAAGAACATAATAATAGACACAATATTCTTGTGGAAAGATAAAAGGGGCAAGAATAATGCAAGAAAACACAGCAGGGGAAGATACATCCACAAACTTGTATTTTATTGCTTCCTGGTATGCACAGTTCAGTCTATTACAAGATAAGGGCCTGGATCACCATGCAAGGAGTCCACTACAAGGGCCTGCAACACATTGGCTTCAAAAAGCAATTTTGGCAGAGCTTTGCTACCCAAAAACTCTCTCTTTTACAATGAGCCCAACACTCCAATTTATAGAAAAAAGAGAAGGAAAAGAGAAGGGAAAATGGAAATCCCGAAATCTGTCCTTCAACCACCTGTAAGAGGCATTAAATTGAGTGGAATGGTTATACATTACTTGCAAAAGGCTCCCCATACTGTCCCATGTGCTGCAGTAGAGAAATAATGATGGCCATGCCTCTTAATTGTACTCCCAGCTACCAAATAAAACACTGTTCTGAACCCGGCCACGTTTTCTTAAAAATATCAATCAATATCTGATCAAATCTAGACTTTGTTTATTTCTATGCATCGGGCTCGGAACCATGATTCCAACGGTACCAATTTTGTGTGATTTCGTTGAGAAATGCAAAAGTTATGGCCTTCTGAGTGCGGACAGCTATTTTGGGTCTGGCAGGCGTTTTCTGTCATTTGGCGGGAATGAGGATTAACTGACTGGAGCCAAATATGTTTCTTTTATTTAAATATATCTATCCTCATTAAAATTAAGAAATCCAGAATATGTTTTTGTGGCGTAGAGGACGTCGTGCTCGTTCCAGAAAGTCCAATTTTGTGAAAATCGGAGCTCGGAGTCAAAAGTTATGGCTGTTTGAAGTTCCACGGGTCAAATGTTGACTTTTCTCCTTTGCCTTCAGCCACTTCGGCTTTTCGCATCCCACGCGTCCCTCTGTCCCATTTAGCATAGTGCTGAAATTTCCCATTTCGGCCGAACTGGCCGGTTTGCGTACTCGCAGCCCAGATGTCCCATTTGCTTTCGGACTGTTTGGGACAAATTTTCCCAATTTGCCTGGTTTGGCCGGTTCGCGTCCAGATGTCCCATCTGTCTCGGACTGCCTTGACTCATTTCGGCCGATCCGGCCGGTTCGCGTACTTCGTCCCACGCGTCCCAGACTGCCTGTTTCAACAGTTAGTCAATTTTTCAACTTTTCGGCCAGTTTGGATCTCCGCGTCCCACGCATCCCTTTGTCCCGAATGTCCCAAATGTTGCGCGGACTGCCTGGGGGCCTTTCGGCCAGTTCGCATCCAGATGTCCCGTCTGTCCCGACTATTGCAAGGACTAGGACTTAGCCATTTTTCATGATTTTTTTTGGCCCGAGCTTATTTTTTGCAATTTTTTCACAATTCCTCAGAACTTGCTCTCTTCTTCTTGGACAGGGGAGTTAGAAAAAATATGAGGGGACCCTAGAAACATGACCTTTTGTCCGGACTCAATATAATTTCTTGGGACTAAAGAATTTGATGCATGTTATCAAAATTAACCCTGGGGGGTGAATTTTAGATAACAATTTGGCGACTCAGCGGGGTCATCTGCCTGCTAGATGAAGTTACCAGTTGCCTAAAACATCCATTGGACATGGAGTCCTGAGTTGTAACCTGTAACTAATCTGAACTTTGAAAACTTCCCTCTGATCCACTTGAAACCCATTGAACCTGGAGTGTTCTCACCAAGATGCCACTGAAACGAACTGTGCAAGAGCAAAACCAGCACAACAAAACTATTTACAGAACTTAAAATCATACATGTCCCAAATGGAACATGCAGAGTGTGCACAAGCACTTCTTCTGCTGAAAGCAAATCTACCTACTCTACTCTAACTGGAATCAAAAGCAAGCTAAACAAACCCTACAACTGGTTGTGCACAATAGCTTCCTTTCTTCAAAATTGGCAGCCATGCAATTGATTTGGCACTGATCATGGCTGTTTGGATGGATGGAAAATCAACAAGAAGCTGGTATTCTATCCAAATCATCAAGGTGTCAACTGAAAAATCCAATACCTCTTTTAGTTGCTCTACATTTGGATTGGAGAGGTATGGCAGCTAATCCTTGGTACTTTGTAGCTCACCCTCATGCTCAGGAGCAAGCATGACTGGTTGTGGCTTCTCCCTTGGCTCCAATGAAGCCAAATACCTGATTGGGCAAGGTCTGATCCGTTTGATATGCCCATAACTCTGATTTTCTACTCCAAAAATGGAGTTCTCTTGTAGACCCTCTTGAATGGATGATGTGGAAGAAATGGTGAAATTATTTTGTCCTTTCTCTTCCTCCGATGAAGAACATGGAAGATTTAAATCTTCCAATTTTGATTCTAAAGGGCTGCTATAAGATGCAGGCTGCTGCAAATGAATGCTCTCCTTCATGACAGCAGGGTCTGGTGTTTGGAAGATGGATGATGAAAGAGAGAATGGTGGAAACTCAACCGGCTCCTCTCCATCAAAACAGTCCTCCAAATCAGACAGGTAAACTACCTCATTGCTGTCTTGCTGCAAATGTTCAACTTCCTCCATGGTGTCTTCTTGATCTATAACTTGACCACCATGGTTTCTTTCTCCCTTCAACATTGAGTTTGAGAGGTCAAACTCCTCTTCAGCACTGGAACTTGAGAGAGGTGAAGTAGAAAGAAGAACTGAAGGTTCTCCTGTAGCCTGCTTTGTGCTCAGAGCTCTTGATTCTGTAATTTTCTCCCCCACAGCTGGAATGTGCTCCTCTTCTTTTGGATTTGGAGCAGCTTCTCCTTCCTTCAATCTTTGAAGATAATCTTGCTCTTGATTGAACTCTTCCTCCAGCATGAAGTTTGTCAAGTCAAACTCTTCAATCTGCTGCTCTAGAGGACAAGTTGTGACTGCAAGATCTTCTTCTGCTGCAACAGAATCAGTCCTGACCACCATTTGTTCTCCAACCTTAGCCTCTTCTGTAGGCTTAACCATCAAGGGGATATTTGTCATCCCAAATTTGGCATGCCAATTCCTCAATTTGTCTGTCATTTCTTTTCTGTTTGGCTCTTCCTCTTGCTGTCCTTGATGACTGATTTTTTCAATTTCTTCTTCCCCACATGGAATTGGGAATGCAAGAGGAGGGATAGGTTGAAACTCAACTGATTTTACAATTTTTTTCGGTGGTGGAGGAGGTGAAACCTCTTGTTTCTTTGGAGTGGGAGGTATTTCATTTAGCTCTTGTGGAGAGGATGACTGTTTGGAAGGAAAAAGGAAAGAAGAATTGAGGTGTGGTGGAAGACTGAGAGGTGGAGACATGGGATCAACATTTGGGATAGCAGATGGAGAGTTTAAAATTTGCAAGTCCAAATGAGATGATGTTGCTTGAGTAATGGGAAGAGAAAAACCAGATGATGGTGTAGAACTTACCCGTTGACAAGGTTGTTCAACACTGAATGTATAGGCCTCTATTTCTGCTGTCCATTGTGTAAGTTGGGGCAGCATCTTTATCATGAAGTCCAGCTTCTCTTGAGGGCTGAAGTGTCTTGGAAAAGGGTCTCCCCATGGACAAGGAGTCCTGTAACCAATTCTGAAAGCTCTCATTTGTGCCTGAGCCCTAGACTGCACTATGTTTACCTCCATCTTTTGGATCTTTTCCAACAGACCAGCATCTTGGATCTGATGGTCTTCATTGTATGCACACCCTTGCTCTTGGAAAGCTCCATAGCCAAACTGACTTTGGCACAGCTGCTCATATGGGTATGCATACTGATCTTGAACTTGCTCAAAATTTTGATTTGGAGGATTTGTAAAACATGTTGGAGGTGTGATATACTGTTGTTGTTGATGTGAATCCCATGATGGAAATGAAGTCATGATTGCACAACTTCATATAATGAGAGAATGATGGAAGAGATGGAAGGAAGAATGGATAGAAAAAGAATGAAAATGAATGGAAAGGAAGGTCTGCAACTTAAGAGATGGGTTGTTGACCAGATGGAGTCGCCAGATGTGTTTGCAAGTGCCTCCAAAGGCTGAAATCTTCACAGGAACACATCAACCTGCAAAAGATGAAGTGGAAGACCTCTAAGGTCCCACCGGGTGTGCCAGAAACTGTTATCACCAAATCACAGCACCCCTGTGCATATACTTTAACTCACAGTGTGATTGGATAACATGGGTACTATCTCCAAGTTGTGGGACTTGCTACTTGAGATAGACCTCCAGAGAAAGCTGGTTCTTGCTCCTAAACTACCTGCCACAATCTACTCTAACGCAGGATAAGCTAACTGTTCTAATCTAAATTTCCAAGGGACCAGGGAAAGAGAATGCATAAAATGAAATCCTACACTAAAGCGGTGATACACCAGAAAAGGAGGATGTGAGAGTAGTCTCCAAATGTGTGAAATAAAGAGGTAAAGTGCACACTAGAAGAGGTGATAACAGTTCTCCATAATCTAGAAAAATGCATTCACAGTAATATTCCAAGCACACACAATGATAATGAATTCCTGCAAGAACATAATAATAGACACAATATTCCTGTGGAAAGATAAAAGGGGCAAGAATAATGCAAGAAAACACAGCAGGGGAAGATACATCCAAAAACTTGTATTTTATTGCTTCCTGGTATGCACAGTTCAATCTATTACAAGATAAGGGCCTGGATCACCATGCAAGGAGTCCACTACAAGGGTCTGAAACACATTGGCTTCACAAAGCAATTTTGGTAGAGCTTTTCTACCCAAAAACTCTCTCTTTTACAATGAGCCCAACACTCCAATTTATAGAAAAAAGCGAAGGAAAAGAGAAGGGAAAATGGAAATCCCGAAATCTGTCCTTCAACCACCTGTAAGAGGCATTAAATTGAGTGGAATGGTTATACATTACTTGCAAAAGGCTCCCCATACTGTCCCATGTGCTGCAGCAGAGAAAGAATGATGGCCATGCCTCTTAATTGCACTCCCAGCTACCAAATAAAACACTGTTCTGAACCCGGCCACGTTTTCTTAAAAATATCAATCAATTTCTGATAAAATCTAGAATTTCTTGATTTATGTGCATCGGGCTCGGAACCACGATTCCAACGGTATAGATTTTGTGCGATTTCATTGAGAAATGCAAAAGTTATGGCGTTCTGAGTGCGGGCAGCTATTTTGGGTCTGACAGGTGTTTTCTGTCATTTGACGGGAATGAGCATTAACTGACTGGAGCCGAATATGTTTCTTTTATTTAAATATATCTATCCTCATTAAAATTAAGAAATCTAGAATATGTTTTTGTGGCGTAGAGGACATCGTGCTCGTTCCAAAAAGTCCAATTTTGTGAAAATCGGAGCTCGGAGTCAAAAGTTATGGCCGTTTGAAGTTCCACGGGTCAAATGTTGACTTTTCTCCTCTGCCTTCGGCCGCTTCGGCTTTTCACGTCCCACGCGTCCCTCTGTCCCATTTAGCACAGTGCTGAAATTTCCCATTTCGGCCGAACCGGCCGGTTCGCGTACTCGCGGCCCAGATGTCCCATTTGCTTTCGGACTGTTTAGGACAAATTTTCCCGATTAGCCTGGTTCAGCCGGTTCACATCTAGATGTCCTGTCTGTCCCGAACTGCCTTGACTCATTTAAGCTGATCCGGCCGGTTCATGTACTTCGTCCCGCGCGTCCCTTTGTCTCGAATGTCCCAAATGCTGTGCGGACCGCCTGGCGGCCTTTCAGCCGGTTCGCGTCCAGATGTCCCATCTGTCCCGACTATTGCAAGGACTAGGACTTAGCCATTTTTCATGATTTTTTTCTGGCCCGAGCTTATTTTTTGTAATTTTTTCACAATTCCTCTGAACTTGCTCTCTTCTTCTTGGACAGGGGAGTTAGAAAAAATATGAGGGGACCCTAGAAACATGACCTTTTGTCCGGACTCAATATAATTGCTTAGGACTAAAGAATTTGATGCATGTTATCAAAATTAACCCTAGGGGGTGAATTTTGGATAACACTATCTAGCAAAATCTCTAAAGATTTTTTGAGAACACCTCATAGTAACAACCGAAGTAAATCATGGTGACACGAGTTCATCAACATCAAGCAAAACAAAGTATTTATACTAGTTAGCCATTCATAAAAGGGGTGAATCTAGAATTACCTCTAAACCATGGCCAAAAGAAGTTTCAATGGTAATGGCCAAACCCTTTAAAATAAAGGAGTCACATTCTGACTAGATCTAGAAGGAAGAACAGTCGATAACCAAAATTATAAAAGCATGTATTTGCAGGTGCAAAGGACCAAACTCTGAGAGCACAAGAATGGCAGCCTCAGTGAAGAACACAGAGGGTCTTTTCTAAAAAAGCCAAGCCCGAAAACAATAAAATGAGCTTAAAAATTTGACCACATAAAGTTAATAAGGCTGAAATAAATCAAAATCAATCTTCGAAGTCCTAACAATAGCGGATCTCAGGAAAAATAGAGATAAACACTAAAATGCAAAGTCAAGAAAGAGTCATAATACTAGTCTAAGTTCAAAGCCAAAGTAACAGAGCTCCAAAATTTAAGCCATGGTGGGCAATAAAATATAGAGACCTCCTCTGCATGGAAATCTGAGCTTTATACTTTGAAAATGACTGGGAGATCTCACGAAGATATCAATAATAGAGCACAAAAGTCCAAAAGAATCAGAAAAGCTGAGGTTCGAAGTCTCATCCATGGTGGTCTACAAAACATTTGCCAGGGCTTCGCCCTCTAAAATAGAATGAGAAATTATCAAATGAGGGGCTTCCAGTTGTTTTAACTTGCTCAATTGAGCTCAACTTAACCTAGTCCTAATAAGAGATCAAGAGTTGACTGCTCAAAATCACCAAGTATAATGGATCAATGGTAAAAAAATGAGCTTAGAGATCAAAGAATAACCATGGCTGGCTTCCCATTAAACACATTAATTGCCAACTTTAAAACGCTAACCGTGAGTTTAGAATCAATGGCATTGAGCATGGATTTTCAGAGATCAAGGGCTCAAAATAATTCACCAAAATTGAAGCTAACCTAACTCAGGTAAGATTACGTCCGACCAAGTTTGCTAAGGGTTGAGTCGTCATGGGAAGGGGCCAGCCCACGTGTCCACAAACAATATCATTGTGTTTGACTGTAAAAAGTCCAAAACCATAGTAATTTCCAAATAATACAAAGCTGAATCCGAATGTACATGCCACAATGATCACCTAAAAGGTGAAATCCAAGCTATATGCTACCAACTATGCAAAGACTGACACATATATACATATGTATAATTAATCAATAGGTGGTGGATATATATAGCATGTTTTTTAATCAAGATGGTCACCCCTTTTATATATGCTAAAGTCCACAAGGTGGCCAAACCTGGTAATGTGAAGGTGATCCCCACACCAAGGAGTGTTAGCATCAGAGGAAAGAGTGGTCCCAACTAGATTAATATAAGGATGAGTATTATTGCAAATATTTTTAATTGTTTTTCTCACATACAGGAATTTTATTTTTTGCATGCCTTCACAATAGGAAAAAATGGAGAAGAAGACAAATTTGCATGCTCAAAGGAAGAAGACTTTCCTAGCAAGAAATTTTATCATTAGCAAATTATTCACCCTTCTCTTTCTTAAAAATAGATCATTCAAATTCAGTTGACTGAGATGTAATCAAAGGTTATTAATGCCTCTTGTACTAGTTTGTATTATTTTATCCTTTTATTTATTATTAAATAAAGGATAAAATTAGGATGTCTGGGTGAGTACAGCCTTTGGTTATTTTTAGGAAGGGGGTGAATTTTATTTTTCTATATATTGTGTGCCTCTGCAAAGCACTAAGGGGAATATACTGGAGGACTTTTGGATATATAGACCTAGTTTTAGTAACCCTCCTTCTAATAATCCTTCACTACTTATAAATTTTTCTATCAATATCCCATTTTTTCAATGGCCCAACAACCACCTAGGAATTTTGTGCCCTTTACTAATGGAAGCCCATTAGTAATTCTAGTCTATCATGATATTCCCAACGCTGCCATGAAAATTTTGCCATCATTTACTGGTGAAAATTAGGTTACACCAGCTGAACATATAAAATATGTTGCAGCCCTATGTGCAGTCCATAATATCACTCATGAAGACATAGCCCTAAGACTCTTAGTTGCATCTTTTAAAGGGAAAGCCTTGCAATGGTACAAAAAATTAGAAATTGGAAGCATAGGTACTTGGGATATTTTAGGTGAAAAATTGCTGAAATAGTTCCAAGACAACTCAGATTTTTTGTCCCTCATTGAACAGTTATCCACTATTAAAAGAGGTCCCAATGAATTTATGTCTAGTTTCAATATCAATTTTGCCAAAAATTGGGAGAGAATTCCAGCAAGTGTAAATCCTCAAGTTGATCATGCTTTCCTTTATTATCTTATAGCATTAAACAGTGATATCTCAACTATGATTCGGTCAATGGGTGGAGAGACACTCCCAACAGCTTATGATATTGCAATCTAAGATGAAAATAGCCTTATTCAAGCTAGAAAGTTAGCACCAAGGCCATCAATGCCATTTTCAGTAGATTTAGCACCTATTCATCAGCCTATTACAATCATAGAACCCACTGTTGTAGCCCCATCGGACAATGTGTTCAAATCTTTGCAGACTATGGGGAATAAGATGACTTCAATTGAGAACAAAATTACACTACTTAGAAAACCCTACCAGGATCCTTATCAGCCCTACCAACAGAATCAACAAAACAGGCAGCCCTACCAATAGAATCATAATTATATGTTGCCTTACCAGTAGAGACAATTTGACCCAAAGGCTCCTAGTTCTTCTAAGACTTTAGTTTCAATTAATATGGCTACAAAGGAGTGGTGTCAACCCTGTAATCAACCTCATTTAGCTGTAACTTACCCAAATGCTTTTCTGAATCTGAATCTTGCTGCACAACGTCAATCTAAAACATTATTTATGCCTCAAATGGAGAGTGGGTAGTAATAATATCATGTTCAGAAAGCACCTGAACAAAATTTAGTCATCTTTAATGAGGAGGATTTCATGGCAGTCACTACTAAGGTGTAAGGGAGGGTTGCTGAAAATCAAAAGCAACAAAATAGGCCTATCTTGCCTACTATCACTCATTATATATCAACTCCAAAGTCAACTAATAACCCTGTTGTTCCTAAAAAAACAACAAGTGTTCCAATTGATAAAGGCCATCAAAAATAGCTATAGCATGATCCAAGAAGATTGTTTATACCTCAGATATCTGAGGCAGTTGAAGAAAAATTAGTTATCACTAAGGCCTATTCTAAGACAGTTGATTCTATCTCTAAGATAGTTGCTTCTTTTAACATTGTTGATGTAATGAAAAAACATAATGTTAACATCTCAATGTGTGACACTCTAAGTATTCCTGGACAACAAGATTTATTTTCTCATGAACTAGCTAAGATACAGATTTCTTCAAATATAGTAGAGAAGGAAGTTCAAAAGATAGATATGGTCCTTGGAACATTTGAGCAAGACCATATTAAAGAAGTTAAGTGGATGGTTCAGAAAGTTCTGAATGCTCATGGCATTAAGAAACCACCACCATTTTATTTATCACTGATCATTGGAGAACATTTAGTTCACAAATGCATAGTGGATAGTGGTGCAAGTAGCATAGTTATGCCAAAAGTGATTGTAGAAAAATTAGGCTTGTAGTATGAGCCTACAGAAAGGAGCGTCTTACAACATGATGAAACTGCAACTAACATGGATGGCATGATAAAAAATTTGTAGGTATTGGTACATGCTCTTCTAAATGTTTCTATTCTGCAAGATGGTACTGTGATAGACTTGCCTCCATACTTTGCTTTATGCTTATCTAGAGATTTCACAGCAAAAATAGGAGGTTATATCTCTTCAAATTGGTCCTTATTTTTCACCACACGTTATGGAATTAAGGTTACTATCAATTTAGAGCCATTGGCCAGATTTCACATTGAGCCTCACTCTTCAAATGCGGTGGCTAATTATTTAGCCCTGGATCAGTCTAACTTTTATGAGGTATCTCATGTTGCAACATTAGATGGTCTCTCTAACCTATTTATGGATGAAAAAATAGTTGAAGAACATTCTCATGATCCTTTTAAGGAGGTTGAAGAACATATTTTTGGTGTGTATTGTATGCATGAAGAAAATACACCACTTCCCTTGTTGTCCAAAATAGATAATTCAGTAGAAATAATTTGGAAACTTCATTTTGATGGAGCTAAGAACAAAAAAGGATATGTAGTAGGTTTAATACTCACTTTCCTGACAAACGAAAGGTATTTCTCATCTTTGAGTCTCCAATTTACATGCACTAGTAATGTAGCTGAATATGAAGCATTAATTCATGGCTTACGTTGGGCCAGAAAGAGAGGTATCAACACATTACAAATCTTTGGTGATTCTAAGGTACTTATCACTCAAGTAAAAAATTCAATGTTTGTAAGAATCCACTAATGAAGTCTTACAGACAAAGAGTTTTAGACTTAGTGGAAGATTTCAATGCTATTAATATTCAGTCTATTCCTAGAGCTAAAAACAAGCATGGAGATAGACTTGCAGCAGTTGGTGCTAGTTTTGAAGTGCTGGAATAGATTGAAAACAACAAAATTCAGCCTCATATTAAATTAATTATTAGGCCCTCAATACCTGATAACGATTTAAATTGGTAGGTTTTTGAAAGTGATGATCAAATTTGTAGGTTCTTGCAACAATAAGTTGAGTTCTCTGCAGTTAATTAGGATAAGTTACAACATTCATATGGTGATCAGATTATTCAGTTAAAGACATATAAATTGCCTCAAGGTCTGGTTACATTGGAAGACATCGTCAGTACTGACAATCAATTAAGAAAAGACAAAACTAAGATGTCAACACATGTTAACAACTATGAAGAGATTTCAAATGATGAAGGGAAAAAGTCATTTCTTGGAAAGGTATATTCCTCAACTAAAAAACAATCATTTATTAATCTTTGCAAAGAGTTTAAGGATGTCTTTGCTTAGAAATACCAAGACCTGAAAGGAGTTTATCCCAGTCTAGCATAGCATATAATCGAGTTACATCCAAATTTTAAGTGTATAAGACAAAAACAGAGGCCTGTAGATCCAAAAATAGAACCTCTGATGAGGAAAGAATTATCCAAGTTGATCGAATCAGGTATTATTTTTCCAGTTAAGAATTTCAAGTTGGGTGGCCAATCTTGTTCCTGTTAGAAAGAAGAATGGTGAAATCAGGGTATGTGTAGATTTCAGAGATCTTAATAAATCTTCATTAAGGGATCATTACCCACTTCCGAATATGGATTAGATTTTGAGAATAGTCTCAAGTTCAGATAGACTATCTCTTCTGGATGGTTATAGTGGCTATAATTAGATTTTAGTCCAAGAAGAGGATAGATACAAAACAACTTTTACCACCAAGTGGGGTACCTATGCTTATAAAAGAATGCCTTTCAGTCTTTTGAATTTTGGTGTAACATTTGAATGTGCAATGGACATGGCTTTTTGGATCTTGTTAAATAGATGCATTTTTGTCTATTTAGACGATGTTACCATATTTTCAAAAGACCCAGAAGAACATTTGATGCATTTAAGGTAGACCTTTTAGTTATGTAGGTAGTTTGGAATATCTTTAAATCCTCTGAAGTCTATCTTTTCAGTACATCAAGGTAAATTACTTGGTCATATTGTCCTGAAGCAAGGTTTAGCAATTGATCCTTTCATAATCGAAGCTATATCACAGATATCACTACCTCATCATAAAAAGGCATTGCAAAGTTTTCTAGGAAAAATCAACTTTGTTAGAAGATTTGTTTCAGATTTTCTAGCGTTTGTTAAACCGTTAACAACTATGTTAAAGAAAGACAAAACTTTCTCTTGGACCAGCAAACGAAGGAAAAGTTTTGAAGCACTAAAATATGCTATCTCTCAGGCTACTACTCTTGCAAACCCAAATTTCGATAAATATTTTACAATGTATGCACTTGGAGGAGCTGAAACAATTTCAGCTATTTTCACTCAGGTTAATGATGAAAATATTGAACACCCAATTGCTTTCTTTGGACAGAGTTTGCATGATTACAAAACAAGGTATACATTTCTTGAAAAAAAAGTACTTTTAGTAGTCATAGGACTAAATAATTTTAAGTACATGCTTTCAAACAATAAAATTCACGTTCTTGTTTCTCATCCAAGTGTGAAAGCTTTCTTTTTAAATAAAGAATTGAATGAGAAAAGAGCAGGCTGGATAATGAAGGTTATGGAATATGATGTTGATATCCGGGTTGTTAAGACAATTCGAGGTAAAGGTTTATGTGAACATTTATTTGCTGATATGGAAAAATAACAAGTTACAGAATCCAAAGATTCATAACAGTGTGCTGAAGTTTCATGTCAGCAATTAAATATTATGGTCCAACTAGGAAATCAGCAACCTAAACTTACCTAAGAGATCCAAGAATCAAGGTGGATGACTGATTTGGTTAACTACTTATAGTATGGCACTTATCTAGAAGGTATGGATAAGAATAAATGAAAATATTTCAGATTACAAGCTATTCCTTATCTTTTCGTTGATGGTGTATTGTTCAAAAGGGATATAAATGGGATCTTGGTACGATGTGTTGATTATGATAAAATTAAGAAAATATTATCAAAATTTCATGAAGGACCTGCAGGAGGTCACTTCTTAGCACATACTACAACTTTGAAAATTATGAAAGTAGGTTACTATTAGCCTAGCATATTCAAAGACTATTTTGAATGGATTAGAAAGTGTAAGAAATGTTCTTTCTTTGTCGAAAAAGAACATCTTGCTTCGTTGCCTTTACATCCTATTTCATCTGATCATCCTTTTATGCAGTGGGGTCTTGATTTTATTGTAATAATAAACCTACCTTCATCACAAGGACATAAGTGGATCCTAACTGCTCCATATTATTTTACATAATGGACTGAAGAAATAGCCTTGAAGGATGCTAACGAAGCTTCGATACTATCCTTTTATGAAGGCATAGTTTACAGATTTGGTGTTCCAGCAAGGATCATATCAGACAATGCTTTGGCATTCCTTGGTGTAAAGGTAACAAATTACACTGTCAAACACAAAATTTATATGAGTTCTTCATCTAATTATTACCCACAAGGTAATGGCTTAGCTGAAAGTACTAACAAGAATCTATTAAGGATCATCAAAACAACACTCAAGGATAATCAAAGAGCTTGGCATCTGATGTTGAATTATGCAGTTTGGGCTAACAGAGTGACTTCTAAAAGATCTGTTAGAAATTCACCATAAAAAATTGTGTATGGAAAAGAAATAAGAATGCCTATTTCAGTTGAGTTACCAGCATTAGATTTGGTCCATCAAATGGAACTACTTGAGAATGAACCATTGCAGGTTCGTTATGCAGAGTTAATGGAATTGCAAGCGCTGAGAGATCAAGCTCATTTAAATATGAAAAAGAATCAGAAACAAATCAAGAAGACTTTTAGCCAAATTCAAAGTCTTCAATGAAGGGGATATTGTGTTAAAGTGGGATGTTGATCATCCAAAGTCAGGAAGACACTCAAAGTTTGATACACTCAGGATTGGTCCTTATATGATTTCAGATTGCAAGGAATACAATGCTTTTCAGCTTTCGAAGCTGAGTGGAGAGGAACTTCCCATTCCTATGAATGGTATGTTTCTCAAACAATGTTATTGAAAATCTTTACAATGATTGTTAGAGTAGGATTTCCCTTCAATAAGTGCAGTTTATGCATATTGCATTATTTTTTAGTTCAATTAGTGCATTCGTGCACATGATCTAGTTTACCAGATCCTTTCCTAGTTTTAGTTTGTTTTGGAAGGGTTGGACCTTTCAGAAAGTTTTATTTTAGTTATATGATTTAGAATCCATGCCCAATGGACAAGAGCAAGGCACTGGTACATAAGCTAGCAAGAAACTTTCCCTACAGGATCGCTAGAAATGTTGACAATTTTTGCACTTGTGTAAAAATCGGCAACTCGAAACTTTGTTACGATGGATAGAATAGGTGAATTATGTAAGCTAGGGGATATCATATTAGATTATGTCATTGTTGTTGATTTATTTAAAAGACTACGTGAAATCTCCAGCTATGTGTACTTTTACAAAATGTAATAGATCACATAGTCTACAATTTCATGAATATCCTCAGCAAAAGAACACAAGCCCCAAAGGACAGTTATGTTGTCTTGATGAGAATTTCCAATTGTAGAATAGGTGAAGTGTATGGTTTTGGAATAGCATACATAAATGCAGATCTCAGAAAATCAGAGTTCGTTACTAAATGTTACAAGTTCTACTCAATGTTATTTCCTTTACAATTAAGACATTCAATTATGTTACTGAGTTCTTTAGTTCATTATACAATCCATACAAAAAGTAGAAAATGCAGAAAGAGATATACAACTCATTTACAGAATTCAATGTTTTATTCACAAGGAGAGTCAAATGTTTCTCATACAAGCCATGGGATGTAACTGGAAAGTAAAGTAAAACTACTAAAAATAAAAATACACATGCATGAAGGAGAAAGCAGAGGAGTATGAGGGTGAACCCATCATTTCCCTGTATATTCTTCTTTGTGTAGATCATCTCTGTGCCAGCTCCTTCATCCTCAAGTCATGGTACCTGAAAAGAAAAATAAATCAATCATCAGTTACAAGCTTAGGGATCAAATCATATTCCTACACTATCCTACTTCATGCATACGAATCTTCTCCTAAGTAGGAGATGTATTCTACTTGAAGGTAAAATTGCATGCATGTTTTAATCACTCAGAAATAAGAAAGTGAAAAGCGAAGAAGAAAACATGGACATAAGACAGGACAAAAAGCCTAAATATTTCCTAACTATTTCCCTAAGTGTGTAGGTATAGATTGCAGCCAAAGAAAGAAAGAAATAAGTCATAAGTACATACTAGGAATAAGGAAAAGTGCAACTCAAGGTTCAACAAACATTCTACAAATGAAATAAGTTAGAGCTCATATGATCTGAAAATGTGTGTTGTATTTTTTTCACTTTTAAAAATTTCCAAATATCGTGATTTTCTTAACCAATTTTAAGTATTCTAAACTCCAAAAATTGATTAAATTTTGATTATTATGCATCCATAGAAGTGTGGAAAACTTGTGTAGCAAATAAATAATCAAAAAACTTAAAACATTCAGATAAGAACAAGATTGTTTACGGGGTTCGGAAATTCCTACATGCCTGGGTTCAGATTGAACCGATCCATTAATAATATTGAAATGTAAGTAAAATAACTCTTAAAAACAACCAATAATGAATCAAAACCTATAAATGATCTGATAAATGTCCCAAGAACTCTAAAAAATAGCAGAAACTGTCCCAAGAACAATCTGTGGCTCCTACAGTGTTTTCACAATGTGATCTCCCTACAACTGTTTTAGAAAAACACCTAAAAATGGAGATTTAAAAACATAATATGAAAAAAAATCATATATCTGAGATCATCTCTGAATTCTGAACATTTTTTATGTTTACATCAAGTCACAATTCAGACCAAAAGTGCATTGAAATTCATGTTTTCCAACTAGCTGTCTTGTAGATCCCTGTTAAAATCTACATTCAAAGCTTCCAAAAATAGGATAAAACTCAACAAAAAATATCAAATCTTACATCGTTGGAATTGTCTCAGAATTTCCTTCATTTCACCTTTTTACTCCGAGTGCCCAGTCTGAGTGTAAGGTCTTCCAAAATGGTGTTTTCTAAAACTGCCTTGTCTTAGCTTTTACACAAACCTGTCTCCCTTCTATAAGTGGAAGTGCCCCATTTTATAACTTGTTGTGATCCCTTGGCAGGTTGGCTGGTGGATTGGTTTTAAACCCATGAGGTTAGGGGATCAAATCCACCTCCTATTGTCTTGCCACAGATTTTGCTTTTTTTTAATGGGATTAATCCCCACGTTGGCGGATTTACATATTTTAATGGGATCAAATCCCAATTCAATGGATGTATATCCCACATTTTGTGGGTTGATAAAGTTTAAGGCTTTAATAAGCCTTTTTAACGCATTGTTTGAAGTGGTCATGAGACCACATGGGCTTAACCGCCCCCTCCAACACCGCTTCATCCTCCATCCTTCCACGTGGGCATAACCGCCCCCTCCAACACCGCTTCATCCCCCATCCTTCCACGTGGAAACATCCACGCATGGGTTAATGTTGGAGGTTTAGAGAATTATGTATGGTTTAATACTAATGTATAAACATTAATATACATAGCGGTTTGGCATATGTGTGTGGCATTTGGAAAATGGACTTACCAAGTAAATATAATTTCGACCCAAGCAATATAATGACATTCCAAATGAAATATGGCAATAAATACCACTTGTCGACCCTTGATAGGAAAATCAAGTGAATTCAACAAGTGGTGGCAAGCCACGTGGTGGCTTGTGGACCCACCATGTTGGCGATAATACCATAGTCCACATGGCGGTCGGACTCCCCTCCATAGTAAAAGTTGAGCCTCTTGTTCCCGTGCACCATTTTTACGCTCGTCAAAGACCGATGATCAAAAACCAACAAACAACTCCCTTTTTCCTTTTCGCCACATGTCGCAGTGCGATTGGTCCATTATTGACCAGTTGACTAGAGTTGACTTTCCCGTTGACCGAACTTTGACCAGACATAACTAGAGCTCCCGATGTCCGTTTGTCGCATTCTTATAGTCGTTGGAAAGCTCTTGAGATGATATTCTACACTAACACCATTTAGGGATGTTCAGGGAACTTTTAAAAAATGATCCCCTGGTCACACCTCTCCACTGAGAAAGGCTTTTTGTCCACAAAAAACTATGCATCAACCCACAAAAACATGTTATCTCTTCCTGCATTGCACAAACACATACAAGAACCCAAAATAACATTATAGGTTAAATAAATGCAAATAGTTGATTAGCTAGTCATATAACCGATAAGATAATAACACCCAATTAAGCTAGTGTTCAACTGAAATGCTGCAACCCTATCAACTCTACGCACAACTGTGAACTGTCATACCCCATTGTAATGCCATCACAAATAACTAACTAGATAATAACACCCATTCTATTACAGAAAGCTAGTGTTCAACTGTCACTTTGTGATACGGCCGATTACCAAAAATTACAATTCCATAACACAGATCAGTATACAAGACATCTAAACTGCCCACAATTAGGCTAGTGCCCACTACCCATCTGAAACTGTAACAACTGCAAGTATTCACTATCAGAATATAGTAGACTATCAACTCCCAAAAATATCTATAGTCAACAACTAAATCCACGTGAATATGCCAAAACATTGTATAGCCATCACAAATAATAAGTCAAATAATAACACCCATCTATAACAGAAGCTAGTGTTCAACTGACACTTTGTGATTATGTTGATTACAACTACAAGTTTCAAATTTAGACATGCTACCGATGCCTATCCCTGCATAGTGTTTTTCAACAATGGAACTAGCAACCAATATGAGAAAACAAAACATGAGTATGATGAACCTATCACTCAAATATTCTCTTCAGTTTTTTCCATTCATTTTCAAAGCTTAAATATCAACTTAGGAACAAATCCTTATCAATCAACAGGAATCCCTAAAATATAGCTATGAAAAAAAAAAAATCTTGCCTACTATCAACAATTTACTGTAGTGCAAATATAAAGTTGAGGAGTGTTTTTCCAAACCAATCACTTGGGTTTTTCCATTTTGGTTGTTTTACCTTCTTAGTACCACAATGAGTTTTAGTTAGGTTTAGTAGTGTTGGTTTTACAATACTGTTCTTTTTAACAACTTTCCAATTTTGTTGTTTAGGAACAAACCAACAAACCTTAACATCATGACCCTTCCTATTACAATGGGAACAAAATTGAACTTCCCTGTTTTTAGGAGTCTTACCCATTTTACCATTCTCAGAACTTTGTCTATGAGAATGATTCCCCTGTTTAGGAGAGGTAACATTCTTGCCATTTCTCACCTTTCCTTGGTGAGATTGGTCTTTAGCACCTGCCTTATCATTCACAAAAGGCATTAACTTCTTAATCAAATTTTTCCTCTTCTAACAATATGCAATAGAATGATTAGTACCTTCACAAAATGTGCAAGGGAAAGCATATTTTTTCCTACCAAAGCTATATTGTTCCAATTGAAAGAGTGTATTAGAAGTTTTAGGATTTGATTTTCCCTTAGTGTTATTTTTAGTGTAAGTGGAAGGAGGTGGAATCTGATTACCTCTTTTACCTGTTTTCTTACACCTTTCATTGTTCCTCCTGATGGCAAAATCCTTCAATTCTAGTGGCATAGATCCTTGGCTGTTGGAAGCTTGTCATCCTTCAGCTGCTTTGGAACTTTCTCCAATTTCTATTTTCCCACTAGAATAACCCAAACCTACAAACCGAGGCTGATCCTCTACCTGTATTGGGTTAGCATCACCTTGTCCATTTTTACCAAGGCCCTTTCCATTAAATCCCATCTTACCCATTAGCTTAGACCCAATTCCCTTAGTGTGTTTTTCAAACTGACCCAAAGGAATATCTAAAACTGAATGAGAGGAAGAATTAAAATGTGAACAACTTAGAGTGCATTCTTCTGTCAGAGTACCTACATCTTCTTTAGAAGGAATTTCCTTCTTGTGTTCACCTTGTTGCAACTTTTCCAAGAGGGCATCCTTGGTTTGTATTTCTTCCTGCAACTCTTTAACAAAGCTCATCAACTTCTTGCTCTCTTCAAGCATCTTGTTGGCATACTCCTCTTTCTTAGTTATAGAGGATTGTGGCTCAGATTTTAACTGCACTATTTCCTCTTCTAAGGAATAAAATTTATCTCTCAAGAAAGAGTTTTCTTCTTGGAGTTGGTAGTTTATGGCTTCAAGTTCATCCAGTTGCTCCTGTTTAGATGACTTGCCCATGATTCCTCGTTCCAGCAAACACAACCTGTACTTCTAAAACTGCACACTGCAAATGAAGATTAACAAGCCCCAAAATGTCTGCACACTGAAAAGTGAAATCAATAGTGAAACTGAAGCAAAATTTTCAAACACAATTAGAAGTTAATCCGGCAATCTAACTTCTCTAATACCAAACTTGATCTGAAAACGTGTGTTGTATTTTTTTCACTTTTAAAAGTTTCCAAAGATTGTGATTTTCTTAACCAATTTTAAGTATTCTAAACTCCACAAATTGATTAAATTTTGATTATTATGCATCCATAGAAGTGCGGAAAACTTGTGTAGAAAATAAATAATCAGAAAACTGAAAACATTCAGATAACAACAAGATTGTTTACGAGGTTCGGAAATTCCTACGTCCCCGAGTTCAGATTGAACCGATCCATTAATAATATTGAAATTTAAGTACAATAACTCTTAAAAACAACCAATAACAAATTACAACCTGTAAATGAGTTGATCAATGTCCCAAGAACTTTGAAAAATAGCAGAAACTGTCCCAAGAATGATCTGTGGCTCCTACAGTGTTTTCACAATGTGATCTCCATGCAACTGTGTTATAAAAACACCTAAAAATGGATATTTAAAAACATTCCATGAAAAAAAATCATATATCTGAGATCATCTCTGAATTTTGAACATTTTTCATGTTTACACCAAGTCACAATTCAGACCAGAAGTGCATTGAAATTCATGTTTTCCAACTAGCTATCTTGTAGATCCCTATTAAAATCTGCATTCAAAGCTTCCAAAAATAGGATAAAAATCAATAAAAAAGATCAAATCTTACATCGTTGGAATCATCTCAGAATTTCCTTCATGTCATCTTTTTACTCTGAGTGCCCAATCTGAGTGCAAGGCCTTCCAAAATGGCATTTTCTGAAACTGCCTCCTCTTGGCTTTTACACAGACCTATCTCCCTTCTATAAGTGGAAGCGCCCCATTTTATAACTTGTTGTGATCTCGTGGTAGGTTGGCTGGTGGATTGGTTTTAGACCCATGAGGTCAGGGGATCAAATCCCGCCTCCTATTGTCTTTGCACGGATTTTGCTTTTTTTAAATGGGATTAATCCCCATGTTGGCGGATTTACATATTTTAATGGGATCAAATCCCAATCCAGCGCATGTATATTCCACATTTTGTGGGTTGATAAAGTTTAAGTCTTTAATAATACTTTTCCACGCATTGTTTGAAGTGGTCATGGGACCACATGGGCTTAACCGCCCCCTCCAACACTGCTTCATCCTCCATCCTTCCACGTGGGCATAACCGCCCCCTCCAACACCGCTTCATCCCCCATCCTTCCACGTGGAAACATCCACACATGGGTTAATGTTGGAGGTTTAGAGAATTATGTATGGTTTAATACTAATGTATAAACATTAATATACATAGCAGTTTGGCATATATGTGTGGCATTTGGAAAATGGACTTACCAAGTAAATATAATTTCGACCCAAGCAATATAATGACATTCCAAATGAAATATGGCAATAAATACCTCTTGTCGACCCTCGATAGGAAAATCAAGTGAATTTGATGAGTGGTGGCAAGCCACGTGGTGGCTTGTGGACCCACCATGTTGGCGATAATACCATAGTCCACACGGCGGCCAGACTCCCCTCTGTAATAAAAGTTGAGACTCTTGTTCCCATGCACCATTTTTACGCTTGTCAAAGACCGGTGATCGAAAACCAACAAACAACTCCCTTTTGCCTTTTCGCCACGTGTCACAGTGCAATTGGTCCATTATTGACTAGTTGACTAGAGTTGACTTTCCTATTGACCGAACTTTGACTGGACTTAACTAGAGCTCCCGATGTCCGTTTGTCACGTTCTTACAGTCGTTGGAAAGCTCTTGAGATGATATTCTACACTAACACCATTTAGGGATGTTTAGGAAAATTTTAAAAAATGATCCCCTGATCATCATAAGAGAGAATGGAAGGTAGAAGCACACTTTTCAGTTTGTAAAGAAGAAACAAAATCAGATTTCAACAAGGTGAGGCTAAAATCAAAAGGATTATAGGTGAAATAGGATGAGAGAGAATATTATGGAAAAAATTTGATAGGGGTTCGCCATGTAAAATCAACATTTCAGATTTTTCAACATACATATCAAAGCTGTAATGAAATGAAAAGTATTATATAATTATAGAAAAGAATTCTTTATAGCTTAAACGGCTAAGATAAATTAAAATTTCAAGATAAACTCACAAATTTATGTTTTTCTATGGTTGTAGTTTTCAGAATAAAGTGGATATGAGAGAACATAATCACTACAAATATCAATGAAATACATCCGTTCAAGCAAGGTTGTACTCATCTACAACATAAGAAGAAGCCATTACAGGTGAACAAAATATATCTCATAATAACAGTTTAAAGTAAGCTACAGAAGATACAATGTGCATAAAAGATCATCATATAGTAGCTATACAAGCAAAGACCAAATTAAGCTACAGGTCTTCATGAGCTAAACTTCTCATAATAGAGCAGATACTTATAAGCAAGGAACATGTCTAGTTTGAAATTTTTTTGAAAGGGAGATACTTCTGGAAAAAAATTGGCAGGGCTTCGCCCTATAAAATCAACATTTACAAATTTTCCAGCATCTAGATCAAACTAAAATTAAATAAATGCAGTGAAAGTAATAGAGTAAAGTATTTGAATCAAGGCTTGTGCCAAATAGTGATATCAAAACAAATCAAGAATTGTTAAAAATTAATGCGGCTATCAATGAGTATAAGTGTAACTTGTAAATTAGAAAGGGACCATCTCAGAATTTGAAATCAAGCAATAGAAAGATTACAGTTTCAGACTTGTATTTAGGAAATCATCAAATTGAAATTTTGTTTTGTAAATAGGTAAAAAGTACCTCATGGAGCTAAGAACAAGATAACACTTTATTTTTCTTCAAAATAACTATATATTGCAGTCCCAAGATGATGGTAGAACTAGCTTCTGAGCTTGAAGGATTCAGAAAGTATAGTTAATGAGATAAGTAAAAGAAACTATCAAATTAAATCCATTGTTCCAGTTCCAAAGAAGAACTAAAGGGAAAATTCATTGTTATAACAAATTCAGAGTTACAAAAGTTATAAAACCCAGATCTAAAGTATAAATGTCTATTTAGAATAGGGATATCATTTTAGGCTAGGAGTAAAAGGAATGAGTATAACTCAAGACTATAATGAAATAATTTACTCTCAGCTAAAGAACAAAACTTCCTTAATGAAGGCAGTCTCAGAATAGAATTTTACATTAGTATAACTAGAAGAAGTACGAAAAATCGATGATACAGGTGTTCAAAATAGCCTCTAAGTAATGTATCAAAGAATAACATGGTACAAATCTCTAAGTCATCAAAATGTTGGCTACTTCAAGTAAAATCTCGAAATGGAGGAAAGGTCGAGCTTCAAGAAGAAAATGGTGGACATCGTTGAGTATAGGACAACAGTGGCAAACAAATTTTTAAAAGAAATCCATACCAAAACCCCTATAATCACGCAATGGTGATAAACCCACATGGTTGTGGAAGAATAATCAAAGAAATCATAGAGAAAAAGTAGGCCCGCAAGCGACATACAGATAGACTCTCAATGAAAATCCAAAGCTAGAGATAGTTAAGAAAAATACCAAATACTCAGAGCATAAATTATCTAGCAAACTCTCTGAAGACAATTCGAGGAAAGCTAACAGTAACAACCGAAGTAAATCATGGTGACACAAGTTCATCAAGATCAAGCAAAACAGAGTATTTATACTACTTAGCCATTCATAAAAGGGATGAATCCAGAATTACCTCTAAACTGTGGCTGAAAGAAGTTCAAACAGTAATGGTCGAACCCTCAAAAATAAAGGATTCTCATTCTGACCAGAGCTAGAAAGAAGAACGGTTGATAACCAAAATTATACATGCATGCATTTGCAGTTGCACAAGAATGACGACCTCAGTGAAGAACACAGAGGGTATTTTATACGAAGGCCGAGCCTGAAAAGAATAAATTGAGCTTCAAAAAATGACCACACATAGCTAATAAAGCTAAGATAAATCAAAATCAAGGTTTGAAGTCCTAACAATGGTGGATCTTAGGAAAAACAGAGATAAACACTAAAATGCAAAGGCAAGAAAGAATCATAATACCAGTCTGAGGTAAAATCTGAAGTAACAGAGCTCAAAAATTTCAACCATGGCTACCAATAAAATACAGAGACCTCCTCTACATAGAAAGTTGATCTCCATAGTTTGAAAATGATAGGGAGATCTCACGAAGATATCAATAACAGAGCATAGAAGGCCAAAATAATCAAAAAATCCGAGCTTCAAAGTGTCATCCATGGCGGTCTACAAAACATTTTCCAGGGCTTCACCTTCAAAACAATAATGTGAAATGATAAAATGAGGGGTTTCAATTTTTTTTAATTTGCCCACTTGAGCTTAACTTAACCTAGCCCTAATCAGAGATCAAGAGTCGACGGCTCAAAATCACCAAGTACAATGGATCAATGGTCAAAAAATGAGCTCAAAGATCGAAGAATAACCATGGCTAGCGTCCCACTGACCACATTAAATGCCAACTTTAAAACCCTAACCATGAGTTTAGAATCAATGGCATCGAGCACAGAGTTTCAGAGATCAGGGGCTTGAAATAATTCACAAAAATCAAAGCTAACCCAACTCAGGTCAGATTACCACCGACCAAGTTTGCTAAGGGTTGAGTCATCATGGGAAGTGGCCAGTCCACATGTCCACAAACAATATCATTGTGTTTGACTATCAAAACTCTAAAACCATAGTCATTTCAAAATAATACAAAGCCGAATCCGAATGCACATGCCACAATGATCACCTAAAAGGTGAAATACAAGCTACATGCTACCAACTATGAAAAGACCGACACATATATACATATGTATAATTAATCAAAAGGAGGTGGATATATATAACATGTTTATTAATCAAGATGGTTGGCCATTTTATATATGCTAAAGTCTATAAGGTGGCCAAACCTGGTAATGTGAGGGTGTTCCCCACACTAAGGAGGTTGGATTAAACTTGCAGAATCTTATCCATGTGATCACTAGCAAACACAATGAGTGTCAACATCAAAGGAAAGAGTGGTCCCAGCCATATTAATATAAGGATTACTATTATTGTAAATATTTGTAATTATTTTTCTCACATACAGGAAATTTATTTTTTGAATGCCTTCACAACAAGACAAAATGGAGAAGAAGACAAATTTGCATGCTCAAAGGAAGAAGACTTGCCTAGCAAGCAATTTTATTATTAGAAAATTATTCACCCTTCTCTTTCTTAAAAATACATTAGTCAACTTCAATTTACTGAGATGTAATCAAAGGCTATTAATGCCTCTTGTACTACTTTGTATTATTTTATCCTTTTATTTATTATTAAATAAAGGATAAAATTAGGATGCATAGGCGAGTACATCCTGAGGCTATTTTTAGGAAGTGGGTGAATTTTATTTTTCTATATATTGTGTGCCTTTGCAAAGCACTGGGGGAACATACTGGAGGAATTTTGGATATATGAGTACTGAATTAGATATTTCCAGTTTCTCTCGTTGAGTGTGAAGTGTTTTCTACCTTTCCAAGTTACTTTGCAGTCTTGTGTATGTTATATTAATCTTGTGAATGAAAATTCCCTGATCAACCACCTTACCCTGCTACAAGTTTCAGTCCTTTTTGTTTAAATTTAATGTGCATGTTAACTTATTAGTACTGTTTTTATTTTCCCTCACTACAATCAAGTGTTTTAACCTTAGATACTATGTAGAAAACTATTGGTTCGTGCATCAAGAATCCTTCCCAGATCAGTTGTGCATACACTCAGTCAAAGCCCTCATACAAATTTTATGTATCAACTTAATTTAGTCATTTTACATTCACGTTTTACCCTAAAACTCCCAGAAAGTAGTTTAGTATACACCAACAAGGAACCATCCTTGATATCAGAGACTAACCTCAAAATAGGTATACCCACAGACCTGAGGTGTTTCCATTGTATCTACAAAAGAGAGAGATCATTTGTGCAAGCTTATAAAACCTATAGCCATCTCTCTACAGGGTGCACTTTTGAGGGATAAAAAAACTGAGACCCGAAACAAGTGTGGGCTCACCACGTGTCTCAGTCTAGCAGAGTTGTTAAAAATTTGAAAGATCAGCAAAAGGCGCCATGTGTCTAGGGTCCGAGATAATTTTCCTTGCCCATTGAAAATTTGAAGCAAGGGCGGAGTGAGTAGAATTCCAAAAGTGTTCTCCTGGTACTTCTTCAAAATAAAATTTAGGGGCCAGTCCCTAAACAAGTGTGGTCCCTCCACATGTCCCAAGCCTTTAGAAATTTTCTTGAAAAGCTTAAGTATAGAGAAGAGAAACCGAAAGCCTCCACTTGTCTCGCTGAAGTGACCCCCGGGTAGATATAGACAAATGGAAGAATATGGAAATCAAAGAAACTCAGACCTCAACATTTATTGAGTCGCCCGTAAGTAAGAAGATATCGACATGCAAAAATTTGCACCAAGGTGCAGGTTAGTGCCGCACAAAAATGAGTTTCAACACTAAAATGTATGCGCCAAGGTGTAGGTAAGTGGCACATGTAAATGGCACATGACACAGAGTGTCGACATGGTAAAATTTGTGCCTTGGCACACGTAAATGACACATGACACAGAGTGTCGACATGGTAAAAGTTGTACCTTGGCACACATGGCGCATGACACAGAGTGTCGACATGGTAAAATTTGCACCTGTGCCAGGTGCACGTAAATGGCACATGACACAGAGTGTCGACATGGTAAAAGTTGTGCCTTGGCGCACGTAAATGGCGCATGACAAAGAGTGTCGACATGGTAAAAGTTATGCCTTGGCACACGTAAATGGCGCATGACATAGAGTGTCGACATGGTAAAAGTTGCACCTTGGTGCATGTAAGAGGATGTCGACACAGATATGGATGCGCCTATGGCGCACCTTCAGGAGGCGCAACATTTTGAGCGCTGACAGGAAGCAGACCCTGGCGCAGATATTCAGATGGCCATAACTTTTGACTGGGAGCTCGGATTCATGCAAGGTTGGAATTTTTGGAAAGATTACGAGGTCCTCTATCCAACTAAAACTGGATATATTTAATTGGGTGAGAAAAAATTCTTAAAAATGAAAAATACAGTTCGCCACTTTTTGGGTTCGCTAGGGTTCTCACCTACCATCATAATGAGATGAATTAAATGCAACCTAGAGGTGGTTGGGGTAGATTTGGATTCCTCTCTCTTTTCTCTCTCATTCTTCCTATAAATTGTAAGGAGGGGCTTCTTTCTAAAGGTTGGACATTTTTGTTTTGCCCCTCCCTTCTTCTCTTTGGCAGGTGAATTTGTGGAGTTCAAACCTCCCATCTAAAACTGTAATGCAACTTTGCCTCTTGGCATTTTGTAGTGTATTGTATCAATCTTTGGAGCAAATAATGCATGTCTGTGGATGATTCTCAACCCTCTCTATGTTCATTTTCATCCTCTTGATCTTTCACTACAAATCTGGTTATCTGTGCATGATCTTGCATTGCATTTTAATGGTTTGTGTTTATTGGCAAGACATGTGTTCTTCATTCCTCGGTGCATCACCTTTGTAGTTTAGGTTTTATTTTATGCATTTTCTTACCCTGTCTCCTTGGCAAGTTAGATTAGGTTTTTAGTAAACCCTCTACATTTTTATTTGTGCATCTGAACAGAGGAATAGGAACCGGCCTTCATCCGGAGAGCTTTTCTGATTTCGCAAGGTCCCACACTTGGGAAAAGCTCCATGTTATGCAATCGCACTGAGAGTCTCAACCCATCGAGTTGCAGACATTCAGGGGTGCTGCGATTCGCCATCAATAGTTTTGGCATGCCCGGTGGGACCAAGAGGTCATTCCATAGGATTTGAAGGAATTTTCAAGAAATTTGGACTAAGAAATTGCAGGTTTTACAGTTTCAGATTTTTCACCTTCCAGGCTGAACTTTGAAATCGATTTTCAAGGACCTAACTTGCTCGAAACAAGTCAAAATTTCACCAGTTGATAGATTGGGGGATAATCTTCAAAAGGGTATTCTTAGTTTTTTGAGATTTTGACCTTCAAAATTTCATGTTTTTTTGGTATTTCGGATTTTAGGATTTCGGAAGTCTAGCATTTTTTGCGTTTTCGAGACTGTCATTCCAAATCAAATTCCAAACCCTAAAATCTCAAAAATACAGGTCTTTCAAAATTTTGAGTTTAATTTTTGTCAGGTTTGGTGTGTAACCTGGCATAATCTAGCCTTTTGAGGCTCATTATCTAACACATCTGGCGACTCCGAAGGGATAGAATTCAGTGGTGTAGCAGTAAAAGTTTCCCAGGCATATGAGAAGAATTCAAACCAGGTCTGATACTCGAGAAGAGGGGTTATTTTTCCACTTGCAACTATCACCAGGAAGAGGAAGGAGAGGAAGAAGACCACAAAGGTCACCATCTCCACCTAACAGGACCTTATCAACCCCTCCACCTGGTAGACCTTTCATCCAATCAACAAGGGTTCTCAGGCCAATCAGAATGGCACAACAAAAACCTTTTGTCAACTTCACTGGCAGCAGCCCACTTTCCCTCAATGCACAGAATCCAGTTCCAATTGCAGCATTGAAGAACATTCCATTTTTTACTGGAGAAAATCATACCACTCCTGGTGATCATGTCAAAGACATTGCTAACGTTTGTGCAATCCATGAGATAAATGAAATGGATGTTGCTGTCAAATTGCTAGCATCTTCATTCAAAGGGAAGGCATTGCAATGGTTTAGGAGCCTTGGAGCTGGTACTATCCAAAATTGGAATCAGTTATGCATAGTTCTCCATGAGAAGTTTGGAGAAAAGGGAGACAATTTGTCTCTACTAGAACAATTGATAACTATCAAGAGAGCTCCCAATGAGCAGCTGACTGACTTCAACTTCAGATTTCAAAGATCTTGGGATAGGATTCCTGTGGCCGTTAGGCCAACAGCTGAAGGTGCTTTTCTATACTATCTTAAGGCTTTGAATTCTGATATTTCTATGTTAATTCAATCTATGGGAGGCACAACATTACCTGCTACTTATAGCATTGCCATTAGGGCTGAAAACTGTCTTATTCAAGCTGGTAAGCTGGCTCCTAGGCCTCCCATGCCCTTGTATCCAAACTTAGAAAATCCAAGCACTAGTCAAACACCCACTTTGGCTCCCATTCCCACTCCTAGAAATCAAAGTTCAAATGAAACTTCTACTTCATCCTCTAGTGCTTCAAATGAACTCCAAGAGGTTATGAAACAATTGCAGAACCTTGGAAATGAGCTGGTGACTATCAAAAGACAACAAGCTCAAAGTGCTAGACCGTATCAGCCTCAAGCGCAGTACCAGGTTAGGCCCCCATACCAACCCAATAGGTCACCAGCTCAGGCTGCAAATCGAAATCAAAGCCAAGTAAGGCCTCTCACTAATAGACCATTTCAGCCCTATAACCCCAATGTTGCATCTGCTTCTAAAGCATTAGTGCCAGTCCAAAACAACATAGCTCAAGAGTATGATTGGTGTTTCCCATGCAATGAACCTCACAACCAATCTATGTGCTTTAATGGTGCTTTAAACCAAGCCTTGATGGTGACAACTACTGGCGTAGAGGGTGAAGTGAGTCAAGAAGCAAATCAGCAACAAGGGACATCTCAACAAAACATAGCTCCAAATGATACCGCACTTGCGAATTGGCAAGCTGAGGATTTTTGTGGCATGAATCAAACAATTTCTCAGAGTGTAGCAACTAACACAAGATCAAAGAAGAGGAATATTGGTGAAGGGTAGTCATTGGCTCCAAGTGATCTACAACCTTCCATCACTCCACAAGGTGTTGGTAAGCAAAATACAGTCCCAAACACGCAAGGACAGCCCAAACCACCTTCCAAACCAACTCAAATGCCAGCTATTGCTGCCCATGCACAAGAAAGGAATGTGCAGGCTAAAGGACAAAAAAGAGATCTTTCATCCCCATTTAGCATCATTGATCAAATGAAGAAGACAAATGTGAATATATCAATGTGGGAATCTTTATCCATCCCAGGCCAAAGAGATCTTCTACAAGCTGCCATGAAGAATTGGTCAATTTCAAACCAGCAGGTCCCTATGCAAGGGAATGTCCTCACAAATGCTGCTCAGCCTGAAGGGAATCATGGAGGACAACAAGGTAAAGTTTTGAAACCCCCTCCATTCTATGTTTCATTAATCATTGGCAATAAACTAGTACACAATTGCATGATTGATTCTGGGGCAAGTAGTTCTGTCATGCCTAAGCAAATAGCTGATCAGCTGGGTCTCCAATATGAAGTCATATCAAAGGGGGTAGTGCAATTGGATGGGACAGTAGTAGAAACAGTGGGAGTGATTAAAGGTTTGAATCTTATCTTGCATGCATGCCCCAATGTTACCATTTTGCAAGATGTGTCAGTGATAGATTTGCCACCACTCTTTGCCCTATGCTTATCAAGGGATTTCACAGCTAAAATTGGAGGCTACTTATCTGCTGACTGGTCACACATGTTGTTTAGAACAAGATATGGTACTAAGGTCACAATCAGATCCGAACCAATTGCAAACTTTCATATTGAGCCTCATACTCCAAGCCAAATCAATGCCAACTGTTCAACATTTGATCAAGAATATTATCCAAGCACAGATGAAGCTGACACCAAAGTTGGAAGCATCCCAGATTTGACTCTTGATGAATGGGCAAGAAAGGTATATGCTTTTGATCACTACCAAGAAGCAGAAAAATCTGAGCTAGGAGTCTATTGCATACATGAAGAAAACCAGCCTATTCCTAGCATCACCAAACAAAACCATAAGGATGACAATGAGGTATGGAAATTATTTTTCGATGGATCAAAAAGTAGGAAAGGTGCAGGAGGAGGAGCTATGCTTGTTTCACCTCAAGGCATCAAATATTATTCAGCTTTCCGTTTCCAGTTTTCCTGTTCAAACAACATAGCTGAATATGAGGCCTTGATTCATGGACTTCATTGGGCCAGAAAAAGGGCATAAAGAACTTGCAGGTGTTCAGGGATAGTGAGCTAATCGTCAATCAAGTCAGGGGACAACATGCTACAAAGAATGAACTGCTGAAGAACTACAAAAATAGGGTGTGGGACCTCGTTGAGGATTTCGAAGCTTTCAATATCGTGTCCATACCTAGGAAGAAAAATGAAGCCGCGGATAGGCTCGCAGCAGTTGGAGCAACGTTTGATGTGGTTGACAACATTAAAAGGGAAAAAATGCAACCACATATCCATGTGATTGTGAGGCCAGCAGTTCCAGATAATAACACAAGCTGGCAGGTGTTTGAGAACGATCAACAGATCATCAATTTCTTACAAGAAGAGGCTGAATTCTCAGCTAGGAATCAGGATAGACTAGAGCAGCAGTATGGGGATCAAGTAGTGCAGCTACGGAAAAACAAGCTTCCCAAGGGTTTAGTAACATTGGAGTCTATCTTCAACCCTAACGACCAGTTTCATAAGGAAAAGGCTAACATACAGGTCAAGAGAGAAGATTCAGAGCCAATTCTGGTTGGGGAAAGCAAAACACTTCAAATTGGTAAAGTGGCCACAAAGCAGGAGAAATCAGATTTCATACAACTTTGCCAAGAATTTCCAGATGTCTTCGCTTGGAGCTATGAAGACTTAAGAGGTTTCAATCCAAAGTTGGCACAACATACCATAGAATTAGATCCAGATGCTAAGCCCATCAGGCAGAAGCAGAGACCAGTCAACCCTCACATTGAGCCTCTAATGAAGAAAGAGTTGAACAAGCTAATAGAGGCAAGCATTATATTCCCGATCAAGCACTCAAGCTGGGTTGCAAACTTGGTTCCGGTTAGGAAGAAGAGTGGATAAATCAGGTTGTGTGTAGACTTCCGAGACCTTAACAGGGCATCTCTCAAAGACCATTATCCACTTCCTTCAATGGAACAAATATTGCAAGTGGTATCCGGTTCGGAGAGATTCTCCCTCCTAGATGGCTACTCAGGGTATAATCAGGTAATGGTGAAAGAAGATGACCAGTTCAAGACGGCTTTCACCACCAAATGGGGCACCTATGCCTACAAGAAAATGCCATTTGGGTTATCAAATGCTGGAGCCACTTTCCAAAGGGAAATGGATATGGAATTCAAGGGGTTGATCAATAAAATAGTTTTGATATATCTTGACGACATCACAGTATTCTCCAAAAATGTAGTAGATCACCTCTTTCATTTGAGGCAAGTATTTCAGAGATGTAGAAGATTTGGGGTATCATTGAATCCCAAAAAATGCATATTCTTGGCTCACGAGGGAAAACTTCTAGGCCATATTGTTTCAAAGGAGGGATTGACGATTGACCCAGAAAGAGTTGAAGCAATTCGAGCGTTACCATTACCAAGTCACAAGAAGGCTCTTCAAAGCTTCTTAGGAAGGATCAATTTTGTCCACAGGTTTGTTCCAAACTTTGCAGCTCTCGTAAAGCCAATAACGCTGATGTTAAAAAAGAGCATGACATTTAAGTGGACATCTGAAGGCAAGGCAAGTTTTGAGGCAATAAAAGAGGCTATATCTCAAGCTCCAACTCTCGTCAATCCAGACTTCTCCAAGGATTTCATGCTATACGCCTTTGGTGGTGGAGACACAATTTCTGCAATCCTGGTACAAAAAAACAAAGAAGGATTAGAACAACCAGTTGCTTTCTTCAGTCAAGGCTTGGAGGAATACGAAACTAGGTACTCTTTCGTTGAAAAGCATGTCCTTGCAGTGATCAGGAGCTTAAAGAAATTCAAGCACCTAGTCTCAAACAATAAGATCCAATTGTTGGTCTCTCATGCGGGAGTCAAGGACTTCCTTCTTAACAAGGATCTGAATGAGAAATGTGCAGGATGGATCACTCATGTCATGGAATATGACATCGAGATTAAGGTCACCAAGCTAGTACTGTGGAAAGGGACTATGTGAACAACTAGCTTTGAGTCAACAAGTTGAAGCAGGCGATGAAAAAGAGACTGTCTTGGTACTACAGGATGGTCAAGAACAGGAAAATGATGATGTGCCCACTCCTTGTTGGACTCAGAATATGATACACTTCCTACAGACAGGCCTATGCCCTCTAGAAATGAGAAGAGCAAAGAGGAGATACTTCAGATTACAAGCCATCCCATATGTGCTTGTTGATGGTGTTTTGTTTAAGAAAGACATCAATGGAGTTCTATTGAGGTGCATTGGGACAAGTCAAATTGAGAGGGTGTTACGAGATTTTCACGATGGAGATTCTGGAGGACATTTCACCCCACGAGTAACAGCTCTCAAGATAATGAAGGCAGGGTATTATTGGCCGACAGTCTTCAGTGACTGCTATACATGGATAAGAAAGTGCAAGAAATGTACACTCTTCACAGGAAAAGAAAGACTAGCAGCACTTCCATTGCACCCGATTTTGGTTGACCAACCATTTATGCAATGGGGATTGGACTTCGTCGGGGTCATCAACCCAAACTCAAGCCAAGGCCACAAGTGGATTCTCATGGCGACGGACTATTTCACCAAATGGACCGAAGCAGTAGCGCTCAAAGAGGCAAATGAGTCTAACATACTAGACTTTTATGAAGGAATAGTGACCAGGTTTGGTGTGCCGGCCACTATCATATCAGACAATGCATTGGCATTCATAGGTTCCAAGATTACAGAATGGGCTGTCAAGAATGGAATCTATTTGAGCACCTCTTCAAATTATTACCCGCAGGGTAATGGACAGGCAGAGTCCACGAACAAGAATTTGCTAAGAATCATCAGAAGGACTCTGGATGAAAACCAAAGGACATGGCATACCAAGATAAAATCAGCATTATGGGCTGACAGAATAACACCAAAGAGATCTACAGGTAATTCTCCCTACAAGTTGGTCTATGGGAAAGAGGCAGTATTGCCTATATCATTAGAATTGCCAGCATTGGAGCTCATGAAGCAGTTGGAGTTGTCTGAGTTCGAACCAATGGAGGCTAGGTATGCAGAGTTGATGGAATTGGAAGAAATAAGAGAACATGCAATTCTGATGATTGAAAAGGATCAGGCCTTAGTAAAAAGATGGTTTGATAAGAAGGCAAGAGCAAGGACCTTCTAGGAAGGGGACCTAGTTCTAAAATGGGATGCAGATCAGGCAAAACCAGGAAGGCATTCCAAGTTTGATGCCATTTGGAGTGGTCCCTACATGGTCACGGAATGTAAAAGTAGTAATGCCTTCCAATTGTCTTCATTGGATGGAGAAGAACTCCCGATTCCGGTTAACAGAATCTATCTTAAACATTGCTACTAAAAGGAAAAGGTTTACCCTTGTAAATATTAGCCTAGTTTTCAATTCCTCTAAGTGCGTATGCACATTGTCTTGTTGTAGTTAGGTTTCAATTTCCCTAAGTGCTCTGGCATAGGTTTTGTTGCTCTCAGGTTGAATTTCTACAGTTCAGCGTGCTCTCAGAGAAGGAGTTGCAACATCAAGCTCGGGATCAGGTATCAGGTTGGTTTCAGGTATTGCTTATGACTCCATGCCCAATGGATTGCTAAAAGGCCACTGATCTTCTACCTAGCAGGCAGGTGATCCCATTGAGTCACCAAATTGTTGTATATATCTTCCCCCCGGGTAGATATAGACAAACGGAAGAATATGGAAATCAAAGAAACTCAGACCCCAACATTTATTGAGTCAGAGAATGATGTTGACACTGCAGGTAAATGGTGTCGACACCTGAAAATGGCGCACAGTAAAGTGGCGCACAGAAATGTGTCGACATGAAAATATATGTGCCAAGGCATAGGTAAGTGGCGCACAGAAAGAGTGTCGACATGAAAAGGCGCATAAAAGTGTGCCACAGGTGTCGACATGGTAAAAGTTGCGCCTTGGCGCACGTAAATGGCGCATGACACAGAGTGTCGACATGGTAAAAGTTGCACCTTGGCACACGTAAATGGCGCATGACACAGAGTGTTGACATGGTAAAAGTTGTGCCTTGGTGCATGTAAGAGGATGTCGACACAGATATGGATGTGCCTATGGCGCACCTTCAGGAGGCGTAACATTTTGAGCGCTGACAGGAAGCAGACCCTGGCGCAGATATTCAGATGGCCATAACTTTTGACAGGGAGCTCAAATTCATGCAAGGTTGGACTTTTTGGAAAGCTTACGAGGTCCTCTATCCAACTAAAATTGGATATATTTAATTGGGTGAGAAAAAATTCTTAAAAATTCAAAATACAGTTCGCCACTTTTTGGGTTCACTTGGGTTCTCACCTACCATCATAATGAGATGAATTAAATGCATCCTAGAGGTGGTTCGGGTAGATTTGGGATTCATCTCTCTTTTCTCTCTCATTCTTCCTATAAACTGTAAGGAGGGGATTCTTTCTAAAGGTTGGAAATTCTTGTTTTGCCCCTCCCTTCTTCTCTTTGACAGGTGAATTTGTGGAGTTCAAACCTCCCATCTAAAACTATAATGCAACTTTGCCTCTTGGCATTTTGCAGCGTGTTGTATCAATCTTTGGAGAAAATAATACATGTCTGGGATGATTCTAAACCCTCTATGTGTTCATTTGCATCCTCTTGATATTTCAGTACAAATCTGGTTATCTGTGCATTATCTTGCATTACATTTTTATGGTTTGTGTTTATTGGCAAGACAGGTGTTCTTCATTCCTCGGTGCATCACCTTTGTTGTTTGGGTTTTATTTTATGCATTTTATTACCCAGTCTCCTTGGCAAGTTAGATTAGGTTTTTAGTAAACCCTGTACATTTTATTTGTGCATTTGAATAGAGGAATAGGAACCGACCTTCATCCGGAGAGATTTTCAAATTTCATAAGGTTCCACACTTGGGAAAAGCTCCATGTTATGCAATCGCACTGAGAGTCTCAACCCATCGAGTTGCAGACATTCAGGGGTGCTGTGATTCACCATCAAAAATAACCACATTTCCACAGATGCTGAGATGTAAATTTGATAGGGAAACACACACCCATCAAACCATAAAATGCATGAAAATCACCATTTGTTCCCAGAAATGATAGAGAATTTTAAAATGATATAAGGCCCAAATATGATCTTCTAAGCTATATCCAATCATGTTTCCATAGATACTTGGGATAAAAATGACAGGGAAAACAAAATGTGACTGTGGAAAACGGAAGGAAGGGAAAAAACCTGAGTTTTTTCCCAAGTTACAAATCTTTCTCATGTACAGAGGAATGGAAATAAAAATCTTGATTTAAAGTGATCTCTCAACCAAAGGAAGGGACTGATTATGGAAACCAAATGGAGGACAGAGTTTTCATGCATTAACATAGGGAGATAGAAAACACAACAGAGCTCATTAACTGAAGAATTTCAAGGATAAACGACGCAAGAGTAAATTGATCACCAACACCTCACATTCATATTGTTAACCCCGTATTTTTGTCAAAAAAAATTAAAATCAAGTTGAGACCCAAACCATCCCTCCTTCATTCATAAGCCTAATTGAAGAGGGTGTCGATTAGAAAATTATCAAGTAGGGGAAATCAATCGAAGAAAATAGTAGGAAGAAATTCATTTAGAATTTTTAGTGATGGATTTCTAAATTTCAATTCAGTCATGTTCCTTCCTTGGAGAAATAATGCATGGAATAAGTGGGGTTTGATTTACACAAGAGAAATGAAAATAGCAAGATTATAAAAAAAATTATGTTTTGAGTGTAGTGTACATGTTGGCACCATATTCACAGAATTCACTGACTCATCCCATATTGATAAATCAGAAGAGGACGAAGAATTGGTTTCAAATTAAGAGGAGAACAAAGAGAATGAGACTTAATGAGAGTGTGTTGTAGAGATTGATACTGAATAGGATGATTTATTTCAGATTTGGAAGATTGCATTGGTGAGGAATAACCCATAGATCTCACTAATTTTAAGGTTTTGCCATTTATCTTCTAGTACAAAGAGCCTCTTCTCACGAAGGTATCTCTTGGACTTGAGAAGGAGAAATAAATTTCATCAGATGTAGATCCTTTCTTTCCTCTTTTAACAAAATCGTGTTTGGAAGAAAACATAAAGAACAACCTGTTTCCTAGATCATACCTCGTGAAGAAGAAAGAGATGAATTTGATATTGTAAAATTGATGTTGGGTGATGAGGAAAATGAGGAAGACGGTAGAAACACTTAAAAAAAATTCATCATGGAAGAAAAAGAGATGTTGGAAGAGTCTAAATAGAGAATAGAATAGGTTGCAAAAACTCAAGGAACATCTAAAAATATTTAATCCGCTGTGAAAGAAAAATGACAACTAATTCATGAAGTAGATCTACATTCTTATCAATTTCCAAATGTGCTCAAAGACATAGAGTAAGGTAGTGAAATAGTCCAAAAGAGAAAATTTAGTTTACCAGCTGTGAGAAGGCCATGTCCCATTCAATACTTGGCTGATTTATAATCAGTTTCAAAAGTACCAACAATTGAGCTATATTTAAAGCACCAAGATAAGCTTCATGTTCTCAAAAGCTAGGCCCAAAACCTCTCATAACATCTTATAGATCTAATAGAGGTATTCTTCATCTTTTGGAATATTCCTTTGAACTAATTAAAGGTTCAAATATTGTTTCAATTTTTTTCATGTTGCCTTATTTTCAAGATGATATGAGGAAGGGAAGATATTTTTCTCATCCTATTTCAGGATTTTTTTAGTCCCACTCTTAGTTGGTTAGAGTAGGATAGGTAGGATTTCATTTCAATAAGTGCTTATGCACACTTTTAGTTGTTTTGAAATCAATAAGTGCATTTCATGCACATGATGTTCTTTCTTCCCAGATGTGTTCATATTCTTGTTTTTCGGGACATTTATAATTTTTTGTTGTTAAGGAAAGTTTGTCTTGGGATTTTGACTCCATGCCCAATGGATTTATCAAGGAACTGGCCTTTTCATCTAGTAGGTAGCTGAGCCCACTGAGTCACTAAAATTTTTGACATTGCTTGTACCTTTTGAAGGGGTAAATGTGAAACGTTGGTTTCTAATATTAAAGGGGTTATGATGAGTGATCTAACTAAGGAATAAATAACAAAGGCATATGAAATGTTGTTGTTTTTTGGTAAAAATTTATATCCCCCCAAGAGATTTATTTCCAATGCATCATATCCATCATGATTTTTCATCATCCCTTCAAAAACTGATGTAATACACTGACAAAATGAGAAAAACAAATCAAGTAGAAGATGGACATCCCAAAGTAAATAAAGGAAAAATCCATTTTAAGAGTTGAAGTAGATTGTTTTGATTGTTCTCATTCATTTTAGTTTCTGATTTAATCAAAGTAATATTGATTCGTTATTTTATGATTATGCTAAATTACTCAGTGTGCTAAGTTACAAAGAGTTCATTTAACATCACATTAATGAAAATTAGTGTAGAAAGAAATATGGACATCTCATCACAATAAGTAATTTTCATTTAATTCATAATTTAAATGTACAATGGTCCGACACAATCCATGGGAAAAAAATCATAAGGTACAAAACAGAAAAGGAAAATGCACATATATGAAATTAAAAATGTAAGAGAACAGAAAATCCATTATTTTCTGGAATGAGATGGATTTTCTTCATGGATCCTTATCTTCCAATTTCCTCATTCTTGTCCTCTTCTTTTCTCAACATGCACTTGAAATAGAGATAAAACGGTTATTAGAGCTCTATATTTTTACCATTCTCATACACTTACAGCTTCAAACAAATGATTTTTTCTTTCAAATATAAAAGAAAATTAGAAATTATAGAAAAGGATGTATGATGGAGATTCATAAATAAAATAAACATAGAGAAGAATATCATCATTTAGAAGCATATCAAGATACTGAATCAGTAACATAATTAAGAGAATAAAAAGGCGTATGGACTTCACCATTTTCTAACTATTTTCGTAATCTACAAGTACAGGAAGTGAAAAACACACTCTATTTATAATTCAATCACATTTAAATGACATTGGAAAATACAGATATATGTATGAAATAATGAAAACTTCTCATAAAGGAATGGTTAATCTGGATACCTAAGAAAGAACAAAATTTCAAAATTTTCATGCTTTTACTCTCATATGTTACATATTATAGGAGGTTACAACAGTTAAAAATTGTTTTTCATGGTGATCAAGAGAAAAAATAGTTCTTCATAATAGCTTATACTTTCAACTTGAAATGAGCCTATGATTGTAGCATTCAAGATCTCTACTTTTGAGTTTCATTTAATGATGCACAAATTAAGATCAACTTGAAGAATACAACTTCCAGGTACTCAAATAATGAATGTGATATATTTCAAAATGCTTTCACAAACTACACGAGTGCATATTTAGCTACAGATAGGTACATTTTTTCATAGTATACAGAGAAGGAAATTTCCATAGATATTCAATTAATTGCAAATTTTCACATGTACAAGTTTCCTTAACAAACAAATATAATAATTTCATTTACAATGTTTGCAAAAGGTGTTAATATACCACCAGGCAATCAAACAAATGTAACATAATGAATGAAAGATTTTTTGAATTCAACCCAACACAGGTGTGGACAATGTGGACTTGTGAATATTAGTAGGATAAATTTGTTCTTGATTTTAACAAAATTATAGTTATCAGAGTAACATACAATTGTATTGGAAACATGCTTTCAAGAAAATAATATAGCTCTAAAGTAATGCCAAACACATAAGATACTATGCAACTATAGACTTAGGATGAAATGGAAGGAGACAATTCATAATCATAATTATAAGAAAGGCCTCCTTTTAAGGATGTCAATGTTCTATTCGATAACCATGAAGAAAAACATTGATATATTTATTTAATACAAAGCTTCTCGAAAACATACATAGCTTTTAATGGAATTTCGAGGTTGTTCATGACAATAACAACTTTTAAATTTAATCCAAGTATGTTTCTCATGTTTCCAACAGTTCTGTTAGTGCTCAGTTTAATCTCACATTGATTTATTCAAAGCATCTCAGTCCCCATGGTTTGAATTTTTTTTGTATCTCCCCGTATTGATGGATGAAATATTTTTCCTTCATTTTGTCGCCATCTTCAGTCCTTTCTTTTGGTCAAGGATCACATTGAGTGCAGATATTGTTTTCCGTTTCCCTATCCATGAGAAAGAATTTGTAATTTGGGCATGAATTCAGGTTTTCCCCATCCTCCTATTTTTCCACAGTCATGTTTTCCCTATTGTCCCAACATCTATGGAAACATGGTCCTTTCTGATTAGGTGCATCCCGATGGGTATTTTTAGTGAATTTTTTTAATTTTTTCATATTTGTTAAAAATACCAAATTGGCCCCGCGACCCTGATAGTATCTAGTTTGTTATTCACTAAATATGACGTGGGAGGGAAAAAATATTACTTTGACCACAAAGATGGACACGTGGCTATTTTTCAAAACAAAGGCGAAGAGGTTGGTCACTGGAGGATTTTGCAGATTTTTGCCTTTTTGTGAAAAGGGGGAAACATTATAAAATGATCCACAACTCCCCAGGGGAAAAATAAATGTCACATGTTTGAGTCATCTTTGAAAAGTCAAAGCGGAGAAGCATGTTGGTAAAGCACTTTGGATTTTTTAAGATCTATTTTCAAATGATGTATAGGTATAAAAGTGACATGCAATTGTGTTGGGGCCCACATAAAAATATGGAAGCAAAGAGGTGGGTCGGTGAAGCATTTTGAAGTTTTTGGCCCACTTCATATCAAATATTTTCCACATGGAAGGCCTACACTCATTTGAGGATCTTCCTTTGGGTCCTACCTTCATAGTTGCACCAAGGAGACACATGGAGGTTTCTGCTGGCCCTGCCCATACTTAGAATTTTCTTCAAGTGGTTGGTGCAGCTTTGTTCGGGCCTTCGCTCATTTGAGGATCCACCTCTGGGTCCTACATTTGTAGTTTCACTAAGGAGACATGTAGAGGCTGTCATTGGCTCCTCTCTATACTTAGATGACTCAAGAAAATTTCTAATGCCTGGGACATATGGGGGGCCCATGCCTATTTGGGGACCTACCCCTAAACATTACTTATGAAAGAACAAAAACGGAAAACATGGAGGTTTCCGGTAGATCTCCCCATACTTATACTTTTTCAAGTGTCTGGTGTAACTTTGTCGGACCCTAAAGACGTGGAAGGCCCGTGCTTTTGTGAGAGTCATTATTTTGAGCTTCATACCAAAAAGTACTGATGAGACATGTGGAAGATTCCACTGGCCTTGCCCATATTTAGAATTTTCAATGGCAGAGGAGACTCTCTCTGACCCTAGGCACATGGCACCTTCTGCTGGTCCTTAAACTATTTCAACAATTTTGTCAAGCTGAGACATGTGGTGAGCCCACGCTTATTTAGGGTCTCCATTTTTGGGCACAATTTCAAACATGCACTGAATAGGCACGTGGAGGATTCTGCTGGCTCCTCTATTTTCTAATATTTTTTCATAGGCCAAGGTAACTTTCTTGGGCCCAGGGCACGTGGAGTGCTTACACTCGTTTGAGGTCCCACCTCTAAAATTCATCTTTGAAGTTGCACCAAAAAGACAGGTGGAAGCTTTCATTGGGCCTTCTCATACTCTAACTTTTCAAAAATCAGTGCAACTCTCTATGGTTGTGAAACATGTGGAAGGCCCGTGCTCATTTGGGAACCTTCCTTTGGACTTCACCTTTGCATTTGTGCAAAGGAAACACGTGAGGGTTTCGCTAGCTCCTCTTTGCACTTGGCCAACTCAGACTTGTAGCGCAGGTATGTGGTATAATCCATTTGAGGACACTCATTTTTGAGAGGAATGAATTTAGGCATCCATGCGAGGGCACTCATTTCTCAAGGTGTATTCTCAAGGGTGAAAAGGATTGCTTCTCAAATCTAACTATATAGAGCCACCTGAAAATTATTAAAAAGAGGATTTCTCGCACGAAAGAATCAAATAATGATTAGAAGGATTGTCAAAAATTTATGGCATGGCATCCAAGCCATAGTTGACGGTCTGTGAAACATGATCACTTCATGATTTATCCACCTGGTAGATTTTGCGTGTAAATTTGTTAAACATCACTTTCTGAGGCAAATTGGTAACAAGCAAAAGATTCCTCAAATATTCTTTTTTTGGGGGGGAAACATGGGGATGAGTGAGCAAGTGAATTGTATAAATGCAATGAAGATACTCTTGTAAATGGTTGGGGGTTAATTTTTATGAGAAAATTTGAGAAAGCCCATCTTCCTAAGAGACCATATGAGAAACCTATTAATCTCTTGTGTTTTAGATTTGATCACATCAAAATGGCTATTAGTTTATAACCATTGAAAATCTCTGAGATTGTTCAAGAAACTTTCCCTTGTTGATAAATCTAATAGATCTTGAAATAATCTATGTTGATCTTGGGAAAATTTGTGTCTGCTTTTATTTCAGAATGTCTTTGAAACGGTTTTGATTTTCCTGTTGCAATCTTATATTAAAATCTATTTGAATCAAATAAGATCTCATCCATGTGTTAGTATTTTTCAATTTACAATTTCATCATGAGAAGATCCTTTATCCTGTAATGAAATAAACAATTTAAAACCATTTTAATTCCACTATGTTGATAAAGATTGTTTGTAAGCCTATGAGTGTATCTTAGGCATGAGGAACTAGGGGTTGTTAATGTTTAATTGAGTCTTTAGCTTGAGCCTTCTTCTTGAATTATTAAAGATTATGTGAAACTGTGTAGATCTGGAACTCTATTGATGCACACCTTCTTGTTGAAGGAATATTTTGGCTATTCTGAAGTATTTTGTCTATTAGTATTCCAATTGTTGTAAAGGTTCTCAAAGATCTAGTGAAATAAACTTCATCTTGCTTAATTCCCCACAAAAAATTTCAAATAACCATGAATCCTACTTGAAGTACCCTTGTTTGTGTTGTGTATCCATAAATGAACAAATTCTATTGCCAAAATATACAAAAGCAAGCAATTTTTAAGTATCTTTAGTAACCTAAACCTTGTTCAGAAAATATCTCCATTATTTAGAAGTGACAACTTGTGAGAGTTAAATTGTGGTGTATTGATCATATTTTCTCAAGGTTCCCTTAAAACATGTGCAAAGAATGATCTCTTCATGTCCTTCACCAACAAAGCTTACAAAATGGGTCCTCTCACCCTGGTTTAAAGGCACAACCTAAAGTAGCGAGGATAGATCAAATTCTTTTATATGGTGTTATCCATTTCTCCAACACCCAAGTGATAAAGAGCCCACTAAATCCCTTCCTCGGCTACAAAATGACTTATGATTTGTCTATCTCTGAGTATCTTGTTAAATCTATAATACTTCCCATCTTTCAAGGGAGAATCAATTTAGATACCTACACTTGATTGGCATCGTTGCTATTGATTTATTTGTGCAGAAATAACACCTGATTGACACCATTACCAGGCATTTTTTTCTATGGAAACAACACCAGATTGGCACCATTGTCAGGGATTTATATGGGTGGCATCAACACCTGATTGGCACCATTACCAGGGATTTATTTGTGTGGCAACAACACCTGATGGTGCTATTACTGTGGACTATTTTAACATCAAGACCTATTTGTGTGGCAATAACACCAGATTAGTGTCATTTCCCAAGATTTATTTGTGTGGTAACAACACCTGATTAGCACCGTTGTAGGAACTATTTGAACACTAGGACCTATTTATGTGGCAACAACATTAGATTGGTGTCGTTGTTGGGGATCTTCAAAGGAATTCTTATATTTGTCCATGGTAATGTTTATTACATTATCTAAGATAAAATATGTTGTTTAAACATCATCCTTTGTTGAGATTTCTAAGAATTGTGTGAAGTTACAAGTTTTGTGTGTAATATTTCCAATTTCTTGTGGTTATTGCACTAAATTTATATCATTAGTGATAAATACTAGTAAAGGAAGGTCAAATATGCTAGGACTTGGAGGAATTAAGTGTTGATAGATATTTGACAAGCCATTTATAGTGCATTTGCAAAATTAAGGTTAAAATCCTTAGTGGTGACTTTGTGTTTATTTAAATTTTGATAAATACCAGTGCCTTAACCTGTATTAAGTGAAATATTTTAGTAATATTTTCAAATATGGAAGGAAGAAGATATTTCTTCACTAAAGACCCTACTAGAAAGTTGTTTCCAGAAATGGGAAAGACAAATTAAGAACAAAAAAGATCTTGGAAAATAGTTGGAGATCAGGAATCCAGAAAAGAGTTATTAGTTTTGAAAAGTGATCAACCTATGGTTAAGGATTACCATTCTTCTTCAAGTGATTCTGAATCAGGTAATTTTTAGATAGATCTGAATTCTCAAACTGGGGAGGGGCCTTCATTTCTATCTGATAAGTGTGCTTCTCAGTTTGTCCTTGTATTTTCCAAATTTGATAGGGTTAAACATGAAACAGAGTATTTAGAGGAAATTCATTTTGAAAATTATACTTTTGTGTTCCAAAGACCCCTTGTCCCTCATTATTTTGTATCTCCTATAAGATCACCCCCTCAAAACATTATGGCCCAACCCCCACCCAGACGTCCTTTTTTTGTCAACACTTTTAGACCCATAGATTTTAGAGGTATCGATGGATATCCAAATGTAGTGCCACAATATTTTATAAATAGACTACCTAAATTTCAAGGGAATAATGCTATCACTGGGGATTAGCATTTATAACTTTTTGTCAATACGATGGAAGACAATGAGATTTAATTTTAAGATGTATATATATATAATTGTTTATTCATACTCTTGAGGAGGATGCATGTGACTGGTATAAGTCTCTACTAAATAACTCAATATGTTGATGGAAAAAAATGAAAAATTATTTTAGAATGTAATATGGGGATAAGACAGATCCCAGGTTTCTTTTGTCTAAATTTGAAAATATTAAAAATAATCCTAATGAATCTATTAATGAATTCAATATACGTTCAATAAGACCTTGAACAGGCTACCTATAATCCTAAGGCCAAGTGATTTTTCTTGTTAAATAAAATACTCTGATGCTTTTGACAAAAAGGATGCGTATTATTTAAGGGACAAAAACCTAGGAAATTTGACGCAGGCCTTCACCATGGCTTTCCAGATTAAATACAATATCAAAGAAATTGGTAAGGATCCTAAGAGGGAAGGTATCAAGTTGATCAATCCAAAGAAGCCTCAGTCAAGTAAGTCTATGGATCTAGAAGAGGTTGTGAAAACATTGGTCGGAGCTGTTCAGGAAATGTCCTATAAACTGGTCAGAGCAAAGAAGGGGATTAGATAAGGTTCCCAAGGTTAGAACAAGCCACAAGGTCAAGAAATATTTTCAAATTATCCTAGAGGTGATCATAGATTAGATGACAGGGGTAAAGGGCCCGTGGGATCAAGAAATAGATAACCCAAATGCTGTGAAAACAGATTGGTGCCTAATCCTTTAGCTACCAGAGTTGCTAGTGTAGAAGAGGTCCTTGATATGGAGTGGTATGATTCATATTTCTTGACCCATTCCCCATGTGATGAAGAAAAAGAAATTAAGGAAGATGATGATGATGAGACAAATGATGATGCATGGATGATTGATTTCTCTACAAGTTCATAGTAGGGAGTGCAACCTCAACTGATCTAATAAGTGCCAGAACTACTCCTGATTTCTGGGATTACGTTCACCGGGTATTACCTCTTCCTCCAACTACTACTTTTGAAATTAATATGGTACATGATTTTGATTTTCCCAATAATGATTTTGAATACTTGAGGGCATTGCTGATTGAAATAATGATGGAGGAATTCCTTCAGAAGAGGACATGAAACTATTAATGAATGCAGTAGTTGCCCAAGAAGAGGATTCTAATACCAGGAGTAAAGTCTTGAAAGGGGTAGGGCTAGTTCTTATCAGTATCCCTAAGGAAACCCCTAAAAAATATGCATCTAGCAAAGGCTTTATCACCCCAAATAATACTTGTGTTCCTCCACATGCTTAGAATGTGAAAAATCTCATGCCATCAGATGAATTTGTAAACCTTCCTCCTAATACTTCCTTACCCAAATATGTTCCTTGTGACATAGCCCAGATCTTGAGTTAGATCAAGATTATTTTTCCTATTATTGAATTCATTAGAATCCTAGAGCATATGAAGAGGGTGTTTGAGTATTTAGGGCTTAATGAAGAAAAGGTCACCTAGGGTAAAAATTTAAACAATGTAGAGGTTTTTCCTGTCATTGCAGAATTAGCAAAATCACAAGCATTGGAGGAATTGGGTGAACCACTTGAGGTTTATTTGGGAACTTCTTTGGTTGAGTATCATCTTAATGTGGATTCATTTTTCACTACTCTTATTATTAAAGATAGTTTTTTACATAACTACATGTTTAACTCAGGAGCCTTATGTAATGTAATGCCTCTTGAGGTCATGAATGAGTTGAATATCAAAGTAACAATAGCTTATGCAAAATGTGTTGTCATGGATTCAAGATAGGTGCCACTAGTTGGATGTGTCAAGGGTTTAGTAGTGAAATTTGCAGTGTATCCAAGAAAGTACTTAACCTTGAATGTGGTCATTATGGATTGTTCTACTAAATGGGGGATGTTATTATCTAGAAAGTGGGCAGCTAGTGTGGGTTGAAGTGTTAAAATGGACATGTCTTATGCAACCATTCTAATTGAGGGCTGCCTTCTGAAGTTATATGGTGAAAAGAAAATGTTATATCTCATTGAGGACCCCGACAATGCTTCTTATGAAGTATTGCACATAGAAATTGATGTTGATAATTCTATGAGCTATGTTTTTTTCAAGGAGTATGAAATTGATCAATGCAGATATCTTGAGCAGGTTGAATTTCCTGGGACTTTGATGTTTGATGCAACCTCAAGAGATCTTGAAAAAATTGACCTAGGCATAAAGGATAAGCCTAAAAAATGTGGTTAGATAACAACATGGATGGAAAAGAGAAACAATCATATGACCAGTTGTTAAAATTGTATCATAACTTCTTAGCATGGTCATATCCAGAATTGAAGGCACTTAAAAATTTTCCTTGATTTTTTTCTCTGAATCAGGGTGCATGTCATTGTATAGTGTATAGTCTTTTGGTTTTGTTCTACTTTCATGTTTTTCTATTTTGGTTTGTCTTAGTCCCTTGTGACTAGTTATTTTTGTTTCTCAGTTCATCTTGGGGGATTTGATTATTGTCTTTTAGCTCTGAAAGCTTGTTCTTGACTTCTTTGCCCAATGGAATTTTTGGCACATGGTCTGTTGTTCTTATGGGACTTGCTGGGAGTGCCCATCCAAGATTTGGAGCCAATGTTGGTACTCAATTTAATCTCACCCAAATTTTTTCAAAATGTCTCAGTCCACATAGTTGGAAAGTTTTCTCTTTCTCCCCGTATTGATGCATGAAATATTTTTCCTTCATTTGGTTACCATGGTCAGTCCTTTATTTTGGTTAAGGATCACATTGAGTCTAGATATTGTTTTCCATTTCTCTATCCATGAGAAAGAATTTGTAATTTGGGCATGAATTTGGGTTTTCCCCTTCCTCTTATTTTTCCACAGTCATGTTTTCCATGTCAATTTTTGTCCCACCATCCGTGGAAACATGGTCCTTTCTGATTGGGTGTGGCTCGATGGGTATTTTTGGTGAAACTTGTCACATTTTTCACATTTGTAAAAAATACCAAATTGGCTTTGCAACCCCGATAGTATATAATTGGTTATTAAACAAACATGAAGTGGTAGGGAAAAATTCTTACTTTGACCCCGAAGATGGACATGTGGTCGTTTTTCAAGACAAATGCGGAGAGGCAGGTCGCCAGAGGATTTTGAAGATTTTTACCTTTTTGTGAAAATGGGGCAAAGTTATAAAATGATCTACAGTTCCACACGAGACAAATTAATGTCACATGTTTGAGTCAGCTTTGAAAATTCAATGCAGGGAAGCGGGTTGACGAAGCACTTTGGAGTTTCTTAAGCTTTGTTTACAAATGATGTAAAGGTATAAAAGTGAGTTGTGACTCCGCTGGGGCCCACATAAAAAGTTAGAAGTGAAGAGGAGGGTCTCTGGAGCATTTTGATGTTTTTTGCCCACTTCAACTCAAATATTTTCCACCTGGAGGGCCTGTCCTCATTTTACAATCCGCCTCTGGGTCCTACCTTCACAGTTTCACTAAGGAGATATGTGGAGGTTTCCTCTAGCCCTTCCTAGACTTGTACTTTTCTACAACCAGTCTGTGCAGCTTTGTCTGACCATGGATACGTGGAGGGCATGCACTCATTTGAGGATCCGCCTCTAGGTCCTACCATTGCAGTTACCCCTTTATATACTCAGACTTCTCAAGAAACTTTCTAATTCCTGGGACATGTGAAGGGCCCACTCCTGTTTAGGGACTTGCCCCTGTACTTTACTTTTGAAAGAGTGCCGAAGGGACATGCGGAGGTTTCCACTAAATCTTCCCATACTTATAATTTTTTAAGTGTCCGGTGTAACTTTCTCGGACCCTAGACACGTGGAAGGCCCGTGCTTGATTGAGAGTCCTTATTTTGAGTTTCATACCAAAAAGAACTGATGAGACACATGGAAGATTCCTCTAGCCTTGCCCATACTTAGACTTTTCAATGGCTGAGGAGACTCTCTCGGAACGTAGACACGTGGCACCTTCCACTAGTCCTTAAACTCATTCATCATTTTGTCTTGGCTGAGACACGTGGTGATCCCGCGCTTGTTTAGGGTCTCTGATTTTGGGCACCATAGCAAACGTGCAAGTAAGAGACACATGGAGAATTTTGCTAGCTCTTCTTTGTTTTAAGAATTTTTGAAAGGCCAAGGTAACTTTCTTAGTCCCAGGGCATGTGGAGAGCATACGCTCACTTGAGGTCCTGCCTCCAATATTCATCTTTCAAGTTATGACAAATAGACACGTGGAAGCTTCTGCTGGGCCTTGCCATACTCTGAATTTTTAGCAATCGGTGTAACTCTCTAGGGTTGTGAAACACATGGAAGGCCCACAGTCATTTTGGAACCTGCCTCTGGACTTCACCTTTGCAGTTTCACCAAGGAAACATGTGGAGGTTTCCGTTGGCTCCTCTTTCCACTTGGCCGATTCAGAATCACAGAGTAGGTATTTCGTATAATCCATCCTAGGACACTCATTTTTGAGAGGCAAAAATTCAGGCATCCATGCAAGGGCACTCATTTCTCAAGGTGTAATATTGACGATGAAAAGGATTTATTCTGAGATCTAGCTGTATGGAGCAACCTGAAATTGATTAATAAGGGGATTTCTCACATGACAAAATAAAAGAATGATTAGAAGGAGAGTCAAAACATTATGGCATGGCATCCTAGTCATGGTTGAGGGTCTGAGAAATGTGATTAGTTCATGATTTATCCACCTGGTAGCTTTTGCATGTAAATTTGTTAAACATCACTTTCTGAGATAAATTGCTAATAAGTAAAGGATTCCTCAAATATTCTTCTTTTTGGGGGGGGAAATTTAGGATGAGTGAGCGAGTGAATTGTATAAATGTAATGAGGATACTCTTGTAAATTGTCGACGGTTAATTTTTACAAGAAAATTTGAGAAAGCTCATATTCCTGAGAGACCATCTAAGAAACATGTTAATCTCTTGTGTTTTAGATTTGATCACGTCAAGATGGTTGCAAGTGTATAGCCATTGAAAATATATGATATTTTTCAAGAAAATTTCCCCTACTGATAAATCTAATAGATCTCAAATTAATCTGTATTGATCTTGGGAAATATTGTTTCTGCTTTTATTTCAGAATGTCTTTTAAATTGTTTTTATGTTCCTGTTGCAATCTTATATCACACAATATCTCATCTATGTGTTAGTATTTGGCATTTACAATTTCATTATGAGAAGAGCCTTCATCATGTAACGAAATAAACAATTTAATATCATTTTACTTCCACTATGTTGATAAAGATTGTTTATAAGCCTATGAGTGTATCTTAGGCATGAGGAACTAGGGCTTGTAAAATTTTAATTGAGTCTTTAGCTCAATCCTTCATGTTGAATTCTTAAAGATTGTGTGAAACCGTGCAGATCTAGGTCTCCATTATTCCACACCTTCTAGTTGAAGGAATATTTTGGCTATTATAAAGCATTATGTCTGTTAGTTTTCCAATTGTTATAAAGGTTCTCAAAGATCTGCTAAAATCAACATCATCTTGCTTAATTCCCCACCAAAAATTTTAAATAACCATGAATCCTACCTGAAGTACCCCTGTTTGTATTTTGTATCCACAAATGAACAAATTATATTACCAAATATTCAGAAGCAAGTAGGTTTTTAGTGTCTTTAATAACCTTAACCTTGTTCAGAAAATATCTCCATTATTTGGAAGTGACAACTCGTGAGAGTTAGATTGTGGTGTATTGATCATATTTTCATAAGGCTCCTTTGAAAATTGTGCAAAGAAGGATCTCTTCATGTCCTTCATGAACAGAGGTTACAAAATGGGTCCTCTCACCCTGGTTGAAATAGACAACCTAAAGTAGTGAGGATAGATCAAATCCTTTTATATGGTGCTATCCATTTCTCAAACACCATAGAGACAAAGAGCCAGCTGGATCCCTTCCTCAGCTACAAAACAACTTATGATTTGTCTATTTCTGAATATCTTGTTAAATCTATGATGTTTCTCGTCTCTTCAATGGAGAATCAATATGGATACCAACAAGTTCTTCCAAAGTAAAGTGGAGGAGGATGCATTTCAAAATGAATTTTTTTTATCCTTAGCTTTCTACATAAATGTAAAATGCTAAAAATATGCAAAATTTTACATGTTCAAGACAAATATGGAGGGAAGATCTTTCACAAATATCATATTTCATAGTAAATAAGAATGTAAATAAAACATCCAGTATTTTAGAGTGCTTCTCAAATGGATATTCCATAATACATCAAGTTTTTCATATTCCATAATACAAATAGACTTGTGGATGTTCTAAACACCCTTTTGTGTTTTTTTGCAGCTTTTTTGATCTATCATCACATGAAAATTATTGTGCATTGTTGTGCTTTCATTACAAAATTCTGGTAGTGTTGTGTTTATTTTGCAGGTTGTTCAGCATCCTTTTAGTGCATCACCTTCCCTTAGAGTAGGTTTTACTTTTTATGCATTTTCTCTATCTCCTTCTCCTTGGAAATATTAGATTAGGGTTAGATCTACAAATCTCTACACTTTGGAGTAGTTGGCGCTAGGATAGGATAGGAATTCGACCTTCTCCGAAGGGTTATCCCAATTGCAAAGTTCCACACTTTGGGATAACTCCATGTTATACAATCACACTGACAATTTCAATCTATTGAGTTGAAAACTATCACGGGTTTTGTGATTTTATTGTAACAATACTCAGACATGAAGTTAGGAAGTGAAGACTCAAGGGAATAATATTGAAGTTAATAAAAGAACAATTTATTAAATAACTTTAATTATTCAAAGAATGTATCTTTAGATGTTGCAAAAAAAATTAGTTGATTGTTTATTTTAGAAAAATTAGATTTCCAACAATCATAACTTTTGGTCTCGTTAATATCATAAAAGAATTGTTACAAATATTCTGAGTTAATTTATCTAGCTTCATAAATTTTGTCTTCAGTTGAAATACGATTGATCTATTCATCTGTTATAACAACCATGATAAATTTATTAATACCTTTCCAAATTAACATGCATCATATGTTACTCATATATGCAATCTAATTTACAATTTAATTTTCTAATAAACCATCTGATTGAGACCGAGGACACTTAAGAAAGATTCCAAGGACTTTTCCTCTCATGCTAAAAATAGAGAAACCTTAACGTCATATATTTGTATTTATTTTCATGACATGTGCTATCAACCACTCAATGAGGATTATTATAAATTAAGTTCATCGTAAGATATTAAAAATTAATTTATGGGAATTATCCTAAATCATTTTTCTTGCACTAAACATATTATTGACGCCTTCATGAATAAAATTTAAAGGATTCGCAATAAAATCTCTAAGGCTACTAAGGAACATAATATCGTGTTTAGTCAAGTAAGGAAATTATTTTAGGCAACATAATCTTAGATAGATGTTCTCGATAAAATATTCACTCCTTATGAGTAGGAGATATGAGATGTGGTCTCGTGATTCTAATTGGTTGTTGTAAAGGTCAAAGTGTTAAATGAAATCGCCAAGTGACCTTTTTGGTTTGTTTTTCTTCACCTTAGTGTTTCTTATTTCCTTCTACCTTCCATCTATGTCAATGTTTCATTTCTCTATTGGGATGTACTTTTTGTAATCACTTAAGTGATTTATGAGTTTTTATTTACTCATCGAGAAAATATGTTTTACTATAAAGTCACACTAAATTGTTTCTTGGGTGAAAAGTGAACTACAAAACTCATACAAAACTTATATTGTTACTAAATTTTTTTTATTAAGTAGTTACAAGCTGAAAGTATAAAGATATATTGATCACTTCTCGTTGAAAGGGATTTCTAATTTTCTATTGAAAAATATATATGGAAGAGAACTTGTCATTATCTCTTTCTCTATTATCTTATCATTAACAAAGTTTACACTTCATAAAGAAAGAAATGGTGAGATTTTATTAGAAAACCTAATCCATTGTTTATTTAAACAAACCTATTCGAACCTAGTCAGTTACCTCTAGCTATTTGACAATTCTATCGAACTGTTTCCTCCTTATATTTATTGGCATCTTATGCCTCTGGTAATTTATTAAAATAATTTTCGGATCTCCTCCGTGCAAATATTGATATCAGAGCGGTAAACCTCAAGACCTGTAGAGACCAACATTTTAGAGGATTCGACCTTACTGGAAAAGGTTGTATACATGTGTTGGAACAGCAATCAGAGTGACCGTGAGCACGAGGAAACATCGAAGGAAATGTGGTTCAAAGAGGATGTGGCCTACTATTTGTTTTCAGCCATACAGGGACATCTACTACCTTGCTGGTGTTTTGTCCTGTGTAGAGCGTGGGTTGAAATTTATTGTATTTTCCACGGATTCCTGTCTGTTGACAGTGTAGAACAGTACATGGCTCCGTGGAGTTTCCATTTGAAGACTTATAATATGTTCACGAGTCCCTATTTGTGAAATACACTGTTTTCCACACGGATAGTATCAGATCATCACCAGAGGATGAGAAAATAGCTTCAAAACTGGGGCAACTCCACAGAAAGGCAAGTGCGGCATCACAATTGGTGGCAAAACACGCCCGTGGTTACTATAAACAGTTGTTGGAGAAGAACCGACATTATATCCACGATCCTCCAACTCTTGAAAAATACCACGAGCTTTCTAAATGCTTGTTATATACACGCCTAGAAAACATTCCAAGCCGATATGACTCGTTTTGGAAGGAGGTGGACCTTCTGAAGAAGAAATTCAATAATAGGTAGGAGTTGAAAGTAGAGTATGTTAGAGTTTATGTACTGTTTACATATGAGGATGTTAAACCTAAGTGTGTTATTGTGGAGATGCTTTGGTGTGGTGAAAATCCTCTAGTTGGGACACAAAATCCATATTGTATTATGTTAGGTGCAATTGGTGACAACTCAACTTTATTTGGTGAACAATATCATCCACCTTCCTATGACTTGGATGCTTGTTGATAATACTACACTAGAGACTAAAGAATACACGGAGATTGGAGGAGAATTAGTGACCTTTCGTCACTCGCTTACGCCGGGGTCACATCATTAGTATGGTGAAATTTTGTTTTTGTCCTTTCTTTCTTTTGTGTGTGGTGTGGTTTCATTGTGAGGAGAATATTTTTCAATAAAATAAAGACAATTGTTTTCCAATTTGGTACCTCCTTATGAAAAGCATTGCGAGGAGAGAAAACAAAAAAGTTGTGCTTGGTTATTGATAAAGGGTCTATGGAAAACCAAGAAACCACGAAAGTGTTAAGTTGAGACATCATGTCACCTCCAGGTTTGTGGTCAACCTACAAACTAAAAAACATAGGGGTTTGTGGTAATTGTTGAAAATTTTTGCACTTGTGCAAAAATGGGCAACTTGAAACTTTGTTTTCAATGAAAGGCATTGATGAATGAAACTAACTAAGGAGTTACATACATTTTTCATTGTGTTTTTAGTTACAGTATGTGGAATAATAAAGTAAAATGCAACTATGTGTTGTTGCTGAATGCAACACCTCACGTATGTTGCTATTCCATGTTCATCTTCATCAAAGTAGCACAAAAGCTCTGAAGAACTGAAATAGAACCTTGAGGAAGGAGAAAGTAGCTATAGACCTCAGCAGTTGGATGGACTCAAAAACAATAAACGTAGTTGTTGTTTGCATGGATGAGAGTTCATTTTTAAGTTTAAGGTATTTTCAATTCGATCATTTCCTATTATTAAGTGTTATTAAGTATGTTATTGAGTTGTTTACTTCATTGTACAATCATTACATATCATAAAAATTGAAAGTAAAAGGAAGTATACAACTCAACTACTGAAATAATATCATTTATTCATGAGGAAATTAAATGTTTCCCACACAAGATGTGGGATGTAACTTATGATTATTGAAATAAAAGATACATATACATAGAGTTAAAAGAAAAAGAGTATAGAAGAAAATCATCTTTGCCTTAGGTTTTACTTCTGGTCTTCATTGCTTCAGTTTGAGCTCCATCTTTATCTTCTGCATTATCTTGTTCATCAATATACCTGAAAAGATAAAAGGAAAAGAATGTCAGTTACTGAGCTCAAGGTTTAACCTGTACTCATGTGCTAGGTAGCTTCAGGAAAATGAATCATTTAAGATCAAGAAACATAAGGTACATCAAATTGACAAATGCAAAATTGAGAAAGCCGTATCTTTCAAAAGCACATATGATCCCCAGAATCACGAGAGAGTAGAAAAAGAAATACTATGGAACACAAGAGAGGCCAAAATTCCTATTATTTTCTAACTAGTTTATCTAAATGTTCAGGTTCAAGTAAGAAGAAAAAAAGAATCACTAATTGTTGAATTACAAGAAACATTACATCTTTCAAGATGAACATATTCAAGAAGCTATCATTGCATGATATAGATTTAGAGTAAAAATACAACCAAAGGGTCATAGTATAATTTCATATCATAATGATCAATTAGAACTACAGTTGTCATTCATATGGAAGTACAAGAATTCAAATCTTTAATGTACACATTTTGTTATATTTCTTGGGAAGAATCTTCACATAAAGTTTTCAAGTACAGATAAATCAAATATGCAAAATAGAACATCAGGGATTGGAGCTTCTACAAACTGAAAAGTTAAAAGCAACAAGTGTCACTGATAAATTTAGTCACCAGTAAAAATTATTCTTCTATCAAAGAAAATTGGTTGCATATGATAGTAATTTTTGAAGGGACAAAACAAATTTTTACCAACCATGTACAGATACAAACTGAAACGAAAAAGAAAAGTTATGTAGATATAGAGTCCAAAATGTACTAGCCTTTTAGAGAAAACACAAAGAACAAAACTAACTGATGCACAGTTTCAAATGGAATTTTATCAAGTGCCAAATCAAAGGGAATGAGAATAATGAAAACTCGAAGTCATGACTATCTACAGAAGTATTCCATATAAACTAAGTTCATCTTAAAGTAATAAAAAAGAGTGAGCTACATAATGAAGCAATAAATTACCTTTGACTCATTATTACAAAAAGGAGATAGATTTATTATGCAAGTGCCCAGATGACCGATGAATAAAATGCAAGAAGAAAATGCAAAACTCCCATTGTTTTCAGGCTAAAAAGCTTACAACAAACAAGCAAGAACATAAATACAAAGCTTAAATTGAAACTTCCAAGTAGAGAAGAAGGTATGAACTAGTTAGAATAATAGAGTAAGGTTTTAAATAGTTCACAATAATGTAGAAACGAACGAAGATTTCAGAGCTCGAGTAAAGGAAAATATGAACAAAAGTTCTAGAATATCAAATTTTTCAGAAGCAGAAAAAGAAATCATATTTTTCTTATTATGAAATAAGATAATAGTGCATTCATAACACCCAAGAGTCAAACTCAAAGCTCAAAAACAATCAACAATTAGACTTAGAAATATTTATGCTTTCATGGATTCATGTTTTCTCAGAGTTTTGTAGGAAAATTCAATAATACGACAAGTACTCAAATATTTGTGAAAGATATTGTTTAAAACTTCGAAGTAAAGTGAGTTCAAATATCAAAAAATGATGACCATGAAATATCTTCGAGCTCTTTTTTTAAAAGTCCAGACACAAAAAACAATAATGCTAAAAAGAACAAAGTCTTCAATTTTAAAGTGATAGCTCGAAGTAGATAACTAATGGAGTAGTAAAGTAGTTATTCCTCAATGGCCAAGAAATATTTCTACATATTTGTAGAGAAAATTAAATAATGGAGCCAACTTACCAAATTCAGATAAGTAGTTTTAAAACCCTTGAATAGAGAAAGTTTTAGAGGAAAAAGAGACCGACTAGAATGGGTTTTTAAAATCAGTACGAAAGATAAATGGTATAAAATGCAAAGGAAATAGTGTATCAGAGCTAAGAAAGAGAAGTATCAGTGCTCATTCACCAAAGTATAGAGGAATGAACCAGAATGAAATTATACTAAAATCTCACCTCTATTAATAAAAAAATCTGACAATCAATAATGATGGGCATAGATCTTGCACAGAGCTCAAAAGGGGGAAAAAATGGAAAAGGAACCGAGCTCGACATCTTAAAATAATGGTGGCCACCCTCTCAAAGACATTCAAACATAGAAAATATTATGGAGAACAACTACGTTTTGAGCCACTCAACCTCACAAAGTCAAAAAGTGCAAAGATACAAGCTTCAAAGATCTGATTCATGGCGGTAAGTGAGAATTCTACGAGGGCTTCACCCTATTTCTTCAACATTGCACGACGTTAATGAGTTAGGTTTCATTTTTTTTTATCTCGCTCAACTAACCACCTTCCGAAACTAATTCTATTAGCAAGTTAAGGATCGGATGAAAAAAATACAATCACAAAAAAATTAACGGTGCCAGGTACAAACCCACCATTTACCAAGGTAAATAAATAAACAGTCTAGATCATGGAGTACCAGGATCAAAATCCTAGATAAATTAAATACAATATTGATCAATATAGTACATTAAATCAACAGCTCTGGATCTAATAATAAATAATCCAATGGCACATATCACAAACCACTACCAAATACCATGTTTTCAAGGTTCAGAGCATCAATGATCAATATCAAATTCATATAGAGATCAACAAATGATATAAAGGGTCATTTGAAATGATAAAGGTCCCCATGTCTTATTATTTTTCAAAGGGATACCAAGATATATGCCAAGTAAAATAAGCTATGATGCACATGTTAAGGTCAAGAATCTTCTTACCTTAAAATTTTCAAATAATACCTTATTGTTTTCCAAAATTCATCCCCCAAGGTAATTTTGAGAATTTACAAAATTTCATCAGTCTTGAATAAGCAGAAATGGTTCGAGGGCCAAAATCAGGTTTTGAGGGATCCCTTGGCTTTTCTCTAACTTCTCCATCGAAAGAAAAATCCAAGGAGTTAGTGAAAATTTGTAAAAATTAGAAAAAATGAAGTCAATGGCCTATTTTAGTGTAAATTGGGTCTGGGGGGTGTAGATTGAACCAATGCGGATTGTACTAGGGTTTGTCGTATCTATTTCGGGCCTGATTTTTAAAGCAGGAAGTTTATTAAGGCTAAGTTGGCTCAGGCATCCCATGCCACACAGGTTTAGTTGGACCATTAGTTCCCTGCATCACTGAAGTCATCTATTTGTAAAGGAGCTAGAGAAATACGGAAAAAGTAGAACTTTTATCCTGCAAAGTCCATGAGATAGTTAGGAAAAAAGTACCTAAAATTCCCAAAAATGTGATTTGGTCGCAGCCAATTCATTATGGCGAAGGTGGAGAACAATGTCTTGGACAACTAGGACACGTGGACCCAAAATAGCCGAAATACCCGCGGGTGAGTGGTGCGCATAAGTCAGCGGTCAATGGCCCACGTGACCCAGTCAATGGCAAATGCGTAATGATAAAAAATCCTAAATCAAGCAATGTAGAGAAAGGAGGCCCACATAGTCCAAGTACCATGGGGACAACCCGCAATACCTACAATAACAAGGGAAAGTGGAACAGCTGACCTCAAAATGTCAAATGGTCATAACTTTTGACTTAGAACGATGGTTTTCACAAATTTTGCATAATTTCATTGAAAAATGTAAAATATATGGAATTCTGAGTGTAAGCAGCTATTTTGACTTTGCTAGGGATTTCTTACATTTTACAGGAATAAGATTTTAATTTTAGGAAGCTGAAGATGTTTCTTTTCTTTTCACCCAACTATATTGGAATCATGGATTTGAGCCCAATGCACAAAGATCAAGAACTATGAAATTTTATGAAGACGTGATGATGATTTTTATGAAAATGTGGTCGGTTTCAGAACAGTGATTTTAATAGTTGTTGGAAGTGTAATTAATGATCATGGGAAATCATGCTTTCACTGTTTAAAGTTAAGGGAAAACATGATGAGCCTTTTGCAAGCAACATACTATCATTCCATGTCATTTATTAAATCTTTCAAGTGGTGGGAAGGTAGATTTCAATATTTTAGTCCTCTCTCTTCTAAACTCTATAAATTAAAGTGTGGGCTCATTGTAAAGGAAGAAGATAGTTTTTGAGTAAGAAAACTTTGTCATTTTTGTTTTATGAAGCTAATGTGCTGCAAGACATTTTATTGAACTCCTTGCATCGTGATCCAGGTCTTTATTTTGTAATTGATTGAACTATGCATATCAATGAAGCAATAGATGTAAGTTTGTGGATGTATCTTCCCTTACTGTCATTATTTTCATTCTTCTTACCTCTTCAACCTCATTGAAAATATATTGTGTCTATTTTATGCTCTTGCAGGAATTCGTTATCATTATGTCTGTATGAAATATTGATATGAATGTCATTGCTAGATTGTGGAGAACAGTTATCACCCTCTCTAGTATATAATTTTCTTCCATTTTTCACACATTAGAAATTTATTCTCATCCCCTCCTTTTTTTTGGTATCACCACTTTAGCATACTCTTTGTTTTCATGCACTTTCTCTCCCTGGTCCCTTGGAAAGTTATATTATAATAAGATAGTTTTACCTGCATTAGAGTGGATTGTGGCAGGTAGTTTAGGAGCAAGAACCAGCTTTCTCTATAGTTATATCTCAAGTATCAAGTCCCACAACTTGGAGATAGTACCCATGTTACCCAGTCAAACCGTGAGCTCAAAAAAACACACTTTTACAAATCTAAGGGTATTGTGATTTGGTGATAACACTTATTTTTGACAAAAGAACCTTGTGATAAATCAAAGAGGGAAAAAATGGAGTGTTATTTCTATACATGCATAAGTGGCCACACAAGCCGCAAGAAGACAAAATTTTATCATGTGCACATGAACAGGTGGTCCCCACATTACAAATGGAATTATTTTGCTAATTATGTAGAGAAAGAGAATTATTTTACTTACACAGAATGCACTTTTGCATCCCCTCACAAAAGGACAGATGAAATATGAGACAAATTATCAATCGCATGTGGATGAAGCACACAGGTGTCACATCATGCACAAGAGGATAAAGAACATGCTCTTGCATTGGAGGAGACTTGCACAACAAACAAGAGATATTTTTAGCTAATTTATTCACCAAAGTTTATTAATTAAATTAAAAATAGAGCAGTCAACTACACTTGTACTAAGTTTATTTGTGTAACTAATGTTATTAAAGCCTCATTATAAAAGCATGGCTATTTTTATTCCTTTATTTATTCATGATGAAGGATAAAAATAACATGCATGGGTGAGTATGTATTGTAGTCTATTTTTAAGAGGGGTTGGGTGAAGTATTTTTGTTGTATATTGTGTGAACTAGCAAGGCACAAGGAGAAATTTTTTGATGTAGGACTGTTAATGCATATTTTTACTAGTTTTTCCCTTGAATAAGAACCAATTCTTTCCTATCTAATTATTTGCAGTGGTGTGTATCTTTCAATTATTTTGTGAATGTTAATTCCCTTATTTGAGAATCTTACCTTGATACAAATTTGGGGTTTTCTATACAGTATTAGTTTCCATGTTAGTTGTTGTGTTGTTGTGACTTATTCCCTCAACACATAAGTTTTTTCCTTAGGATCAAGATGAAAACCCATTAGTTCATGCATCTACAATTTTTTCTCAATTTTACTATGCATGTACTCATTCAAAGGGCACAATAAATTTGGTGTATCACCCCATTTTAATTTTACTTATAACCATATTTTTAATCTTAAAACTCTAAAAAATTTAGTTTAGGATACATCGATAAGGAACTGACCTTGATACAAGAAAATCACCTCATCAATAGGTATATCCACAGACCTGAGGTGTTTCCATTCTATCTACAGAAGTGAGGGAATAAATAAATCTTAGTACCCTTGTTGTTATCCCTCAATTAGGTTGCGCTTATGAGATATAACAATTTTTGGCATGCCCAATAGGACATCACATAGATTAAAGTCTTACTTTTAAAAGGTGTTCCATCATTCAAGCAAATTAGACAATGTGCATACTTTTTTTTGGGAGAAGAACTACTATTGATGCATTATGAAGATTTAAGATACAAAAGAAAAACTCATTTGGTGACTCTGTAAATATAATTTCAGACTAGTGCAAAAATTTTCATTATCAAATTCTTCAATTGTAACCTTTTCGGGTATTTTTCAAGAAAAATATAGATCTGTTAATTTGTTATTTTCATCACCAATAAACTTGTTTTTCAATTTTCACATATTTTATGGGATCATGCAATCATGAAATCAATTCCTCAGTGGAATACTTCTATCCAAGAGTTGTATCTAACATATCCATAGTCTTATCAACGATATACCCATTTAGATAAGCATTATGAACCCTATCAAAATGAATATCCCCATAACTCAAACCCTACACATCAATATTATTACCAGTATGAAAAAGGTTATAGTGTCAAAAACTAAGGTTATGCAAAAGGTTATTCGTATTTTCATAGGATGAAGAGGTTGAAGGAATAATTAATTAAATAAAGCAGATCATGGAAGTACTGAAAGTCCATTCGATACAAATATTGCATGCTAAACAACGTGGTCTTAGGCAACCCTGTCAATGGGGAAGTCCTACACCTAGTTTCTTTAGTCTATAATAAAGGCTTGAGGTAATGGATAAAACTATTAATCAAATGACCAATTTTTCTTTATCTTTGCAAGTAGTGGAGAATGAGAGGCATCAGGTTGCAGAACCCTGTCAATGGGTTGTTCCCAATTACTCTCCCTATCAGAATCTAGTGCCCATGGACCCTCATTTCCAGCCAATTTAGCCCATTCATAATTTTTCAAATTACCTGGATTCTACAAATTCTACTCTTTCTATTCCACAGTCATTTACTCAGAGAAAATATTGATTTCCAATTTTTCACTTTACTGTTGTTCCAAAGACAGAAATTTTACCCCATTAGCCCACTCCTCCTCCTCCATATTTAGTACTAATCCATGAATGGGAAACTTAAAATATCATCAAGGAGGATCAGCCAACTGAAGAGAACACCAGAATTGATTTTTTGCAGAACATGCAACAATGGGTTTCAAAGTTTAAGTTTTATTTTATTCCAAAGTCAGACACAAAACCCAAGCAAAAGGTACAATTTTTTGTAGCAAATCAAAAGTAATTAGAAAATTATCAGCAATCTACATATTCATAGTGTAGTGTGCATGAAGGAACCACACTCACACATTTTATAGTTTTATCAAGAGAGGACGCAATTTAAACAAATTGCACTATAGATTTACAGCTTAAAGAGGTTGATTTTCTGTTAGATTTGGAATATTACATTGGTGAATAAAAACTTATAGAACTCATTAATGTTGTATTTTCATCATTATTCTTACATTATACAGAACATTTTGTTGCTAAGGTTTCTTCTCCACTTTGAAAAGAGAAAGAAGTTTCATTTGATGCAGATCCTTTCTTTCTCCTCTTGGAATAATCATTTTTGGAGAATAATATGCCATAAAAATATTTTTAAAGAGTTGAAACTTGTTCAAATCAACTTAAATGGTCTTAAAATATGATAAAGAACAAAAATTTCACATAGGTTCCTACGAAGAAGGAGTTGATCTTGAATTTTTAGACTACATGATGGATTTGAATAGTGTCTATGAAGAAGAAGGAGATGATATTGAATTTCTAGATTGTATGATGGATTTAAGCAATTGATAAGAGTTTGAAAATACTGTTAAAGAATCGGTATGAAAGTTGTGGTACAATAGTTTGAAAGAGTTGAAATATGCTCAAATCATCAGCTTATAGAGTAAAAACAGCCCTCAAATTAGCTTTTGTATATCATGATAAAAAAGGTACACTACTTTGAGAAGGTAACTTACGATAAACAGTAATTTCGTGAAGTGTAAAAACTTTCAGATCAAATTCAAAATGTACTTAGTGCATATAAAAGAAACATATCATATCACAACAGTTAGTTTATTTACATTAAGAAGGTACTTTCCTATCAGGTATTTATCTTATTCTTAGCTAATTATAGTAATACCAGATTTTGTGTCTGTTTTGGAGCATAAAGAAGACTTTCATGTTCTCAGGATCAAACTCGAAATCTTTCTAGAGAAGCTTGCAGATCAGATAGAGGTGTTTCCCAGTTCTTGGACTAATCTGGTGAAAAAAATTAAGTTACATATCTTATTTCCATCTTTTTCACTTTTCCTGTTCATAAATCTAAATTCATGGCCTTGATTTTGGAAAAAAGAAGTTATTTTTCACTGTTAGTTTCAAGCTTCATTGAGCTTCAATTTTTTTCTAGTTAGAGTATGAAATATTAGGATTTCCCTTTCAATAATTATAATTCATGCATATTGCAGCTGTAAATTTCAATAAGTTCATCCATGCACATGATCCGGTTTAGCAGATCTTTTTGCAAGCTTTAGTTTGTTTTTCAAAAAGGTTGGTTTTTCATAAAAAGAATATTTTGGTTATGTACTTTTGACTCCATGTCCAATGGATCAAAGAAATGCTCTAGTCTTGAAGCTAGCAGGAATTTTTCCCCGCAAGATCACTAGAAAGGTTGACAAATTTTATACTTCTGCAAAAATGGGCAACTCGAAACATTGTTTTCGATGGAAGGCATTAATGAATAAACATAACTACAGGGGTTACATATAGTTTTCATTGTGTTTTTAGTTGCAGTAAGTGGATTAACTAAGCAAAATGTAGTTATAGGTGATTTTGTGGAATGCAACACCTAATGTATGTTGCTATTCCATGTTTACCTTCATTAAAGTCGCATGAAATCTTTGAAAGAATGAAGTAAAACCTTGATGAAGGCAGAAATAGCTGTAGACCTGAGGAGTTGGACTCAAAAATAACAAACATAGTTTTTGTTTACATGGATGAGAGTTAATTCTTAAGTTATAGGTATTTTCAGTTTGATCATTTCCTATTATTAAGTGTTATTAATTATGTTATTGAGTTGTTTAACTCATTGTACAATCATTACATATCATAAAATTTGAAAGTAAAAGGAAGTACATAACTCAATTACAAAAATAATATTATTTATTTATGAGTAAATTCAATGTTTTCCACACAAGCCATGGGATGTAACTTATGATTATTGAAATAAAAGATACATGTGCATAAACCTAAATGGAAAAGAGTATAGATGAAACCCATAATTTCCTTTTCTTTTTCTTCTGGTCTTCATTTCCTAAATTCTTGCTCCATCTTTATCTTCTACATTATCTTATTAATCAATTTACATAAAAACATAAAAGGAAGAGAATATTAGTTACTGAGCTCAAAGTTTAATTTGTACTCATGTGCTATCTAGCTTCAAGAAAATGAATCATTTAAGATCAAAAATCATTAGGTACATCACAATGACACATGCAGAATTGAGAAAGAAGTATCTTGCAAAAGCACATATGATTTTAGAATCATGAAAGAGAATAAAAAGAAAGGAAATAAATACTTTGGAACACAAGAGATGCCAAAAATCCTATTGTTTTCTATATAGGTTTTCTAAATGTGCTGGTACATATAAGAAGAAAGAAAGAAACACTAAATTTTGTATTACAAGAAACATTACAACTTTTATGATGAACATATTCAAGAATTTATCATTGCATGATACATTTTGACTGTCAAAATCCAACCAAAGGATCATATTATAGTTTAATCTCATAATGATCAATTAGAAGTATAGTTGTCATTTATATGGAAGTACAAGCGTTTAAAGATTAAATTAACACATTCTATTATATAGCTTGGGAAGAATCATCAAATACAGTTTTCAAGTACAAAAAAAATCAAATATGCAAAAAAAAACAACATGGACTGGAGATTCTAGAAACTAAAAGTGATAAGTAGCAAGTGTCAATGATAATTTAAGTCACCAGTACAAATTTTTCTTCTGTGAAAGACATTTGGTTACATATGGAACTAATTTTTGAAGGGAAAAACATATTTGTAACAGCTAGGTACATATACAAATTGCAAACTAAAATTAGAAGTATGTAGATATAGAGTCCAAAATGTACTATAGAAGTGAAATCAGAGAGAATGAGAATAATTAAGACTCAAAGCCATGATTATCTACAGAAGTATAGCATATCAATAGAGTTTATCTTGTAGTAATCGAGAAGAGTGAGCTAAAAAATGAAGGAATTCATTACCTTCAGCTCATTATGAGAAAATGATACAAATTTATTATGCATGCACACATATGACCGATGAGTAAAATTCAATAAGAAAATGTAAATCTCCTATTATTTTTAGGTTAAAAATCTCACAATATTCGAGCAAGAAGATCAGTACAAATATTAATTTGGTACTAAAATTAAGATTTGAAAAGACCAGATAGTGAGATTCAACTCGTATAGATGATGGAACCTATAAATAAGTCTTAGAGACTAAAATATCAAAGATTCAAAAACCTAGATTCACAATATATTAGAGCTCAAATTGGAAACTTCTACTCATACAGAAAGGTATGAACTATTTTGAATAATAGATTAAGATTTTAAACCATTGACAATAATGTAGAAAAGAATGAAGACTTCATAGCTCGAGTAAAGGTAAAGATGAAATTTTTTTCTAGAATATCAAAGTTTTTCAAAGTAGAAACAAAACTCCAAGTATTCTAAATAGTAAATAAGATAAAAATGCATTCATAATGCAAAAGAATCAAAATCAAAGCTCGAAAACAATCAACAGTATGAATTAGAAATAGTTATGTTTCCATGGCTTCATGTTTTCTCAAATTTTTGCAAGAAAATTCAATAATACGGCAAATACTCACCTATTTCAGAAATATAGTTTTTAAACCTTTGAAGTGAAGCGAGTTCAAAGATCAAAAACCAACGACCATGAAATCTTTTCAAGCTCATTTTCACAAAGTTTAGACATAGAAAACTATAATGCAGAAAAGAACAAGGTCTTCAATTTTAAAGCCATAGCTCGAAGTAGATAACTAATGGATTAATAAAGTAGTTATTCCTCAATAAACAATAATTATTTCTATATATTTGTAGAGAAAATTAAATAATGGATCCAACTTACCAAATTTATAGAAGTAGTTTTGAAACCATCAAACAAAGAATGTTTCATCGCAAAAGGGGACCACCCAGAATGAGTTTTTGAACTCATTATGATAGATAAATGCTAGAAAATGTAAAGGAAATGGTGTATCAGAGTTAAGAAAGAGAAATATCAGTGCTCATTCACCCAAGTATAGAAGAATGAACTAGAATGACATTATATAAAAAGTTCAAGTCTATTAATAAAGAAGCTCTGAAAATCAATAATGATGGCCACAGATCTTACACAAAGCTCAAAAGGGAGAAAAAATGACAATAGAATTGATCTCAACATCTTAAAATAATGGTAGAAACCCTCTTAGAGAGCTTGAAACACAACAAAGATGAAAGAGAACAAACATTTTTCGAGCCATTGAACCTCAAAGAGTCGAAAATGGCATAGATACGAGCTTCAAAGATGAGATTCATGGCGATGAGTGATAATTTTTCCAGGGCTTCACCCTATTTTTTCAACATTAGATGATGAAAATGAGTTAGGTTTCAGTTATTTTAGCTTTCTCAACTAACCACCTTTCAAAACTAACTCTATAAGTGAGTTAAGGATCAAATGGCGAAGATATAATCATAACAAAATTAATGGTGTCAGGTAAAAATGCACCATCTACCAGGTGCAAAGAAATCAATGGTCCAGATCATGGAGTACCAGGATCAACATCCTATACTAAGTCACTAAATTCAATAAAATACAGGTCACTATGGTATAATTAATCAACAAGTTCAAATCAAATAGTAAATAATCCAACCACTCACATCACAAACCATTGGCAACTACCACGTCTTCCTCATTCATAACATCAACAGTCGAGATCAAATCGGTACAAAGATTAAAAAAATGAGATGAATCCATATAATCAATACAAACTCTAAGTTGTTATCAACTTAACTAGGATTTAGTTGATAATGTCATCGACAAGTAAGGGGTGAGTCATCATATAGAGGCGGACTAGGTCCCGAATTAGCATCAGTTGTTTTGACTTCAGCATAAAAATTTAGACTTTGCAATGTTAAATCAAAAGGTGAAATATCATTCAACCAATAATAATTTCCTCAAATTTCTACTAAGGTCTAATTATTATATATGCATGATGACTTAAAAGAAGGCCCTAAATTCAATGATTAATCAAAAGTGTCAAAAACCATAGTCTATGCCATTTATTCAAAAGAGGGTTGTTTGAAATGATAAAGGTCCCCATGTCTTATGATTATTGAAAGGGATATCAAGATATATGCCAAGGAAAATACTCTGTGATGTACATGTTAAGGTCAAGAATCTTACCTTAAATTTTTTGAAATAATACCTTATTTTTGCCAAAAGAACCTCGTAGCAAATCAAAGAGGGAAAACAAAGGAGTGTTATTTCTTTACATGCACAAGTCACCCCACAAGCTTCAAGAAGACAAAATTTTATAATGTGCACATGGACAGGCGGTCCCTACATTACTAGTGGAATTCTTTTGTAAATTGTGAAGACAAAGGGAATTATTTTACTTACACAAAATGTATTTTTGCATGCCTTCACAAAAGGACAGATCAAAGATGACACAAATTATCAATTGCAAGTGGATGAAGTACACATGTGTCACATTATGCAAAAGAGGACAAAGAAAATGTACTTGCATTGGAGGAGACTTGCACAAAAATCATGATCTATTGTTAGATAATTTAATCACCCAAGTTTATTAATTGTATTACAAACAGAGTAGTCAACTGCACTTTGACTAAGTGTATGTTTATAAGTAAGGTTATTGTAAAAGAATGGTTATTTTAATTCCTTTATTTATTCATGATGAAGTTGAAAAATAACATGCATGGGCTAGTACAAAGTGCAGTCTATTTTTAGGAGGGTTCGGGTGAAGCATTTTTGCTATATATTGTGTACTCGTGTAAGGCACAAGGAGGAAATTTATGATGTAAGAGTGTTTAAGCAAATTTTTTCCATTTTTTCCCTTAAATAAGAAAAATTTATTTCCTTTCCAATTATTTGTAGTGGTGTGTGTATTTCTATTAGCTCTTTTGAATTTTAGTTCCTTGATTTAATTATCTTACCTTGCTGTAAATTTGGTGTTTTCTATACAATCTTAGTGTACATGTTAGCTATTGTGTTGTTTTGATTTATTCCCTCAACACATAAGTGTTTGCCTTAGGATCAAGCTGCAAACCCATTGGTTCATGCATTTGCAATTTGTTCTTAATTTTATTGTGCATGTACTCAGTCAAATCCCTTAATAAATTTCGTGTATCACCACATTTTAATTTAAGTTACAACCATCTTTTTAACCTTAAATATTTTTTAAAAATGTTTAGGATACATCAATAAGGAACCAAAATTTATATTGGAAACTCACATCAACATTACATATACCGATAGATGTGAGGTGTTTCCATTATATCTATAGAAGTGAGGGAATAAGAAAGCATAGAACCCATGTTGTAATCACTCAACCAGGGTACAATTTTGAGAGATAACAATATTTCAGGTAACTAGAAACCACCGAAGGTGTTAACATAGATATGTACTTCTATGACTTCCAGGTTTTTGGTAATCCTATAAGGAAAAATGAAGGTTTCACCAAAACCATGAAGCCATAAAGATGGCATGCCACCTCAAAAACGAGCATGCTAAACAGAGAGTGTATCAAATTGTTACATTGTTTGAAATAATGGGGGGGGGGTGGAGTTCGCTATCTTGAAATATGATTTTTAAAAAGTATTTATTAAGGGGGGAATGTTGGAAAAACTCATACATTGTTTATGTAAACCATCAGGTAGTCGAACTTAGTCAATTACCTCTAACTGTTTGACAGTTCTATAGAATAGATTCCACCTTATATTTAATGACATCTTGTGTCTTTGGTAATTTATTAAAATAATTTTCTGATCTCCTTCATGTCAATATATTTTTATTTCATTTTATAGTTGAATAAAATATTCAAATTACGTATATATTTCCAAGTCATTTTAATTTTTTTGTATATGGTTTGTAGCAATTTCTCTTATATTATGAAATGTTGCAGTTTTTCCCTTTCAATTTTGCATGCAAAATTAGTTAGAAATCTATTTTTTTCTCATGGAAATGTAGTCTCTTTCTCACTCCTGAATTATTTCTTTTTTTTTTTTTTTCACTTTCATCTTTTTTAGAGAACCCATCAAATTTTTTTTAAAACCTGAAAAATGCAAGAGAGCATTACGTAAATATCATTATACTCAGGAGCTATAGTTTTTCCTTTTATTTTTATAAGAGAACCTCTCGAGATAAAGTAGGAGGGACTTTATTCCTTGAATTATTGTGGAATTCTAGTTTTTACTTTTGGAAAATATTTTTCGAGTGGGTTAGATGAGTCATAGTAGAAACTGTAATAAGATTAAACATATTAATAATTATACATAAATATATATAAATTATGCCCAATAAATGTATTCAAAATGGTATATAATGTTATCATGTACATCTCAAAAATTTCATATCATTATCTAAAAATCACTTAAGTGTAAATTATTTAGCTATACGAACTAATCTTATTTGGTGAGGTATTTCCTCATCGATATTATTGAAATCCTATCTATTGGGATATCAATGATGGTGGTCCCATCACTTATGGAGGATTTAGTGATGATCTAGAACACCCTAGGGTAGAATCCCTCACTGACCTTCTTAACTATGCTCACAATGAAGGATTAAATGTATCCATTGGCAATACCACCTGATAGAGTCTTCTATCATATACATACATTATATTACATATAGATAATCCACCAATAGACAATACTATCCACTAAGTCCCCTATGTGGAATGAGTAGAATCCCACATTAATCGTAATATTTGAACCTTAGAAAATTTTGTATCTCAATTTCTATGAACATGATATACCTCCCCTTGAAGTGTATCCTTCTCTTTACATGATGTTTCACCCTTTGCACGTATGGTGTATCACTGTATTTACATGGTATGAATTTCTATAATTAGATATCAAATCTAAAAATTTCAATAAGCCACATCCCTAATACATACAACAAGAGCTATTTTGATTCGTACTACTTATCTAAAGTATGTAATATTTAAATAAATTTCTATGGAGTAAAGGTTATGATCATCAACCCTATTATCTATGACTCCTAAACATGTATCTCATGAGGAATTAAAAATTGTATGAATAACTATAGTGGTTGTGCTATCCAAGAGTTCCATACCCCATCTCCACCTCTATTAGCCCTTAAAATCCCTCCTAAGTGATCTTGTATTAGGTTTTATTGATTTTATTAATAGCTCTAATCATCCACTTGGGTAATTGATGCACCTCTTCAACCTACATCTCCTCCACCACCCCCATTTCACTCACCCACCACATCTTCTTCGTGTGATTGTCATCTTCTAATATATAAGTATTTGTTTCTATTATTCCTAGCTATTCACAAAACGTATAAAAATGTAGACACTAAATCATGCACTTTGATTAATTAACTACTCCCATTTTTTTTACTACTATTTGTATGGTTATCAAGTTAAAAAGAGTACTAATTAACCCATGTCTTTGGGCATTTTTATTTTCTTTCTTTTGTTTATTTTTTATCTTCCACCTACACATCCCCATTCTGTATTGTCATTTTGCATTCATCCTATCTCTAATTATGGTGCCCCAGGTTCCCTGGTCCCCTTTGGTCATCCTGATCCTCTTTGCACTTTACTCTTATATTTGTAGAACTTTTGAGCTATTTGAGATTTTCATATTTTTTGTGGTTGGCCTTCTCGGGTTTAACTATGAAATTATAACAAGAGAAACATGTAAGTAAAAATTTTTATAAATGTTTTTCAAATTCCTTCAGAGGCTCAGGTGATCAAATATTGAGTGGATCGGGTTGTTGGTTTTCAAGAAGGAGATATCCTCCCGTGACCAAGAGAAATTGGGGTCCAAGAGGAGATCACTCTTTGGTTGGTTTGCTGGCTTTAGGAAAATGTCAGGGCCTAGGCTAGGAGAAATTGGTGTCCAAGAGGTGGTATCTCGTTTGTGGCCATTTCTATTCAATATTTTTTGTTCTAGTTTGAACAGGAGGAAGAGTATCACTTTGCCATAAATGGAGGGCCTTGGATCTTTGGGAAGACCTTGGTACATCTAGAAAACTGGTGTCATGGGGTTGACATGAAATCTTTTGCTACCAATGCTTTCCTTGTTTGGGTGAAGCTCCCAAATCCAGCCCTTGAATTATAAGATGTGGAGGTTTTGAAAGGGATTCCTAGGGACATTGGCGAGTTGTTGGTCATTGATTCTACCATACTAGCGAGGACCATAATAACCCATGTTAGAATTTTTGTGAGTTCTTAACTTGGGAATCTTCTTCCCTCTATCATTCACCTTGGCTCGAGCCATGGGTCGGTCGTTCAGGTGATGTTGTTTGAAATTTCCCCTGTGGTTTGTTGCAAGTGTAGGACTATTGGTCATGATGCAAGCTATTGCTCTAGTTTTTATCTAGAATAGTGGCTGAAGGCTCCTTCTTGCATTGTGGGTAATGCTAGTGGGGTGAATCTAGATCCCCAATATATTTTACCAAATCATGGAGACAGACATAATGTTAGGCCGCCACTAGTTAGGGCTTTGTATGTGGTGGGTGGGTCGGTTCCTCAACTTGGATGTTATGTAACCCCAATGAAAAAGACAAAAACACCTGTTTTAGAGGCGATGGATGTGTTTAATCCTTCCAACATGGCAGGGGTGCAAGTATGCTCTTTGTAGAATGTGAATTTTTGTTCCCAAAAATACTCTGATTTGGTGATTAATTCAACTTTAAACTACAAACCACCGATTGAGGTCGATGTTATGACTGTAGCTGAGGACAAGGCACTTGAGGTGGATGACATGACTCACTATGATGAGGAGGTGGAATATTCAAACTACGGGTATAATAGTGGGTCAAAGGATGAAAATGGTTCCTCGTTAGGGTCTATTTTTGAGGTCAAAAAATATATTTTATCCCCTGCCCCTATGATTTGGTTTGGGGTTTCCTTTGAAGAAGATCGGTGGGCATTTTATGAGGGAAAAATAGATAATCTGATTAGAAAACCTATCAAAGGAAGCATTGAAATTGTTCTTGATATCAAACCAATCCTGAAGAAGGTTGTCTCTAGGGTTTTAGATCCCAATAAACGCAACATTTTGGTCTTTTGGTAGGAATCTCATTATAATAGATATCTTCATGAAACCTTCGGTTTCATTAACCACGCTGCACTTATTAAGCATAATTTGGAGGATGAGGGTTGGAATCTAGTCCGGTCAAGAAAATTAAAACATTTCTCTCCTCTTCCTTCTGTTAGGAGATATTTTTCTCCTCCTTTGGTGCACCTTTGTATCCAGTAGCAGGTAGCCTTTGGTGGGTTGGGTAGTCCTTATTTTGGATCCCCTCCTTCCTTGGCATTCTCCTTCTTGGGTTTCTTTGGCTTCAAATTTTTTCTCTTCTTTGGGATGTTGTGCCCTATTTTGTGTTGCTTCTCTCTTTTGCCTCATTTCCCTTCTTTCGGTTGTTCAAGGTTCTCGATCCCTTCAAAATCTACTTTTACCGTATCTAATAATAAACTTAATAAAAAGTTATGAGACAATAATGATGCATCAAGTGCTAAGCACTAGTATCTCCACCTAATACTACATACATCCAAGGCATCTATAGCTCCATTTTCATCCATCTAGCACAATCACAAGGGACAAAGATTGGTTCATCTGCATCACACTTCATAGGAGGGGATTTCATTATTTTTCATGCACCATTTACTTACATTATACATAGAGTTCTTTGTCGTTACTCACAAAGTGTGACTGGAAAAATAGTACATGTGCATGTTTTAAACACACACACCTATAACTACATTAGGTCTCATATGTAGTGCAACACTCAGTGATAAGTCCATCCATTTGGTAACTAAGAACAATCCAACCCCTTCATATGCATATTTAATTTTTAGGGTTTTGATACTTTGCTTGGGGTTTCATAGGTATTTCTTCCATCTCTTATTTGAATTGACATTTAGTGAGGTTTAACTAAATTCAAGTAACAAGAAGTGAGCATAGGTGATCAAATAGTTAAACTGCCAAGGAGGTTCCCTTGTCATTTCTCCACACCAAACCACCCTAGGTGGCCTCATTGTTTGGGTTAGCACACCGGTTGTACAAATATATTAATCAGATCTAAGCATAAAACAACCAATATGGAAATAAACAAGAAGAAATAAGACGCAATATTTTACATATTTCACCTAGTATGGGCTATGTCCACCAAGAATAGCCAATTTATTATCATAGATGAAATACAATGAAGATTCGCAATCTTCCACACCTTCTTGTATTTCCTGTACTTTCTTCTCTACAAACTTCTCTTTTTCTCTCAAAAGGAAACTTCTCTCTATTCTCAATTGAATTTATCTTTCTAAACCTTGGATTTATGCTTATATATGCATCTAAAATCTTAAGGAAATTTAGTTATGTAAATACAAACATTAAATTCACTTTACAACTAAAGATAGATCTAATTCCCACAACTTAATTATAATTTTTACACATAGGGGACCGATACAGGTTAGCCTTAACTGATTCTAGTTATCCCTAACCAATACCAGTTCCTCCTTTCCTAACCTATACCAGTCCATAGGTGACCAATGATAGTTTGTCAACTAACGCCGATTACTATGTATTCGAGAAAGTATACAAAAACATTCCAATGAAACAAATAACCTCCACAACTCAAAAATATCCCACATTGAAATAAATGGCTACACTATACCATACAACTCCATCCTATGATGCTTTCCTTTTACTTTTTTCTCCATCTTCAAGTCTCAAACTCGAAGACCAACAGAAGTGGAGTGTAGCTCCAACTTCTCCTTTGTCGATGAATTCATTAGCATATCTGCAGGGTTCTTATTTGTATGAATTTCCTCCAACTTCAGCAACCCATCGTCCAATACCTCTGTATAAAGTGATATCTAAATTGAATGTCTTTTGTTATAGAATGAAACATTGAGTTCTTTGCCAAATGAATTGCACTTTTACTATCAATGTACAATCTAGAATTCTCTACCACTTTTCCCAACTCTTCCATGAACTTTCTCTTCCATACCATGTCCTTGCTAGCTTTTGTAGTTGTAACATATTCAACATTTGTAGTATACAAGGCAATAACCTTCTTCAATCCATAAATCTAGCTAATTTTTGTACCACCTACTGTGAAAACATATCTAGTGGGACTACACTTGCCATCCAAATGATGAGCCTTGTATGAATCCACATAGCCACATAAATAAGTATCTAACCCTCCATAACATAATTACATGTTGGATGTCCATCTAAAATACCTACGAATCCATTGGACTAATTTTCAATGCTCTTTACTTGGATTACCCATAAATCTTCTAAAAAATACCACTATATGTTCAATGTCTGGTCTAGTACAAACCATAACATACATCAAGCTCCCAACTACTGAAGCATACGAAACTCGAGCCATGTAATCTACCACCTTGTGTGATTTAGAATGCTTATATTTTCTCAATTTGAAGTGTTGAGCCATAGGTGTACTTACAGGTTTTGAATTTTATAAATTAAACCTTTCCAACACCTTATTGATATAATGCTCTTGAAATAAATACAACTTCTTGTTTTTCCTATCTCTATGAATTTTCATGGCAAGGATCCACTTTGAAGCTCCCAAATCCTTCATTGAAAATGTATGAGATACCTTTTCTTTAAGCTCACCAATGTCCTAGATACTAGATCATGTAATAAGCATATCATCCACATACAATAACAAAATAATATAGCTCATATTTCAAAGCATCCTTAAAAAAACACAATAGTAAGATTCACATCTCAAATAACCATGCTCATGCATGAAAATATCACACCTCATATACCATTTCCTTATAGCTTGTTTGAGCCCATATAGGATCTTTTCCAATCTGCACACAAGTTTCTACATACCCTAAAATTCATACCCAAGCGGTTGATTCATATAAGTATCTTCTTCTAAATCACCATGAAGAAATGTCGTCTTGACATTAATTTTATCTAATTTCATATCCTCTATTGTAACTAAACTCAATATAGTATGAATAGAGGTCATATTAAGAACATGAGAAAATATTTCACTAAAGTCAATATCTATTTTTTGTGCAAATCAATTTACTACAAGCCTTTCCTTATATGTCTTTGGTCCACCCTTTTCTTCCTTGATCCTATAAACCCACTTGTTTTGCAATGATATTTTACCTGGTGGAAACTTAACCAAATTCCATGTCTATTTCTTTTCTAAGGACTTAATCTCCTCGTTTATGCCATGCTCTAACTACTTGTGGGATTTATCCGACATTGCTTCTTCAAATCTTTCTGGTTCACCACTATCATTGAATAATAAAAATGCCAAGGATGGTGAAAATATTTCTAGAGGTCTACTTACCCTTTGTGACCTTCTCACTAAGATCTAGGGTGTCGGAGCCTCAATCTACTCATCCTGTAGATTTGTATCTACTACTGATAGTGACTGATGCCGGTCACCTTATACCAAATTCACTTTGGATAACCGACACAAGTCTGTCTCTTCTATAACCAACATTGGTATAGGGGACTAAGGTTAGTTAGGGATAAACTGATATTGGTTACTATGTAAACCTATAGGTGTTAATTTTGAATCTGAGAATTCATTTTCATCCACAAAATTCTCACGGGTTCACCGTTCAGTACCAAAACTTGATCCCTTTACATTCTCTTTTCATTTCAATCAATCTCATGAATCCTAATTATCTCAGAACCTTATAAATCTCAAAATTAGAATCTGAAATCACCAGAGCCATAACCAATGAAAGTACATATTTAGGATTTAGCATCCAATTTCCTTCTTTTTTTCTTATCAATATACACAAAATCTTCTGATCCAAATACTCTAAGAAAATAAATATCTACCTCTTTTCTAGTCTAAGCTTCTTTTGGTATTCCACCATTCATTACATTTTAAGGTCTATGGTTAGTCAAATAAATCATCGTGTTTAGTGCTTTTGCCAAAAACTGTGGGGAAATCCAACATGTATCCTCATGTTTCTACAAGTTCCATTATTTTTTTGTTCATTCTCTCTACAACACCATTCTCCAGTGGTCTTTTAGGAACCGTCCTTTCTCTACCTATTCCATTTACCGAACTATAATCATTTAAATCCTTGTTACAGTACTCACCACCATTTTAAGATCTAATGTACTTTAACTTTGAATTCGATTCATTTTTAGCAAGGTATTTCCATCTTTTAAAATTTTCAAAAACATCATATTTACAAAGAATACAATAAACCCATACCTTTCGTGTTACATCATCAATGAAAGTAACACAGTATTAGCATCCTCCATGAGAAGCTACTTGGGTTGGTCCCCACACATCTGAGTTTACAAGCTCCAATTTATGATTCTTCTTCTTTTCCCCAACTTTGATAAATCTCACTCTCTTCTACTTTCCAAAAATAAAATTCTCAAAGAAATAAAGATCTACACATTTCAAATCTGATAACTTACCCTTTTCCTTTAAGATTTGTATTCCCTTTTCACTCATATGGCCTAGCTGATTGTGGCATATGCTTGTATCTAAATCTGAAGTAGATATAATAGAAAATGAATTAGTAATACAGGTACAAAAATACGATGATCCTACCTTCTTGCCTCTTGCTACAATAAGAGATACCTTGGTAAATTTCCAAGATTCAGCTGTGAGTATAACCATGTAACCAATTTCACACAATTGTCCTGTAGAAATTTGATTTCTTTTAAGGCAAGGAAAATGCCTCCCATCTTTCAATATCCATGTATTTCCATTCTACAATTTAAGATGAACTTCACCTCTAACCGTAATATTGCATGGTTTATCATCTCTTAAATAAACATGCCCAAAATTACCCTGTAAATAATTTTTGAAATATCCCTTATTAGGGGTTACATGGAAAGAAGTTCCTGAATCTAAAACCCGTGACTCAATTTTACTATCCAAGGAGAGAATTCAGGATCTTACATTACCTCTTTTGCAGAAACATTTTCTCTTTACCTTTCTTTGGTACATCCTATTGATTTTCCTTGAACAAACAACCATTCTTTACATGGCCTTTCCTTTCACAATTCCAGCAGATTATACCTTTACCTGTAGATTTAGATCTTCCACACCTTCTTAGATGTCCTATACACTCTTCTATACAAATTTCTCTTTTTCTCTCAAAAGGAAATTTCTCTCTATTCTCAATTGAATTCACCTTTCGAAATCATATCTTTATGCTTATATATGCATCTACAATATTAGTTCACTTTAGTTGTGTGATAATAACCTTTAGATTCACTTTACAACTAAACATAGATCTAATTCCAGCAACTTAACTATAATTTTCGTGCACAGGAAACAGAGTCCTGTTAGCCTTAACATAGTCGGTTATCCGTAACCGATGTCGGTTCCTCCTTTCCTAATAGATACCATTCCATTGGTGATAGATAGTGGTTCATCAAATGATGTCGGTTACTATGTATTCTAGCAAGACAACAAAAACATGCTACTTAAGTGATTAAGCTACATAACTCAAAACTCATCCCTTTCTAAGTGCCCCAATGTACTAATATATGTAATTTCTGGATCTCCTATGTAGTCCTCTCCTTTTCTTGTTCATCTGGTCTCCACTACGACACAATCCAAATACATCTATGAATCATCTAAGGACTTCTTAACCATCTATGTAGATTAGGGTTTCATACTCCATTTCTTAAATTGCTTGGTTGTATTTACTACATTTTACTTCATTTATTTACTTCTTTGCATAACATCATATTAATCTTGAATAGATATCCAATTTCTATTTTAGTTTAATCATTTTGGTGAACCTCTACTCGATCATCACACTTTTTTGGAACCTCATTATTTTTTCATCATCCTACAGGGTTTTCATCATGACTATCTCAAACAATGATTACTTGCTAGCAAATCGTGATTTAAGGTCTTGAGTCCAGTGTCTTCTTTCTACTACTTGCATTCATGTTGATATGAATCATGAATCAATACATAAAACTTTTTTAGAGGCATTTTCTCAACACATAACATTCAAATCTAATCCTATTGATGATGTTAACACTTTTTAAAATTACCCACCTTTGCATATCATGTGTTACATTCATAATGTGTGTGTCAAGAGTACTTTAATTGATAATAGATATGAACTCAACTTATGTCCCATGTCCAATCTTCAGATGTCGCTTTATCTCCTACACCTTCATGCGCACCACCTCTATCAACACGCCCATTTTTCACATGTATGGTTTTCTTAAATGATTCATATTGGGAAAATATTCCATTTGATCCTACTTGCAATGTTGGTATATGCTCACATAATGATTTATTCTGACTCAATTTCACTTTAGAGGACCTTGATCCTCCAACTCATGATCCTCATTTATATTATGGCTTCATCACTATTACTATTTTTTATGGTTTATGTATTTTCCAACTTACATTATATCTATTGCGCACGCCTTGCTATTTTTTACTCACAATAGGGTAGCCTTGGCTTACGTATATAGTGGGCACATTGGATCCTGATCATATTTATATCTCATTTCCTAAGCCCTTCAATTGTATATTCATTTGAAATAGTTCTTATTTGGTTTATAAATATAATCTCACTCGATGGTATGCACATGGATGTCCACTCCCTCCATTCAATAATGAGAAATATGTTATGGGCATGTTCCATCTATGCCTTCATGTCTCATTACGTGACGAACCTGACATTATAGCCTACTATTTCTCCGATGTAGCACCATATGGTTTCGATCGACATAAAAATGACATTCTAGATTACACTACATGAACCTACTCTTCATATTACACACTTGGGGGAAATAACATTCACACATTCCCCCCACCCAATCATCAACACACATTTCATACTCATATCACAACAATGCATCCTTATAGCATAAAAATATTACACCTTTATCATATTATGAACTCTCACACTCATACTAGCATCATTATTACTCGATGAAACACTATTGAGATTCATTTCACACATGACCATTGAGGGCATACTATATCCATGAACCCCAGACACTACACAATAGGAATTACACATGTTTCTCTACATCTTGTCATCATTATACATACTACGTATTTTACACATCACATGGTTGTCTGTCACGACTACACCTACTTCATATATATCCTTGTACGCATGGCACTCACTATCCTATGATGCGCTCTAGTATCATGGTCCATATTGGAATGTTGAGGGTATACACCAAAAATGGACCTCATCACATTTGTGCATTCATCATTCAACCTTATATCATGTGAAATTATTATCTTAGTGACATATGTTACATGTTAAATTCTCACCCATTCCATCATCTTGTAGTGGTAAACTCTTTATGCTACATCACCACCCCCTCTATTAAGTTTGTAGTGATATAGGATTTAGGCTACATATTCACTTCCTCGATAACCTTAGCATGATATATGCTTTGGTATAAGGTCACACACACATCATCTCTATGTCCCATATCATCAACACACATAAGCATTCACCACAACGCACTATACACAACACATAACTCGACCATTTCTCAAAGATGAAATATCATTTACGGTTCACTCTCGAATGATGATGGGGAAAAATAAATTAACCTCACTACGTACAACTCCATTCACTTGGGGGACACACGGATCCTATCATCCATTATGAATTTCATTCCATCGATCACAACATACTGGATATCTTGGTTTCTTTTAATCTTACTTGCATTTACTTGTTCATGTTCATCTTATTACACATGGTAGATATTCCTCTTGTATGTTATTATATACACAACCACATGCATTTTCACCTTATTTTCTAGTTGTGGTTGCAAATGTAGGTCTCTTACATGCAACATGGATGTTGTTCTACTACCAGTCCCACAACGGCTAATAGGGGCATCTACATTTGTACACTACATGTGCTATTGTTTCAATTTATACTTAGCACTCTACATTACTTTCTTATAAATATTTTGTAAAAACTGGCTATCTTCCTAACATACTAATGGGTGCTTCATGTGTAATGTCTTTTTACAGGATTACTTGCTACCATAGCTATTTGTTGTTTGTACTTACTTTTCATTGTTTTCTACTTGTATGCGGCGATTTCCTTTTTTTGGTGTGTACAGTTATTTTTTTATGTAGCCACTATGGCCTCGAGTGTCTTGTAATATCGTGAGTGGTGTCCTATGTTTGTAACTCACTTTTTATGGCATATGATTAGTTTATTTTGTGTTTACTTTCCTTCTAGCTTACATATTGTCTTGGTAGCTTACACTTGTTTTCTATAGGGAAAAAATTACATGGTCGGTACTCTTTTGGGGCCCTACCCTCCTATTTGTGTAATTGTATGTACCCCAAAAGAGGGGGGAATCATTTGGGTTTACACACTTCATAGTCCAGTACTAGTACAATTTAGTTTTTAGTTTTCCATCAATGACACAGTGGGTTATACAACTAGTGGGTTCATATGAGTCTATAGAACTCAGATACATAAGGACTTTTACAAGACATGTTGTTCTTAGCATTCTAGGGAGAAATTATAGGTTGTAGGATACATCAGAATTTCCTTGCTATAGTACTTCAGCCAACAACGTCAGGTCACCCAAAAATCCTTGTAATAAAGAGATCTCTTAATATTCTTGGGGAAATAATTATAGGTTAGAGAATAATATACCTTTCTCCCTACACTTCTTCAACCACAGAAGTGTGAGATCACCATAAAAACTCACACTTTACCGACAGCTAAAGGATATCCCTTTTTCACCCTTTTTTCTTATCACAGATCAGGTGCACATGTTTCTTTTTAATTTTTGTACTTTCAATTCATTCTTTTTACTATATACATGTGTTTTTTACACATATACATGTGTATTTGACTACTTGATTGTCCTCTCCTTTGCAGGTCCATCTGTATGGGAGGAAAACAGTAAACCACAACAATAATGACATCAATAACAATAGAACACACAACATACTTACATCTAGGTACATCAAATATATTGGTAGCTACACATGCTCTTCCGTCCTAGTATCACTCTCATCAATTTTTACACTTTTACATCTTTAGTCTTAACACTCCACCTTTTTTGTTGCTCCATAATTTGTCTAGTCCCTCGACACATTTTGTACTTCATTCCACATGGATATCAAGTACGCATCTCTATCTACTTTGTGTTAATAAGCGTTCTACTCACCAACATAAAGTGGATGCAAATTTGGACATTGAATCATGCACTTTGGGTAATTATTTAGAACTGGTTTTATACTACTATTTGTATGTTTCTCAAGTAAAAAAGAGTACTAATTAACCCATGTCTTTAGCCATTTTACTTTTCTTTCTACTATTTATTTCGATCTTGCACCCACACATTCCCAGACTAATTTGTGATTTTTCATTAATCCTATCTTTTAATGGAGCGTCCAGCTAATACTAGGGTGCCCTAGCCACCTTGGTACCCTATGGGTGCCCTGATCCTCTTTTCACTTTACACTTATCTTTTGGGAACTTTCTAGCCAGTTGAACATTACATTATTTTTGGTTGACCTTTTTTGGGTTAGTTACAAAATTAGAATAAGAGAACCATATAAATATAAAGTTATGATACCATAATGAATGACAAAGTACTAATCACTAGTATCTACACTTAAGGTTTCATCCATCAAAGGAATCTATAGCTCCATTTACATCCATCTATCTTCATCACAAGGGACAAAGGTTGTTTCATTTGCATCACACTTAATATGAGGGGAGTTCATTCTATCTCATGCACCATTTACTTACATATTACTTCTGGTTATTGTTCGCTACTCACAAAGTGCAACTGGAAAATAAGTACCTATGATTTACACAAAAAAACCTAGAACTAAATTTCGTCTAAGATGTAGTGCAATGCTCACTGATAAGTCCATCCATTTGGTAGTTGAGGCCAATCTGACACCTTCATATCATATTTCTTTTTTAGAGTTTTGATTCTTTTGTTTTGGGTTTTATAGGTGTTTCCTCAATATCTGATTTTTAGTGAGGTTGAATGACATTCACGTGACAAGAAGCAAGCAAAAGAAATCAATCAACGACACTCCTGAGAAGTTTCCCTAGTCATTTGTCCATACCAAGGAAACCATATATCAGATCAGGGTGCCGCAAACCACCTTATCTCTTTCCAGCCACCCCACCCTACTAAGATATGCACTTTTTAGAGCTCTTGTGTGGTCATTTCTTCTTCTCATTCATCTTTTTCTCCACTACGACATTGTCTTGATTACATCCGTGAATCAGCTAAAGACTTCTTAACCCTCTGTGTAGATTATATTTTCGTATGTCATTTCTTAGATTGTTTGGGTCTATTTATTGCATTTTATTTCATTTATTTACTAATTTACATATCATCCGATTAAGCTAGAATAGATCTCCATTTACAATTTTAGTTTAATCTTGTATCAAAATGATTGATTCATAAGTCATACATGATTGAATGTGTCATAGAATTTATCATAATTTATTATGGTTTTGATATATTTAACAGTGAAATTAAAACATACCCAATTTATAGTTGTTGTACCTTGTCATATAGTAGGATCCCATTAGACTTAATCTCTCATTTCATCTCTGAAAAATATTGTGGCACTATGGTTAGTCTCTATGTATAGCCATTACTTTATAAATTATTGTTAGGTGAGTAACAGTTTATAAAAAAATCCTACCCTACCTTAAGGTAAAATTTTGTCTTCGTATAATCCAACTATGAATATAACTCTTATTAATTACATTTGGTAATGTAGGGTGTCCATGTAATATCTAAAGTTGCTAAATCATCTAAATCACTTCTTTATATATCAGGGTTTACTATAAAACATTAATGTTCCTTTCCAACAATATTATTCCACGCCCAAATCTTTAGCAGTGTAGTATGACCAATGGTTTGGCTACCTTTATATGTAACGAGTAGAAATTTCCTTCATAAATACCCTAGTATATGGGGTGCCCAAGAAAAATAATTATGACGCTCAATCATATCTTTGATCATAACTTCTTACCCAACTAAGAATAATTAACTTGAGTTGTTAAGTAACAATATGCCACTAACTAGTTGCATAAAGGTAAGGGGTATATTTTCTATCATATCTCTATCGATTGACTAAACAAGATATGTGACTAGTTTTCAATGAGTTAAGTGACCTTGAATTCTATATCTAATGAAAAATGGTAAATAATTTGAAACATCTCAATAAACAGGGTCTCTAATGATAGTTATGTAGAAGATCCAATATACATCCTGAATAGTAATGGTCACCTCCATTGTTGGGAGATAAAAATTACTTGTCTTCAAGTACAATCTCTCTTTTAGTACTGTAAGTAGAACTCTCTCTGCATGGAGAGTAGGCAACAAAGCCAAGTATTTTAAGCTCACTACATGTAGTACTCCCTACTCATGTATTTTAATATGTTGTATACATCTCAAAGTCACTGAACAACACTTGTGAAAATGTAGAATGGTAAACTAAATATGTAACCACCATGAAAATTTTCATCACTTATTAAAAATAATAACTAAAGAAAAACCACTAACATCTACATATTAACACCTAAAAATTATTTGTTTCTAGAACATTTCACTTGATCACTAATCAATGGGATTTATACCATTCATATTTTAGTTAATAAATCATAGAAAAAGCTTCAAAAATTACATTTGGGAATGTGACTTATGAAGTTGCTCTTGCAATCACTACAACTTTATGTGTGGATGTTAGTTTTGTAAGCACAATGGAAAACCTATATGAGGCAAGTTTAGAGTTTTTACATGCTACCAAATTTGGGACATTTATGAGGCTACAAAATTTTTAACGATATCTTTAAAATATGAAATACACCTCCTCCCCTTGACCAATCTCTTTGTGTTTGGTGGTAATCTCAGACAAACACTACAAGATGGAAATAAAATTTAATGTTAACTATTTTTCCCATCCCCTCTTCTCAGATCTCATTTCTTCAACTCATGAGAGTGAAAATGAAATATTTTCACCACTCCCCTTCCATATATATCCTTAATCACGATGGTTTTAAGCTTAGTGATGACATTTTTAGCGTAGTGAATGATTTATCACCTACGGAAAAAAAATTTCATTATTTTTAGTGTTAATCATCTTCTTCTATCACCCCACGTTTGCTAAAGGAATACTACCCACTTCACTTTGAAACCGTTTGTTATTGATTATGATATTGTCGACTATGTTTATGGACATTATTGTAGCTTTTGATTTGGCATGATGTTAGATGTTAGAGATCATGAACTGTTGTTGATTTTTTATTCATATATGGTGCATGCGTTATTGGAGACATTTTATAATGAATTTTTTATGATGTTAACACAATTATCTGTGTGTGTGTGTGTGTGTGTGTGTTTGGACATGTGTTATTTTTTCATATTGAGTAGATCTATATAATTGAACTAATTTTATGATCATATGTTTATTGATGAAATTGTCAATGATGTCGTTACTTGCTTGATAATGTTTTGATTTGTAAACAGATGATTTTGGATTTATTTTAGTTGATTTTATACGTCCACAAGGTTGAAGGAGGTATTTGTGTTTTTCAGGTAAACAAGTCACAACAAACATTCGGGGATTGGAGACCAACCACATTGGAATCCTAGATGAATTCAATAAGGGTCACCATGGAAATATGTATTTGTTATGTGTGCGTGTTTGAATTTTTTTTAGGGGTTCCCATGGGGGGGATCACCTTTGAATTTAACCAAGAGGTTATGTGTATACTTTTATTTAGTTTCTTTTGTTTAACTTTAGTATGTGATTTTTAGTGATGTATTTTTCCCTTTATTATTTACTTTATTTGTATCTAGATTAGTGATTAATCATGTTGTTAAATAGATTAAAATAGGTCAAAAGAATGCATTTATTAGAGCTGATGGCACATGGATTATGTGTTGTAAGTAATGTGTAAGTAACTTTGAGTGTGAAACACTCCACTTTCCTTTCGAAATTTGGATCTGTCCTTAGGAGCTGATTTTGGAGGCTTGTGGGACAAGTTAAACTTGTCCCACACCTCTTAAATTGTTACATCTACTCTACCTATGGGATGGGAAGTAAAAATTAGTCCTTATTATGCATTTTGGGAAGACAAGTTGTAAGTTCTTATTGCAACTTATTACATGAAATTAATTTTGGTCCTTAAGGAGTGTGGGCTTGGGATTTTGTGTGTAAGTAAAATGTTATTTTATTCACCCACTTATTAATTGTGCTTTGGAGTTTGAAGTTGACTTGCGAGGTGGAGTTGAGGATGAGTGACGTGGCATCCTACATGGAGCAAGTTCATCCTCCTCTCTCCCTTTTCTATTTATTGGAATTCTTTGGCTTGTTTTGGGGTTACTTCATTTTGGTTTTGGGGCTCTTGCAATTGGAGAGAGTTAGAGGATTTTGGATGCTTGTGGACTTGTTGGTGCTTTGGGACTATTTGGATTTGAAGACGCTTATTATTGAACTTTTGGATCAAGCTCTATCATGGAGAGGTAGGAGCTTGACTCTTTTAAAATGTGTTCTTTTTATTTATGCATATGTGAATGTTGTTGATTGTTTGGTATGTTTATGGGTTGGTTGGGTACACTACCTAAGTGTTGTGTAGGAGGAGACTATGGGGATCTTTCTTGTGTGGAGGCATAAGAGTTATTTTTTGGAGGAGTTTCAAGATGGGTTTCCACCTTGGAAAAGAAATAGATTGCATTTCTTACTTGCTTTGGGGGAGCCATAAGAGGAGGGAGGCATAAGAAAATAGGAGGTATAAGAGGTACTTTGGGGAGGCATAAGACTATGCAGGGGTTTTGAGATGAATATATTTGTGGGATTTAAGGTGGACACCCATTTCCCATTGGGAGGTATAAGTAGCTTCCCCCATAGATGTCACTCATTTGACTTTTTCATGATGAAGCCTATGTATTTTTTTGTTGTTCTTCCTATCGTTAAGAATGCATTATTTGGACTGTGATATGATTGTGAAATATATTTTGTGTTGTGGAAGCTTGTCTTGTTTCCATGATTTGAATCCATTTCCTATTTTAATGTGGTTGGGGCTCAGGGACCAATGAGGAGGATGACTTCTCATTTTCATTGGAATTCTTGGTTAGGAGGAGAGTATTGCCTCTCCCCCTTTTTTTGTTGTGACCACATTGAAAAATGGAAAAAATTTCTAAGTCTCCCCAATGGCTTGCCATCCTATAGCCAATGATGGTCTACCATGTGGTTTCTTTAGGTGTCAACAGAGGTGAGGATTATTTTAGACCTTAACACATTTGGAAAGAGATTGGAAAAATTCCTACATTTTCCCGTTGTCCCACCTTCCCATAGGTCACTTTTGGACTGACACGTGGCTTCGCTAGGCATTGGTGGAGGTGCAGGTTGTTTTTAACCTTTATGTTTTCTAACATAAAAAGTCTAAATTCTTAAGTTTCCCCATCGATTTGTTACCCCCGCTTGTGATTTTGGCCATGATACGTGGCCTCTCTATGCATCAGCAGAGGCACAGATGTTTTAAAACCTTTTCACCATTTAAAAAAAAGAGTTCAAATTCAAATTCCCTTTAGCGACATGCCTTCCCACATTGACTTAAAAACGTGCCATGTGTCCCTTGCGGCTCGGGGAAGAGTTTCTTCCCTAGGTGCGAAGCCCCACCAATGGCTAGCGGGTGTGCAAATGAAAATTGCACTTTTTAGCTAATAGAGCAATGCGCCAACTATATTCCCAGGTCTATTAGTCTAAAACCTTCCCCGGGAAAAATTTCTTCCCTAGGCCCGCAAGCCCGTTTTTGGGAGAAACACCCTCCCAAGGCCCGTCAGCCCGTAACGTGAGAAATATAAGGAGTTAGGAGGACTTGTTTATATCATTGGAAAGAGGAAGAAATTTCCTATCTAATGAAAGTGTTTTTAGCAAGTTTTAAGGGTGTGAATTATAAATTGTATCACATTTTGAATTTAAATTCTTTGTTTCAAAAGCATGGGGTGACTTTTAAGGGGTCACCTTATGGGGAAGGGAATGTTTTTATAACCCCATGTAAATAAGAACCTTGGTTAGTGTTTAGACCTTGTGAAATTAAATACCTTGGGAATTTAATTATTTTGGCCCCTTTCACCCTCTAAAATTAATTAAGGAATATTTAACTATAGTGTTAATTTAATTAAATATTAAATTAACACCTAAGAGAAATTTAACTATATTTGGACTAATTACACTCATTAATTTTGTAATGTGGATTTAATATTTGTTATAACAGGAAAATTTTATTTATTAATTATAATTGACTTTAAATATTTGTTGTGACAATTGTTGCTTTGAATCCTAGTAGTGGTCATGCTTTTCAAAATAAATTATTCCATAATTTTTCTACCTCAACCTAGCTTGTTCTTGGGTCTAGAGTGGGAGTTTTAGCGAGCGTTACAATTGGTATCAGAGCCATGGGTTCAAAATCTTGGACCCTTGGGCACACTAGAAAACTTGAGACATGAAAACTAAACGTAGTGCAATATTAAACCTAGCACAATTTTAAATCTAGAAAAAAACCTTGTTAGAAAATCACATATTTTAGTAAACATGGAAAAATTGAATAAAACCAAGAATAAAAAATGAACTCTCACCTTGGTCTATCAAGAAGGTGCAAAAAAGACAAGGGGTCATTTCACATAGATCTAGACTTGCCATCTCCAGATCATATTGTAGTAACCATCCTACCTCATATTTTACAAACACATTAGGATGTTAATGTTGCTTTATGAGGACGGTCCGTAGGAGGACATTCAGCCAGAAATGATAGGGATCCATGTATTGAGGCTCTTGCATCTCCTCGACATAACGAGGAGTATAGAGGAGATAACTCCCACGTGGAGTTAGGTAAAGTAGAGTCACCACAAAGGGGGAAGAGTTACCAAATTTTAGGACACAGGGATAGGTCTCGGAGCCCTAGGTTTAGACATGAGCATACAGAGAGGCCTAGGGGTCACCAACCTATAGCTGCAGACCATATTACGTAGATCTTGAAGCTACAACCATCTCACTATTTTTGGGATACAGGTGGATTTTATGCAGAGGCCTAGTTGGTGAGCTTGAGTGGGTGTTTCAAGCTCTACCCTTGTACTAGCAACACAGAAACTCATGTTGTGATCCATATTTTGAGGGATGGAGTAGGTGTATGGTGTAGGAGTAAGGAGTAGAAGCTTCACGTTGATTTAGATATGGTTACCTAGGAGGTCTTTAAGGAGTGGTTCAGGAGTAGGTACTAATATTGGAGGTTCATTAAATAGAGGATAAAGGAGTTTCATGACATCCGATAGGCATCTTTGATAGTAGCTGAGTATGAGAGTTGATTTCTAGATGTAATTCAGTATGTCAACTACATGCAGGATGAGAAAGTACAGATTTACAGGTTCATTAGGGGCATGAATATAGACATTGGAAGTGCGCTGTGTATCCATTGCTTATAAACATTAGGTGAGACCGTTGAGAAGGCCTACATAGCAAAGTAGACTCGGGGAAAGACACATCAGGCTAGAGACAGAGTACGGAGCTGCATCCACCAGATGTAAGATATCAGATCGAGGGGGTCAGCTCCTCCTCCTCATGGTGGACATGGTTTAGGACAGTCATCTTTTATGCCACAATAGAAGCATCAGACCCACCCATCATATAAGCCTCCTCTTAGGGGTCTGATTAGGACATAAGGTGCACCAAGAGCTCAGTCATTAGGGGGTCGACAACAGAGACCTTAGCAGTCCGTATCTGGATCATCTGGATATATAGCGCACACCTCCAGAGTAGCGGCTGGAGATGTTACTCATGGGAGAGGACCCGACAGTTGTTATGGTTTTTGTGTTACTAGATATTTTTAGAGAGAGTGACCACAAAACCCTAATAATAAGGGTAAGATGTAGATATCAGAGCCTATTGTTGGTGACATGGGGCACAGTTCAAAGATCTATACAATGGTTGAGAACCACCAGGTTGAGCACAAGACTACCATGATTGAGATAATAGGTAGCATTTGTGGTGTTCCTACCTCCATTTTGTTTGATTCTGGTTCTTCTGATTCTTGTATTGCACTATCTTTTGTAGAGTGATGGAGTCTTATGGCAGTTAGGCAGGGTCCTCATTGGGACATCGAGATGGATTCTTGAGCCAAGATCTTTGTAGACTCCTTAGTTAAGGAGTGTGCGTTGGATTGAGTACCTTTCACCACTACCTCATATCTTCGTATCCTTTTTTGGGTTTATATGGAGTCATCTTGGTCATGGACTGGTTATTTGCACACAGAGCTAAGCTGAATTGTTACCATAAGATTATATCATGTACAAATAATCTAGGAGTTGAGTTAGTGATAGCAGGGGTTAGGAGACCCATTTCTATTCACACCATCTCTTCCATGCAGCTTAAGTGGTATGTACGATGGGGTTGTCAGATGTATGCTATCACAATTAGTAAAAGATCAGAGGATGAATCTAGTCAACCATCGCTTGATGACCATCCCATCTTGAGATATTTTTCTAATGTCTTTCCAAGGGTGCTACCAGGGGTACCACCTCCAAGTGAGATAGATTTTCACATAGATCTAGTTCCGGGAGCAGAGCCTATCTAATGAGAACCTTATCATATGACTACCTCTGAGCTCTACGAGCTCAAGTTATAGCTAGAGGGCCTTTTGGAGAAATTCCTATTCCATCCTAATGTATCCCCTTGGGATGCATCGATGATATTTGCAAAGAAGAAGTATGGATCTTTACAGTTGTGTATTGATTACCACCAGCTGAACAAAGTAATGATCAAGAATCGTTACCCCCTTCCACGCATTGATGATTTTTTTGATCAGATGAAGGGGACCACAGTTTTATCCAAGATAGACCTTAAGTCATGTTATCATCAGTTGAGGATTATGGAGGAAGACATTCATAAGACTGCCTTCCATACAAGATATGGTCACTATGAGTTAAGCATGGTGCCTTTTCATTTGATGAATTCCCCCACAATTTTTATGAGCTTGGTGAATGGAGTGTTCAGGACATTCTTGGATCACTTTGATCTCATCTTCATTGATTACATTTTGATTTACTCACATACATTAGAGGAGCACGAGGGGCACCTTCGCTAGGTTCTTCAGTGTCTTCGTGAGAAGAAGCTTTATGGGAACCTGGAGAAGTCTACATTCTTTCATAAAAAGGTAGAGTATTTAGGCCACCTCATTTCTATGAAAGTTATCACAATCAATCCTTACAAGATTCAGGATATTATGGATTGGCCAGCACCCACTAGTGTGATAGAGGTGCACAACTTTATGTGTTTAGCAGGTTATTATAGGAGATTTATTCAGGACCTCTCTTGGGTTGCCCACCCCATCACTTCCCTTCAACAGAAAGGGAAGAAGTTTGTTTGGTCAGATAGATGTGAGAAATCCTTCAGGAAACTAAAGGAATGCCTCACTATAGTGCCTATTCTTGTAGTACCAGATCCACAGGGTGAGCTTTTCATATGCATGGATGCTTCTTTGGTAGGAGTAAGATGTGTGTTGATGTAAGAGGGAAGAGTAGTTTCTTTTCACTCTCGCAAACTCAAATATTATGAGATCAAATATTCAACTCATGATTTTGAGCTTGTGACAGTTGTTCACGCCTTGGTTCAATGGAGACACTTCCTTCTTGGCCAGAAATTCACACTCAGGACTGATGACTTGAGTGTTCGCCACCTCTTCACACATCCTAATCTCAACGCTCGTCAGCACTGTTGGATGGAGTTTATTTGTGAGTAAGATATGGAGATAGAGCATGTGAAGGGGAAGGAGAATGTGGCTTTAGATGCTCTTAGTAGATAAAGACATGTATTTATGGCTACTTCAGTGGGCATAGATATTTTGGAGCATGATTCTATAGAAGCTTCCTTAAAACAGTTTCTACATTATAGCTAGAAAAGATACTGAGTCATAGAGACCCCTTGAGGGGAATTTTGATCAGTTTTCATTGGAGGAAGATGGCCTTCTCAGGGACAGAGACCAAATTTTTGTTCCAGAGATGGAGGCTTGAGGTAGGACATCTTCACATAGGCACATCATGCACCCTATTCAGCCCATCCTAGGGTGAAGAAGATGCAAGCCACTTTGAAACTGTTGTATCATTGGAAGGGACTTCATAGATGTGTGGCTCAATTTATGTCACATTGTTTTGAGTGTCAGAAAGTGAAGGCTAAGCATCAACATCTAGTTGGGCTTCTATTTCTGCATGCTTTACTGGGATGGAAATGGGACACCATTTCCATGGACTTCATTGTTGGGCTATCGATGTCAAGATACCACCATGATGCCATCATGGTCACGGTTGATAAATTAATGAAAGTGGCTCATTTTTCTTTGGTAAAGACCACGTATATAGCTAGTGCAGTGGTATGGGTATAACTAGGTAAGATTATCAGATTGCAAGGAATTTCACAGAAGATCATCTTTGACCGCGATCCTCTATATACTTCCCACTTTTGGACTACCATACAGCATGCCCTCAAGATGAAGATAAATTTCAGCACCACGTATCACCCTGAGATAGATGGATAGACTGAGCGAGTGAATCAAATCTTAGAGTTCATGCTTAAGATGTATGTTATGGATCACCAATTCAGATGGGAGAAGTGTTTGTACTTAGTGGAATTTTCATATAATAATAGTTTTTAGATTTCGATAGGCATGGCTCCTTTCTAGACACTTTATGGTAGAGAGTGTAAGACACATCTTAGTTGGGACAGGTTAGAGGATAGGGTTTCTCTTAGGCCAAATTTACTGCAGGACATGGAGAAGTGGGTGGTTATGACCAGACAGAGACTGCAGGAGGCACAAGAAAGGAAGAAGTATGCATATCAGCATAGGATTGACAATAGTTTCGATGTGGCCATGAAGGTTTTCCTTCATGTCAATCTACATAAGAGCCCTATTTGTTATGGAAAGGTTTTAAGTTAACTCCTAGATTTGTGGGCCCCTTTGAGATCTTAGAGAGTATCAATCCTTTGGCCTACCGTCTAGCGTTGCCACCGAGCTTGTCTCACATCCATGATGTGTTTCATGTTTTAGTACTTAGGAGAAATATTACAAATCCTTCTCATGTGTTGGATTAGACGTCATTGCAGGTGCAAGATCAGGGGTAGGTCATGGTGGATCCCGTTCACATTATAGAGTGTAGGACCTTGGGCCTTCAAGGTAGAAACATTGAGCAGGTTCGAGTGCAGTGGGATAGATATGATGAGACTGTGGCTACATTGGAGGATGTTACTTTGCTACGAGCTCAGTTTCCACTCCTGCTCCAGTCACTTCCAGGAGGAATTCGAGTCTAAGGGGAGGGGGATGTAGATCCCACTTCCCTTTGAAACATTTTGTTATTGATTATGATACTATTGACTATACTTTTGGACATTATTGTAGCTTTTGATTTGGCATGATGTTAGATGTTAGAGATCATGGACTGTTGTTGATTTTTTATTCATATATGGTGCATATGGTATTGGAGACACTTTATACTGATGTTGTTATGATGTTGACATAGTTATTTATGTATGTGTGTGTGTGTGTGTGTGTGTGTGTGTGTTTGGACGTGTGTTATTTTGTCATATTGAGTACACCTAAATAATTGAACTAATTTTATGATCATATGGTTATTGATGAAATTGTAAATGATGTCATTACTTGCTTGATGATGTTTTGATTTATATATACATGAATTTGGAATTCTTTGTATATTTATTTTGGATAATTTTGTGCGGCCATAAGGCTGAAGGAGATATTTTTGTTTTGCAGGTAAACAAGTCACAAAAAACCATAGGGGGATCGGAGACCAACCACATTGAAATCCTTGATGAATTCAACAAGGGTCACCATGGAAACGTGTCTTTGTTATGTGTGTGTGTTTGAATTGTTGTTAGGAGTTCCCATGGGGGATCACCTTTGAATGTGACCAAGGGGTTATGTGTATTCTTTTATTTAGTTTCTTTTGTTTAATTTTAGTATGTGATTTTTAGTGATGTATTTTCCCCTTTATTATTTATTTTATTTGTGTCTAAATTAGTGAGTAATCATGTTGTTAAATATACTAAAATGGGTCAAAAGAATGTATTTATTAGAGCTGATGGCTCTTGGATTATGTGTTGTAAGTAATTAGTAAGTAACGTTGAGTGTGAAACACTCAACCTTGCTTTTGAAATTCGGATCTGTCCATAGGGGCTGATTTTGGAGGCTTGCGGGACAAGTTAAACTTGTCCCACACCTCTTAAATTGTTACACTAACTCTACCTATGGATTGGGAAGTCAAAATTATTCCTTATTATGTATTTTGGGAAGACAAGTTGTAAGTTCTTATTGAACCTTCTTACATGAAATTAATTTTGGTCCTTATGGATTGTGGGCTTGGATTGTATGTGTATGTAAAATGTCATTTTATTCACCCACTTATTAATTGTTCCTTGGAGTTTGAAGTTGACTTGTGAGGTGGAGTCGAGGATGAGTGATGTGGCATCCTACATGGAGTCAGCTCATCCTCCTCTCTCCCTTTTCTATTTATTGGAATTTTTTGTCTTGTTTGAGTGTTACTTCATTTTGGTTTTGGTGCTCTTGCAATTGGAGAGAGTTTGAACATTTTAGATGCTTGTGGATTTGTTGGTTCTTTGGGACTGTTTGGATTTGAAGAAGCTTATTATTGAACTTTTAGATCAAGCTCTATCATGGAGAGGAAGGAGCTTGACTCTTTTAAAATGCATTCTTTTTATTTTTGCATATGTGAATTTTGTTGAGTGTTTGGTATGTTTAGGGGTTTGTTGGGTAGATTTCCTAAGTGTAGTGTAGGAGGATACTATGGGGATATTTCTTTTGGGGAGACATAAGAGAATGTGGGGAGGCATAAGAGTTATTTTGTGGAGGGAGTTTGGGATGGATTTCCACCTTTGAAAAGAATTAGCTTTCATTTCTTACTTGCTATGGGGAATCCATAAGAGGAGTGTGGCATAAGAGAATGAGAGGTATAAGAGGTACCTGGGGGATGGATAAGAGTATGCAAGGGTTTTTAGATGGATATATTGGTGGATTTTAAGGTGGAGACCCATTCACCACTGGGACGTATAACCAACTTTCCCCATAGATCTCACTCCTTTGCCTATTGTATGATGAAGCCTATGTATTTTTTTGTTCTTCTTCCTGTGGTTATAACTGCATTATTTGGACTGTGATATGATTTTGAAATCTATTTTTTGGTGTGGAATCTTGTCTTGTTTCCATGAGTTGAATATATTTCCTATTGTAATGTGGTTGGGGCTCAAAGGCCAATGAGGAGGATGAGTTCTTCTCTTCATTAGAATTCTTGGTTGGGTGGAGAGCGTTACCTCTCCCCTTTTTTTGTTGTTACCAAATTGAAAAATGGTGAAAATTTCTAAGACTCCCCTATGGCCCACCACCCCGTAATGAATGATGGTCTACCATGTGGATTCTTTAGGCGTCAGCAGAGGCTCAGATTGTTTTAGAGCTTAACGCTTTGGAAAGAGATTTGCAAAAATTCCTAAGTTTCCCCATCGGCCCGCCTTCCTGTAGGTCACTATTGCACTAACACATGGTTTCGCTAGGCATTGGCAGAGGCGCGGGTTGTTTTTAACCTTTCACTTTTTAACAAAAATCCTAAATTCTCATGTTTCCCCATCGGTTTGTTTCACCTGCTTGTGATTTTGGGCATAACACGTGGCATCTCTAGGCGTCGGCAAAGGCGCGGATGTTTTAAAACATTTCCTCCCTTTCAAAAAAAATATTTAAAATCCAAATTTCCTTCAGTGACCTGCCTTCCCACGTTGACTTAAAAAGATGCCACATGTCCCTTGCGGCTTGGGGAAAAATTTCTTCCCTCGGCGCGAAGCCCTGCCGTGGGTGTACAAATGAAAATTATGATTTTTAGCTAAAAGCGCAAAGCACCAAATATTTCCCTAGGTCCACCGATTTGAAACCTTTCCCGAGCAAAATTTATTCCCTAGTCCCGCAAGCCCGCTTTTAGGAAAAAAATCCTCCCAAGGCCCGCCGGCCCATAACTTGAGAAATATGAGGATTTGGGAGGAATTCTTTATATCATTAGAAAGGGGAAGAAATTTCCTATTTAATGGAAATGTTTTCAGGAAAATTTAAGTGCGTGGATTATAAATTCTATCACCTTTTTAATTTAAATGCTTTGTTTCAAAAGCATGGGGTGACTTTTAAGGGGTCACCTTATGGGGAAGGGAATGTTTTTCTAAGCCCGTGTAAATAAGAACCTTGGTTATTGTTTAGACATTGTGAAATTAAATACCTTGGGAATTTAATTGTTTTGGCCCCTTTCACCCTCTAAAAGTAATTAAGGAATATTTAACTATAGTGTTAATTGAATTAATTATTAAATTAACACGTAAGAGAAATTTAACTATATTTGGACTAATTACAATCATTAATTTTGTAATGTGGATTCAATATTTCTTATAACAAGAAAATTTTATTTATTAATTATAATTGACTTTAAATCTTTGTTGTGACAACTATTGCTTTGAACCTTGGTAGTGGTCACACTTTTCAAAAAAAAGTGTTCCATAATTTTTCTACCTAAACATAGGTTGTTCTTGGGTCTAGAGTGGGAGTTTTAGCGGGCGTTACACAAGGGGCATCATCAACACTGAACTAATTTGTTTAATTTTCAAACTAAAATGTTGTATTATTTTTCTAATATAGTTGTAGTTGTGGCAGTCATGGAACACCACTTCAAAGAGAGGAAAATAGAGATTCCTAACATTTATTATGTTAATCTAATAGTAAATTGTACAAATCAGACTACCGCCTGCCTTCGTTTATTATTTAATGGTCCTCAATTAATTAAATAAATATTGTTTTTCATATATTAATTGACATTATTTTATTAAATAAGATCCTCTACATTTTAAATTAAATTCCTCCTCCATCTATTAATTTATAACAATTCACTAATTAAATTCCTATATCAAATAACCTCTAAATCTCATCCATTTCCTTAACATTTCTCTCAAATAGCATCCTCAAGCTAATTAAGACATATTAATAAATCCCTAATTCATTAATTAAATTCCCATCTTTCACATATAACTTCCATTAAGTATTATTCACACTCAATTACTTGTAATCTTAATAATAAAATGCCTGTAATCCCTGTAGTGAACCGCCAACCTAATCCCCAAAGTTGAAACATACATAGTTCTCACGATAACATTCTACTCTTACAAATTTCAAGGAAAATTGAGAAACACTCATCTTGAAAGCAAAGATCTATTCAAATATTGCTTACACCGATTTGAAATAACCACTTGTTTCAACAAACCCCTACTCCTAATCTTAAATTTGTTTCAGTGAACATCTACATATCAAAGCCAAATCCAAACATCTAGCGGAGAATATCGAGTTTCTTTCTTTAAAATTTAGTTCTCCTACATTCGTTCTAATAAAAGTTATCATAGTTGAAATTGTTTTTATCTAAAATGAACTTCTATGAATAAGTTCGAAATTCTCCGTTGTTTTAGATTACGCTTTCAAAACAGTAGTGCATACAACTAGCATAAATCTAAACCACAAAATTAAGAAACTCAATTTAAAAGGCAGATTGATATCACCTCTCACACACTTTGCAACAATATTTTATTTTTGTTAAATCTACAGTTACATGAATTATTAATGTGTAGCCTCATAGGTTCCTTTTTAATATAGTAAAGATACGGCCGCGTAAAAAAAGGTCGTCCATTGCGCAAGGATTTCACAATCAGCACCGATTTCGAAGCATGTTTATTAATCACGAGCACCTCCAAACGAAATGAGACAAAATTATCTTGTGAATCGAAAAGCGCGTAAAATCCCTATTCCCATGGTAAATGACGATTCTGATGAGAAGCATATTTGTTTTGTCAAACTAGAAGGATTTTTTTATTCAAATTTGGGTCCCATTAAATTTTGGCTTCTCTAACATCTTATCCTTCTAGAATCTGCTAATTAGTCTACCTCTGCATGACATGATCGACGACGTCATTTTTTATTTTCCGTGCTTCATTCCCGTTAACAATTATTCTATATATATATTAGGTAGTAGCCTAAAAATAAGCCCGAGAATTACTGAATGAGGCAGCGTTTCTTTTCACAAAAAAATGGCTACTCTACTCGGTGGAATTCCCGTGCTACGGGGAAAGTTGTTAACGCTATGCATTATCATTCTTGTGGCTTCAGTAATGCCTGTACGTCCACTTGGAAGAGGTATTTTCTGCTAGATTTAGTATTGAGACAATGATTTTATACAATTGAAGTTAACTAGATTTTACTTCACCATAGAGCATTATGATTACTTTCTCTGCTGTTCTAAATTTAAATAACTATCAAACTTCTCTTTTGTGATACTACAGGAGCACTACAAGTTTCCGTCTTGTTCGCAAAAGATCAAATGGAGATGAATAAATTCGTAAAATTTCTCATATTTATTTCTGTCTTGATTAGTGAAATATTTCTTGTGATTTTCCATTTTTTTGGTGCTTAACCCTAGCTTTTTTTTGAAATGGTGGTTATCGCAGTATCCTAATAAAGAGGAAAATGGGGAATGTGATAACGACGTGGATGAAGAGGAATGCATAGGTCGGAGGACTCTAGCAGCTCATACAGATTACATCTATACACAACAACACAACGGCCCATAAATAGGGTTGAGAAAAAACATATATCTATAATGCTCCAAAGAGTATGTAAATAGGGTTGAAAAAAATAATTATATCTATGCTGTTCCAAATACTAAGTAATATTTTTAAGAAAAAACATATATCTATGATGGTCAAAATAGTATATAAATCAGTTATCCATTAATCTTCATAAGAATAGTTCATCTGAAATAAAGTTTTATAAGGTTTGTTCTTTTGTTTGGATGTTTTACTTTCGTTTTTATTATTTTAATATTTTTTAAATTTGTAATAGTAACAATTTTAATCCCATATTTTTATTTAGACGATTTAGTTTTGTTATTAGTATTTTCTATTTATTCGTAGGAAATGATGTCCGGGTTTAATATTCTTCTGACATATAAATTTTCATGAGGAACTTTACATGCTCCATTAATAAATATTTTAGGTCGTCAAGATGGTCCTGGTCTGGATTGAGTACATGTGGATTTGAACTAAACAATTCAAACATAACACTTTGCGTGTACGGTTCTACATTACATCCACTTGACTAGCATTTGGACAATATTAAAGCTATATAAATTCAGAACACCTTCTATCTTGGCTGATTGGTAAAAGTCGGGTATTTACTAAGAGGAGGTCCAATGTCCAAAACCCATTGGTAGGCCCGAGCATGACAAGTAATCTGACCAGAGTCCTTTGGTGTGGTGGAAGTAGTCCAACAAATGTCCTTGAGTGTGCTCCAACTATACGAATGTTGTATGAAACCTGGGGTGCTCTAGTTGTATGAAGGTAGTATGAAACTTGTGCTCCTGGTGGTCCCTTCCTCGCGCCAGACTAAAATTTACCGAGGTAGGGAGACAAAGCTTAGAAATGTAAAAATGTAACAATTCCTTGTAATCAAGAAAAAAACCTTCTATCCATGTATATTAAAGATCAATTAACAAAGCTTGAAAAGTCCTACCTATCAAAGAGATTAGTATTTTGAGTAGTATTTTTTTTTTTTTCAGTATTTCAACTCGCTAGCATATGTGGGGATTAGACATCACAATATAACACCTTCTTGATGTAGATGTTCATTATAATATGCAAAATAAATTTAATAGAATATATTTCTTAAATATAACTATATAAAACATGTCAAGATATATACATCTTAAAGCACTTATATTGGATCTATCACATAGGTAAGATATGTTCTTCATGATTAATATATCTTAATGTATTTTAAGATAATTACATATTTAAGATATATGTGCTAGTATAGTTTAAGTATAACAAAAAATAAAAATGTAAAATGCTAAAATCATAAATATATCTGTTTGAAGTAAGACGATAGATATGATATTCAAACTTCTTATCCTATAATTTTCATATACAAAACTAATTGGTAATTTTATTTAATTATTTTCTAAATTATTAATGACTAATGACATCTGCAATTTAATGCAAGAGCAAAACTTCTAAAGGCCATAAATTTTGATCCGCTTGTTGGATGATTTTCAAAATTTCCATGGTAGTAGATCTTGATTATTAATATGCTATATTTGGATTTTCACCTAATTTTTTTCATCATTTCACAATATTTTTGGGGCCAAATTACTTGGTCTAGTGGTATAAAATCTAGTGTGAACATTTTTTTTGTCTACAACTTCGAGTTTTAATAACTTTTGCTATAATTTATAGAATAATCCAAATTTTGTATTGATCCTTTACGCATGGAGGCATATTTGTATGCAACATTTGGGTCCCATACAACGTGTTTACCTAGTAGGAAATTTTGGGAATTTTGGGATTTTTTTGCATTTTGAGGGTTTTTGGAGCTAATGCGAAATAAAAGGAACATTCTAATGACGTAAAAGATTAGTGTGGATTCATGAATGAGAGACTTTTTTTTAAAGATTCTATTTTTTTACAAACAATTTGTGTGTGTTTTGGAGGTATTTCAACCTCTTGCAGTGAGATCCACATCAATTTGTATCGCAGTGGGTTTTGAATCTTGCGGGAATGGTGAAGGTAATATATATTACATTTGTTGGTTTAATTTATTGCCTCTATTTCATATAATCATGGATTGACGTGGGAGGGGAGGTTATGCCCAGATAAAATAGGCATGTGCAAGAGCTACAAAGCCAAGTTTTTGAGCTCACAGGAGAAGCTACCCAGTTCAAGAGGAGACACAAAAATGGGGATGTAGACCCAAATAGTGATACTAAGGAATTACCTCTATTAATGAATGAAGAGGAAATTGATGAATAAAATGAGGGAGAATAAGACACCTTGCATGAAATACCATTTGAGGATAGTTTGAAACAAGATTTAGAAGGAAAGAATGATAAAATCAAGATTAATGTTCCTAATTATGGTGGAGGGTTACAACTAGAGTAGTTGATTGAATGGTTGAACCACGTAGAAACATTATTTGAGTGGAAAACACTTTTAGAGGATAAGAACGCTAGGTTTGCATGAACTAAGTTCATCATACATGTATTGATCTGGTGGGATCACTTGGAAAGTGACACACAAAGGAAAGGAAAGGGAAAGATCCAAAATTGGAATAAAATGGTGAATAAGTTCAAATAAAATTTTCTTTCGGTATATTATGCCCAGACACTATTTTGGAGGTTTCGAAACCTAAGACATAAATATATTTTCTTGTAAGAGTATACAAATGAATTTTACAAGCTATCAATCTAGGTGGAAAAAGGAGCATCTTAAGAGCATTATGCTACATGATATGTAAATGAGTTGATTTATACCATATAAGATAGACCTAGTATTCCTTAGATCCATATCTTTGATGATGTTTCTCAACTCACATTAAAAGAAGAAGAGAGGAACAATAATAGTAATTTTAGAAGGGGAATTAAGAGAGTGCCATCATCTTATCTAATGAGAGGTAGAGGTATATTTGATTCTAGAAAAAGTGAATCCTCTAATGCAGAAGGCAATGAAGAATCTAGTCAAAGACAAGATAACTATTAAATAGGTAAGGCATTTTCTGCGGGGAAGATGTTATAATGGAGGACGTGGTTTTAATAGATCCTAAAGGAAGTATGCATGTTGTCGATGTGATGAATAATGAAACATATATTTTGAGTGTCTGCACTCTCCTATACATGATAAAATGTAAGGAGAAAAACCATGAGTAAACGTGGTTAAAGATGAAGAGGAAGAAGAAATGGAATTTTCTACAGACTTGGGTGGAACCCTCATCAAAAGGAGGATGATGATCACCCCAACAAAGGAGAATGAACAAGATGGTACTTGTGCTGATTATTAGTTACAGTCAAATATATTTAAGAAAAGTTACACCTGTGGAGGAAAGGTATGTAAAATTATTGTAGATGAGAAAGAGATGTTAGTGCAAAATGCAAATTAGAACCTACACTTCATCAATTTCTAATCTAACAATCTCTATAACTACCTTAAATAGAGCAATATTTTTTATTTTTATTGGAAAATAGTTTTTTGAAAGGGACTATACCTTTGTACAAAGAGGCTCTGCAAACTAGATGTAAACAATTAAGTCCCAAACGGAAGAAAAGAATCAATCTGCTCAAAGAAATTCCAAAAACCAACAACACATCAGCAATAAAACATTTGATGTACAAAAATCAAACAATAGTTAAGAAGGAAGGAGATAATAATATCTATGCTTACCTAAACAATCGTAATGCTCCCCCTTGGATTTGTTTGATGTGTTCTATGTATAAAAGATGGATTGTTGATGATTACTTTATTTTTTGGAGACAATTGGGCAACACCTCCTCTTGATTGTGCATGGATGTTTGTTTGATGAAGGATGATCATAGATTGAATGTAGATGAATGGGTTTATTGAGTGATTCAAGATAAAATGGATGAGTGAGAAATATGCAATGGATTTGAGATATGTTGCAAGTTATGCTCCCATGGAGAATGAGATTTCAATTTATAGTTTTTTGGGTCAAGTTTTCAATGGCTAGGATTAATCCAAGTTTGATTGAGATCAAGGGTGGAAGATGCACGAAAAGAATGAAGAATTATCAAATGAATATTTCTAGAATTTGAGAGAAGTCTCCATGAAAAGTGAAAGGTTTATTTGAATTTTTTAATGGAGGGAATTTTATAGAGGCTTCTTGAAATAGAAACATTGTAGTGCCCACTCCTCTTCGACACTATCTTAATTATGATGATATTAATGCTGGATTGATACTTAGACGTTTTGATTATTATATATTGATCAATAGATGATATACTATGCAAATATTTAAACTATTGACATGTTTTGATTTACATTTTGATTATGATACACTAGATGATGATGATGGAGAGATATATCTGTTGATTTGCAGTATTCTAATTTTATAATAACATGTCATATTCTGGATGCATAGCTTATGTTGGATATTCTGAGTAGAACTATTATTTTATAGATGTTAAAATCGAATTAAATTATATGATGATAGATGATAGAATTGATATTTTTCAATGACAATTATTGATTTCTATATATATATATATATATTATTTTCAATATTATCGATATGTCCATGAGGCCAGAGAGGTATTTTGTTTATGTTGCAGGGACATTTTATCACATATATTGAAATGGGATATGGGACCAATCACGAGAGGATGTCAGGTGTTGTGCGACACAGCCAAAATTTGACAACTTCTGTATAATTCTATTTTGTGTTGTTATATGTTTTGTTTAGAGGTTCCCTTGGGGGGTTAACCTCATTTATGTGGCCATGGATGTAATATGATTAATTTATTTTAATTTTTAATTGTTTGAATTTGTTTTGCATGTGTTTAATTATTTGGGAAATATTATTACTTTAATAACACTATCTAATGTGTCTTAATTAACTAGCTTAGCCTAAATCTGAATTAAAATGGAAAATATGACATGAGGGCAATAAATTTGGTAGATAGTACTTGTTTGTTGCATGATGTGAATTGAGTTAAATGCATTATGGTTGTGTGTACTCCACTATTCTTCCCAAATCAGAATTTGGCCTTGTTGGCCACTTTTGACGACTTGAGGGGAAATTTAACCTTGTCCCTCACATTTCAAACTCTCCTACCCACCCTACTTATGAAGTATGGGAAATATTTTGACTATTTTAATGCATTTTGGAGTGTAAAAAGGGTAAATAATTACACTTTTTGCTTACCACATCTAATTTTTTCCTTGATTGCATGGTGTGCAAGTGGGAGTGTCATGTGGGCATCTCACAAGTCTTACATTTGCATTTAATTTGTTTGGGCTTAGTGTTTGAGTTGTGTGTTGGAATGGAGGGATGATGAAGTAGCATCCTACATGGAGCCACTTCATCATCCTAACATCAATTTTCTATTTTTTGGATGATTTTGATGGATTTTAGGTTACTTTCCTTATTTGTTTCTCTTGCACTTTTGAAAATTGGTCTTTTTTTTCATACTTGGAGTTTTCTTTTGGAGTTGCATCTTCAATTGAGCTTGGTGTGAAGGATTATAAAGCTTGTTGAGAAAAGGAATTGGAAGCTTGATGGAGAGGTAGGATCTCCTCGTTTTGCATTTTTATATTAATGTATTTGATGTAGAAATGGTGTTTATTTGTATATTGTATGAGTGTTGTGGTTATGTTTGGTTATAAATGGGTTGTTTTCCTTAACTTGGGTGTGAGAGATGGATTTATGGGACAATTAGGGAGGAAAAAGGGAAATTTGAGGCATGAATTTTGGAGGGAGTGTGATTTTGAGTTCCACCTATGGAAAGTGAAAATGATGACATGGATATATTTTGCATTTTGTAAGTGTAGAAATAAGGATTTGATTATGTTTTTAGTTGTGCATATGGAAGATTTTGAATGGACCTCCTACATCACTTGGGAGACAAAAAGAGGTGGTGCCCATATTAAATTTCTCCTTGTTGGCTTGTGGTATTCAAGCCTTTGTGCTAGTTGGGAAATTGTTATTTTCGTTGAATGGATTGTTTGAATGTGTTAATGGATTGTGTTGTTTTGTGGGATGCTTGTTGTGGAAGCCCCTTGTATAAGTTATCAAATGTTGCATAATACCCCATATTCTTCTTTGGTTGAGGCTCGGGGAGAAATAAGGGGTTGGCTTCTCCTCTTATTGGATTATAGGTTGGGCAGAGAACATCACCTATAATCCATTATTTGTATGGTGACTAAAGTTTTGAACAGTTGAAGGATGCAAGTTGAAAGCTATGAAGTTGGGAGATGAATTGGAAAGAATACTTGTGTTTTGACCTTGTTGGAAGAATAATCCATGTTGTAAAATTTATTATTTTTTCCACTTAGAGTGGAGATTGTAACTTTTGTACGTTTGAAAGAAAGTGTTGAATACTTCATTTATTCCATGTTGTAATGATGCTATGAGAGGACGTAATCTGGGACCTTCAGCTGGGGGACCTCTTATCTCTCGAAAGTGCACCCTGTAGAGAGATGGCTGCAGGTTTTCTAGGCTTGCAAAAATGATCTTTGTCTTTCGTAGATATAATGGAAACACCTCAGGTCTCTGAATATACCTATTTTGAGGTGATTCTCTAGTATCAAGGTCGGTTCCTTATTGGCGTATTCTAAACTAATTTCTAGGAGTTTGAGATTAAATGATGAGTGTAAAATGATTAAAGCTAAGGTGATACACCAAATTTGTATGAGGGCTTTGACTGAGTATATGCATAACTAATTTGGGAAGGATTTTTGATGTAAAAAACCAATAGTTTTTCTACAAAATTTACAAGGGCAAAACACTTGATTCTACCAAGGGAGAATCACAACAGTACTAATAAGTTAACATGAACATTAAACGTAAGCAAAAATGAATGGATTTGCAGAAGGGTAAGGTGATTGATCAGGGAATTTGCATTCATAAGATTGATATAAAAATACACAAGAATACAAAATAACTTGGAAAGGCATGAAATACTTCACACTCAGAGGGTAAAACTGGAAAAATATACTTTAATACTCATATATCAAAAATTCTTTTAGAAGTCCTCCTTTTTTGTGCTTTGTAAAGGCACACAATATATAGAAATACTAAAGTTAACCCTCTCCCTAAAAATAGCCTAAGGCTGGTACTCACCCATGCATCTTATTTTTATCGTTTATTTAATAATAGATAAACGAAAAAATAGAGCAAGCAATTAAAAATATGCATTATTAGCCTTACTTATATTACAGTCAAACTGAAGTTGACTGTTCTATTTTGAAGAAAAGAAGGTTGAATAATTTGCTAAAAATAAGGATGCTTGCTAGGCAAGTCTCTTTTCATGAACACGCAACTCTGTCTTCTTCTCTATTCTTTCCTGTTGTGAAGGCATGCAAAATACAACTCCCTGTATGTGAGAAAAATAATTACTATACTTAGTAATATTTGTAAAAATAATTCCTCCCGTGGGGACCACCTGCTATGTGCACATGTTCTAATATTGACATGTCCTTTGGCCATGGCAGAGGCATCATAATACATTCGACCACCCCTTTGATTTGTTTGGGCATAAACTAAGCAATAATCATAGTTTTAATAATTAAGCCCCTTTGCATAATACATGGTGTATTATATAGTTTGTCACCATTGATTATGTTGGTGTTGGAACATTATCTAGAACTCTGTTTACAACTCCTACACATTTCGACAATTCAAGTTTTTTCAAAAAATGTAGTTCCATTTTCTTTTGTGCTTCAATGTTGTACTTGAGCTTCACCTGTAGCAACTAGCTTTGATTTTTATCTTCTCGTAGTAACTGAAAATTTATAGTGTTGATTTTTATGGCGAAGCCTTGTCAAAACTTTTGTAGAATTCTCTCTTTCATCCATTTTCAGCATAGTAGTTGAATTTTCTGATTCGAAACATAAAACTTCATGTTTGAAGCTGGATTGGTAAATAAAAATGAGACATCATGGTTGTGTTATCTTGATCATAGCATGCTTTCCTATTTTTTGGTATCACTTACTTGATTTAAATAATTCCTTTAAGTATGTAATAGTTTAAACAACATGATGGAAAGCTGCAAAAGTCAATTTTACATGGCGAAGCCCTGTCAAATTTTTTCCAGAATCCTATCTTCATTCCTATCAACTGTGACCTTATCTTTTAGCCAAACATCAGCTTTAAAATTCTACTTTTCTTTCTATTGCACGTGCTTCCATTGCTAGTCTCTCTTCTACACTATAACTTCTTCTATTTTAGAACAGTTGTTGGAACTTGGAGTTACATTCTACCTTTTATTACATGAAATTATGACTTGTCTATTCTTCTCTTTAGTTGCAGCATGTACCTGCAAACTTAGAAAACAGTATAGAAAATAATTAGGATTTTTGGCCTGTCTTATGTCCATGTTTTTTCTTCTTCCTTTTCTCCTTCTTCTTCCTAAGATAGTAAAGCATGCATGCAGTTTATTCTTCAAGTAGAATACATCTCATGTTAGGAGAAGATTCATGTGCACGGAGTAGGATAGTGTAAGAATACGAATTAATCCCTGAGCTCATAACCGACAGTTAATTATTTTCTTCTTTTTCAGGAGCAATGGCTTCTACAATGAAGATGAAGGAGAATGAAAGGTGGAGATAAAGATGTTTCAATCGAAGAACAGAAACCCCAAGGAAAGGATGGGTTCACTCATACTCCTTTGCTTTCTTGTTCATGCATGTGTACCTTTATTTTCAGTAGTTAGACTTTACTTTTAAATTACATCCCACAGTTTGTGTGGAAAACATTTGACTCTCCTTCTGAATAAAACATTGAATTTTTAAAATGAGTTGTGTATTTCCTTGTGCATTCTAGCTTTTCTGTATGGATTGTATTATGAACTAAAAAACTCAGTAACATAATTGAATGTCTTAATCATGAAGGAAAGAATGGTGATAGGAACTTGTAACATTCAGTAATGAACTCTGATTTTCTGTAATCTAGATTTTTGTTTGCTGCTTCAAAACTCTGCACTTCGCCTAATTTTTAATTTTTCATCTTCATCAAGACAACATAGTTTTCCTCTGGGGATTTGTGTTCTTTTGCTGAGGATGACATGAAATTGTAGACTATGTGATCTGTTCTGCTTTGAAATGGTACACATAACTACAGATTTCATTTAATCTTGTAACTAATTCAGTAGTAACAAATAACATCAAGACTTCCTTAGCTTAGGTATACTTCACCCAGGACTGTTCAATGTAACGATGAAGTTTTGAGTTGCCCATTTTTACAAAAGTGTAAAATTTATCAAAATTTCTGGCAATCCTATGGGGAAGGCTACCTGCTAGGTTAAAGATAAGTGCCTTGCTCTTGTCCATTGGGCATGGAGTCTAAGCATGTAACCAAAAATTTGCCTTTTCTGAAAGGTCCAACCCTTTTAAAACAAACTAAATCTGGAAATGGATCTGGTAAATAGATCACGTGCATAAACGCACTTATTGAATTGAAAAACATTGCGATGTGTAGGAACTGCACTTATTGAAGGGAAATCCTACTCTAACAATCACTGTAAGATTTTCAATAACAATGTTTGAGAAACATACCATTCATAGGAATGGGAAGTTCCTCTCCATTCAGCTTCGAAAGCTGAAAAGTATAGTGTTCCTTGCAAGCTGAAATCATGTAAGGACCACTCCAGAGTGTTCAAAATTCGAGTGTCTTCCTGGATTTGCACGATCAACATCCCACTTTAACACAATATCACCTTCATTGAATACTCTGAATTTAGATTTCTTGTCAAAAGTCTTCTTCATCTGCTTCTAATTTTTCTCCATATTCAAATGGGATTTATCTCTTAGCTCTTGTAATTCTATTAACTCTGGATAACAAACTGATAATGGTTCATTCTCAAGAAACTCCATTTGATGCAGTAAATCTAATGCTGGTAACTCAACTGAAATAGGCATTCTTTCTTATTTTTTGTACACAAGTTTGTATGGTGAATTGCCCACTGATCTTTTTAGGAGTCACTCTGTCAGCCCAAAGTGCCGAATTCAGCATCGGATGCCAAGCTCTTTGATTATCCTTGAGTGCTCTTCTGATGATCCTTAACAGATTCTTGTTAGTACTCTTAGGTAAGCCATTACCTTGTGGGTAATACTTAGATGAAGAACTTAGATATAATCCATATTTAACAGCCCAATCTGTTATCTTTGTACCAAGGAATGCTAAAGTATTATCCGATATGATAGTTGCTGGAACACCAAATCTGTAGACTATTCCTTCATAAAAGGATATTATTGAAGCTTCATTAACATCCTTCAAGGCTATTGCTTCAATCCATCGTGTAAAATAATTTGTAGTAGTTAATATCCACTTGTGTCCTTGCTATGATGAGGGATTTATTATGCCGATAAAGTCAAGACCCCACTGCATAAAAGGTTGATCAGCTAAAATAGGCTACAAGGCCAGTGAAGTTAGACGTTCATTTCCAACAAAGAATGCACATTTTTTACACTTTCCAATCCACTCAAAATAGTCTTTGAATATGCTAGGCCAATAGTAACCAGCTTTCATAAATTTTAAGGCCGTAGTACGTGCTGAGAAGTGACCTCCTGCAGGACCTTCATGGAATTTTGACAATATTTTCTTAACTTTATCATAATCAACACACTGCAAAAAGATTCCATTTATATCCTTTTTGAATAACACATTATCAATGAAAATATAAGGTACAATATGTAATTTGAAATACCTTCATTTATTTTTGTCCATACCTTCCAGATAGGTGCCCTGCTATAGATAATTAAGAAAATTAGTCATCCATATTTATTCCTGAATCTCGTGAGTGAGTTCAGGTTGCTGATTCTCTGATTGAACCATAAATTCTAATTGTCGATATGTAATTTCAATATTATGTTTTGAATCATTTGGTTCTGTAGCTTGTTGTTTTTCCATATCAGCAATTAAATTCTCACATAAACCTTTCCCTCGAACTATCTTAGCAACCCAAATATCAACATCATATTCCATGACCTTTGTTATCCAGTTTACTCTTTTCTCATTCAATTCCTTATTTACTAAGAATGTTTTCACACTTGGATGAGAAACAAGAATGTAGATTTTATTGTTCGAAAGCATATACTTGAAAATTTTTAGTCCTCTGACTACTGAAAGTACTTTCTTTTCAAGAAATGTGTACCTTGTTTCATAATCATGCAGACTATGTCCAAAGAAAGCAATCAGCTACTCAATATTTTTGTCATTGACTTGAGTTAATATAACTAAGATTTTTTTAGCTCTTGCAAGTGCATACACTGTAAAATTTTTATGAAAATTTGGATTTGCAATAGTAGGAGCCTAGGAGATAGATGTTTTGATTGCTTCAAATCCTTCTCTTCCTTTTCTGGTCTAAGAGAAAGTTTTATCTTTTTTCAGTATAGTTTTGAGTGGTTTAACCAATGCTGCAAAATATGGAACAAATCTCATAACAAAGTTGATTTTTTCAAGAAAAATTTGTAATGCCTTCTTATGATGAGGTAATTATAGCTTTGGTATGGCTTCGATCTTGAAAGGATCAATTGCTAAACCTTGATTATAAATAATATGACCAAGTAGCTTGCCATGATGTACTGTAAAGATAGACTTTAGTGGATTCAAAGATATTCTAAATTGCATGCACAACTGAAAAGTTTGCCTTAAGTGTTTTTGATGTTATTTATAATCTTTTGAAAATACAATAACATCATATAAATAAACAAGGATGCATTTATTTAATAAGTTGTGAAAATGCATGTCCATTGCACATTGAAACGTTGCACCAACATTTAAAAGACCAAAAGACATCCTTTTGTAAGCATAAGTACCCCACTTAGTGGTAAAATTTGTTTTGTATCTATCTTCCTCTCAAACTAAAATATGATTATATTCAGTGTAACCATCTAGTAGAGATAGTCTATCAGAACCTGAGACTATTATTAGAATCTAATCCATATTTGGGAGTGGGTAATGATCTTTTAATGAAGCCTTATTAAGATCTCTGAAATCTACACATAGTCTGATTTCACCGTTCTTCTTCCTAACATGAACAAGATTGGCTACCCAACTTGAATGCTTAATTGGAAAGATAATACCTGATTCAATCAACTTAGATAATTCTTTCCTCATCAGAGGCTCTATCTTGGGATTCACAGGCCTCTATTTCTGCCTAACAGGTTTAGAATTTGGCTGCAACTCAATTGTATGTTGTGCTAGACTTGGATCAAATCCTTTCAGATCTTGGTATTTCCAAGTAAAAACATCTTCAAACTCTTTGCAAAGATTAATAAATGACTGATTTTTAGTTAATGAACATACCTTCCCAAGAAATACCTTTTTCCCTTCATCAACCAAGATCTCTTCGTAATTGTCAGCGTGAGTTGACATTTTAGTCTTGACCTTTCTTAACTGATCATCAGTGTTGAAGATGTATTCTAACGTCACTAGACCATGAGGCAGTTTATTTGTCTTCAATTGAATAGTCTGTTCACCATGTAAGTGCTATAATTTATCTTGATTAAATGCATAAAACTCTGCTTCTTGCTACAAAAATCTCCAGATTTGATCATCACTTTCAAAAACTTGCCAATTTGAATCATTATCAGGTACTAAGGGCCTAACAATTAACTTTATATGAGGCTATATTTTCACAGTTTCAATCTGTTCCAGCACCACAAAACTAACCCGAACTGCTACAAGTCTATCTATATAATTATTTTTAAGTTCTAGCAATAGACTGAGTATGAATAGCATCTAAATCTTCCATTAAGTATGAAACTCTGCTATCTGTAAGACTTCATTATTGGATTCTTACAAACGTTGACATTTTTGACTTGATTAATAACAAACTCAGAGTCACCAAAAATCTATAGAATGTTGATACCTTTCTTTCTGGCCCAAAGTAAGCCATGAATTAAAGCTTCGTATTTAGCTATGTTACAAGTACACAAAAATTAGAGATGCAAGGTTGAGAAATACCTATAATTTGTTGGGGAACTGAGGATCAAACCCGCCCCCTGTCCCTTCTTTTTTTTAGTTCCATCAAAATGACACTTCCAAATCCCTTCTGCTGAATCTTTTGTTTTAGACAACAAGGGAAGTGGTGTATTTTCTTCATACATACAATATACACCAAACAAGTGTTGTTCAACTTCCTTAAAAGGGTCATGAGCATGTTCTTCCCCTATTTTTTCATCGATAAACATGTTATAAACACCATCCAATGCTTAAACATAAGCTACCTCATCAAAATTAGACTGATCTAAGGTTGAATAATTAGCCACTTCCCTTGAAGAGCGAGGTTCAATGTGAAATCTAGCCAATGGCTCTCAATTGATAGTAACGTTAGTACCATAACGAGTAGTGAAAAATAAGGACCAATCTAAAGAGAGATAACCTCCTATTTTTGCTATGAAATCTCTAGATAAGCATAAAGCAAAGTATGGAGGTAAGTCTACAATAGTAACATCTTACAGAATAGAAACATTTGGGCAAACATGTAATGTCACTTCTAAATTTTTTATTATACCAACTGCATTAGTTGTAGTTCCATCAACCTGTAAGACTCTCCTTTCTATAGGTTCATACTGCAAACCCAATTTTTTTGCAATCACTTTTGGCATAATTGTCCTACTTGCACCACTATCCACCATGCAATTATGAACTAGATTTTCACTGATAATCAGTGATAAATAAAATGGTGGTGGTTTCCTTATTTCATGAGCATTCATAAATTTTTGAGCCATCCATTTAACTTCTTTAATGTGGTCTTTCTCAAACGTTCCGAGGACCATGTATGACTTTTGAACTTCCTTTTCTATTGTATTTCAAGAAATATACAACTTAGCTAGTTCATGAGAAAGTAAATCTTATCGTCCAGGAATACTTAGAGCATCCCACATTGAGATATTAACATTATGATTTTTCATTACATCAAAAATGTTAAAAGAAGCAACTGTTTTAGAGACAGACTCAACTGTCTTACAGTAGGCCTTAGTGAAAACTGATTCTAATTCAGCACCCTTGGATATCTGAGGTATAAACAGTCTTCTTGGATCAGGTTGTAGCTGATTTTGGTGACTTTTATCAAATGGAGTACTTGTTGGTTGACTCTGGAGCTGTAGATGCTTTCTTGTTACTGAAAATAGGTAGGATAGGTCTATTTTGTTGTTTTTGACCTTCAACAGCTTTCCCTTGAACCCTAGTAGTTACTACAATGAAATCCTCCTCATTAAAAGTGTTTAAATTCTATTCAGGTGCTTTTTGAACATGATTTTATTGTTGTCCACCCTCCATTTGATTCATGGAAAATGTTTCAAATTGAGGTTGTGTAACAAGATTCAGATTCAGAAAAGCATTTGGGCAAGTTGCAGTTGAATAAGGTTGATTGTAAAGTTGACACCACTCTTCTGTAGTCATATTAACTGGGACTAAAGCATTAGATGAACTAGGAGGCTTTGGGTCAAAGTGTCGTTGCTGGTAAGGTTGCCTATAATTTTTATTCTATTGGCAGGGCTACCTGTTTTGTTGGTTCTATTGATAGGGCTGATAAGGATCCTGATAGGGTTTGCTAGGTAATGTAATTTTGTTCTCAATTGAACTCAATTTAATTCCCATAGTCTGAAAAGATTTAAATAAATCATTTGATGGAGCTACAATAGTAGGCTCTATGATAGTAATAGGATGAGGAATAGGTGTTAAATCTACCAAGAATGTCATTGATGGCCTTGGTGCTAATTTTCCAGCATGAATAAGACTATTTTCAGCTTGGATAACAATATCATAAGCATCCGGAAGTGTCTCTCACCCATTGACTAAATCATAGTTGAGATATCACTGTTTAATGCTCTAAGATAATAAAGAAAAGCATGATCAGCTTGAGGCTTGACACTTGCTGGAATTCTCTCCCAAGTTATGGAAAAATGGATATTGAAGCTAGACATAAATTCATCAGGAGATCTTTTAATTGTAGACAACTGTTCAGTGAGAGACAAATGATCTGAATTACCCTAGAACTGTTTCAAAAATTTATCACCTAAGTTATCCCAAGTTCTTATGCTTCCAATTTCTAGGTTTCTATACCATTGCAAGGCCTTCCCCTTAAAAGATGCAACTAAAAGTCTTAAAGCTACATCTTCATGAGTGATATTATGGACTGCACATAAGGTTGTAACATCTTTAATTTGTTCGGCTGGTGTAACTTGATTTTCACCCGTGAATGATGGTAAACCTTTCATGGAAGCATTAGGAATGTCATGGTAAACTAGGATTACTAATGGACTGCCATTAGTAAAAGTCACAAAATTCCTTAGTGGTTGGATAGCCATTTGAAAAAATGGGATATTAATTGAAAAATTGATACATGGTGAAGAATATTTGGAGGAGGGTTACCAAAACCAGGTTTATTATAAGGTAAAGTATTACCAAATCTTCTCCTTCTAGCAGAATTCAAAGGTAAAGAAACATACTCATAAGGAATTCCTCTTACTGATGATCTTGTAGTCACTTTAGGCATGGAACATGCTGCAATACTGGTTTGATATTAGCATAATAGAGTCGCCAAAAGATCTTAGAATCTTTAGAATAAATTTTTTCCACTTGATCCCAAAAGTAACTGTTAATTTTCTATAATCTGCTATAGATCTGCTGTAGAAATTGTAATTTGCATGAAAATCTGATTCATTGTCCCATTGGTCGTGCCAAAAACTGTTATCTCTCAGAAGTGCACCCTGTAGAGAGATGGCTGCATATTTTCTAGGCTTGCACAAATGATCTCTCTCTTTCATAGATACAATGGAAACACCTCAGGTCGGTAGGCATAAATATTTTGAGATGAGTCTCTGATATCAAGGTCAGTTCCTTATTGGTGTATCCTAAACTTATTCCTATGAGTTTGAGAGTAAATGATGACTACAAAATGATTAAAACTAAGGTGATACATAAAATTTGTATGAGGGCTTTGACTAAGTGTATGCACAACTAATTTGAGAAGGATTCTTGATGCACATACCAATAGTTTTTCTACAGAATGTCTACGGGAAAAACACTTGATTGTACTAAGGGAGAATCAGAATAGTACTAATAAGATAACATGCACATTAAACTTAAGCAGAAAAGACTAGATTTACAGCAGGTTAAGGCGATTGATCAGGGACTTTGCATTCACAAGATTAATATAAAAATACACAAGATTGAAAAATAACTTGGAAAGGCATGGAATACTTCACACTCAGAGGAAAAAACTGGAAAAATCTACTTCGGTACTCATATATCCAAAAGTCCTCCTTTTTTGTGTTTTGTAAAGGAACACAATATATAGCAAAAATAAAGTTAACCTTCTCCCTAAAAATAGCCTAAGGCTTGTACTCGCACATTCATCTTATTTTTATCCATTATTTAATAATAGAGAAAGGAAAAACTAGAGCATGTAATTACAAATATTCATTATTAGCCTTACTTATATTACATTCAAAATGAAGTTGATTGTTCTATTTTTGAGAAAAGAAGGATGAATAATTTGCTAAAAATAAGCTTACTTGCTAGGCAAGTCTCTTTTCATGAACATGTAACTCTATATTCTTCTCTATTATGTCCTGTTATCGAGGCATGCAAAATACAACTCCCTATATGTGAGTAAAATAATCACAATACTTAGTAATATTTGCAAAACAAATTCCTCCTGTGGGGACCACCTGCTATGTGCACATGTTCTGATATTGACATCTCCTTTGGCCATGGCATAGGCATGATAATATACTCGACCACCCCTTTGATTTGTTTGGGTAGAAATAAGCAATAATCATAGTTTTAATAATTAAGCCCCTTTTCAAAACACATGGCATATTATATAGTCTTCCACCTTTGATTATGCCAGCCTTGGCACATTATAATATTCACCTTTTCAGGGATCATTATATATGATTTGGTCACACTTTTAAGATTATTTGAAGCATGCACTTGGGTTAAACCTGAAATTCATTTGTAATGATTAATTTGGAGGACACGTGGGTTGTGCCCTTGCACAGTGACTCACCCCTTAGCAACTTGGTCGGTGGCATCAATTCTGGTTAGGTTAAGTATTACCTGTTACGACTATATTGTGTAACATTATTAATAAATTGTGTTGTGTATTATTATTTAAATGAGATATGAAACTCATTTAATAATAATATAGTGTGAAGTTATAATAAACAACTCACAGATATAATTGAGTGAGTTATCCTAGGGATAAGCTGAGAGATTTGTGGAGAGATAAGTGGATTCAAGATGAGATTTGACTCCACCATAATAGGAAGGTCAATCTCTATATAATGTAATCTCTCATATGAATAAAATATCCCGGATGAATAAAATTGGAGTCTTGTATTATTTCCGGTGTTATGTGATTAGTTTTTTGTGCATGCAAACTGAACCAACTTCTAGATTTGGTAATAGAGCAGGCATGGTCACTGTGAATGATTGTTATTTTTTCATTGATTAGCTGCCTCTTGTTTCTTTCTTCGCACAAGCTTTGATGCCCTTTGAAGACCAACACGTCTAGATTTGCAGCACTAACATGTGTAGTCTTTGATGTCTTCATTGAATGGTTCAAAATATTTATGCATGTAGTTTTGTATTCGATATACATTGGATTTCTAAAGATTCATTTGCTTATGACTGGTTTGGATCTGCACATTGATCTACTGAGAATGAGCATTCAGTTTTGAAAATTCAATTTGTTAATTCTAATTTGGATTATGGTTAGAAAAGGCATGTGGAGTTTGCAAGATCTAAACGTGGTACATTGATTGAACAAGCTATGCAGTTCCCAAGGACCGTGTTTATCTGATAGAGTACGTGGAGGTTTCCGAATGGCATCCACAACCTGATCCAAAGAGCTCACCCCAATAGTTAACATATCCTTCAATGGCGTCAACCTAGCCGCGAGTTCTTACAAATCTATTCCTGTGTAATATTTTTCCCTGCTTATGTGCATGGATCTGTTATTTTGTGATCTCTACACTATATCAAAAGCTAGATCCGCACGGGTTACGTCATAGCTATCTGAGGACTGACCCATGCATGCACACTCATTGGAGCTTGCTCACTAGAATCCTACCAAGCACATCCAGCACAAAATACCACCTCCTAACACCAGTTTTAGGATTTGTTCATTCTTTATGGGATCAATTTGTTATGCCCACAAGCTAAGACCGTAATAGTTTCTACATGTCTTCCTTCCATCAAGTTTATGGTTGAGTTCAAATAAAGTTTATAATTTCCTTATGTTTAGGTATTAGTATAGTTTGAGTGATGTAATAGTGAGTCTATTTGATGGTTTAATTTTTTGTCCTTTAGCTATATTAATCATAGTTAATATAGTCTTCAAAAATACCAAGTCAAAATTGGACCTAATTGGTCTAAGTCATTTTATGTGTGTCATAATAAAAAGTAATATCTAATTACTTTTTAAATGTTATTGTCATTTTGTCTAGTATAGTAAATCAAAGTGTCAATCTAGTTAGTATCGTCAAAACGTTAAAAGAGTTTTAATAATGTCAAAAAAAAATTTAAATTGTTTGTAAAAAGGGTGTATTTTTGGTTGAAACCGACACCAATTTGTGTCAAATTGTGGAGAGTCATAATGGATAAATTGGGTTATGTTGAAAAATTTGATGGAAAGGATTTTCACACTAGGCAAGTACGAACTCAATTGACACTCATTAACAAAGATTTGTGGGACATTGCGGATGGAACATTCAAGAAACCAACTGATGCTAATGAAGCAGCCAAATGGGAGAGTAGAGATTGTAAAGCAACATCAATCATTGGACTTGGGTTTTGTGATGCATTTTTGCATCATATAGACCTTTCAAAAAGTTAAAATTTCATTTGGACAACATTGAACAAGTTGTTTGGATGCCAAATGGGAAGCGCAGCAGTGACCTTGAAATAGAAGTTGTTCGGACTCAAGATGGATGAAGGAGAAAACATGGTACAACATATAAGTAAGTTCGGTCTATTTTGAATCAATTGTCGGGGATAAAAAATTAAAGTAGAGGATGATGATGCAAACGCTATTTTGTTGAATAGTATGTCATCTCGCTATTCAAACATTGTTTTTACTTTGAGCAAGATCAATCCGAGCCTAGAATATATAATTTCTTCACTGATAGATGAAGAAAATAAGGCTCTTACACCAGAAGAAACTGCAATGTATGGTAAAAACAAGTCATATGATAAAGGGAGATTTAAATCTTCTTTTAAACAAAGATCAACTTTCAGAGATACAAAGAAACATATCACTTATTACTATTGTAAACAAGATGGACATCTATCTATAAACTACAAGAAAAGAGCACGAGATTTACTTGATGGAAAAATAGAAGAAAGTGCCATGGTTGCTAATGAAGAAGAAGACAGTGATAAATAAGAACCTTTGGGTGATGGTTATAATTTTGATGATTTTCTATTATAAATAAGCAGCAGCAGATGGAGGCTGGAGGCAACGGAGGCAGGAGGGCAATCGACGACCTCTCGTCAGGCATCATCGATGAGGCTTAGGTATTGATTTGGTGGCCAAGTATTTCAGTTGTGTGTTTCATTGTTTGTAATAAGAACAGATGTCACATTCCTGTTCAGAGTTGTGTTTCCTTTTATAACTTGCTGATGTAAATATGTTGTAGTAGAAAGATAAAAGCACAAGAAAAATTAGCATCATGTTTTTCTTGAAGAGGATGAACAGAGGTTCATGAGTAGGGGCTCGTACTAAGGACAGAGGTCTGTTTTTTTCGAACAGGGGTTCGTATTTGGTGAATAGAGGTTCAACGTACCAAGATCATGAGCATGCAGAGGCAGGCATGCTATAGAAGACGTGTGAATGTTTTCCTCTACCTTGTTCACATTAGGGGAGTGTGTAATAGGGATTAATAATGTAAATAATAGGGGAGTGAATGTTACAAATATATTGTGTAACATTATTAATAAATTATGTTGTGTATTATTATTTAAATGAGATGTGAAACTCATTTAATAATAATATAGTGTGAAGTTATAATAAACAAGTCACAGATAGAATTGAGTGAGTTATCCTAGGGATAAGCTGAGAGATTTGTGGAGAGATAAGTGGATTCAAGATGATATTTGACTCCATCATAATAGGAAGGTCAATCTCTATATAATGTAATCTCTCATATGAATAAAATATCCTGGATGAATAAAATTGGAGTCTTGTATTATTTCCGGTGTTATGTGATTAGTGTTTTGTGCATGCAAACTGAACCAACTTCTAGATTACCCTTGTGGTTTATTTTAAAATTTCTTGCCTTGTTCTTTGTCGTTGATCTATGTACCTTGTCTGATCTCAGATCGTCGATTTATGACCCATGATTAGGGTTTTGGCTGGCATTTAATATGGGTGGTGGCATCCGAACCATGCTTAGCATTGGTTTTTGTGATGATTTGAGGATGTTAATCTTCATCCCTTTGTTTTTGATGCCATAACTCCTTGATCATGGTTGAGTTGGAGTTAAACCCACTTCTTGGGTTCAGACGATAAAGGGAACTCGACCCTAAAGGAAATTCATTTTGGATTTTTCAGTTTTATGGATAAAGCCCTGGTAAAATCTTCTCCTGACTCCATTATTTTGTTTTGTCGAGCTCATCTTTCACTATACTTTTGAGATCCTTCTCTGCAAATACTTTCTGTCATATTGGGTTTCACAGTTTCTATGCATTGCTCGTGCTTTTGTCATTTTCGAGCTTTTCTTGTAAATCTAATTTTCTTTCCGCCATGGATGTTACTTCGAGATCGGTCTTTTTTTTGGTATTTTGTGGCGAAGTCCACAAGATCTGAGTTTTCTTTGTGAGTTGAAAGTCTGATATCTCTACCATTTCTTTCTTTTGGTCTGGAATCAGAGATAGCTCTGAGAAATCATTTCTTGCAATCTGTTTGATCTTTCTGAGCAAGGTGGTCGAAGTGTGGGCCTTCATTATTGTTTCTTTAAGCTCAACTCTGTGATTCATTTTTCTTACAGTGGCCTCCATGGTGAGTTTTCTGAAGCTCAATTCTTCTATAATGAGATCTCCTCAGTATATTGGGCACCATAGTCATTTATAGGTGAGATAATTTCTCTTGCATACGTACTCTTATATTTTTGTTTCTTCTTTAGATGTATCATTGAGATTCTTGGAAATATTTGTGGGTTCTGTGATTTGTTTCTCCTGATTGAATCCTGAGTTAAAAACTTCACGTTGGCCTGTGGACTTCTTGCTTCTTTATCAAGTTGCTAAAAATTTCTGACCATTTGATTATCTACGGTGAGTGTGTTCTTTGGCCTAATCTGCATTATCATTTGTAGATCTATTTTTGTTGAGTTCCGAGTATCTGCAGAAATGTGACCTTGAGAATTTTCAACTCTGTGCATAAAATACCTGTAGAAGCTTGAAGTACTTGTTTCATTATGTACTATAATTTTATTTCCTGGTTTTCTTGTATCTATCATGTTCGACCATTGCTAAAATGAACTTTGAAAAGAGTCTTTGTTCATGTGTTTAATGTTATGAAACTCTGATTTACTTTGTACTTTCCTTTGTTTTAATGTGGTGGACATAGAGTATTTTATTCTTCTGGGTATTCATAGTTTAGCCTCTTCTCTGTATGAGTTCTTTGCGCTTTTTACTTCAGGACAACTGTTATCTCATCATTTGTTGAGAATATTATAGAAGATGGTTATGATTTTTTGCAAATATAGTCCTTTACATTACTTCAGGTCCATTCTGAAATCTTTGGCTCATTTTTGTATTTTGGAGAATCCATTTGTTACAATTCATTGTTTCAGGATCAACTTGATTCTTTGAAAACCTGTAGCACCCTTTGAGAATACTTGCTTTAATACTTTTCAAAATGAGATCACTTCAACATTGAAATTCTCCATGAGATGAGTGTATGAAATGTAATTATTTTATGAAAATCATATCTATTGAATGCTTGAATGTAACAATATTCTTGAATTTATTAAAAGAATGTATACTATTTTCTGAAACTATGCATAACATATTATTTCTGAAACTCTGTTTACAACTCCTACATGTTTGGACAATTCAAGTTTTGTCAAAAAAATGTAGTTCCATTTTCTTTTGTGCTTCAATGTTGTACTTGAACTTCACCTGTAACAACTAGCTTTGATTTTTATCTTCACGTAGCAACTGAAAATTTATCTGCTCATAGCAACTGAAAATTTATCTGCCCATAGCAACTAGAAATTTATCTGCCCGTAACAACTAAAAATTTATAGTGTTGATTTTTATGGTGAATCCCTGTCAAAACTTTTCCAGAATTCTCTCTTTCATCCATTTTTAGCATAGTAGTTGAATTTTCAAATTCGGAACATAACACTTCATGTTTGAAGCTAGATTGGTGAATAAAAATGAGACATCATGGTTGTGTTATCTTGATCATAACATGTGTTGCTGTTTTTATGTATCACTTACTTGATTTAAATAAGTACTTTAAGTATGTAGTAGTTAAAAAAACAAAATGAAAAGTTGCAAATTTCCATTTTACATGGTGAATCCCTATCAAAAATTTTCCAGAATCATGTATTCATTCTTTTCAATTGTAACCCTATCTTTTAGCCAAACATCAACTTTCAAATTCTACTTTTCTTTCTATTTCACGTTCTTCCATTGCTAGTCTCTCTTCCACACTATAACTTATTCTATTTTAGAACAGTTGTTGGAACTTTGAGTTAAATTCTTCCTTTTATTTCATGGACTTATGAGTTGTCTATTCTTTTCTTTGGCTGTAGCCTATACCTGCACACTTAGAAAACAATTTAGAAAATAATCAGGCATTTTAGCCTCTCTTATGTCCATGTTTTTTCTTCTTTCTTTTCTCCTTCTTCTTCCTGAGTGAATAAAGCATGCATGTAGTTTATTATTCAAGTAGAATACATATTCTCTTAGGAGAAGATTCATATGCACGAAGTAGGATAGTGTAGGAATACAAATTGATCCCTAAGCTCGTAACTAGCAGTTAATTCTTTTCTTCTTTTTTAGGAACAATGGCTTCTACAATGAAGATGAATGAGAATGAAAGGTGGAGATGAAGATGTTTTAATGGAAGAACATAAACCCCAAGGAAATGATGGGTTCACTCATACTCCTTTTCTTTCTCATTCATGCATGTGTACATTTCTTTTCAGTAGCTATACTTTACTTTTCAGTTACATCCCATGACTTGTGTGGGAAACATTTAACTCTCCTTGTGAATAAAACATTGAATTCTGAAAATGAGTTGTGTATTTCCTTGTGCATTCTAGCTTTTCTGTATGGATTGTATAATGAAATGAAAAAATCAATAACATAATTGAATGTCTTAATCATGAAGGAAAGAATGTTTATAGGAACTTGTAACATTCAGTAATGAACTCTAATTTTCTGTAATCTGCATCTCTGTTTGCTACTTCAAAACTCAACACTTCACATAATTTGTAATTTTTCATCTTCATCAAGACAACACAGTTTTCCTTCAGGGCTATGTGTTCTTTTGCTGAGGATGACATGAAATTGCAGACTATTTGATTTGTTTTGCTTTGAAAGAGCACACACAACTGCAGATTTCATTTAATCTTGTAGCTAATTCAGTAATAACAAATAACATCGAGACTTCCTTAGCTTAGGTATACTTTACCCAAGACTTTTCAACGTAACGATGAAGTTTTGAGTTTCCCATTTTTATACAAGTGCAAAAATTCTCAACAGGACCCAACAAGAAACATACTCCACCTTGAGCACAGTTAGCAGGAGTGCATCTACCATAGCACCCATAGAGATCTATGGAAGGATCATCAGGTTCCTATAGCATGGACTACAAGGCCACCTGGAGGAGTATATGCTTAGTGGAGAGGACAAGGAATTTGTTATGGGTGCATTGTACATGGTCATAATTGGAGAGAATTCCCTTAGAACTCTGGTAATCATGGCAAGGCATATGTTACTAAGCCTACGGTTGGTTATATGGCCAAGATCCATATGATTTATTCTACGGTCAACAACTGCCACGTAGACCACTAGGGCCTGGGGATTGAGAGAAGTTGTAGCATTGGTGGTATTTCTAACCCTATCTTATTTGATTCAGGATATTCATATTCTTTCATTTCTCCATCATTAGTATAATGATGCAGGGTGGTAATTGCTAGGAAGAGCCTTAGTTGGGATGTTTAGATGGATTTTGGAGAAAAATTCTTAGTGGAATCCTTAGTTATGGAGTTTCTAGTGGACCTAGGACCCTTCACCACGACTTTGGATATTTTTATCCTTCCCTTGGGTTCATATGGATATGTTGTTGATATGAAATTATAGCACCCTCGAATAGCCTTAGATGTGAGTGGGGAATCTGCTTTAATCTTCATAACATTGAACCATCTCTAAAGTTGTGGGACTGTGGGCTTGAGATGGTCCTCTGGAGAAATCTGGCTTCTTCTTCCTAAACTACCTGCCACAAGATACTCTAATGCATCTAATCCTAATCTAACCTTCCTAGGGATCAGGGAGAGAGAAATGCATGAAAATAGAGCCTACACTAAAGCAGTGATACACCAGAAAAGGAAGTTGCTGATCACAAATCCAACTGCCAAAAATGGAGAGAGATGAGAAATGGGGAGGATGGACAAGATGCATCATAAGCCAAGGATAAATTTTACACAGAACACCACTTCAAACCCATTAAACACATCTCTCAAAACCTACAATAGGCATCATAGATATTCACAATAGACCCAAAAATGATGAGAGGTAAGAAGACACAATAAAATAAGCAAAGGATGGAAAAAATGTAGCAAAAAATAGATTTTATTGCTTCACGAGTTCACACAATACATCATTAGTAGGAAAGAGGCAAGAAAACACCATTACAAAGAAAAGAGAGGAGGCTTAAACTCCTCATTCAACCCTAATCAAGAAAGAGGGAGGGGGCAAGAGATAAAAAATGACCAACCTTTAGGAAAATTTACCATCCTTACAATATATAGAAGAATGAGAGAAGGAGAGAGGGAGAATTCAGAATTCTTGTTTAATCACCCCAAAAGAGCAATGAATTTTCCTACAACAATGATGGGTTCTACTGCAAAACCCATGCCTCTATGTGTTGATCCTTTTTGGGAAAGAAAGGAAGCCCATACTTCATTATCATGGTAGGTGAGAAGCTTGATAGCCTCGAAAATGGTGTACTATATTCTGCACTTTTGAAGAACTTGGTATCACCCAAATCAAGATATCTAGTAGAAAGATATGGCCATCTAAAGGTCAGGGTCGGGCGTTCCACACAGGATCTCACAATATTTTATAATATCTAAGAATTTGAAATTATTGGTGGGATTCATGATTCATTTTTCATTGAATTGACCTTCTGCCAATATTTTCCATACTGCTTTGGATTTGGGGTCTATCCATGCAAGATTCACGTGGAATCCTCGCCCATTCTTGACATTTTTGCTTCCTTTTAGGGTCCTAGGAATGCGACGTGCCGACACTTGGCACCTTCTATGTGTTGGTACTCAATTTAATCTCACCCTGTTTGTTCGAAATTTCTCATTCCACCTAGTTTGAAGTATTTTTTGTCTCCCTGTATGGATGCGTGAAATATTTCTCCTTCATTTGATTATCATTGTTAGTCCTTTCCTTGGGTTATGGATCATAATGAGTCTGTGTTTTACTTACATTCTTCCTCTCCACGAGGAAAAACTTTGTTGCTGGGCATCTTCCATGAGTGTGTTTCCTTTGTAAATATTGTCCCAACATCCATGGATACGTGGTCCTTTTTGATTGGATGCTACCCAACGGGTCTTTTTGGTGAAACTTATCAATTTTTTTACGTTTATAAAAAAATTCAAATTGGTCCCACGACCCCGATAGTATATAATTGGCTATTAAAGAATATGAAGTGGCAAGGAAAATTTCTTACTTTGACCCTGAAGAAGGATGTGTGGTAGTTTGAAAGGTCAAAGTCAGAGAGGTGTATTTTTGGAAGTTTTTGAATATTTTCTCCTTTTTGTGAAAAGGAGAAACGTTATAACATGACCTGCAACTCCGCAAGGGACAAATTAATGTGACATGTTTGAGTCAGCACTGAAAAGTCAAAGCAGGGAGGCAGGTCACCAAAGGACTTTATATTTTTTAAGCTTTGTTTTAAAATTAAGAAAAATTATAAAAGTGAGCTGCGACTCTGTTGGGACCCACATAAAAAGTTAGAAGTGGAGAGGCACGTCGCCGAGGCATTTTGATACTTTCAGGCCCGCTTCAACTCAAATGTTTTCCACTTGGAGGGTCCGCGTCTGTTTGTGGACCTGCCCCTAAATTTCACTTTTAAAAGAGTGCTGAGGTGACACATGGAAGATTTCGTTGGATCTGCCCATACTTATACTTTTCAAGCATCCGTTGCAATTTTCTCACACCCTAGGCACATGGCACCTTCTGCTATTTCTTAAAAAATTTCAACAACTTTTCCAGGCCGATACACATGGAAATCCCATGCTTGTTTGGTGTCTCCACTTTTGGGCACCATATCAAAAGTGTGCCAAGGAACCATGTGGAGGCTTCCACTAGCTCCTTTTTTATACCGATTCTTTTTCAATGGATAAGGCAACTTTATTGGGCCCAGGTCACGTGGAGAGCTTACGCTCATTTGAGGTTCCACCTCTAGACTTCATCTTTGAATTTATGCCAAACAGACACGTGGAAGGTTCTGCTGTAACTTCCCATACTCTGAATTTTTAACAACCGGTGTAAATCTCTAGGGTTCTTTACACATGGAGTGCCCACGCTTATTTTTTAACCTGGCTATGGACTTCACCTTTGCAGTTACACCAAGGAGACATGTGGAGGTTTCCACTGGCTCCTCTTTGCACTTGGCTGACTCTGAATTGCATCACATGAATGTAGGTATCCTTACTAGGGCACTCATTTCTCAATGTGTTTTCTCAAAGGTGAAAAATATTACTTGTTAGATCAAGTCATATGGAGCCAGTTGAGAATTATTAAAAAGGTGGATTTCTTGTATGACAGAATAAGAAAATGATTAAAAAGATTGTCAAAAGTTATGGCATGGTGCCCCAATCATATTTGATGAAAGTAGGAAATGTGAATGTCTCACAAATTTTCCACCTGGAAAAAATAGAGAGGAATATTCTCTTGAAGATTTAGTCTTTTTGGGGGAAAACATTTGGGGGAAGTGAGTGAGTGAAATTTTATAAATGTAATTAGAATAGTCTTGCATAGGGGGGTTAATTTTTTTGAAAAAGTTTGAGAAAAACCATTTTTCCTAAGATACCATCTTACAAACTAGTTTATTTCCCTTTGTTTTTAGATTTAATCATGTCAAGATGGTTGCAAGTGTGCAGCCATTAACAAGCTCTGAGATTGTTGAAGAAATTCTCCCCTGCCGATGAATCTAGTGAACCTTGAATGAAATTGTGTTGATCATGAGCATAATTGTGTTTTCTTTTATTTTAGAATGTCTTCAAATAGTTTCACATGTTCTTGTTGCAATCTTATGTTAAAATAACTCTGAATCACACAAGATATCATCCATGTGTTAGTTTTGTGGCATTTGTAATTTCGTTATGAGAAGAGCTTTCATATGGTAATGAAATAAACAATTTAAAATTAATTTACTTTTACTATGTTGATAAAGATTTTTTGTGAGCCTATGAATGTATATTAGGTGTGACTAATCAGGGATTTCAAACATTTAATTGAGTCTTTAACATGAGCCTTTGTGCAGAATTCTTGAAGAGTGTATGTAATCGTTCATCTTTGGGCCTCCATTGATACACACCTTCTGGTTGAAGGAAAGTCTTAGATATTTTGAATTATTTTGTCAATGAGTGTTCCAATATTTGTAAAGGCTGTCAAAGATCTTGTATAATCAACTTTATCTTGCTTAACTTCCCACAAAAAAATTCTCAAACGATGAATCCTACATGAACTACCCATGTTTGTACTTTATATCCACAAATATTTAACAATATTCACTACCAAAATATGGAGATACAATCAGCTTCTAGATATCGTCTTTAGTGACCCGAACCTTGTCAAGAAAACATCTCCAATCTCTAGTGTGACAACTTGTGAGAATTAGATTGTGTTGTATTGATCATATTTTCTCAAGGTTTTCATGAAAATTGTGCAAAGAAGGATATCTTGATGTCCTTCCCCAACATGGGGTACAAAACGGGTCCTCTCACCCTAGTTGAAGGCACAACCTAAAGTATTTAGGGTAGATCAAACCCTTAGTAAGGTGATATCCACTTCCCCAATGCCTAAGTGATAAAGAGTCAGTTGAATCCCCTCCATGGCTACAAACAACTTATATCTTGATTTGTCTGTCTCTAAGTATCTTGTTAAATATGTGATGTTGATCGTCTTCCAAGGGAGAATAAATTTAGATACCAACACCACAGTTGTGCCATTTCCGGGGATTATTTACACAAATGCATACGCATACAAACCCTGGTAATGTTTCTTACATGATTTAAGTGTAAATACGTTGTTTAAACGTCATCATTTTTTTAGATTTGTAAGAATTGTGCGGGATTACAAGTTCATTATGTAGTATTTCAAGTTTCTAGTAGTTATTGCACTAAATTTACATCAATAGTGATAAATGTGGGTAAAGGAAGGTTGGATCTGTTAATATTTACAGAAAGTAATCATTGATAAACACTTGGTAAGTTACTTATAGTGCATCTGCACAACTAAGGTGAAAATCCTTAGTGGCGACTCCGTGCTGAATTAAAATTTTCATGATTACCAGTGTCTTAACCTATTTCAAGTGAAAATTTTCATCAATTTTTGCAAAGATGGAGTGAAGAAGCACTTTCTTCACTAGGGACTCTACTAAAAGGTTATTTCTAGAATTAGGAAAAGAAAATTCAGAAGGAAAATAAGTCTGGAAAGTTTTTGGAAATCAAGAATCAAAAAAGGAGATATTAGTTCTAAAAGGTGATCAATATGTGGTTGAATATTAACATACATCTTCAAGTGATTCTAAATCAGGTATTCTTTATATAAATTTGAATTCCCCAACTGGAGAGGGGCCATCATTTGTGTATGAAAAATTTACCTCTAAGTTTTCCCCTTTTTCTTCCAAGGCTGATAGGGTTTTCCATGAAGCTAAGCCATTAGATAATATCTATTTTGAAAGTGATACTCCTATGCTCCAAAGACCCCTCGTTCCCTATCATTCTGTTTCTCCTGCAAGATCAACTCCTCAAGGCAATATGGCCCAACCTCCACCTAGACCTCCTTTTGTTGTCAAGACTTTTGGACCTATAGATTTCTGAGGTATGGATGGATATCCTAATATGGTGCCATAAGATGTCAAAAATAGGATGTCAAAGTTTGAAGGGAATAATGCCATCACTAGTGACCACCATTTAAGACTCTTTGTCAATATGATGGAGGATTTTGAAATTGATTTTGAAGATGTGTATATAGAGTTGTTTGTTCATACTCTTGAGGAGGATTCACGTGACTGGTACAAGGCTTTACCAGATAATTCAATAGAGTCATGGACTGAGATGAAAAATTCCTTTAGATTGTAATATGGGGATAAGACAGATCCCAGGTTCCTTTTATCTAAATTTGAAAATATAAAGAAAAATCTAAATGAATATGTTCATGATTTCAAAACTAGTTTCAATAAGACCTTGAAAAGGTTACCTATAATCTTAAGGCCAAGTGATGAGTCTTGTTTGATAAAATATTTTGATGCTTTTGATAAAAAGGTTTCTTATTACTTGAGAGATAAGAACCCAGGAACATTGAGGAAAGCCTTCAATATGGCCTTACAAATATAAAATAACATCAAAGCAATGGGAAAGAATCCTAAGAGGGAAGGTGTTAAGTGGATCAGTCCTAAAAGGCCTCAATTAAACAAAGTTTGGATTTGGAAAAGGTTGTGAAGACTTTGGCTAGAGAATTTAAAGAGATATCTCATAAATTGGCCAGAGTAGAAAAAGGGATAGGAAAAATCTCCTAGGGTCAGCAAAAGCCGCAATGTCAAGAGATATTTGGAAATCATCCCAGAGGTGATCATAGACTTGATGAAATATGGAAAGGGATGACGGGATCAGTAAATAAATAGCCTCAACCTAGGGAGAATAGATTGGTGCTTGATCATTTGACTGCTAGAGTTTCTATTGTGGAAGAAGCCCATGTAACTGAGTGGTGTGACAAGTGTTTATTACCACACTCCCCATGTGATGTAGATCAAGAAGTGGAGGAAGTATATGATGATGAGTCATGTGATGATGTGTGCATGATGGAATGCTCTGCAAATTCATAGCATTGGGAAACTTCAACTAAATTGATAAGTGTGAGCAATGTTGAAAGATTTTGGGATTGTGTTTACTAGATATTACCTCTTCATCTTATTAATACTTTGGAAATTTATATGGTGCAAGAATTAGATCTTCCTAATCATAATTTTTAATACTTAAGGTCTTTTATAATTAAAAACTATGATGGAGGAATCCCTTCTGAAGAAGACAAGCAGTTGTTGATGAATGAAGTAGTGGCTCAAGAGAAATAATATAACACAAGAAGTAATATTCACAAAGGGGGAGAGCCAAAAACCAAGCCAAAAGTTCCAGTTCTTACCAATATACCAAGGGAAACCCCTAAAAAGGATACATCTGGAAAAGGCCTGATTTCCCCAAATAGAACTTGTATTCCTCCTCATGCACAGATAGTCAAAACTCCCATATTATCATATGAAGTTGTGAATCTCTCTTCTAACACTTCCCTACCCAAATATGTTCCTTATGACATAGCTCAAATATTGAGTCAGATCAAGGTTACTGTTCTTATTTTTGAATTACTTAGAATCCCTAAGCATAGGAAAAGGGCATTCAAATATTTGGGATTTAAGGAATAAAAGGTTACCCAAGGAAACAATGTTAATAATGTAGAGATTCCTCCTATTATTGCAGAATCAGAAATACCACAAGTATTGGAGGAACTAGGTGAGTCATTTGAGGTATATTTGTGAACTTCTCTAGTTGAATCTCAATTTGATGTTGATCCATTTTTTACGACTTTGACTATTAAAGATAGGTTGGTAAATAACTGCATGTTTGATTCAGGAGCCTCGTGTAATGCAATGCCTCTTGAGGTAATGAATGAATTAAATATCAAGATAAAAACATCTTTCACGAAATGTACTACCATGGATTCAAGAGAAGTGCAAGTAATTGGATATGTCAAAGAAATGGTAGTGTAACTAGCAGCTTATCTAGGAAAATGCTTAACCATGAATGTGGTTATTTTGGACTGCCCTTCCAAGTGGGGGATGTTTGTGTCTAGAAAATGGGCAGTTAGTGTGGGTGGAATTATGCAAATGGACATTTATTATTCAACCATACCAATTAAGGGAAGCCTTGTGAAGTTATATGGTGAGAATAAAATGTTACATCTCATTGAGGACCCTAACAATGCTTCTTATGATATATTGTACACAGATGTTGATGTTGATAACTTTGTGGGATATGCTGATTTTAAGGAGCATAAAATTGATGAGTGCAAATATCCTGAGAAGGTTTGTTCTCCTTGGACTTTAATGTTTGATGGAGCATGTTCTAGATCTAGTAATGGTGATGGTGTTGTCTTGATAGCTCCAAACCATGAGGAGTTGAAATTTTCTTTTAAACTCAATTTTGAGTGCACAAACAATATTTTTGAGTATAAAGAACTACTCTTGGGTGTAAGGATTACTTGGATATATGGTGTTAGAGACATTTTTGTTAAAAGAGATTCATATTTGATAGTCAGACAAGTGAGAAAGTTGTATGCTACAAAGAATCAAAGAATGAAACAATATAAGCATGTAGTTTGGGAATTCATTGAAATGTTTGACTCTTTCATTATAATATATAATGATATGAGCTATAATAATGTAGCAGGAAAATTGGTAGTATTGGGATCAAAGTTTGATAACTATACAGTATCCCTCTATTGTGAATATGATATTGAAATATTGACCAAGCCATCTGTCCCTAACAATATCAAGCACTGGCAAGTGTTTGAAGATGATGCTCAGGTCTAAAGGTTTGTGCAAAATAAAGAAGAATTTTAAAATCAAAGTATAGAATCAGAACCAATGGTTTATGCAGCTGAAGGAAAAGAGACCTTATTTGGAAAGGAAATTATTCAGTTGAAGACTACTACTATTCCCAAAGGCTTAATAATGAGGCCAAAATATGCTCAATTAATATATAATATATGATCTCATCCTAATCTCCTTTTCATTAATTTTGATTACATTTTGTTACTTTTATTTGATCTGATATGAGTTGGGATGTAATTGTATGTCTTTCTAATGTTAAAAGCTATAAAATTCCTGATGAAGTGTGTGTTTGAAATTTAGTTTTGTAATAAAGTAGGTCTAATCAATCGAGGAAGTGAAGAAAGGAGCATTCAGTATGTTTTTGGTAGCATCTTTTCCCAAACAGCTTAGTTCTGAAACTTCCAAGCTAGTTCTAGAACTCCATCACATAGTCATCATCTAGTTCTGGAACTCCAGTATTTAGTTCTAAAATTTTCAAACTTAGTTCCAAAAGTACTGGGTATAGCTCCCGAACTAACATGGTTTTGATCCTTAATGATTTCCTATGGTTTAGGAACCTCTCTGATGTTCTAAAACCGATGGAATTTATCTATTCTAACCACATCCAGAGGTTTTTCATCAATCACCCTTTCAATCAGGAAAGGATGAGAAGATTTTTGAATGTAGATCCATGGATAATTGTCTTATAGCTATCTGATCAGCCACAAGTTGACTCAACATATATTCTAGGCACAATTCAATTTCATCAGAATCGTAGAGACAACTATGATTGTAGATATATATAAAATCAGATTTGCAATAGATAGATATAATAATAGAATATGATAGAGAAATATATATAGAACATAAAAGAGACGAAGTACACAGATCCAACACATTTTGTAACACTGAATGTTTTATCAATAAAATAGCCATTCCTGTTTGAGAGAATTTTTAGTTGTTAAATCTTTATTCGAGGAGGAGCATAGGCCCACTCCCTCAAGGACTAGGATATTCATTTATTTGGTATTTATATTTCTTCAGTAAATAGCTTAGATCTGTTAACTCTATATTATTTTAATTCTTCCAGTTAAACTTTGTTGTATACTTGTTCCTGTAGGTGTTTAGATAGATTCTTATATTTCTTGCAATAATTTTCAAGAATTATAAATTGAGTGTGTTTACTTCCAAAAGCAAGTGTGTTTACTTTCATAAGTAAGTGAGTTTATTTCCAAAAGAAAGTGTGTTTTTTTTCTGAAGCAAGTGTGTTTATTTAAATTGTGTAAAGTGTGTTTTCTTTCAGCAAAGCTTTCAGTGTGTTTACTTTCAGCAATTTTCCATAATATGATTTAAATAAGTTTTTACCAAGAATTACTTAAGACATTGAAAATATCCCCTAGAAAATACAAAAAAAATAACTATAGTCAACTACTAGATCGATAAAATTACTATTGTTGCATATATATTTAGACACACACCTGGTTTGATATGAAATCAAAAATTTGATTAAATGAAGGGAATAATGACACCCATCATTTTTGGCACTGTTTCTGGGGATACACTAGTTGGAACTTTCTAATTAAGTGTTAGTAAGAACAACAATCATACATCTAGTAGTTTAAGGATCTTCCATACTATATCATAAAATATATGAGTAGACCAAGAGACTCAAAGGGTATATTCCTCCCAAGAACATATTCACAAGAATTCACAACATCCTCTAGTCCAAATAGGGAAATTGATTAAGAATTAGAGGCACCATAATTCCCTATAAAACAAGAAATGGAATTACCACCTTTGGAGTTCTTAGATCAGTGACCTGATGGAAGTGGAACTTTAAGGAAAAGGATTATTTCTCAAGATCCATTTAGGGTGAGTTTTGATTCTCAATTGAGTAGTCAACCTCATACTCCTGATTTTTTGACTTCCCCAAGGCATACCACATACCACATTGATTGAGAGGAAAATTCAGGAAATATTTTTAAAATGGCACGAGAAGCTAAAAGAGTACCTGATATGACCTTTACTTATCCAATCCAATTGGGAGATGATGATACATCAATGAAAAATATCTCGCCTACACATTTACCCACTTTTAGAGGTTTGTCATCTGAAGACCCTGAGAAATTTCTGTTTGAGTTTAAGGTGCTATGTTAGACCTATGAATATAAAACAAATAATGAAAAACTCAAGTTATTTCCATCCACTTTGAAGGACACAGAAATGAGGTGGTTCATAGGATTACCATCCAAATCTATTAGGAATTGGGAAAAAATGGAGACTTCCTTCCTATAAAAATACAAAAATTATTGTAGAGGGAGAAATAGGAAGGAAGAATTCTTTTAAATAAAGCAGGAGGAAGATGAAAATATAGAAGACTATTTAGACAGATTCCTCTTTGTGAGAAAAGTATGTGGATTTGTACTTCAAGAGGAGTTAAGTAAAACCATTTTTCTTAAAGGTTTGGATGACGAATTTAGGGATGCCCTTAACTTGATAAGAGGTGGAGGCATTGATCAGTTAAGAATGAATGAAGTTAAGGATATTTGTAGAAGTTATTCCAGAACAAGGGGTGGACCTAGAAAAGGAAAATAGATGAAAAGTTTGAATCCAGATATGGAAAAACTAATGGATGAATTAGAAACTTTTAAAATAGACATTTTAGTTCAATTAACCTCTACTATGGATGGATTACAAGCTAAATCAAATACCAAAACTGAACCATTGGTTTTGTATTGTCCTAGATGCAGGAAGAAGCATGCATTAAGAGATATTCCTTTGGATAAAATAGAAATGTGTCTTATTTGTGAATCTAAAGAACATGATACTGATGCTTGTTCTCTACTCTCTGTCATAAAGAATAATCTTAAACAAACCAGTACATAATCCACAACAGAAGAATTGAATTTTTTTCAAAGATATCCTAACCAGGGGTAGTTTATGCCAAGATCAATTCCTAATCCCTTGACGATGCCATGCACTACTCAGTTAGAACCAAAAAATAGGGGACAGCCACTTTGGGTACCTCAACCAACATGGAACCCTCAAGATTGGGAAAATCAAGCTTGGTATGCTTAGGAACATCAACAACCATGGGCTGGTAAAGGAAATCCTTATGCTTGGTCACAACCTAGATGGAACCCTAGTAATTATGCTCAAGGAAGAACATATCTAAATCAGAATAATCAGGCCATCATGGGATCCCTTGCACAGAATTCACAAACTAAAAATGTAGTCCAAATACAAATACCAACACAACTTGTAGCAAATCCAACAAACAAACAAACAACTCCTATTTATGGAAAAAAATGGTAAAAATTAGTTGATTTACATGCTATGGATTTTAAGGATATTTTAACTAGATCTGGAAAAATAATTAGCAGTCCAACTATTATAATCACTGAAAATGACAAAATAAAATGAAATCCCTAGTACTGTCATTCCAAAAGAGGATATAGGAAGAAAAGAAAATGAGCAAGATAGCGACACTAATGAGACTCCATTTGCAGAGAGGTTTAAAGAATCTATGGAAACCAAGGATTCTGAATTGGTACATGAACTAAGGAAATTGAATATTGAGATACCAGTGTAACAAACAATTAAGGAAATTCCTAAATTGAACAAATTAATAAAAATTTTATGTTTGAAAAAGTTTGGAAGAAAGAAACAGTACCCCAAGACTATCAAAGTAGATGGGAAAGTTGTTGATTTATTAGCAGGAAAAATTTTACTTCCGAAATATGGAGATCCTAGAACTCCTATTATTTATGTCTCTATAATAAATAAGGATATACATAATGTTTTGGTAGATTTGGGAGTGGATATCAATGTAATGACATTAGATACTATGAAAAAATTACCATTAAAGGGTTTACAACCTACTTATACCATATTAAAGATGGCAGACCAGCCTGTAGAAAAACTAGAAGGAATTATTAAAGACATTGCGATTATGGTGGAGTCATGGGACTATCCAGTTGACTTCCTTATACTGCAGCCAAAAGGTAAAACATTGGGTTATCCTATTATTTTGGGTAGACCATGGTTAGCTATAGTTGTTTCTTTAATTGATTGCAGGTCAAGTGATATGACTAAAAAAAAAATCTTTTATCCTACTGCATGACCTTTTACTAATAATCATGAACAATTATGGGTTGATTCTCTGGAAAGTAATAATCAAAATTTGTCTTCTTTGGCTATGATCACATTGTAGGATCATTTAAGAGAAGTAGAAGAGATGATTAATCCACCATTGGATGAGAACCAACTATCCTCGAAGCAATTAGATATAGTTTCAGAACCTATGACTATAGTTCTAAAACCTGAGAACTTAGTTCCGGAACGTGGAACTATAGTTCTAGAACCTATGGTTATAGTTTTGGAACCACCAAATTTAGTTAAGGAACCACAAAAACAATAGTTCTCTTTGATTGGAAATAATTTCACTCCAGAGGAATGATATTTCTTGTGGGGAGAGGATGAATCAGTAGTTTCAGTTTCAAACACATCAAGGAGTTGTGAAGAATTTCCTGAAAGTAGCAGTGACAAAGAGTTTGGCCTGCAAAGGTATAAGTATCATAATTCTCATTACTATCCTTTTTCCAATATTCTATCTCAAGGAACTTTTGTAGATGTTGCTACATACCATATGTTGTTACCAAATGCATGCCCATTAAATAATCTAATGCAACCATTTTAACAAATCAATTCATCACACATTGGAACCAAGCATGTTGAGATTCAACTAGATAAAAATTTGAACATTAACATCTGGTTGAAGGATTATGAAGAAGATAAACTTTTTAATGTTTATCATACGAAATATTTTTCTTGGGATAACAAAGACATGAAGTGGATTCAACAAAGTATCTTCACTCATCACGTCTATACTGAAAACGTTAAACCAGCTAGACAGCCTCAGAGAAGGAATAATCCAACCTTAAGAGATATACTCAAACAAGAAATTGAAAAACAATTACAAGTAGGTTTTATCTACCCTATCTCAGATAGTCAGTGGGTATCTCCTCTTGTAATTGTTCCCAAAAATAACGTAAAATGGAGAATATGTGTTGACTATAGGGAACTGAACAAAGCCACGATGAGAGATTATTTTCCCTTACCATTCATAGATCAAGTCCTAGATAACCTTTCAAGTAAAAAGTACATTTCTTTCTTGGATGGATATAGTGGATACAATCAGATTAGAGATGTTGTTGAAGATCAGGACAAAACTAGATTTACATGTCCATGGGAAACCTTTTCCTATAGGGTGTTACCATTTGGTTTATGCAATGATCCTACAACTTTTAAGAGAGTTGTCCTTGTAATATTTGCTAATATAAAAAATGATTGTGTTGAGGTACATATGGATGACTTCATTGTACATGGACATACATTTGATAATTCTTTGAGAAATTTGGACATAGTGCTAACAAAATGTGAACAACACAACATGTCTCTTAGTGATGAAAAGTGTTTGATGATAGTTGATGAGGGGATTGTATTAGGATACAATATTTCAAAAAGAGGAATTCAAGTGGATCAAAACAATTTATGATCATTTTAGATTTACCTATTCCTCAAACCCCCACAGACATCAAATAATTTCTAGGGCATGCTGGGTACTATAGGCACTTTATAAAAGATTTCAGTAAAGTTACTGACCCCATCTTTAATTTTCTAACCAAGCACTATGAATTTCTTCGGGATGAAAAGTTTTAGCATGCTTTTTAATAAATTATGGAAAATTTAATCACTTCTCCAATATTGAGAGGGCCTAATTCGGAAAATCCATTTCATATCCAAACAGATGCTTCAAAAAATTCCATTAGTGAAGTTTTGGGACAGAATCATGAAGAAGGAAAATTGTATGTTATTTATTATCTTAGTAAGAATCTTACTCCCACTAAAAATAATTACACCACCACTAAAAAATAATTTCTCACTGTGATTTATGCAATCAATAATTTCAGACATTAAATTATAGGGTACAAGATATTTGTACACACAGATCATTCAACAATTAAGTATTTAATGAACAAACTAGTGGTTAGAGGAAGAATAATTAGATGGTTATTAATTTTGAAAGAATTTGATATTACCATTGTGGAAAATCTAGGTAAATCTAATATGGTAGCTAATTTTTATTCAAGACTAACCACTACAGGGGAGCAAAATCCAGTCAAGGATAACTTTCCAGATGAACAACTAATTGCAATCTCAGCAAGTACACCATGGTTTGCTGATATGGAAAATTATCTATTCAGTGAAAAGAATAGCTCATAAGATACTTGGCACTGGTTATTATTGGCTATCTCTGTACAAGGATGTGAAGAGATATATCAAGCGGTGAGATCCTTGTCAAAGGATGGGACAACCAACTTTCACCAATGAAATTCCTTTTCAACCTCAACTTGTGGTTGAACCATTTGAGAGATGGAGATTGGATTTTTTTGGTCCCTTTAATCCTCCTTCACAAGGGAAGGAATATATTCTTTTTTGTATTGACTATGTTACAAAATGGGAAGAAGTGTAGGCATTGACAAATGCCACTGAAGAAGCAGTTGCTGATTTCATTTGGAATAGAATTATGGTAAAGTTTGGATCACTAAGGAGCATAGTTTTAGATCAGGGACCATAATTCATGTCTAATATCATCCAAGATTTCACAATGTATTATCAAATCAGTCATAGGAAGTCATATCTTTACCACCCACAGTCAAATAGACAAGCTCAAGTAACAAACAAGGAATTGGAGGACATCCTTATCAAAATAGTTGAAGCTTTCTAGGATTATAATACAACATGGAAAACTACAACAAGGTTTTCACCATATGAGTTAGTCTATGGGAAAAATTCCTTGTTTCCTATAGAGTTTTAACTATAGACATTGAGGACAACGGTTAAAGTGGGAATTGAGTTGGATGTACCTTAAAAATAAGGAAACCTTCAACTCAATGAGTTGGATGAATTAAGGATGAAGACATGTTAGAAGAAAAAGATAATTCAAGAGAAAAAGAAGCAATGGCATGACACACATATCAAGAGAAGTAAATTCAAATTAAGAGACTGGGCATTGTTGTTCGATTCTAAGTACCAAAAATTCAAGGGAAAATTGAGAACCAGATGGTTGGGACCCTATCATATTGAGAAAATATTTGACAATGGTTCATTTCAGTTACTTACCACTGATGGCAGCAGCAGAACACTCTTGGTCACTGGACATAGGCTTAAATCTATAGGAAGCCTCCGACTAAGGATGAATTCTTGAGGAAGATTGAAGTAGACAAATAATTTGATCATATGGAAGAATGAAATTCTTCCAAAATGATCAAATAACCAGATGATAAATCCAAAAAAAAGGGAAGAAGATGAAAATGAGTAAATGGCATTTTCTTCCCTAATAAATAAATAAATTATAAAATAAAATAAATTAAAAATAAAATTCTCTCAAAGGTGAATTGAAAACCAACAAATGGTGGTTGACCTCTTCTTTTGGCTAATTCAAATAAAATGGAATTATTTTAAATTCCAGTTGTCTTATCTAACCATGTTTTGTTCCACTTGTAGGAATGACTAGTCATTAAAGAAAAAGGATTACATCATCAAAGATGGTAATTATATCTTTTAACTTATTCAGGGTTAAATTAAATGTTTGCATATGTGATTTGAATTGGTTTTAAAATTTGGTATGATGAGTCATCTATTTATACATTATGATTACAAGTGAGTAATCATGAAGATGATAAGGATAGGATAAGTTGTAGCATGGTTATTATTGGTAATCATTAAGGAAAAATCAAGTGAAATAAGTTGCAAAGTGATTTTTGAGAAGCAGTGAATTAAGCTTGTATTACACAGCAAAGAATAGAGGATTTTGCATCTAAAAACAAAGGATCCACAGCCAAAGTCATTAGTTCTGAAGCTAAGCAAGAAGGCTTGCAACCAATTTACACAAAATCAAAGGAAAAAAAAATCGATCCGATATGGGGATTAAAAATAAATCAGAACCAGAAGATGATTCCCAGCTTCTCGTGGATGAAGAATTGGCATCTATCTTTGAGCATACAGGATGGATAGAGTTCCTGAAGAAGTTTTCAAGGTATAATGACAATTTAGCAAGAGAATTTGTCATAAACCTAGAAAAATCTAGGACAAAGGTGAGAAATATCTTTATTCCTTTTTCTCTAAATATAGTAAGTAATGTGTGTGGAGTGCCAATTTTACATGTCTCACAGCCTGCCAAAGGGACTTTGAAAGAACTGGTTGAAATCTTACTACAAGGAGGTGAAACTGAACCTTAGTACATATACAATACAAAGAAAATCATAAAAGGGGTTAGAAGAGCTAGTTTACACAAACCCTTTAATAAGGTAGCATTTTGGATAGTGAAATATTTAACATGTGATGGTAAACTTGGGTCCATATGAAAAGAAGTCTTAAAAATGCTCATATATCTGAAATATTGAGCCACAAAACCCGAGTACATAATAAACCTTCCAGGGTTTCTTTTTTATTCTATCTAAACCATGGCTCAGAGGTATTATTTGGGTGTTGGGACAACCAGGCATCAGGGTCTAATTAATTTAGTATGCCAGCACCATTTTCTGTCGAAGAAAAATGGAGAATAAATTTGGGACAAGTTTCTTGGAAAGTTCAAGAAAAAACCTAATATTATTAGAAGGAAAATTCCAGCCCCATTCTCCCCTTCAACTAATTTGGAAATTGATTCCCCTGCATAAGAACAGAAGGAAGTGGAAAGAGAGAGTATACGAAAAATAAGGTCTCTAAGAAGAATCAAAACAACAGAGCCTTCTGTGCCTTTAAAGGAAAATCCTTCTTCTGCAACAGCTTTAGGGGATCCAATATTTATCTCTGATGGTGATAGCTCAGTTGTACAAGAGGAAGAAACAAGAGTAAGAAGAAGCTCTAGGAATAAATCCACCGCTAGGCATGTTGAAATTCCCCAGAGAAGGAAAATTCATAAAAGGACAAGGGAAACCCCAGAGGGAAGGAGTGAACAGGAATAGATGGAAAAGGAAGATGTTGATATTTTTTACAGCATGGCCATGAATCCTCTTAAAATAAGCCAGACTGAGATGGAAAGAGTAGATGAGAGACTTAAAGAGAAGGAGTTTCAAGAATTGGCTGAACCATCAACATTGCCATAGGAAGAAGAAGAGTTGGCATCCTTGAGAAGAAAAGGAAAGTTTCCTTTGATAGAAGGAAGAATGCCCAACTCCTCAAGTAATTTCAAAGGAAGAAGCAAGACATCAAGTTAAAAAATATTTGTTCTTATTGAGAGAAGAGCTCATTATCATAGAAAAGGAGGAGGAATTAAATTTCCTCAAACTCAAATTAGAACAAAGGGAAGTGCTCATTGGAGAGATAACAACTCAACTTGTAGCCCAGAATGAGGAATGATTAGTAATTAAGGAACAACTGATAAAAAAAGAGGAAGAATTTCAGACTTACAGAAAATAGAATGTTGTGTCCACAACCTCTGCACAGACTGAGTTAACGTATTTTCCACTCAAAAAGCTATGGAATAACACTTGCAAGGAACTCATAGAAGCCAAAACATCAAATGAAGAATTGAAGACCAAGATGGAAAAAGAAAAAAAAGAAAGAAAAGAGTGGGAAGAAAAATTTTATAAGGAAGAAGGAAACAAATATAAATGTCTTGAAAAAATTCATATGGTCTACATTATGAGTGAAAAATTACTTGCTTGTAGGAGGCCCTCTCCTACATATAGTGTGTTTTCAAAAGAGTAGTTCATTCTCTGGTAGTTGTCAAGGATTGCATGTGGACTTCCACATGGACTATAAGATGAATCTGAATTCATGGTAGCTTACTATCTATCTAGTCCTGAGTAGAAAATATTCTATGTGAATTTTATCTTTGTAATTTTATGCTAGAGAAAAACACAAGATTTACGATAAATTTGTATGTGGGGGAGAGCCAGATCAATGCATTTGTCTCTGTTCTACAAAACCAAATTGCATGGAAGGAAAGGGAATTTGATTTTTTATTGAAAGCTAGCTCAAATGGTCTCTTCATGAGAACTCACTATGGTAAAACTTTTTCCTTCCTCATACATTTTATAACTCATGCCTTTGATGACAGGTTCAAGACACATTATCTTGCCATTCTACAAAAAAGTATTGATGCCTTACCTACTTTGAGGAATTTTTTTTTTGAAGATATTTATGAAGGATTCTCAAATTTTGATAGGGTTTTCCATGAATCTTATTCATTAGAGAATATCTATTTTGAAAGCTATACTCCTATGCTCCAAATACCCGTCGTTCCCTATCATTTTTTTTTTCCTGCAAGAGCACCTCCTCAAGGCAATATGGCCCAACCTCCACCTACACCTCCTTTTTTTGTCAACACTTTTGGACCTATATATTTCAGAGGTATGGATGGATATCCTAATATGGTGCAACAAGATGTCAGAAATAGGTTTCCAAAGTTTCAGGGGAATAATGCCATCATTGGTGACCACCATCTAAGACTCTTTGTCAATATGATGGAGGATTTTGAAATCGAGTTTGAAGACGTGTATATAAACTTGTTTATTCATACTCTTGAGAAGGATCCACGTGACTGGTACAAGGATTCACTAGATAATTCAATAGATTCATGGACTAAGATAAAAACTACCTTTAGATTGCAATATGGGGATAAGAAAAACCCCAAGTTCCTTTTATCTGAATTTGAAAATATAAAGAAATTCCAAATGAATTTGTTCAATATTTCAATACTAGGTTCAATAAGACCTTGAAAAGGTTACCTATAATCTTAATTCCAAGTGATGAGTCTTGTTTGATAAAATATTGTGATGCTTTTGATAAAAAGGTTTCTTATTAATTGAGAGATAAGAACCTGAGAACATTGAGGAAAGACTTAAATATGGCCTTACAAATAGAAAATAACATCAAAGTAGTTAGCAACCTTCCTAAGATGGAAGGTGTTAAGTTGATCAATCCTAAAAGCCCTTAATCAAAAAAATTTGTTGAACTGGAAGAGGTTGTGAGGACTTTTGATGAAAAATTTAAATAGATATCTTATAAATTGGCCAGAGGAGAAAAAGGGATATGAAAAATCTCCAAGGGTCAGCACAAGGCACAAGGTCGGGAGAGATTTGGAAATCATCCCAGAGGTGATCATATGACAGATGACAGAGGGAAAGGGCTCATGGGATTAGAAAATAAACAACCTCAACTAAGGGAAAATAGATTGGTTCCTGATCCTTATACTGGTAGAGTTGATACTATGGAAGAAGCCCCTGTAATTGAATGGTGTGATGGGTATTTCTTACCACACTCCCCATGTGTTGTAGCTCAAGAAGTGGAGGAAACATATGATGATGAGTCATGTGATGATGTTTGTATGATGGAATGCCCTACAAATTCACAGCATGGGGAAAATTCAATTGAATTGATAAGTGCAAGAACTATTGAAATATTCTGGGATTGTGTTCACTGGATATTACCTCTTCATCCTATTAATAATTTTAAAATTTATATGGTGCAAGCATTATATCTTCCTAATCATGATTTTGAATACTCAAGAGCTTTTATGATTAAAAATTATTATGGACGAGTCCCTTCTGAAGAAGATAGGCAGTTGTTAATAAATGCAGCAGTGGCTCAGGAGAAAGAATATAACACCAGAAGTAAGGTTGCTAAAGGGGGAAGGCCATAAACCAAGAAAAAAGTTCCATTTCTTACCAATATCCCGAGGGAAACCCCTAAAAATGATACATATGGAAAAGGCTTAATTTTTCCGAATAGAACTTGTATTCCTCCTCATGCCCAGATGGTAAAAAATCCCATATTATAAGATGAAGCTATGAGTCTGCCTTCTAACATTTCCCTACCCAAATATTTTCCTTATGACATAGCTCAAATATTGAGTTAGATCAAGGTTATTCTTCCTATTGTTGAATTACTTAGAATTTGTGAGCATAGGAAAAGTTCATTCAAATATTTGGGATTTAAGGATGAAAAGGTAACCTAGGGAAAAAATGTTAATAATGTAGAGATTCCTCCTATTATTGTAGAATAAGAAATACCACAAACATCGGAGGAACATGGTGAGTCATCTGACGTATATTTGGTAACTTCTCTAGTTGAATCTCAGTTTGATGTTGATCCATTTTCTATGACTTTGACTATTAAATATAGGCTGGTACATAACTACATGTTTGATTCAAGATCCTCATGTAATGTAATGCCTCTTGAGGTAATGAATGAATTAAATATAAAGGTAACAACATCTTTCGGGAAATGTTCAGCCATGGATTCAAGAGAAGTGCTAGTAATTGGATATGTCAAAGAATTTGTAGTGTAACTAGCAGCTTATCCAGGAAAATGCTTAAGCATGAATGTGGTTATTCTGGACTTTCCTTCCAAGTGGGGGATGTTATTGTCTAGAAAATGGGTAGCTAGTGTGGGTGGAAATGTGTAAATGGACATTTCTTATTCAACCATACCAATTAAGGGAATCCTTGTGAAGTTATATGGTGAGAAGAAAATGTTACATCTCATTGAGGACCCTCACAATGCTTCTTATGATATATTGTACACAGATGTTGATGTTGATAACTTTGTGGGATATGCTGATTGTAAGGAGCATAAAATTGATGAGTGAAAGTACTCTGAGTAGGTTGGTTCTCCTTGGAATTTAATGTTTGATGGAGCATGTTCTATATCCGGTAATGGTGCTAGTGTTGTCTTGATATCTCCAAGCCAAGAGGAGTTGAAATTTTCTTTTAAACTAGATTTTGAGTGCACAAAAAATATTGCTGAGTATGAAGCACTGCTCTTGGGTTTAAGGATTGCTTGGAAATATGGTGTCAGAGATGTTTTTGTTAAAAGAGATTCAGATTTGATAGTCAAACAAGTTAGAAAGTTGTATGCTAAAAAGAATCAAAGACTAAAACAATATAAGCATGTAGTTCGGGACTTCATTGAACTGTTTGAATCTTTCAATATAATACATCATGATAGGAGCTATAATACTGTAGTAGAAAAATTGACATCATTGGGATCAAATTTTGAGAAATGTACATTATCCCCCTATTGTGAATATGATATTGAAATATTGACCATGCCATCTCTCCCTTACAATATCAAGCACTGACAAGTGTTTCAAGATGATGCTCAGGTCCAAAGGTATTTGCAAAATAAAGGAGAATTTGAAAATCAGATTATAGAATGGGAGCTAATGGTTTATGCAGCTAAAGGAAAGGAGACCGTATTTGGAAAGGACATTATTTAGTTGAAGACTAACACTATTCCCAGAGGCTTAGTGACAAGGCCATAACATGCCTAATTAATTTATAATATATGATCTCATCTTACTCTCCTTTTTATTAAGTTCGATTGCATTTTGTGACTTTTATTTGATCTAATATGAGTTAGGATGTAATTTTATATCTTTTGATTGATTGTGATTGTAATGTTAAAAGCTATGAAACTTCTGACGAAGTGTGTGCTTGAAATTTGGTTTTGTAATAAATTACGTCTAATCAGTCGAGGAAACAATGTAGGTAGTGTTGAGTATGTTTTTGGTAGCATATTTTCCCACATAGCTTAGTTATGAAACTTCCAAGATATTTCCAGAACTCCATCACATAGTCATCACCTAGTTCCAGAAATTTTGGACATAGTTCCAAAACTCCACTATTTAGTTCCTGAATTTTCAGACTTATTTCCAGAACTCCTGGGTATAGCTCTGGAACTCTCACGGTTTTGATCCTTACTGATTTTCTATAGTTCTGGAACTTCTCTAAAGTTCTGGAACTGATGGAAGTTATCTATTCTAACCACATTTGGATATTTTCCATTAAGGACCCTTTCAATCAGTAAAGTAATAGAAGATTTATGAATGCAGATCCAGGGATCATTGTCTTACAGATGTATGATCAGCCACAATACGACTCAGCATCTATTTTGGGCATGATTCGATTTCATCGCAATCGTAGACACAAATATGATTGTAAATGTATATAAAAGAAAACATGGAGTAGATAGATATAACAATAGAATATGATAGAGAAATATTTATAGAACATAAAAGAGACTAAGTACAAAGATGCCATACGTTTTGTAACACTAAATGTTTTATTAATAAAATAGTCATTCCTATTTGAGAGAATTTTGAGTTGTTAAATCTTGATTAGAGGAGGAGTAAGGGCCCACTCCCCGAAGGACAAGTATATTCATTTATTTGGTATTTATATTTCTTCAACAAATAGCTTAGATCTACTAATTTTGTATTGTTTTAATTCTTCCAGTTAAATATTGTTATATACTTGTTCCTACAGGTATTTAGATAGATTATTATATTTCTTGCAACCATTTTCAAGCATTATAAATTGAGTGTGTTTATTTTCAAAATCAAGTGTGTTTACTTTCAGAAGCAAGTGTGTTTATTTCCAAAAGCAAGTGTGTTTACTTTCAAAAGCAAGTGTGTTTTGTTTCAGGAAAGCTTTGAGTGTGTTTACTTTCAATAAGTTTTCATATTATGATTTAAATAAAGTTTTACCAAGAATTCCTTAAGACATTTAGAAGATCCCCCAAAAAATACAAAAAAAAAGCTATAGTCAACTACTAGATCGATAAGATTACTCTTGTTGCATATAGCTTTAGACACACCCCTGGTTTGATATGACATCAACAAGAAGTTGATTAAATGAAGGGAATAATGACACCCATCACGTAGTTGTACTAGAATCAAATTTTGATAATGCTGACTGGATTGAAGAATATGACCTAGGTACAAAGGATAAGCCTAGGAGAATATGGTTAGGCAAAAACTTGAATAGAGAATAAAAGTAGTCATATGTGCAATTGCTAAAAAAGTACTAGGACTGCTTGACTTGGTCATATTCAAAACTAAAAGCATATAGGGAAGACCTTTTTCAACATGAAATACCCTTGGAAGCCAATGTCAAGCTATTTAGGAAGAAGAAAAGATCAATTAATCTCCTCCTTTCCTCAAAAATGCAAGAGGAATTGAAAATTTTAAGGGATGGAGGAATCATACAACCTAAAAGGTATTCTTAATGGGTTGTAAACCTGGTACTTGTATGAAATAAGAATGGAGACATAAGATTTTGTGTTGACTTTAGAAACTTAAATAAGGCATCAATCAAGGATAACTATCCCTTGCCAAATATGGATAACATTTTGCAATTGGTTACTAGCTCTGAGTTGTTATCTACTTTGGAGGGTTTCTCTAGGTATAACCAGGTAGTTGTGAAGCAATCTGAGAGGATCAAAACTACTTTCACTACTCCATGGGTAACTTATGTGTATATAAGGATGTTGTTTGGCCTGATGAATGCTGGAGCTACTTTTCAATGAGTAATGGATGTAGCATTCTTAGGATATATAAATGACTTAATTGTTGTGTATCAGGATGATGTGACAATTTTATCGAGGAAAAGAAGTGATCACCTACAACATTTAGAAAATATGTTGTTGAGATGCAGGGAGTATGGTATCTCACTGAATCCTAAGAAATGTAATTTTGGGGTTCAGAAGGAAAAGTTGGTTGGACACATTGTGTTAAAAGAAGGAGTTGTGATTGATCCTGAGAGATTAGAAGACATTAACAAAGTTCCTATTTCAAGAACCAAAAAGGGAATTGAATCCTTTTTTGGGAAGAAAATTTTTATTAGGAGGTTTATTTCCAACTTTTCTGAATTGACTATCCCAATCACTAATATGTTGAAGAAGGATCAGAGTATTAAATGGGAAGAGGCAGCTATTCAAGCCATTGCTGGGATTAAGGAAGCATTAAATAACGCCTCTTTTTTAGCAGCTCCTAATTATAAAAAGGCTTTCCAAATGTTTTCTTTTCCTTCAGAGAATACCATTACATATTTCCTGTTACAAAAGGATGATGGAGTTGAAAGACCAATTGCTTTCTTTAGTAAAGAATTGCAAGGATTAGAATTGAAGTTTACTATTATGGAGAAACAAGCCTTTTCTTTGTTCAAGGCCACAAAAATATTTAGGCCATATCTTATGATCTCTAAATTCATAGCTTATGTTCCCCATACCATGGTTAAGGACATCTTATCAAAGATGGATATTTCAAGAAAAATATGTCGATGGGTAAATAAATTGAAAGAATATGATATGGAAATTCAAACTACAAAATTGGTTAGAGGTATTAACCTAACAAAGCTTATGGTGGAGAGAAACCTGTAAACAGTTGAGGTAAATGAAGTTGAAGAAGAAAGGTTGAATATCCTTTAAAAAGTGAAAAATTATGGATGGTACAAGGATATTATTTTTTATCTCAAACATCTACAATGCCCTGAATATTTAAGTAAGAATCAAAAGAGAGCACTTAAGTTAGCCTCCTAGAAATACATCATCACTTATTATGGGTTAGCTTGGAAGAACCCTGAGGGAGTTATTTTGAGATGTATCACTAAAGATGAATCCCTAAAAATAATTGATGATTTCCATGGAGGAGTTCATGGAGGGCATTTTAGTGGAACCGTCACAGCTCAGAAAATCTTAAGCGATGGTTACTGGTGGCCAACTCTTTTTAAAGAAAAAACTCTGCTGGTAAGAAAGTGTGAGATTTGTCAATGTTTTTCGGGAATATTGAAAGCTTCAGGCTCCCTCCCTTTACAACATGTATCCATTGAAGCCCCATTTAAGTAATGGAGAATGGACTTCATCGGTGAGATTTTAGATTCTTCACGTGAAAGGCACAAGTGGATATTAGTGGCCACTAATTAATTTACCAAGTGGGTGGAGGAAATCCCTACAAAGAAATCTAATCACCAAATTGTTATGGAATTCATTCTGAATCATATCATTTGCAGGTTTGGAGTGTGTACTAAGATAGTTGCTTACAATGCTATGAGTTTTCAAGCCAAACCTTTGGTAGCCATGTGTCATGAGTATAGGATCAATTTAATGGACAAGAAAAATCAAGTAATAATAAGCTGTTGAAGATAAACATGAGAACCTTGGAGCTAAACAAATGAAAGTGGGGTGAGCAGTTGAAATTTGTTGTTTGGGCCGATAGAATCACTGTTAAAAGAGATACTGGAAAAATTCCATTTGAGTTGGTGTATGGAACTCAAGCTCCACTTCCCCTGCATATGTAATTATCTTCTTATCAATTTATTCAATAATTGGAGGATGAGGAGGTCAGTCCCTGTGATGTTCGTATCAATCAAATTGTTGAATTAGATAAAGAAACTAGAGAATCCCATTAGAGAAATGTAAATTTTAGGGAGAAAATGAAGAATTTATTTGACAAGAAGTATACTCTAAGAGCTTTCAGTGTGGGAGATCTTGTGCTATTGTGGGATAACATACATGAGGATAAGAGAAAACATGGAAAGTTTGATGCATTATGTATGGGACCTTATTCTATTGACATTCAGATTGGTGAGCACACCTTTTACTTAAAGGACCTAGATGGGGAATTTATTAACTTTCCCGTTAATGGTAGGAACTTGAAACATTTCCTTTACTGATTTCTTAGAATCAGGGTATGCATCATTATACAGTGTATAGTCTTTTGTTTTTGTTTTGTTTTCATGTTTTTCTGTTTCGGTTCGTCTTGGTCCCTGGAGACCAATTATTTTTGGTTTCCCTGTTTGATCTTTGGAGGTTGGTAAATGTTTTTCTACTTTGCAAGCTTGTTCTTGACTCCATTGCCCAATGGATTTTTGGCTCATGATATCTTGTTCTTGTGGCACTCACAAGGAGTGCCCATCCTAGATTCAGAGCCGATGTTGGTGCTCAATTTAATCTCACCATGTTTGTTCAAAATTTCTCAGTCTGCCTAGTTTGAAGTATTATCTATCTCCCTATATGGATGTGTGAAAGATTTATCCTACATTTGATTGGAATTGCTAGTCCTTTCCTTGGGTCGTGGATCACATTGAGTATGGGTTTTACTTACAATCTTCATCTCCATGGGGAAAAAATTTGTTGTTGGGCGTCTTCCATGACTATGTTTCCACCTTTGCATTTACACCAAGGAGACACATGGAGGTTTCCATTGGCTCCTCTTTGCACTTGGTCGACATGGAATCACAGAACACGAATGCAGGTATCCATGTAAGGGAACTCATTTATCAAGGTGTTTTCTCAAAGGTGAAAAAGATTACTTGTCAGATCAAGTCATATGGAGCCACCTGAGAATTATTAAAAAGGGGGAATTGTTGTATGATAGAATAAGAAAATGATTAAAAATACTATCAAAAGTTATGGCATGGTGCCCCAATCATATCTCATGAAAGTAGGAAATGTGAATGGCTCACAACTTTTCCACCTGGAAAAAACAGAGAGAAATATTCTCTTGAAGATTTAGACTTTTGGGGGGAAAATTTTTGGAGGAAGAGCAAGTGAAATTGTATAAATGCAATGAGAATACTTTTGCATACGAAGGTTAATTTTTCTAAGAAAGTTTGAGAAAAACCATTTTTCCTGAGAGACCATCTTAAAAATCAGTTTATTTCCCTATTTTTTTGGATTTAATCATGTCATGATGGTTGCAAGTGTACAACCATTGACAAGCTTTCAGACTGTTGAATAAATTCTCCCCTCTTGATGAATCTAGTGAACCTTGAATGAATTTTTCTTGATCATGAGAATAATTTTGTTTGCTTTATTTTAGAATGTCTTCAAATATTTTTGCATGTTCCTGTTGCAATCTTATGTTAAAATCCCTCTAAATCACACAAGATCTTGTCCATGTGTTAGTATTGTGACATTTATAATTTCATTATGAGAAGAGATTTCATCTGGTAATGAAGTAATAAATTTAAAATCACTTTACTTTCACTATGTTGATAAAGATTGTTTGTAATCCTATGAGTGTATCTTAGGCATAAATAATCAGGGATTTCTGACATTTAATATTGTCTTTAACAAGAGCCTTTGTGTTGAATTATTGAAGAGTGTATGAAATCGTGCATCTCTGGGCCTCCATTGATACTCACCTTCTGGTTGAAGGAATGCCTTGGATATTTTTAAGTATTTTGTATGTGAGTGTTCCAATATTTTAAAAGGATCTCAAAGATCTAGTATAATTAAATTTATCTTGCTTAACTTCCCACAAAAAAATTCTCAAACGATGAATCCTACATGAACTACCCCTGTTTGTATTATATATCCACAAATATTTAACAAATTTCACTACCAAAATATGCAAAGGTAGTCAAGTTTAAAGTATTCTCTTTAGTAACACCAACCTTTTCAAGAAAACATCTCCACTCTCTAGTGTGACAACTCGTGATAGTTATATTATGTTTTATTGATCATATTTTCTCAAGGTTTTCATGAAAGTTGTGAAAGGAAGGATCTCTTGATGTCCTTCACCAACACGGGTTATAGAACGGGTCCTCTCACCCTAGTTGAAGGAAAAACATAAATTAGTGAGGGTAGATCAAACCCTTCGTAAGGTGTTATCCATTTTTCCAATTCCTGAGTGACAAAGAGTGGGTTGAATCCCTTCCCTAGCTACTAAAGGAATTATACCATGATTTTTCTGTCTCTATGTATCTTGTTAGATCTATGATTCAGTTAAGCATCCAAGGGAGAATCAATTTGGATACGAAAACCGTGAACATGCTACTTTGTTCCCTTCATTGAGTAAAGGGACCCACTATATATAATGTCGAAACCCATTTTTAGGTGGGACCTTTGTAGTTATATCCATGGGGAAACCCTGCGGGCTTCCTAGACTTTATCCCCTCCTTTCAATCTTGAAGTTATGAAGGTTGGACACTTGGCATCATCTGCGAGCCTACTCTACTTTCTTTGTGTTTTTCCTAAGTCCCTATTTAAGAGCAACTACATTAGACCCTAGACACGTGGAGAGCCAGTGAATGTTTGGGGACCTTCCTTTTGATTTTACCTTTGAATTTGTACTGATGAGGCACCCGGAGGATTCCACTGACTCTTCCCATGCTTATTCTTTTTCAAGGGCCAGTTCTTCCTTCTCAAGCTCTGACCACGTGGATGGCCTACGCTCCTTTGGGGACCTACCTTTGGATTTCACCTTTGAAGTTGTGTTAATGAGGCATGCGGAGGCTTCCCCTGGCTCTTCCCATATTTAGAATTTTCAACAACTAGTACAAATTTCTCAGGCTCTGACCACGTGGGGAACGTGTGCTCATTTGGGGGCTTGTCTTTGGATTTTAGCTTTGAAGTTGTGCTAATGAGGCACGTGGAGGTTTTTCCTAACTCTTCCCACGCTTAGAATTTTTCAACGGTCATTTCTGCATTCTCGGGCTCTAACCACGTGGAGGGCCTGCGCTTGTTTTGGGATCTGCCTTTGGATTTCACCTTTGAAGTTAGACTGATGAGGCACATGGAGGCTTCTGCTAGCTCTTCCCATATTTATACTTTTCAACGGCTAGTGTGACTTTCTCAGGCTCTGACCATATGGAGAGCCTACACTCATTTGGGGACCGGCCTTTGGATTTTACCTTTGAAGTTGTGCCGATGAGACACGTGGAGGTCAAGCGCATCCCTAGGGTCTCTGCTTATGTCACACATTTTAAAATATCATTGAGCTGATATCTGGCACCTTCTGCGGTTTTGTTGCTTTGTTTCAAATTGACGCACTCTGGCCTTGATTTTGAACCCTCGATTTTTAATTTTGAGAGTCAAGAATGAGGCGTGGAAGGGAAACAGAGGGAAGGCTCGCATGAGGAGGGCGTATAGCATAGTAGGGTGTACACGACAAGCGCAAGAGGAAAATAAGGGATGGCCGATTTTAACGCATGTATGTAGAAGGGTGCACAAAGAGGGTGCGAGGGGAAGGCGTGGTAGGTGCATGCACAAGAGGGAAGAGAAAAGGGGAAAATGTAAGTAGAGAAGAATTTGAAAGAAGAGTATGGAAACAGGGCATGAATATCTAACTGAGGAAGGGCATGCGATGGTAGAAAGGAAAGAGGGTGCATGACAGGAAGACCTAGAACTTATCCAATTTGGAAGGCATCTGTAGAGGGGCATGTAAGAGAGTTACATGGCACGTGGAGTGTGCAAGAGGACTACATCCTATGAAAAGTGCCAAATGAGAAAGCATGTTGGTGCGCAACTTGGAATGTGAAGAATCAGAGCCAGAATGAAAGTAAATGTCATCCAAATAGCTAGGAGAGTTATTTGGATAACATCTTTGTGACTTTCGGGGCCACCTACTTACTAGATAAAGATATTAGTAGCCTTGGAAGTCTATTGGGCATATAGTCAAGCCTAGTAAACAAAAAGCTGATCTGAATCTCCAAAATCTTGTCCTTGAGCCACTTGAAACATTATTGGAACTAGATATGATATCCCCAAGTGCTATCATTAATGGACTGTGCAAGAGAAACAAAACACCACAACACACATTATGTACAAAATTGAAAATAATACACATTCCAATTGGGATATTAAGAGTGTGAAAAAGTTCTTCTTTTGCTAAAAACAAACCTACCTATTGGACGCTAACTGGAAGCAAAGGGAACTCAAACAAATCCTACAACTGATAGGGAGAAGTAGCTTCCCTTTCTTAAAATAGGTGGCCATGTATATGATTTGGCATAGAACATGACTTTTATTATGATTGAAAAACTAATAAGAGGCCAATCCTCCACCCAAATCATCAAGGTATCAACTAGAAACAAGACAAATACCTATTTTAGTTGCTCTATATTTGAATTAATGAGGCATTGCAGCTGATCCTTGGTACTCATAAACTCATCCTCATGCTAAGGAGAAAGCATGACTGGTGTTAACTCCTCTTTTGGCTCCAATTAAGCAAAGTACTTGATTGGGCATGGAATGATCCGATGGATGTGCCCTTTTCTCTGAAATTCATCTCCAAAAATGGAGTCTTCCTACGGACCTTCTTGAAAAAGGAGGCTCCTTGCATGTTTATTTTTTTCTTGGATTGGTTCTACAAGAAACTTATCCTATACCTTGATGACTGGTGTGGAAATGGTGTCATCACTATTTCCTTCCTTCTCCTGAGATGAGCATGGAAGATTAAGATCCTCCAACCTTGGTTCTAGAGGGTTGTTATGAAGTGTAGGTTGCTTTCCTTGAATGATCTCCTTCAGGGAAGCATATTCATGTGCTTGGAAGGTGGATGATGGAGGAGAAAATGATGTGATCTCCATAGGCTCCTCACCATCAAATCAATCCTCTAAATCTGACATATCATCTGCCTCCATGTTGTCCTGCTACATGTGCTTGACCTCCTTCATAGTGTCATCTTGATCTATAACTTTCTCACCGTGGTTCCCCTCATCCTCAATCATGAAGTTTGAAATTTCAAAATATTCTTTGATATTAGAGCTCGAAGGGGATGAAGTTGAAGGAGGAACTGGAGGATCTTCCATAGCCTTTTTTGTGTTTGAATACTCTGAAACTTAAAGGTTTTCCTCCACATCTAGAATGCACTCCTCCTATTTTGGATTTGGAGTACCTTCTTCTTCCCTCACTTTTGCTATAGCTGAAGCCTCCACAACTTGTGGCTTGACCTCAACCTCCTCCGGGGGCTTGACCATGAAGGGTATTTTATTAATCCTAAATTTAAGAGCCAAGCTTACCAAAATTCTAATCATTTCTTCTTTTATTGGCTCTTCTTCTTGTTGCTCCGTTTGGTTGGATTTTTGAGTTTCTTCCCAACATGGAATCAGGAAACTAGGAGGAGTGATGGGTGGGGTCTCCACTAGTTTTTTCTTTATATTTTGTGGAGGGGAAGATATTTTTTTTGGCTCTTGTGGAGGGAACCTAGATTTGGAAGGGAAAAGGGAAGAGATATTAAGATGGGATGGGAGACTAGAAGATGGAGAAGGGAATTCAACAATAGAAGTAGAAGATGGGAAGCTTTGAAACTGAATGTTAGGTTGAGCTAGTGCTGCTTGGGGAATGGAGAAAAATTTACTAGATGATGGTGTAGAACTTACACATTGACAAGGTTTCCTGGCACCAAGTTTGTAGGCCTCAATCTCTTTGGTCCATTGTGTAAGTTGAGGCAACATTTCAAATATGAATTCAATCTTCTACTGCGGGCTATAGTGTTTTGGAAAAGGTCCTTCCCATGGACAAGATGCCATACAACTGATTTTGAATGCCCTCATTTGTGTTGTATCCCTTGACTGAACCATGCAAACCTCCATCCTTTGAATCTTCTCCAACAGATCAACATTTTCCATATAATTTTTATCATCATGTGCACACCCTCGGTCTTGATAAGCTCCATAGCCAAAATAGTTTTGGCATTTCTCATATGGGTAAGCATAATTGTTCTAAATTTGATCATAATGCTGATCTACAGGATTCGTGACACTCATTGGAGGTGGAATGCACTTCTGATGTTGCAAGTGTGAATTCTAAGATGGGAATGAAGCTATCACTATATAGCTTCATGAATGACAAAAGATGAAGATGTGGAAAGAAGAATGGGTGGAAATTGATGGAAGGAAATTTTGCAAATCAGAGAATGGGTTGTTCACTAGATAGAGTCTCCAAATGTGCTTTGCATGTGCCTCAAGAGGCTGAATCTCACCAAGAACGCATAAACCTGATGAAATATAGTGGTAAGGTGCTTCAAACCTCTCCCACTGAGCATGCCAAACCTGTTGATATGAAATTACAACACCCATGAATATCCTTAGATTTGAGTGAGGTATCTGGTGTAATTTGCATAAAATTGGACCATCTCTCACACTATGGGACATGCGCACTTGATATGGTCCTCCAGAGAAAGCTGGATTCTTCTTCCTTAACTACCTGCCACAAGCTAATCTAATGCAAGAAAACTATCTAATCCTAAAATAACATTCCAAGGGATCAAGGAGAGAGAGAAATGCATGAAAACAAATCCTACACTAAAGCAGTGATACACAAGAAAAGGAAGTTGCTGATCACAAAGTTTTCCATTTGCCTGAAAAGTATAGAGTAAAATGAGCATACTATAGAGGATGTGATAACAGTTTTTGACATTCACAGACCATAGATGCAGTTCACACAGGTCAATACTTCCATACCCATGCATACATGAGCTCTGAAAACCTGTAATAGAGTATAAGAGATATGACACAATATACCCTGTAATGAAGTTTGAAAGGCAAGAAGAAGACAAGAAAACAAGACACAGTAGGATGGACAGGATGTATCACGATAACATTTGTATCTATTGCTTCATTAATATCACACAGTACATCCAATCTAGTTGGATAGAGGTAAGAAAATGCCATTACAAATCACCATGAGAGGAGTCCAATTACAAGGGCCTACATCATGTTGTCTTCACAAGAGAAGAAAGAGGGAGGTGGGCAAGAGTTTTGATACCCAAAACTGACCAACTCTCTTTACAAAATGAGCCCAACACTCCAATTTATAGATTTCTAAGAATGAGAGAGAGAGAAGGGGAAAATGAGAATCCTAAAATATGTCCTTCAACCACCCCACAAGATGTAGTAAATGAACCTGAAATGATGTTATGGGTTGCTACTGACAAAACCCATGCCTCCATGTGTATCTCCATGACTTGTAGCAGTGAGAAATGTCAGCACATAATGCATCTATGGTGGTAGGTGAGAAGCCTGACAACCTACTAGAATGAAAGACTATAGTTTTGAACTTTTGAAGAACGTTGGTCTCACCCCAATAATCATTGAATATTTAGTCAAAATATAGGGCCATCATAAGGTCTTAGTTTTTGTGCATTGGTCTCAGGAACTCACAATGATTCTAAAAGATACAAGCATTTTTTGCATTTTCGTTGAGAAATGCAAAAGTTCATGGCCTTCGTTGAGTTGACCTTCCGCCAACTATTTTGGGTCTAGCTTTGGGTATTGGGTCTGTCATGTGTAAGGATCCACGTGGAATCCCCATTTACTTTACTAGATATGAATATGTCTTCCTTTTAGGGTCTTGGGAATGTGATATATCCACCACTCATGGCAAAATTAATGAACATGTTGCAATTTTTTCTCATTGGGTAGGTAAAGGGCCCCACTATATATAATGTTGAAAATCGGATCTGAGTGGGATCTTTGTAGTTATGCTCCGTTTGGAAACCTTTGGGAGGGTCCAAGACATTGAATCCCCTCCTTTGCGAGCGGGCATATCAACTATTTGACGGGTGGACACTTGGCATCCTCCACAAGCTTGCTCTGCTTTGTGTGAGTTTAGGTCAAAAACCCCCACTTTATCTGCAACTACACTTAGACCCACTTTGCAAACTAGGTGAGGGCTAGCATATTTTTGGGGAACTACGTGTCCCTCTCGTAGCACTGTTGACCAGATACGTTGATGAGGCATGTTGACCGCCGCTTCTGCTAACAACTGATTCTTCCTTCCTATCAGTTATTTCTGGCCATTTTGAGGTCCTAGCATGTCCCACGTGTACCTATGCAGTTTGGGCCAAAAATACCTAACTTTTCTGAAGTTCCACTGATGTAAATTGGTGGATTTTGGCTTCTATCGGAGCTCACATGTACCATATGTCTCTAATTGTCAACATGGACCACATGGGATAAAAACTTTCTGAATTATTCGCACCCTTTACAAATCTTGCACTTATTTCGGGACCTATGCGGGTCCTAGATGTGTACCTTTGATGTCCTGCTGATGATGCACCTGGGAAATTTTGACCCAAATCTTTCCTAATGCTTCACTCTTTTTGCTATTTTAGGAAAATCGTAGTTTTTTGGGATCCCGAACATGTGGAGGGCCTACGTACTCATATGGGAACCTGCCTTTGGATTTCAAAAAGACCTTGAATTTATGCTGCAATCGGGCACAAGCTGAAGCTTCAATTCTTTGGTTTTCCCATACATTAAAATTTTCAACGGTCGGTGTAAACTTTATCAGGCTCTAGACGGGGAAGTTAAAGAGGAGCCAAAGGAACCCCCAATACCTGATTTTTGGGCTCGAACCATTTCTTCTTGCTTATATCTTAAGAAATCATGTAAGTTATCCAATTCACCTTCAGGAGTGAATTTGGAAATCCCTAGTGATCTTCAAGAGCACAAGCTATACAAGAACCTGGAGAAGGTGTGCTGAGCTTTTCACATGTTATAGGTATCCATAGTTGGGTCACTTTATTTCCAGTCGAAGGTCACTCACAGGCTCTGATCCTTCCAACCCTTAGAGCTATTTAATTGATTGGCTAGTTCAAACCAATGTGGCACAATAGGGTGCACGTAGATGTGCATGAGGATTAGACAAGCTACGTATATGAGGTTTTTTTAGGAATGTATCTCGTAGATTCAGGGTCCGCATCACTTCCCTTCAGTGGAAAGGGAAGAGAGTTTGTACTGGCTCAAGATAGATGTGAGAAAGGCCTTCATGGACACTGAGAGGAATACCTGTGAAAGACTGCACCTATTCTAGCAGGGTGTCAATATCCAACTCAGGAAGGGTGATTCTATGGTAGAAAGCTCAGATGGCTTCTTTAGAATAGGAAGAACTAGGAGGTGTATTCAATGTAGGATGGTCATGTAGTAGCTTTTGGATGTCGTGGACAGAACTACAAGGCATGGATGAGTGCTCAACTATCCAACTACATGACCTATGAAGCTGTGCTAACAGTTGTGCATGCCTTTAGTGTGATGGCAACATTTACTTTTAGGTCAGGAGGTTTATTGTCAAGAATGAGAGTCAAATTGATTCTTCGACATATCTTCAGGACAGTACTAATCTAGAATGCTACAGTAAATTGTGTTAGGCATGGAGCTTCTTTGTCTAGTAGAATATGGAGATAGAGTTGATTGTGAGGGGAAGGAGATATGTGGTTGTGGATGATCCTTAGGAGTGGAGTTAGTGATAGTTGGATCTGGGAGACCCATCTCAATTTGCACCATATCTACTATGTAGTTGAAGTGGTGTGCATTACAATAGCTTCCATAGGACATACTTCTATCACTGTTCAGTGGCTAGAGTCAGAGGATCAAGTCTCAAAGACCCGTAACTTGAAGACCACCCCATTATTTAGGAGATTTTCAAATGTTTTAGCTAGATGGGATTCTTAGACAAAGGGGTCATATTTACATACCACATGAGATAGTAGTTTTGAGACACAATATGGTTTGAGTAGAGGCTCATATGTGCACCCTATTCAGCCCATGCAGGGGTGAAGAAGATGATGACACTTGAGCTATGTGAGCTCAAGTTACAGTTAGAGGTCCTTATTTAGAAAGGCCTAATCTATCCTAGTGTATCTCGTTGGGGTGCACAAGTGATCTTTGTGAAGAAAAAGGATGGGTCTTTGTGTTTGTGTGTGGACGATAGAAAACTGAACAAAGTAACAATCAAGAATTATTACCCCCTTCCTCACATAGTTAATTTATTTTATTAGATGAAGAGGCCTACCGTATTTTATAAGATAGATATTAAGTCAAGATACCATCATCTGAGGATAGTGGAGGTAGATATCCAAAAGAAAACTTTCCAAACAAGATATGAAAATTATGAGTTCAAATTGGTGCCTTTTGATGTGACAAACACCCCTTTAATATTCATGAGTTTGATGAATGGGGTGTGTCATCTCTAAATCACATCACCCTTTGGTTTGCACAAGTGTGTGTTCTTAAACTCACATTGTGATTGGATAATATGGGTAGTATCTCTAAGTTGTGGGACTTACTACTGGAGATAGACATTAAGAGAGTTGGTTTTTGCTAATAAACTACCTACCATAATCTAATTTAATGTAGGAAAAACTATCCTATCCTAATCTAACCTTCCAAGGGTCTAGGGAGAGAGAGTTCACCTATTGGTACCCAATTTGATTCTCCCTTAGAAGTTAAGTAGTATCACAGGTTTGGTAGGAAGCTTAGAGACAAGTAGAGCATGCAGCCGAGGATGAAATGCAACTTACTCTTTGTCACTCATATGTGGAGAAATGGGTAGCACCCTCAAGAAAATTTCACATATCCTCACTACTTTATGGTTGTGGCTTTCAGTCAGGGTGCGAGGACCCTTTCTGTAGCCTGTTGTTTGTGGAGGAGATGGAGACATCCTTCCTTGTGAAATTATTAATAATACCTTGAAGAAAATATGATCAATGCAACAAAACCTAACTGTCATGAGTTATCACTCAAGAAAATGGAGATATTTTCTAAGCAAGGTTCAGGCCACTAAAGACAATAAAAATATGATTGTTTTTTCATGTTTTGGTAGTAAAAATTATGCATTTGTATACACACATGACAAACAGGGGTGGTATGGGTATGATTGGTTGTTTTTAAATGAATTTTTTGTGGGAGGTGAGGTAGAAATGGAATTGATTCACCAGATTCTTGAGAAATTTTACAAAAATGTAGATCTTGAACAATAGAATGCTTCAGGATAGATAGGATGTTCCTTTTACTAGAATATGTGCTATAATGGAGTCCTAGATCAGCACTTTTCAAACAAAATTCAAGGATCCAAACTGAAGGCTGAAATTAGAAAACTTAACTAAACTCTATCAACCTCTATTTCATCATGCCTAAGATACCCTCAAAGGATAACAAACAATATTATAGTCATGCTAGGAGTCACAGTGATTTGAAATTTGTTTATTTCACTAACAAATGAAATCTCTTCTGATAATTGAAATTACAATTTCCACCAAACTATCACAAGGATAAGATCTCGTGTGATTCACAAAGATTTCAATGTAAGATTACAACAAGAATAAGAAAACTACTTCCAGAGATTCAGAAATGAAGCAAACACAAATTTTTCCCAAAAATAACACAAATTAACTCAAGTTTGATTAAATTTATCAGCAGGGGAAAGTTTCTAGAACAATCTCAGAGCTTTTCAATGGCTGTACACTCGCAACCACCTTGAAATAATCAAATTTAACACAAAGGAGATAAACAAGTTTCTTCATATGCTTTCTCAGAAAATGACGTTCGAGCAAGCTTTTCTCTTAGAAAAATCAGACCCGACCTCTGACACTCCAACCATTTACACAATAAATTTGTGTAATTTATATTATTATTTACAACAGAGTTTCCCCCCAAAAAATCCAAACATTGAGTGTACCAATGCTCGCCATGATCTCAATCGCAATTCCCAGAATCAAATTTTAAAAAAGTTGTCAGGTGCTCAAAGGGTGGATATCTTCAAACATGTCCTACATTCAACTCCTTCTTTTGGTAGATCACTTTTCCCTCTACTCACCAACCACTTCTGCTGCTAATCTGTCAAATATGGTTCTTTGCGTGCCCGGGAAGAAAAAATGGAAGATCAAATTGAGCCCAGAGGTCATATCTCATCTTAATGATAAAATACATCCCCAAATTTTCCTCACCAAACCACGATATCAATAGGTTTTTCACATGACAAGGAAAGAAAATTAGGGTCAAATCCGACAGACAAATTGCATATTTAATCGTGAGAGATGTTTACAGACCTTCCCCACCAAACCAAGATACCAGATTGATGTTCCTCTTCATTTGGCGTGTAGGAGACTCCAAGAAATGATAAAAAACCATAAGAATATGTGTCCCTAGGAGCTTTGGAGAAAAATAGTGGAAAATTAGATACATACGGATAATTATCGTTGATATTTCTATTTTGAATTTGGACTGTCCATGTGGGAGATCCAATTTAAAGTGGGCTTGTGGGTTTCTTTTTTCCTTTTACAAATTTTTGTTAAAATGTAATTTTTTCACCTTTTGCTCTGCACCTCCGTCCTTGAGAAATGAGCCTGACACGTGTCCTAAAGTGGAACCCAAATGAACTGTGGCTAAATTATTCTATTTCACCTCCATTTTGGAAAAGGGAAATTTCTACAAGTTTCCCCCATAGCTCCACCCTTTCGCTTTTAGCTTCTGACATGGGTCCCAGTGGAAACATGCTTCATTTTATAGTTTTATCTCTTTTCTCCACAAAACGAAAATTTTCCAAATTTCCCTCGAAAGTCCGCACCTCTTCCATTGACCTACTCATCAAATTTTGACCTATCCTTTGTCAGACCTACAGGCCATTTTTACGTTTTAATCCTTTTGATGAAAAGAGGCAAAAAAAACCAAGTTGCCTCTAATGGTCCACTTCCCCGCCCCTTTGAATTTTCAAATCCATCCTTGACCTCCATCTTGTCAAGTTTGCAGGCCATTTTGATATTTTAATCCTTAAGAGGAAAAATTCCAAGTTTCCCTCGATGGTCCACTTCACCACCTTTTTACTTTTAAAACTACCACGGGTCATAATGGTGTATCTTGCGATGGTCCGCAAAAGTTGATACCCTGAATTTTTCCTGGCTCAGAAAAAATTGTTTAAAGGCTTAAAGCTCAATGGAAGGTGCCATGTGTTAGGGTCTGAGGCAATCTCCTTTGGCTATTGAAAATCCCAAGTAAAATGCAAAGTGAGATGAGGCCTCCGATTGTCCTCCTAGTGCTTCTTTAAAATAAAATTCAAGGGTCGGTCCTCAAATAAGCGCGGTCCCTCCACGTGTGCCGGGCCTCTCAAAACCTTTTGAAAAAAGACTGAGTATGGGAAGACCCGGCAGAAGCCTCCACATGTCTTCATGGTGTAATTTAAAAATAGTGTCCAAGAGTGGAGACCCTGGATGAGCATCGGCTCACCACGTGTACCTGTCCTGCCAAAACTAGATGAGCTACATGAAAAAAATTTCTAATTCCGGGAAAAGGAGTGGAAACCTCCACGTGTCCCCTCGGTGCAACTCTAAAGCCAAACAAAAAGGTGATTCTTCAAATGAGCGTCATTCCTTCACATAGACAAGTTTTTGGTTAAAAATTTCCATAAAGTTTAAGAGTGCCCCGTCGAGTTGCATCAAATAAAAAATTAACACGTATACACCTTTGAGGTGAAAATAAGAAATTTTCCCCACACTTAATTTTTTCTTGAATCAGAACCTTACAGGGCCATGGGGTGAGTTATTTTTTTTTTCCAAAGTAGCCAAAAAGAAAAATTTCAAAAAAAAAAACCCACCGTGCACCATCAAATTAGAAGAAGCCATGTAAGTACCAAAAGAACCCATCCGAATTGAGCGGTGCTACATGACCAAATTTTTCTTTGCACCAAAAAAGCATAAAGAGACAAGTTAAAACATTTTCCCATCATCACCTGACCAACCAAAAGAAGCCACGTGACCTCCGAATGCTGAGGAATAATGTTGACAGGAAAAGACATCCCCCAGACCATCAAAAACACAAAAATTCATGGTTCATTCCCAGAATTTGATTTTTCACTAAGGATGATTTTTTTTGAAACAAAACAAAGTGAATCATGGTTCCACGCATCTTTCAACCATGGATTTGGATTTCCAAAGGCACACAAATATAAATTGATCATTCTTGAGCTTCCATGGTTGGGGAAAATAGGTAAAATGGTAGAGCCCATGGATTTTGAAGAAATTATGGAAAAAATAGGGCAAACTCGAAGATTCCTTCAAATAAGGGCATGACAATGGATTATGTAAACAATTCGAGGCATTCAAATGGAGGTAATAGCCTTAGAACATCCACATCAAGATATAAAACATTTCATAACTCTCAAATAAGTGGAATATTAGGGAAAAATGGTGTGAGATCAAAATGAGCACCAACATCGGATTTGACTCGGGGATGGGCACTCCCTACAAGTGACATTAGAACAACTAGCAGAACAAGTTCCAAGAATAGACCATTGAGTAACAGATTCAAAGAAAAAGCTAGCATAGTGGAACAATCACAACCATCCTCCAAATACCAAACTGAGAAACCAGCAAAACCAAGCCACCGAGGACCAAAACGAGCAAAAACACAAAAGACATAAAGTAACCAACAAGTTGTATACTATACAATTGATATTGACCTTGATTCTAGGGAATGAATCCAAGAAAGGCTTCAAGTGCCTACCATTAACAGGTAATTTGAGCAATTCATCATCCAAATCTTTCAAGAAAAATGTATTCTCACCAATCTGAATGTCAATGGAGTAAGGGCCCATCCACAGTGCATCAAATTTACCATGCTTTCCCTTCTCTTCATGTCTACTATCCCACAATAGCACAAGATCTCCAATATTGAAAGCTCTAGGAGTGACCTTCTTGTGAAACAACTTCTTCAATTTTTCTTTGAACTTCACATGCCTTTGGTGAGATGCTCTCCTTTCTTCATCAAGTTCAAAAATCAAGTTAATGTTAGCCTCATATGGATTAACTTCTTGATCTTCCAGTTGTTCAATGAAATGATATGACAATAGTTGCATATGCAGGGGAAGCAGAGCTTGAGTGCCATACACCAATTCAAATGGAATTTTCCCAGTGGATCTTTCAACAATAATTCTATTTGCCCAAACAGTGAACTTCTTTTGTTCACCCCATTTTCTTTTGTTCAGCTCCAACTTTCTTCTGATAATCTTCATCAAATTTTTATTACTGGAATCATCTTGTCTATTTCCTTGGGGATTGTAATTAGAGGCATATGTCAAACTAATCCCATATTCTTTACGTATTGCCACCAAAGGTTTAGCTCATAATATCATGGCATTGTTAACAACAATTTTAACTGGCACCCCAAACCTGCAGATGATATGGTTCAACATAAAATACATGACAATTTGGTGTGTTTCTCTTTTGGTGGGGATTACCTCCACCCACTTGGTGAAGTAATTAGTGGCTATAAGAATTCACTTATGGCCAGAAATTTAAGGGTCTAAAATCTCTCCAATGAAATCCATTCCCCATTGCTTGAATGGGGCTTCAATTGATACAGGGTGCAAAGGTAGGGAGCTAGAAACTTCTAGTCTTCCAGAGAAGTGCTGATAATTCTCACATCTTCTAACCAAAAGAGATTTATCTTTGAAGAGATTTGGCCACCAATAACCAGCCCTCAAGTTCTTGTGTGTTGTGACTCTTCCAGGAAAATTCCCCACAGAAACTCCTCCATGAAGATCAAAAACTATCTTGGGGGCTTAATCTTTAGTAATATACCTTAAGAGAACTTCCTTGGGGTTCTTCCAAGCTAACCCATAATCTGTAATGACATATTTCAGGGAAGCCAACTTAAGAGCTCTTTTTTGGTTCTTGCTCAAATGCTCATGGCAGTATAGATGTCTGAGATAAAAAAATTACATCTTTGTACCACTTAAAAATCATCAGTTTTTTAAAAACATCTACCCTTCCTTCTTCCACCTCATTTACCTCAATAGTTTGCTAGTTGCTCTTAGCCATAAGCTTAGCCAAGCCCAAACCTCTCACTAGATTCATGGTTTAGATATCCATGTCATATTCTTGCAACTTGTTCACCCATCTGCATCTTTTTCTTGAGACTTCCATCTCTGATAAGATGTCTTTGACCATAGTGTGGGGAACATAAGCAACAATTTTAGAGCTCAAAATGTAAGGCCTGAAAACCTGTGTTTCTTTTACCAAGGTAAATGCTTGTTTCTCCATAATAGTGTATTTTAGCTTGGCCCCATGCAATGCCTTACTAAAAAATGCAATTGGCCTGTAAGCCCCTTAATCATCTTTCTGCAGCAAAACAGATGCAATAGTGTTCTTTGAAGATAAAGAAAACACTTGGAAAGGCTTCTTATAATCTAGAGCTGCTAAAACAGGGGAATGCTTTAATGCCTCCTTGATGCTATTGAAAGCTTGAATGGCATCCTCTTTCCATTAGATGGCCTGGTGCTTCTTCACCATGCAAGTGATTGGAATGGTCAACTCAACAAAGTTTGATATGAATCTCCTGATAAAGTTTATCTTCCCAAAGAAGGAATGAACCCCCTTATTGGTTCTTAGAATTGGGACCTTGCTAATGGCCTCTACTCTTTCTGGATCAATCATTACCCCTTCTTGTGACATAATGTGACCAAGCAATTTTTCCTTCTATACTTCGAAATGGAACTTCTTTGGATTGAGTGAAATGCGATATTCTCTACATCTTATCAACATTTTCTCCAAGTGCTGAAAATGATCACCTCTCTTTCTGGAAAACATAGTTACATCATCTTGGTAGACAACAATAAAATCATTGATGTAACCAGAAAAAGAAACATCCATTTCTCTCTGAAAGGTTGATCCAACATTCATCAGTCCAAAGGGCATCCTCACATATACATATGTTCCCCAAGGGGTGGTAAAGGTTGTCTAATTATTTTTTATTCCTTTACAACAACTTGGTTATAACCAGGGAAGCCGCTAAGGGTAGATAGTAGCTTAGAACTAGTCAGTAACTGCAACATGTTTGGTAAAGGATAATTATCCTTCATTGATGCTATATTCATATATTTGAAGTCCACACACAACCTGATGTCACCATTTTTCTTTCTGATAGCTACTAGGTTTGTAACCCAAGAAGAATACCTTGTAGGCTGAATAATCCCTCTGTCCCTAAGTTTCTTCAATTCCTCTTGCATTTTAAGAGATAGGAGTAGATTGACTGAACTCTATTTCTACCTGAATGGTTTTGCATTAGATTCCAAGGGAATCTCATGTTGAAACAGATCCTCTCTGTATGCCTTTAATTCAAAATAAGTACAAGTCATGCAATCTTGATATTTTTTCAGCAATTGGACATAAGACTATTTTTCCTCCTTGCTGAGATTGCTTCATAACTAGATCTTCCTTGGTTTCTCCTTTGTGCCAAGGTCATGCTCATCAATATCCCTTGAGGCTCCTATGCATATGTGAATAATGTGATCAGCATTATCAAAGTTGGATTCAATAGTAACCAGCCCTCTCGGAATGGTATTAGTCTTTAGTTGGATGATGCCTTTTCCGAAAAAGGTTTCTCTACCCTCTGCTACACACACCATTGGCTCCTAATCAATATTTTGATCAGCAAAGTCCCCTTTGTTCTATAGAAATCTTCTTAACTAAGCATCATCATAGAAAACTTGTCAATGTTTAATGTTGTCAAGTATAGATGGCCTAGTTAAGACCTCAACAACATATTCACAATATGGGGATACTACACAATTATCAAACCAAGATCCCAATACTGTAATTTTTTCTGCAAAATCATTGAACCTCCTCTCACGATGGACAATATTTAATGAATCAATCATGTCAATGAAATCCTAAGCTGCATGCTTGTATTGTTTCATTTTCTGATTTTTTATGGCATAAAGTTTTCTGACTTGCTTTATAATTAATTATGAATCTCCTCTGACAATTATGTCTTTAACACCATATTTCCAAGCAATCCTCATACCTAACAATAGTGCCTCATAGTCATCAATGTTATTAGTGCACTCAAAGTTGAGTTTGAAGGAAAAGACAAACTCTTCCTAGCCTAGAGAGATCAGAAAAATACCAGCACCATTTCCAAAGTTGGAGCAAGATCCATCAAACAATAAGGTCCAAGGAGATCCTGTCTTCTCAAGACACTTGCATTTTTCAATCTTGTGCTATTTTCCATCAGCAAATCCTAAAAATTTATCAACATCAACACTTGTGTACAATACTTCATAAGATGCATTTTTGGGATCTTCAGTAAGGTGCAACATATTGTTTTCTCCATACAACCTGACAAGGCTTCCCTCAAATGTGATGGTATTAGAGGACATGACCATTTCAACACTCCCACAAAAACTTGTAACCCATTTTCTAGATAATAACATACCCCACTTGGCTAGGCAATCAACAATAATAACATCAAGCATCAAGTTTTTACATAGGTAAGTTGCAAGTTACACCACCATACCTTTCACACATCCCATCACTGGACCTTCTCTAGAGTCCATAGTAGTACACTTCCCATATGATTTTTTTACTGTGATATCCATCTCATTCATGACTTCTAGAGGCATAACATTGTATGATGCTCCTGAGTCAAACATACAGTTGTGTAGAAATATTTCTTTAATGATCAAAGTGGTGAAGAAGGGATCCACATTTAGCTGAGACTCCACCAAGGATGTCTCCAAATAATCCTCAGGTGGTTCACCTTGTTCCTTTAACACTGGTGGTGTCTCTAACTCTTCAATGACTAGTGGATTCTCCACAATGTTTATATTTCTATCTTGGGAAATATTCTCCTCTTTCGGCCCCAAATACTCAAAACCCCTTTTTGTGTGCTCACGAATCCTAAGCAACTCAATAATTAGAATTGAGATCTTGATCTGACTCAAGACTTTCACAATATCATAAGGGACCAAATTTGCGAAAGCAATATTGGAAGGAAGGTCGATATACTCATTAGATGGGACAAGATTATTGACATCTTGGGCATGAGGAGGGGTATGAGTTTTGTTTGGGACAGGAAGGCCCTTGGAAGATGCATCTTTCTTAGGAGTCTCTGTAGGAATATTTAAAAGCAATGGATTTTTTGGCTTAGTCTGAGGACCTATCCCTTTGACAACCCTACTTCTTGTGTTATGCTTCTTCTCTTCGGAAACAACAACGTTCATAACCAACTGCATGTCCTCCATCATACTTATTTATTATTAAAGCTATTAAATATTCAGAGTCATTATTGGGCAGTTGAAAATATTACACAGTATATACTTCTAAAGTATGAGAGGGAGGAAGAATAGGTACCTGAAGAATGCAATCCCAAAAATAAGCAACAGTTCTAGGACTTATTACCTTAGTTAAGGTTTCTCCTTATTGTGAGATTACATAACACTCCATCATGCATGCATCATCATAAGATCCTTCTTCTTCTTGTTGATATTCCTCAATGGGAGCATGGAGCATAAAACATTTGTCTTCTCCACAACAACAACTGTGGCAGCTAAAGGATCAGGTGCCATTCTATTTTCCCTGACTTGGGACTATTTATTTCAAAATCCAACAGGTCCCTTGCCTCTGTCATCAGATCTCTAATCATTTCTATGATGATTTGTAAACCTGTCTTGGCCTTGTTGCTTCTGCTGACCTTGTGAACTCTGCCCAATTCCTTTTTCTTCTCAGGCTAATTTGTATGATATTACTTTGACAGTCCTTGCCAAAGTTTTCACAACTTCCTCCAAATCAGCAACCTTACTTGTTTGAGGCTTTTCCTGATTAATTAGTTTTACACCCTCCCTTTTTGGAGGCTTTCCCATTTCCTTGATGTTGTTCTCAATTTTTAGATCCATGGTGACGTCCTGGCTCAAATTAGTAGGGTTTTTATCCCTCAAGTAGTAAGCATATTTTTTATCAAATGCATATGAATATTTGATCAAACATGATTCATCACATGGCCTTAAGCTAATAGGCAATATCCTCAAGTTCTTGTTAAACCATGTTTTGAAATGATGTAATGACTCATTAGGATTCTTCTTGATGTTTTCAAATTCTGACAGAAGAAATATAGGATCAGTTATGTCACCATACTACAATCTAAAAACATTATTCATCTCGGTCCAGGAATCAATGGAATTATCTACCAAAGCTTTTTACCACTTCTTGACATCTTCCTCCAAAGTATGTATAAAAAATTTGATATATACATATTCATGTTCAATCTCAAATTCTTCCATCATATTGATAAAAATATTTAAATGTTGATCACTAGTTATAGTGTTGTTTCCTTAGAACTATGGTAATTTGTTTCTTACATCCTATGGAACTACATTTGGATAACCAGCCATCCCTATAAAATTTATAGAACCAAAGGTGTTTAAAACAAAAGGAGGTCTGGGTGGAGGCTGGGCCATGTTGTTTTGAGGAGGTGACCTTGGAGGGGAGAAAAATTGATAAGGGGAAGAGGGTCTTCAAAACACAGGAGTATAAATTTCAAAATGGATATTCCCTAAAGGCCTTGTTTCTTGGAAAACCCTATCAACTTTTGAAAAGATAGGGATAGAATGAGAAGAAATTTTTTCAAAATCAAATGAAGGCCCCTCTCTAGTTGGAGAATTCAGTTCCACAAAGAGGCTACCTAATTTATAATAACTTGAATTGTAGTCTTCAATGATAGGCCAATCACTTTCATCAACGGAGATCCCTTTTCTTGTCTGTTGATCTCCAATAACTCTCCAGGTTTTTCTTCCTTCTGAATTTATTTTTCCATTCTTTGGAAAGAATGTCATAGTGGGATCCCTAGCAAAGAAAGATCTTCTTCCTTCCATATTTACAAAGATTAGTAACAAATCTCACTTGATAGAGGTTAAGACACTAGTACTCATTAAGAATTATATCAACAGGGAGTTGCCACTAAGGATTTCTACCTTAGTTGTGAAAATACACTAAAATATGATTTTTCAAATGTCTGTCAATACTAGAAACTAGAAATCAGATGATCTGATTTTTCTTTACCAGATTTATCAATGAAGGCTAGTCCACTAGGTGCAGAAACTCAAAGAATTTCAAATAGCACTTGCAACTTTGAAATACTTCTTACAACGCTGAACATAATTAGATGTTTGAAAAATTGTATTAGCACTTAGAGCATATAAGAAGTGTTTACTAGGGTCTGAATATGAAATGTAACCACTATCTCCCTGACAACGGTGCCAATTGGGTGTTAGTACCCAAATTGATTATCAGTCAAAAGATGTGCAACATCATAGGTTTGGTAGGAAGCTTAGAGACAAGCCGAGCATGTAGTGTGTCATTTTGCAGCCAGGGATGAAATGCAACTTGCTATTTGTCACTCAAATGTGGAGAAATGGGTAGCACCCTCAAGAGGTTTTGACCTATCCTCACTACTTTATGGTTGTGCCTTTCAACTAGGCTGAGAGGACCCTTTTTGTACCCATTTGTTTGTGTAGGATATGGAGATATCCTTCCTTGTAAAATTATTAAGAATACCTTGAAGAAAATATGATCAATGCAATAGAACCTAACTCTCACGAGTTGTCACTCTAGATAATGGAGATATTTTCTAAGCAAGGTTCAGGCCATTAAATACAATGAAAACCTGATTGTTTCTACATGTTTTAGTAGTAAAAATTATGCATTTGTATACACACATGACAAACAGGGGTGGTATGGGTATGATTGGTTGTTTTTAAATGAATTTTTTTGTGGGAGGTGAGGCAGAAATGAACTTGATTCACTAGATTATTTAGAAATTTTACAAAAATGGAGAACTTGAACAACATAATGCTTCGGGATAGCTAGGATGTTCCTTTAACCAAAATATGCACTTTAATGGAGGCCCAGATCAACACTTTTCACACAAACTTCAAGGATCCAAAATGAAGGCTCAAATTGGAATACTTAACTAAACACTATCAACCTGTATTTCATCATGCCTAAGAAACCCTCAAAGGATAACAAACAATCTGATGTGATGATAGGAGTCAGAGTGGTTTGAATTATTTTCGTTTCACTATCAAATTAAATCTCTTCTAATAAATGAAATTACAAATTCCACCAAACTATCACAAGAATAATATCTTTTGTGATTCACAAAGATTTCAATGTAAGATTGCAATGGGAACAAGAAAACTACTTGCAGACATTCAGAAATGAAGAAAACATAATTTTTTCTCAAAAATAACACAGATTAACTTAAGTTTGATTAAATTTATCAGCAGGGGAAAGTTTCTAGAACAATCTCAGATCTTTTCAATGGATGTACACTCACAACCACCTTGACATGATAAAATTTAACACAAAGGAGATAAACATGTTTAGTTAGATGGTTTCTTAGAAGGACAGGTTCTATCAATATGTTCTCTTAGACAAATCAGTCCCAACCTCTAACACTCTAACCATTTCCTTGATAAATTCATGCAATTTATAGAATTTTTTACAACTGAGTTTTCACCACAAAAATCAAAACATTGAGTGTACTAGTGCTCACCATGATCCCAATCGCAATTCTCAAAATCACTGTAAAACATTTTCAGGTGCTCATGGGGTAGATCTCTTCAAACATCTCCCGCATTCAAATCCTTTTGGTATAACACTTTTCCCTCTACTTGCCAACCACTTCCACCACTAATCTATCAAATCTAGTTCTTTGCGAGCCCAGGAAGAAAAAATGGAAGATCAGATTGAGCCCAGAGGTCAGATCTCATCTTAATGGTAAAAGATGTCCCCAGATTTTCCTCACCAAACCAAGATATTAACAGGTTTTTTGCATGCCACAGAAATACAAATAGGGTCGAATCTAATAGTTAGATTGCATATTTAATGGTGAGAGACATTTATAGACCTTCTCCACCAAACCAAGATACCAAATTAATGTTCTTTTTCATTTGAAATGTAGGAGACTCCAGGAAATGATAAAAAACCATAAAAATACGTGTCCACAGGAGCTTTGGGGAAAAATGGTGGAAAATCATATACATACACATATTTGTCATCGATATTTCTATTTTGAATTTAAACTGTCCACGTGGGAGATCCAATTTAAAGCGGGCCTATGGGTTCCTTTTTTCCTTTTATTAATTTATGGAAAAATATTAAATTTTCACCTTTTTCTCTGCACCTCTTCCCTTGAGAAATGAGCCTGACATGTGTCCTAAGGTGGGTCCCAAAAGAACCACGGCTAAATTCTGCTATTTCACCTCCTTTTTGGAAAAGGGAAATTTTTCCAAGTTTCCCCCACACCTACGCCCTTTGACTTTTAGCTTCTAACATGGGTGTTGATGAGGCCAGTATATGTCTGATTAATGTATAATAAATGATCTCGTCATACTCTCACTTTTTATTTGATCAATCAAATGGAATGTAGAACATATGATCCCACTTTTTAAGGAGTTTATAAAGGGACTTACAAACAAGTAAGTCTAGGGGAAATGATGAGGCCAGTATATGTCCGATTAATGTATAATATATTATCTCATCATACTCTCCTTTTGATTAAGTTTGATTGCATTGTGCAAATTTTAGTTGATATGGTATGATTCGGGATGTAATTGTCTGTCTTTTTATTGATTGTGATCCTATTGTTAAAAAACCTTAAATTCACAACATAGTGTGTTTTTAAATTCAATTTTTTAATAAAGTAGGTCTAATCAGTCGAGGAAATGAAGCAGGTGGCGTTCAATATTTTTTTCATAGCTTCTAATCCTACATAGCTTAGTTCTGGAACTTCCAAGCTAGTTTTGGAACTCCATCACATAGTCATCATTTAGTTCCAGAACTCCAGAATTTAGTTCTGGAATTTTTAGAATTAGTTTCGGAACTCCTGGTGACTGCTCTAGAACTCTCTTAGGTTTTGGTTCTTATCAATTTCCTATTGTTCTAGAACTTTTCTAAAGTTATTGAACTGATGGGAGTTATCTATTTTAAAACACATCCATAAATTTGACATCTACATTTATAAAGGATGAGAAGATTTCTGAACATAGATCCAGGAGGACTTATCCTACAGCTGTCGGATCAACCGCCATCCCACTTAACATCTATTCTGGGCAAGATTCAATTTCATCAGAATCATTGAGACAACTAGGATTGTAAAATGTATATAAATGCAGACCTGCATTAGATTAGATATAGAAGATTAGAGATATAGAACAGAGACGAGAAATAGACTAAGTATCTAGATCTAGTACGTTTTGTTATACTAAATTATTTCATCAATAAAATAGCCATTCTTATTTGAGAGAATTCTGAGTTGTTAAAATCTTGATTCAAAGAGGAGCAAGGGCCCACTCCCCCAAGGACTAGGATATTCATTTATTTGGTATTTATTTTTCTTGAGCAAGTAGCTTAGATCTGTTAATTTTGTATTTCTTTAGTTCTTTCAGTTAAATTCTCTTTCATACTTGTGCTTGTAGGTGTTTAGATAAATCTTTATATATTTCTTGCAATTGTTTTCAAGCATTTTAATCTGAGTGTTTACTTTCTAAAGCAAGTGTGTTTATTTTCCAACAGCAAGTGTGTTTTATTTTCTACAATTTTTCATAGTTTGATTTGAATAAGGTTTTAACAAGAAGTCCTTAAGACATTGAAGAGATTCCCCAAAAAATATATAAATAGTTACAGTTAACTACTAGATCGGTTAAAGTACTATTGTTTCATATAGCTTTGGACACACCCTTGGTTTGATATGACATCAACAAGAATTTGATTAAATTAAGATAATAATGACACCCATCATTTTTGGCACCATTTCCAGGGAACACCAGTTGGAATTTTCTAATTAAGTGTTAGCAAGAGAAAAAAAACATACATCTAGTAGTTAAAGAATCTTCCCTACTATATCACAAAATATATGAGTAGACTAAGAGACTCACAGGGTAGATTCCTTCAAAAAAAATCTTCAAAAGAATTCATAACATCTTCTAGTCAAAATAAGGAAATTGATCAAGAATTGGAGGAGCCACCATCCCCTGTCAGACAAGAAACAATTTTGCCATTTTTGGAATTCTTAGATCAGTCACCTGAAGGGAGTGGAACTTTTAGGAAAAGGCTTATCACCCAAGATCCATTAAGGGTATGTTTTGATTCTCAATCAAGTAGTCAACCTCCTACTTCTAATTTTTCACCTTCCCCAAAGCATACAACTTACCACATTGATTGGGAGGAAACTTTAGAAAATATTTTTGGAATGGCACAAGAAGATGAGGGAGTACCTGATAGGACATTTATTTATCCAATTCAATTAGGATATGATGACATATCAATCAAAAATATCTCACCTGCACATTTACCCACTTTTAGATGAATGTCATCTGAAGATCCTGACCAATTTCCATTTGAATTCAAGGTGCTCTGTTAGACCTATGATTATAAAATAAATAATAAAAAACTCAAGTTGTTTCCATCCACCTTGAAGGATGCAACAATGAGTTGGTGCAAGGTAATAACATCCAACTCTATTAGCACTTGGGAATAAATGGAGACTGCCTTCCTAGATAAATACCAGGATTATTGCAGAGGAAGAAATAGGAAGGAAGAGTTCTTCAAAATCAAGTAGGAAGAGGACAAAAAAATAGAAGACTATTTAGATAGATTCCTCTTTGTTAGTAAAAGATGCGTGGATTTGTGCTTATAGAAGAATTAAGTAAAACCATTTTTCTCAAAGGTTTGGATGACAAATCTAGAGAAGCCCTTAACTTAATAGGACAGGGAGATATTGATCAGATAAGAATGAATGGAATTAAAGAGATTTGTAGAAGCTATTCCAGAAGAAGAGGTGGAACTAGAAAAGGAAAATCAGTAAAAAGTCTGAATCCATATATGAAAAAACTAATGGATGAGTTGGAAAACTTTAAAACTGACATTTTAGTTCAATTAACCTCTACTATGGATGGATTACAAGCTAAAGTAAATCCCAAAACTAAACCATTGGCTATGTATTGTCCTAGATGCAGGAAGAAGTATGCATTAAGATATTGTCCTTAGGATAAAATAGAAATGTGTCTTATCTATGAATCTAAAGAACATGATATTGATGTTTGTTCTTTGCTTCCTGTCATTAAAAATCAACTTAAACAAACCAGTGCCACATCTACAAGTGAAGAATTAAATTTTGTTCAGACACAACCTAACCAAGGGCAGTTTGTGCTAAGATCAGTTCCTAATCCATGGATAATGCCATGAGTTACTCAGGTAGTACCACAAAATTGGGGACAACCAACTTGGAACTGTCAAGATTGGTCAAATCAAGCCTGGTATGCTCAGGGACATCAACAACCATGGGCTGGTCAAGGAAATCCTTATGCTTGGTCACAACCTAGATGGAATCCTAATTATTCCCAAGGAAGAACATATCCAAATCAGAATCAACAGGCCATCATGGGATCCATTGCAAAAAAAGTCACAAATTGAGAATGTTTTCCAAACACAAATACCAAGATAACCAGTAGCAAACCATAGAAACAAACAAACAATTCATCTTAATCGAATAGAACCTAAAAAATCAATTGATATACATGCTATGGATTGTAAGGATATTCAAACTAGATTAGGGAAATCATTAACAATCCACCCCTTATAATCACTGAAATGACAAAAGAAAATGAGAACACTAGTATTGTTGTTCCAAAAGAGGATATAGAAAGAAAAGAAAAGAAAAGGAGCCAGATAGCAACACTACTGAGACTCCATTTCCTAAGAGATTAAAAGAAGATATAGAAATCAAGGAGTTTTAATTAGCTCAGGAATTAAGGAAACTAAATATTGAAATACCACTGTTACAAGCAATTAAAGATATTCTAGAATTGGACAAATTGAACAAAATATTATGCATGAAAAATCCTAGAAGAAAGAGATAATTTCCCAAGACTATCAAAGTAGATGGGAAATTTGTCTATTTATTAGTAGGAAAACTATTACTTCCCAAATACAGAGATCGTGGAAGTCCTGGTATTTTTGTCTCTATAGGAAATAAGGATGTACATAATGTTTTGATAGATTTGGGAGCTATTATCAATGTAATGATAGTGATATCACTCTAAAAACATTACCATTAATAGGTATACAACCTACCAATACCATATTACAGGTGGCAGATCAATCTATATCAAAACCAGAAAGAATTATTGAAGACATGGTGATGATGGTAGAGTCATGGGAATATATAGTTAACTTTCTTATATTGCAGCAAAAAGGTAAAACATTTGGTTCCCCCATTGTTTTGGGCAGACCATGGTTAGCTATAGTTGTTGCTTTGATAAATTACAGGTCAGGTGATATGACAATCTCGAATGGTAAGAAATCTAAAAAAAATTCCTTATATCCTACCACACAACCTTTTACTGACAGTCATGAACAATTGTGTGTTGATTCTCCTAAAATTAATAAGAAAAATTTGTCTTCTTTGGCTATGATCACATTGTAGGATCATGTAAGAGAAGTAGAAGAGATGATTAATCCACAATTGGATGAGAACCTGTTGTTTACAGTGCAATCAGAAATAGTTCCAGAACCCGTGAACTTAGTTCCAGAACTAGTGAACTTAGTTCTGAAACATACGGCTATAGTTCTGGAACCACAACAACAACAAATATTTTTGATGGAAAATTATATCACTCTGAAGGAATAAGATTTATCGTGGGGAGAGGATTAATTGGTAGCTTCAGTTTCAAGTACATCAGGAAGTGGTGAAGAATTTCTAAAAAGTAGCTGTGACGAGGAATTTTGCCTGGAAAGAGATAAGTATTATAATTCTCATTACTGTCCCTTTTCCAGTATTTTGTCTCAAGGAACTTTTGGAGATGTTGCTACATACCATATGTTGTTACCACATGCATTTCCATTAAATAATTTAATGAAACCCTTTCCACAAATTATTTCATCACATATCAAAACCAAGCATGTTGAAATTCAACCAGGAAAAACTTTAAACATCAATATCTGGTTGAAAGAGGATGAAGAAACTAAATTGTTTGATGTTATACAAAATCATACTAAATCTTTTTCTTGGGATTAAAAACATATGAAGGGGATTCATCCAAGTATTTACACTCATGACATCTATACTGAAGACACTAAACTAGTTAGGTAGTCTTAAAGAAGGATTAACCTAGCTTTAAGGGATATAGTCAGACAAGAAATTGAAAAACTATTACCCGTAGGTTTCATCTACCCTATCTCAGATAGTCAGTGGGTATCTCCTCTTGTAATTGTTCCCAAAAATAATGGAATATGGAGAATATGTGTTTACTATAGGGAACCAAACAAAGCCACAGTGAGAGATTATTTTCCCTTACCATTCATAGATCAAGTCCTAGATAACCTTTCATGTAAATAGTACTTTTATTTCTTCGATGGCTTTAGTGGGTATAATCAGATCAGAGTTGTTACTGAGGATCAGGAGAAAACTACATTTACATGTCCATGGGGAACCTTTTCTATAGAGTGCTACCATTCGGTTCATGCAATGCCCCTGAAACTTTCCAGAGTGTTGTACTTGCAATCTTTGTTGATCTAACAAATGATTGTGTTGAAGTATATATGGATGACTTCATTGTACATGGAGATACATTTCAAAATGCTTTGATAAATCTGTATAGAGTGTTAACAAGATGTGAACAACACAACTTGTCTCTTAGTGATGAAAAATGTTTGATGATGGTAAATGAGGGAATTGTATTAGGACACCATATTTCACAAAAAGGAATTCAGGTGGATCAAAACAAAATTAGGATCATTTCACATTTACCTATCCCTCAGACTCCCATAGATATCAAATCATTTCTAGAAACATGTTGGGTACTATATATGCTTTATAAAATATTTCAGTAAAATAGCTGCCCCCATGTTTAATTTACTAACCAAGGACTATGAATTTCTTTGGGATGAAAAGTGCCAGCATGCTTTTGAATAAATTAAAAACAAATGAATCAGTGACCCAATATTGAGAGGTCCTAATTGGGAAAATCCATTTCATATCCAGATAGATGCCTCAAATTATTCCATTGGTGTAGAATTGGGACAAAAATATGAAGAAGGAAATATGTATGCCATTTACTATCTTAGCAAGAATCTTACTCCCACTTAAAAGAATTACACCACCACTGAAAAAGAATTTCTTGCTATAATTTATGCAATCAATACATTTAGACATTATATTATAGGATACAATATATCTGTACATAGATCATTCAACAATTAAGTATTTAATGAACAAACCAGTGGTTGGAGGTAGAGTCATTAGATGGTTATTAATTTTGCAAGAATTTTATATTACCATTGTGGGCAATCTAGGTAAATCTAATGTGGTAGCTGATTTTCTGTCAAGACTAACCACCACAGGGGAAGAAGATCCAGTCAAGGATAACTTTCCAGATGAACAACTATTTGCAATCTCAGCAAGTACATCATGGTTTGCTGATATTTAAAATTGTCTTGCAACAGGGAAGTTTCCTCCTTCTTTCACTAAGAAACAAATGAAGAAGTTAATTAAAAGCAGTGCAGAATTCAAATGGTTAAATGGATTTCTATTTAAGTGTGACCCTGATTTTGTCTTACGCAGGTGTGTAATAGAGGATGAAATCACATCCTCATAGCATGTCATGATGAACCAAGTTGAGGACACTATTCAGTAAAAAGAACAGCTCATAAGATACTTGGCACTGGGTATTATTGGCCATCTCTATACAAGGGTGTGAAAAGATATATCAAGAGGTGCGATCCTTGTAAAAGGATGGGACAACCAACTTTCACCAATGAAATGCCTCTTTAGCCTCATGTTTTGGTTGAACCATTTGAGAGATGGGGATTAGATTTTGTTGGTCCCTTTAATCCTCTTTCACAAGGGAAGGTATATATTCTTGTATGTACTGACTATGTGAAAAAATGGGTAGAACTGCAAGCATTGATAAATGCCATTGAGGAAGCAGTTGTTGATTTCCTTTGGAATAGAATTATGATCAAGTTTGGAGCACGAAGGAGAATAGTTTCAGATTAGGGACCAAAATTCATGTATAATATGATCCAAGCTTTCACAAGGTATTATCAAATCAATCATAGGAAGTCATCTCCTTACCATCCATAGTCAAATGGATAAGCTGAAGTAACAAACAAAGAATTGGAGAACATCCTTACTAAAATGGTTGAAGATGGGAGAAAGGATTGGGTAAAGAGACTACCTGAAGTTGTCTGGGCATATAATACAACTTGGAAAACTACAACAGGGTTTTCACCATATGAATTAATCTATGGGAAAAATCCCTTGTTGCCTATAGAATTTGAACTTCAGACATTGAGGATAGCAGTGAAGGTGGGAATTGAATTAAAGTCAGCATAAAAAGAAAAAATCCTTCAACTCAATGATTTGGATGAATTAAGGATGGAAGCACTTAATACACAGAGATGATTTAAGAGCAAAGAAGCAATGGTAAGACATACATATCAAGAAAAGACAATTCAAAGTAGGAGAATGGGCATTACTGTTTGACTCTATGTACCAATAGGTCAAGGGAAAATTGAGAACTAGATGGTTGGGACCTTATTAGATTGATCAGATTTTTGAAAATGGTTCTATTCAGTTACTTCCCATTGATGGCAGCAGCAGAACACTCTTGGTCAATGGACATAGGTTGAAACTCTATAGGAAGCCTCCCATTAAGAATGAATTTTTGAGGAAGATTGAAGCATATAAAGAATTTGATCATATGGAAGAACTCAAGTTCTTCCAAAATGATCAAATAATCAGATGATAGATCCAAAATAAAGGGAAGAAGATGAAAACCAGTAAATGACGCCTTCTTCCCCCAATATATATATATATATATATATATATATATATATATATATATATACAAAAAAAGAAAAATAAAAACAGAAAAAAAATTCTCTCAAGGTCAATTGAAAACCAACAAATGACGATTGACCTCTTTTTGGCTAGTTCAAATAAAGGAATTGTTTTAAATTCAAGTTGTCTTATCTAATCATTTTTTGTTCCACTTGTAGGAATGACGAGTGATCATAGCAAAAGGTTTACATCATCAAGTATGGTAATTATGTCTTTTATCTTATTTAGGGTTGATTAAATGTTTACATGTGTGATGTGATTAATTTAAAAAGTAGGTATGATGAGTCATTTATTTATACATTATGATTACAAGTGTGTAATCATGATATTTATTTGGATGGAATAAATGGTGGCATGGTTATCATCAATAATCATTATTGCAAACATCAAGTGAGATAAATATTGTCGAAGTATCTTGAGGAAGAAGCAGTGAATTGAGTTGGTATTCTGCAACAAAGAATAGAGAATTCAGATGTTCTGTAGCTAATATCTATGGTTCTGTAGCTAAACACATACATTTCGTAGCCAAGCCGTTAGTTCCGCTGCTAAGGAGAAGACCTATAACTAATTCGCATGAAATCAAGGAAGACAGAACTCAAGTAGATATGGGGATTAAGAAGAAATCAGAACGAGAGGATGATTCCTAGCTTCTTGTAGAAAAAGAAGTAGCATCCATCTTTGAGCATGCACGATGGCTTGAATTCCTGAAGAAATTTTCAAGGCATAATGAAGAATTGGTAAGAGAATTCATCATAAATATAGAACAGTCTAGCACAAAAGTAAGAAACGTATTTATTCCTTTCTCTATAAATACTATAAGTAATATTTCTGGATTACTGTAACAAACCGTTACACCAAAACCTTGAGGCATTAGTGAAATTTGCACATGAGGATCATGACATCCCACCACGCTTCAGTAGCCCGGACCCTGGGCTAGATTTATGCCCATATAGTGGGACCACACCCTACCCTATATAAGATCTGGGTGAACACTACAATGCCGACATGCCTACCCGTTCCGGGACTCGAACCTGGGTGGTTGCAATGATACCAAATGTAACGAACCGTTACACCAAAACCTCGAGGCATTAGTGAAACCCTAATGTTGGTGATTCTTCTATATCTAGAGATCGACTTATAATTTTTTTGGGGAGTTGATACATAGTTCAAGTGATCTTTCCTTCAAATTTCATATTTTTTGGAGCTGTTTTACAAAAGTTGTGTCCGTTTTAGGGTTGAAACCCTAATTTTATGGTTTCATCTATATCTTCTGAATAATTATGAATAAGGAAATTCCTTTTTTGGGTTGATGGTAATGTACTCAAAGGTGATACCAATGAAATTTCAAAAAATTTCTATTTTGTAATATTTAATTCATTTTTTTTTTTTTCAATATTTTGCTCCACAGGCCACAATTTGAGGGATTTTCCTAAATTTCTTACATTTTCGAAAACCTCTCAAAAATTAAATTGTAGTTTATGTTATGTGATTTGTGATTTTTGGCCGACCTTTAGCCAAGAGGGTTAGAAAATGTTTTGATCAAAAGGGTCTATTCCTAAAACCCTAGTTTTTTGGATCATGGGGATGGTAGCTTTGTTTGTAGATGGCAGGATTGATGCTAGAGAATGGTGGAAAAAATTTAGGGATAAATTCTCTAAAATATCAAATATTTGGTTATTCAAGTTGTGGATTAGTGGTCCTACATAGATTTGGTTTTTTGAGTTAGAAAGGAAAAGTCTAATTGGTCTTTGGAGGAATTGAAACAATTTTTCATGGACAGATGGGCAACAAAAGAAGAAGAAGACAAAGCAGAAGAAGAAGAAAAATAAAAAGAAGAAGAAGAATAAGAAGAATAAGAAGCAGAAGCAGAAGCAACATCAGAATAAGAAGAAGAATATGATGTTGATGATGAAGCTACTACACAAGATAGTGCATCTCCAAGGAAGGAAGCTTCAATATTTCAGTTTGAAGGGTGCATTCAAAGAAAAAAGGTAATTGTTTCCATAAACCCTAGCAGCCAATATGACTTCATAAATATGGATGTAGCTCACAATCTACATGTGCAAACAAATCATATCAAGGAATCTCAAATGGATGGTAAGAAAATTCAAGTTTTTGAAGATTTAAAGCTTTCTATGGATAAATATGCTTTACATTAATATTTTTATGCTTTAGATATGGATGGTATGTATATTATTCTTGGATATCCTTGGTTAGAGATATTGGAACAATTAATATTAATGTGCAAAATAAATTCATGAAATTATGGTACAAGCGAAAGAAAATTACATTACAAGATATCACACTTAGCAAGGAAAAAAATAATGTAAAATTGGATCATGAAGATGATTTTGAAGATGTTAAAAAAGGGAATAAGGATGAATCATAAGGAGAGGATGATGAAAAATAAAAAATTAATTTCTCTACTCAAGAGAAAAAAGAAATAACAAACAAATTTGAAGAGGAAAATAAAGTAGAGGAAAAGATTGGTAAGGTTACACATATTAAGGTTGCACCATATAGACACCCATATCATCATGAGAGGAAAATATCATGGAGACATGCTCAGACACATGAGATCAGCAATATGTATTGATATATAGAGAATTGGAGGAGTAATAATTTTGGCTATACATGGAATCAATGGAACAATAATTCTATGACATGGAATCATAGGAATAATCATTATGGATATGCATGGATGCCGAGGAGGAACACATATGGACCAAGATGGAATCAGACAAGCACAATGGAATATGGAATTAGGTTTGGAGCAACATCACCCACTAGGATTTCATATGGGTGGTTGGATGATCGAGCTTGGTGACAAGTGTGCAATAATTTAAAGCACACTCATTATATGGCTTCTTCTTATGTTTCAGGGATGAAACATGTCAAAGAGGGAGGCAATGCTATGTACCTTGGGATATAATATTATAATGGATATGGGTTGATAGAGATGCTGACATGTGGCACACATCCCCTTAGTTATATGTATGGGTTCACATGGGATATAATATTATAATGTATATGGGTCGATGGAGATGTTGACATGTGGCACACATCCCCTTAGTTAGTTATATGGGCTCACATAGGGATTAATTATATTGGGTAATGAGTCGGCCTACATTGGGATTAGGTGTTACCCATCCCATTTAAAGGATGTGAGTATCATTATGAGGAGGTGATGGATGTATGAGTTGATTATTCTACATGGTAGAGATATATTGGAGGTGTCCCCATCGAAGTGGATTCCCATATTGGGAGATTGTGGAGTTACTCCTTACTTAAGGAGAATTTTATGGTGTTGCCCTACCTTAAGGGTGTTACTCTACATATATTGAATATCTGGGCATCTTGGCCCCCCCATATATCTTGTGTTGTGTTATATTCAACAAATTATTCATTTATTGTATGCAAACTTCTTATAAGTGTGTTTCCTTTTAGCAAGATTTCAGTGTGTTTTATTTTCCTAAGTTTTTATAGTTTTATTTAAATAAGGTTTTACCAAGAAGTCATTAAGAAATTGAAGAGATCCCCTATCAAATATAAAAATAGTTACAGTCAACTACTAGATCAGTTAAAGTATTGTTGTTGTATATAGCTTTGAACACACCCCTGGTTTGATATGAAATCAACAAAAAGTTGATTAAATGAAGGGAATAATGACACCCATCGAGTGCGAGTGGAAACACACTTCATTTTAACCTTTTAACTCTTTTCTCCACAAAAGGAAAATTGTCAAAATTTCCCCCAAAAGTATGCATCTCCGCCATTGACCTATCAATAAAATTTTGACCTATCCTTTGCCAGGCCTACGGGCCATTTTGAAATTTTAATCCTTTTGATGACAAGAGGTAAAAGAAACCAAGTTGACTCTGATGGTCCACTTCCCTACCCCTTTGAATTTTCAATTCCAACCTTGACCTCACTCTTGTTGGGCTTGTGAGCCATTTTGAAATTTTAATCCTTAAGAGGAAAAGTTCCAAGTTGCCCCCGCTGGTCTGCTTCCCTTCCTTTTGAATTTTGAAATTTCCACGCGCCACAATGGCGTATCTTGAGATGGTCCCCAAAATTTGAGAACGTAAATGAGCACAGGCTCACCACGTGTCTGGGTTTGAGGCAATTTCCTTTAGCTGTTGAAAAGTCCAAGAAAAATGCAATGTGAGCAAAGGCCTCCAAGTGTCCTCCTGGCGCTTCTTTAAAATAAAATTATGTTGGTGTGTATTATTTTCCACATCATTAGGTGAGTCATCTCACTTAGGTGAGATTATAGGTCCATGTGTCATTTAGGGGTCATTATGAGATTCCCTTACGCGTTAGCATGTTAGGGCATCAGTGTGTCAGTGTGTCATATACGTCATTGGGACTTACACTTGTATTATAGGAATGTAACTCCTCTCTACTCGAGTTGTCATGATTGCATCACTGGGGGTTACTCAGCACCTCCTATATGTACAGCCCATTTGATCTATGAGATAGAGGAGAGTTTTATGGCTTAACCAGGTTCTTCCCATGTTTAAAATCTTTGCATACACATTCGGTTGATGCTCACTCCTCATGAGATCTCTTCACGCTGCCATTCGCACGTCCATTGATGTGCACATCGTCCCTCATGATCCTTGTTTGTAGGTTTTAAACCCTCTTTCATGGTATCAGAGTGGATCCTATGGATCCGTACACTCTTCGGCATTGCTCTTATCATGTTTTTTGGCTTCTAGCATGATATTGAGTTCTTATTGCGCGTGTCATAATGGAAATTATGACCATGCTCTACTTGCATTGATTTTGGGTGCCATACCTCTTGCATAGGTTTGACCGTGATTCATTTGGTCATGTTCAAGTTTCTGGTATTTTTCAAGTTTAATGTCTTTTACCACTCGATTCTCTGGGTTTACATGTGTGTTTAGAGCTCGTGCTTTCTCAACTCGCTTTACCTCCTTATTTAGGCTATTTGTGGCTCTTTTTCGAGTGTTTTGTCATTACCTGAGTGCCTTTCAGAGTATATTATAGTTTGAGGTTGCAGACCCTACTCAAGAACGTGGCACCTTGGCCCTTATTTAAACCAAACCTACACGCTGCTCTCATTCAGCTTGTTGTTTACCCCTAGTTCGTTGTTGCCTCTGTGTTGAGTTATTTTTGTTGGTTTGTACTCTCTTAAGGAGCTCAAGCTTGGCCTGAATTCTCCACATTCGAGAATCCCTCTTTCTCACACCTGCTCCCTCTGGCATGTTATTTAGAGTTTCCTCGATGTTTTTAGGCCTTCATCCACGTATCTCTTGCATTTTTTATCCTTCACATGCATTCCCAGCCAAGCCATCCTTTTGCTCAGCCATTTTTTCATCTTCTCGAGCCTTCATGTTGTTGTTATCTTGGATCTCCTCCACATTTCTGTTACCTTGGATCTCCAGCGGTTTCCCAGCACCTCCTACATTTTTTTTGCATAATAATTTTTTTTTTCATCTCCAGCAATAGCAACAATGACTGCAGTTTCAAATAGGTGTTTTCAAATGGTGGTTTGGGCTCTTCATTACCTGCAGCACCTCTAGTGGTTTCCCCTCACATGTGGACCTAGTTTCTTTGGCCATTTTCCTTCTCTTGCAGCAACACCACACCTTCAAGAACTCAGCAGCTCTCCAAACCAGCACGTGGCTTCTCATTCAAGCTCCTCCATGTGTCATTGGCCACTTCAAACATGGGCCCCCACCTCCTTTTTAATGTTTTAGGGTTTTAAAAAAAACAAAAAATTTCATTCATTGGCATGTAATAAGTTTTAGACTACTATTTTTGGCTTATTTAATCCCCTCCTATGAGCATCGAAGACGGAGGGCGAGGTCCGGGGTTGGCAGGAGGCTAACCCCCCCTCGCAGTCAAAACAAACCCATGCTAAAATTCTATGCCATTTCCAATGAGTAGTCACACGATACCCTTTGCACTCGTTTCATGCACCTTTTTAATCCATTTGCAGCGTCTAGTGGAATTTTCCATCAGTTGCGGGAATCATAATAAAGCTATAACGTTTGAATCGTAGCTCATTTTTGGGTGTTTCCTTAGTCAAAGTTTCATTATTTATTGCACTTTACATGAGGGAATTGTCAATTTTGTAAATGCACTACTTTATAAAGTTCAGCATTCTGGGGGGTTGACTATACTCTTCAGCTTTCACACGTAGACACATTATCAGCTAATTCTGATGTCTTGATTTTTTGCATCTTACATTTTTCATCATGGAGAGTGCTCTTTCAATACTTGAGCATCAAAGGATCACCTTACAGCCTCCGCCACTTCTCACCGGGAGAGGGAACTAATAAGCTTGGCATACTTCCATGGAATGTTACTTCGCCCATAAGGGTCTTTTACCCTTCTTGCTTGGGCCAGTTCCTGCACCCACTGATCATCATCATCTGGGGGGCTTCCTTGACACTTGTGACCATGTCTTTGGTCACATGATGATGCATGTCTCTCGATATCTCTAGTTTCACATGGTAGACTTAGATCTACCTCACCGTGTTTGGAGCATTCATTAGTTCCTCTATGGAGACCCTTCACCTACTACCGCCATTGTTTCTATTGTTGATTCAATTGTCTCCTTCATTTCTTTGTGTGATGGAAATTTTTCCTACATAGAATCGTTTGGTTCTACTTCTGACGAAGAGGATTGTGTATCCATTTCTAATGTCAAGAGTACTACAAAGGACTCTTCTTCTCTTTCTCTCACTATTTCAGAGAGTGTTGACACTTCCCACATCTCATTAGATATCGAGCAGTCTCATACTCAGTCTGATACCATCATTACACCAACCTTCTTTCCACTTCTAGTGTGTGAGGCCCACTACAATCCTTTACCTTCATTGGATGACTCAGATCTATCTAACATCACTCTTTTGTTTGTTGAGCCCCCTCATTAGGACGAATATCTTCCTGACCTTAGTCATCTTTTTGTAGAGTCTACTTATGATGCACTATAGGTTTTGTATCCATCTACAGGTATTTTAGATGAGTTCATCATCTCTATTATTGGGAGTGCCCCTTCCAGGAATCATGTCACTTACACATTTCCAGAGACCTTCATTGATTCACCCTCAACTGTGGATCCCTTTTCTATTGCGAAGGATGTTATGTTCCCTTCACATCACTTGGACATCTTTTTTGTGGGTGTTCCTCCTTTTCACTCTGATAGTTCTCTACACGTGGCATTACCTTCGGTTCCTTAGCACTCACTCGCAAGACCTATGCCATACTTCCGTGCACCAGACTCAATGTTCTTCATGTTATTGCCAGACACGTACTTCATTACGGGTGGCTCTTCTTTAGTTTAGAGGTAGAGGATCTCGTCATAGAAATTCTTCTGGGAGACTTCATAGAGTTGTAGAGTTCAGATCCATCCATGACATCTACTGCATGCCTCTCATCTCCCTCTTCTTCTCTCTTCTTCTTCTTTCTAAGAGATTTCATCTTTGTACATGGGTACCTTTTTAGGGTATTCTATAGCTGGGACCCATCTTTGGCATCTTTCTTAGATTAGAGAGTGTTTTGTTCTCTTGCGGTGGATGTTTTTCCCACTGGGTTTTCCTTCACTACTTGGTATTTCTTTCTTGTACATGGGTACCTCATCAGGCTTTGTGTCGGGACCTATTTCTCATTTTTTAATTGCCACCTCATCCTAAGTTACAATGAAGGGGGGGTTTTGGTGTGTATTATTTTCCACATTATTAGGCGAGTCATCTCACTTAGGTGAGATCATAGGTCCATGTGTCATTTAGGGGTCATTATGAGATTCCCTTACGCGTCAGCGCGTCAGTGTGTCAGTACATCATATGTGTCACTGGGAGTTACACTTCTATTATTGGAATGTAACTCTCCCTCTCTACTCGAGTTTTCATGATTGTAGTACTGGGGGTTACTCAACACCTCCTATATTTACACCCCATTTGATCTATGAGATAAAGGAGTGTTTTATGGCTTAACTGGGTTCTTCCCATGTTTCAAATCTTTACATACACATTCAGTTGATGCTATCTCCTCCTGAGATCTCTTCACACTGCCATTCACATTTCCATTGATGTGCACGTCATCCCTCGTGATCCTTACTTGTGGGTTTTAAACCCTCTTTAAAATTCAACGGCCAATCCTCAAATATGCGCAGTCCTTCCATGTGTCCCAGGCCTCTCAAAACATTTTGAAAAAAGAAAAAGTATGGGATGACCCAGTGGAAGCCTCCACATGTCTTCATGGTGTAATTTCAAAATGGTTCCCAAGAGTGGAGAACCTGAATGAGCTTGATCTCACCATGTGTACCTATCCTACAAAAACTATATCAGCTGCATGAATTTTTTTTCTAAGTCCAGGAAATGCAGCGGAAACCTCCACATGTCCTCCTGGTGCAACTCAAAGGAAAAAAAAAAGGTTAGTGTTCAAACGAGCGTCATTCCTCCATGTAGACAAGTTTTGGGTTATATATTTCCATAAATTTTACGAGTGCCCTGCCGAGCTGCATCAAATAAAAAATGAACACATATACACCTTCGGGGCAAAAATAAGAAATTTTCCCTGCCACTTAAATTTTTCTTGAATCAGAGCCTGGCGGGGCCACGTGGTGAGTTCAAAATTTTTTCCAAAGTATTCAAAAATAACAAATTCAAAAAACTAAGCCACATAAGTACCAAAAGAACCAATCAGAATTTAGCAGAGCTACAGGACCAAATTTTCCTTTTTTCCAAAAAAGCACAAAGTGACAAGTTAAAACATTTTCCTGGCATCCCCTGACCAACCAAAATAATCCATGTGACGTTTGAATGCTAAGGAATAATTTTGACTAGAAAAAGACGATTGCCAAACGGTCAAAAACATAGAAATTCACCGTTCATGCCTAGAATCCGATTTTTCGCTAAGGATGAATTTTTTTGAAACAAAACCAAGTGAGTCATTGTTCCAAGCATCTTTCAATGATGGATTTTTATTTTCAAAGGCATACAAATATGAATTGATCATTCTTGAGCTTCTATGGTTGAGGCAAAATAGGAAAAATGACAGATCTCGCAGATTTTGAAGAAATTAGGGGGAAAATAGGGAAAACTCGGAGATTCCTTTTAAAAAGGGTATGAAAATGGATTCAACAAACAATTCAAGGAATTCAAATGGAGATAATAACCTCAAAACATCCACATTGAGAGACAAAACATTTCACACCATGTAGATCATAGTAAAATCAGGGAAAAATGGTGTGAGATCAAAACGAGCACCAACAGTATGAAAACAAAGTCTATGTTAAAGCAGTGATACACCAAAAAAGGAGGGTGTGAGAGTAGTCTTCCAATGTGTGGAAAGTAAAAGTAAAGTACATACTATAAGGGGTGATAACAGTTATCCACAATCTAGCTAATGGATTCACAACAATATTTCATGCACACAGAATGATAATGAATTCCTGCAACAACATAAGATAAACATAGTATATTTGTAATAATTTTAAATGGGACAAGAGGAATGCAAACAAACACAATAGGGGAAGATACATCCACAAGCCCGTATTTATTGCTTCATAATATGAACATTCTAGTCTATTGTAAAATAGGGGCCTGGATCACCGTGCAAGAAGTCCACTACAAGGTCCTGCAGCACATTGGCTTCACAAAACAATTTTTACACATTTTTGCTACTAAAATCTCTCATCCTTTACAGTGACTCCAGCACTCCAATTTATAGAAATCTTAGAAGAGAGAGAGAGCGGGAAAATGAAAATACTGAAATATGTCCTTCAACTACTTTCAAGAGGTATTAAATGAAGTGAAATTATGTTATGTTGCTTGCAAAAGGCCCCACATACTGTCCGATAACTTGCAGAAGTGAAATATGTCAACCCATACTTCATCGAATGCATCTCAATATTGTTATGAACTGGGCACATTTTCTACAAAATCACCATCAATTCCTCATCAAATTCTTAATTTTTTTATTTTTGTGCATCATTCTCAGAACCATGATTCCAACAGTACCCATTTTGTGCATTTTCATTGAGGAAAGAAAAAGTTATGGCCTTCTGAGTGCGGGAAACTATTTTGGGTCTTCTAGGCACTTTTGTCATTTAACGAGACTAATCATTTAGTTTACTGGAGCTGAAGATGTTTCTTTTATTTACATATAGCTACCCTCATCAAATCTAAGAAAGTCAAATTTCATGAAATTCGGAGCTCCGAGTCAAAAGTGATGGCCGTTTGAAGTTTAGGAGGACATGACATTGAATTTTCCTTTGTATGCAGGCATTTTCGCTATTTCAGTCCCTTTTGTCCTAGATAAAAATCTCCGCTCCACCCGCAATCCTCCTTCCACGGTATTTTTGGTGAAATTTTATTTTTGGAGAACTTGTGTCCCATGCGTACCACCATTAATCAGGTTGTGAGGGCCTTTGACTTCAACTCTGCCTGCATCCCTTTTTGATCGGTTATTTCAGCATTTCGGTGAACTCGTACCCCAACATCCTGCGGACCGCCTAAGGAAAATTTATTCAAATTTTCCAATCTAAACTACCTACAGTGATTTCATCCATACGGGACTTGGTTGTCTCAACATCCCATGTGTGGTCTAGGACATTTCGACCCGACTTAACCGATTTTCACTATTTTCGGCTATTTTGGGCAAATCGGGTTTTCGAGTCCCGACTAAACCTGTGTGGCTTGGGACAAAAATATTTTTATTTTTCCATGTTTCAATACAACAATCCATTTTTTCATATTTTCTCAAATTTTTCTAACTTCTTGGATGTTTCTTAGATAGGGGAGCTAAAGGAAAGCAAAGGGGTCCCCCACAACCTAATTTTTTGGCCTTGAACCAATTCTACTTTCACCGGCATGAGGAAATTATACAATTTATCCAAATTACCTTAAGGGGTGAATTTGGGATAACAGGGTGTATAAGATGTTTTTCGATCATTTCGTGCTCATGTTTCTTAATGACATTTTGATTTATTCACACACACATGGAGAGAACTAGGAGCACCTTGGGAAAGTTCTGTAGTGTCTTCGAGAGCAGTAGCTAACCGGAACTTAGAGAATTGTTCATTTTTCTAGTCAAAGGTTCAGTACTTAGGTCACATTATTTATGGGGAAGGTATTGTAGTGAATCCTTCTAAGATTAGAGCTACTATGGATGGTCTAGTGTCAACCAATGTGACCGACGTGCGTAGTTTCATGGGGTTGTTAGGTTATTACAAGATATGTTTTCACGACTTCTCTCAGATTGCACACCCCATCACTTCCTTTCAACAAAAAGGAAATAATTTTGTTTGGTTAGATAGATGTGTGCAGGCCTTCAGTACATTGAAGGAATTCCTTATGACAACACGGATTCTTTCAGTGCAGTATCCTTAGAGGGATTTCTTCATGTGTATAGATGCTTCTTTGGTAGGGTTAGGAGGTGTTTTGATGCACGATAGCCCTGTAGTAGCCTTTGAGCCTCAGAAACTCAAGGATTTTGAGCTAAATTATCTAACTTGTGACCTTGATCTTGCAGTAGTGGTGCATGCTTTAGTGCATTGGCGTCATTTCCTTCTTAGGAGGAGGTTAATTTTTAGGACAAACCATTTAATTTCACATCACCTCTTCATGCAACCCAATCTCAATGCTCGTCAACAGTGTTGGATGAAGTTCCTATGTAAGTACAACATGGAGATAAATCATGTGAAAAGGAAGGAGAATCTAGCTGTAGAAGTTTTGAGTCAACAGAGACATTTGGTTATGGCTACTTCACTGGGTAAAGACTTGTGGAGTAGGATTTTTCAACAATTTCCACATGACAGGTTCTACTTTTCTGCTAAAGAAGACATTGAGTCTCACAGACCCCTCAAGGGAAAGTTTGATAGATTTGCATTAGAGTCATATGGACTTCTCAGACACAAAGGCCAGATCTATGTACCTAGGGATGGAGGTTTGAGACATGTTATTTTGGTAGAGGCTGATCATGCACCTTATTCCACCCATCCATTGATGAAGAAGATGCAGGCCACTTTGAGAAAGTTGTACCATTGGAGAGGACTACAAAGATATGTAGTTCTTTTTGTGTCTCATTGTTTGGAGCGTCAGAGGGTGAAGGTCCAGCATCAGCATCTAGCTAGCCTTCTCTACCTAGATGCTATACCAAAGTGGATATGGGACACCATTTCCATGCATTTCATACTAGGGCTACCAACATCAAGACACCACCATGATGTAATCATGGTGACAATGGATAGATTGAAAAAAGTGGCTCATTTTTCTCTAGTAAGACTCCATTTCAGGTACTATACGTAGGGAGTGTACGAATTGATTACATTGGGACAGATTTGAGGATAGAGTATCTCTTGGGGCATCTTTGTTATAGGATATTGAGTAGTAAGTTGTTCTGATCATACAAATACTACAAGAGTCACATGATAGAAATAAGAAATATGTAGATCAGATAAGAGTTTTTCATAGCTATGAGGTGGGCACAAAGGTGTTTCTTCATGTCAGACATCATAATAGCCCTATCTATTATAGAAAAGGCTCTAAGTAAGCTCCTAGATTCATGGGTCCATTCGCAATCTTGGAGCAGATCAGTCCATTAGCTTATCCTCTATCCTTTCCACCCAGATTGTCTCACATCCACGATGTATTTCATGTTTCTTTTCTTAAGAAATACATTCCATATCCCTATAATATATTGGATTGGAATGCATTACAGGTGTAGGAGAAATGGTAGGTGACTATGGAGCCCATGCACATTATAGAGCATAGGACCTCGGGCCTTCGAGGCAATGAGATTGACTAGGTGTGAGTCTATTGAGATAGGACTAATGAGACTGCAACCACATGGGAGGATGCTTCTTTGTTACAGGCCCAATTTTGACACCTATTTCAGTGACTTCTAGGAGGAATTCAAGTCTAAGGGGAGGGGGATGTACTTCCCACTCCTCTTCCAAACTATTTTCATTATTATGCTATTACTCTTGGATTGATACTTATTCATTTTGATTATTATATCTTGACCAATAGATTATAGACTATGCAGATATTTGGACTATTGACATGTTGTGATTCACATTTTGATTATGATTGACTAGATGACGATGGTGGAAAGATAGATATGTTGATTTGTAGTATTTTGATTTTAAATACTAACATGTCATATTCTTGATGCATGGACTATGTTTGGTATTTTGAGAAGAATTATGATTTTGTGGATGTTAAAATCGAATTAAATTATATTATGATAGATGATAGAATTTTTAATTTTAGATGACGATTATTGATTTCAATACGTATATTATTGTCGATGTTGTTGATACATTCGCGAGGCCAGAGAGGTATTATATTTGTGTTTCAGGGAAATTTTATCACATACATTGAAATGGGATAAAGGACCAACCATAAATGGATTTTGAGTATTGTGCAACATGGAAAAAATATGACAACTTGTGTATAATGTTATGTTATGTTGTTGCATGCTTTGTTAGGAGGTTCCCATGGGGGGTAACGTCATCTATTTTACCATGGGTGTAATGTACTAATTTTCTCTTAATTTTTAATTGTTCAAATTTTTTGTGCATGTGTTTTGTTATTTGGGAAATATTGTTACTTTATTAACACTTGATAATGTGTCTTAATTAACTAGTTTAGCTTAAATCTGAATTAAAACGGAAGATATGACATGTAAGAAGTAAAATGGGTAGATATTCTTTGTTTTTTGTATGATGTGAATTGAATTAAATTCATTTTTGTGGTGTTTACTCAACCATCCTTCCCAAATTCGAATTTAGCCCAGTTGGCCACTTTTGGACACTTAAGAGACAAGTTAACCTTGTCCCTCACATCTTAAACTCTCCTAACAACCCTACTTATTAATTATGGGACTTATTTTGAACATTTTAATTCATTTTGGAGTGTAAAAAGCGTAAAAAATTACACTTGTTACTTACCACATTTAAGTTTTTCCTTTCTTGTATGGTGTGCAAGTTGGAGTGTCATGTGGGCTTGTGAAAAGTCTTACATTTACATTTAATTGTTTTAGGCTTGGTGTTTGACTTATGTGTTGGAATGACAGGATGATGAAGTATCGTACATGGAACCACCTCATCATTCTCACATCCCTTTGCTATTTATTGGATGATTTTGATGGATTTTGGGTTACTTTCCTTATTTGCTTTTCTTACACTTTTGAAAATTGGTCTGTTATCACCAAATCACAACTTTCTTCGATTTGCACAAGTTTGCGTACTTGAGCTCATGGTGTGACTTGGTAACATGGGTATTATCTCCACGTTATGGGAATTGCTACTTGAGATCGACCTCCAAAGAAAGATTGTTCTTGCTCCTAAACTACCTGCCAAAATCTACTCTAATGAAGGAAATACTATCTTATCCTAATCTAACATTCCAAGGGACCAAGGAGAGAAAGTGCATGAAAACAAAGCCTACACTAAAGCGGTGATACACCAGAAAAGGAGGGTATGAGAATAAATTTCCAATGTGTGAAATATGGAAGCAAATTACATACTAGAGAGGGTGATAACAGTTCTCCATAGTCTATCAACTACATTAGACAAGAATATTTCATACACATACAATGATAATGAATCCCTACAAGAGCATAAAATAGACACAGTATATTTGCAATGAGGTTCAAGAGGCAATAAAAATTCAAATAAACACAGCAAGGGAAGATACATCCACAAACTTGCATCTATTGCTTCATAATATGGACAGTTCGATCTATTACAAACTAAAGTCTTGGATAACCATGCAAGGACTCCAATACAAGGGCATGAATTATATTGGCCTTGAAAAACCAAAATGACATATTTTTTCTACTTAAAACTATCCCCCCTTAAAATGAGCCTAGTATTCCAATTTTTAGAGTTTTAGAAGAGAGAGAGAGAGAGAAGGGATGTAAATCTAGAAATACACTTTCAAACCACTTAAAATATGTTATAAATGTTCCCAAATGATGATATATGACCTTCAGAAGGGACTCCATACTCTCCCATGACTTGAAACAATGAAAAAAAAATTCCCATGCTTCATTAAATGCATCTCCAACCACTAATAAAACCACTATTGAAAACCTGACATGTTTTCCTAAAAATCATTTGAAAATAAAATCAATTTTCACATTTCTTGACTTCTGTGCATTTTTCTTGAAGTCACAATTCCAATGACATCTTTTTTATGAAAATACATTGAGACTTACAAAAGACACGGTCTTTTGAGTGTGAGTAGCTATTTATAGTTTGCATAATTTCATCAGGTTTGAGTAGAAGAATTGGTTTGAGGCCCAAAAAATTAGGTCTTGGGGGTCCCTTTGGCTCTTCTCTAACTTCCCTATCCAAGGAAAAATCCAAGAAGTAAAAAAAATTGAAGAAATCCCAAAAAATTACATCTTTTAGTGTAGTGAGGAAAAAGAAAAAATGTTTGTCCCAGTCCACACAAGTACATATGGGACAGTTGGGACCTGAAAACCTAAAATGGCTACATTCCTTTGTTGTGTGGAAAACTCAGAAAAATATGTCTCAGACGGTCTGTGGGACATCGGGAAATCTGGGACATACATCGCCAAAATGGCCGCAGGTAGTTCAAATCGACGAAATCGGATATTTTTGTCCTGTGTGGTCTGCGAGACACCTGGGACACAAGTACGCATGGGACCTGAAAAGGTTAAAAAGATGATCAGAAAAGAAGTGTGGTGAAAGTGGAGGTTAATGGCCCTCAAGGCCCGATCAACATCAAGGCAAGCGGGACACCAAAAGCTGAAATCACCACACAAATAGGGTATCAGAAAAAGTGGAGTTTTTTGGCCTAAGTTGCATAAGGGACATCTGGGACATTGGGACACGTGGAACCTGAATAGCTGATATACCTGCATGCAACGGAAAATTCAATGTTTGACCCTCCTGAACTTCAAATGGCCATAACTGTTGACCCCGAGATTTGATTTTCACAAAATTTCAGTTTTTAGAATGGACAATTTTAATTTTGATGAGGGTAGGTATACATAAATAAATGAAACATCTCCAACTCTAATGAATTAGATTCTCATTCCCATTAAATGACATAAATGCCTAGAAAACCCAAAATACCTTCCCACACTTAGAAGCCCATAGCATTTGCATTTCTCAACGAAAACCCACGAAATTGGTACCATTGGAATTGTGTTTCCGAGCCAACGCATAGTAATCAAGAAATTCATAATTTTTTGTAGAATCGATGGAGATTTTGAAGAAAACGTTCCTTGTTTAGAACAATAATTTTATCTGGTAGTTTGGGTACATTCAATGAAGCTTGGGATGACATATTTTACTGTTGTAAGTTATGGGATAGTATGGGAGGCATTTTACGAGAAAAATAACATCATTTAACTTTGTTTACTACCTTTGCAAGTGGTTGAAGGATAGATTTCGGGATTTTCATTTTTCCCTCTCTCTCTTCCCAGATTCTATAAATTGGAGTGTTGGGATCATTGTAATAGGGGGTAATTTTTAGTAGCAAAATTTTTTTGAAGTTTTTTTATGAAGCCAATGTGCTGTAGTCCCTTGTAGTGGATTGCTTGTATGGTGATCCATGTCCTTATCTTGTAATAGATTGGGTTTTTCATATCATGAAGCAATAAATATGAGTTTGTGGATGTATCTTCCCTTATTGTGTTTGCTTGCATTCTTCTTTCCCTTTAAAACTCACTGCAAATATATTTTTCCTATTTTATGCTCTTGCAGGGATTGATTTTTATTGTGCATGTATGGAATATTGTTGTGAATGCATTTGCTAGATTATGGAGAACTGTTATCACCCCTTCTAGTATGCAGTTTGCTTCTACTTTCCACACATTGGAAGACTATTCTCACTCTCCTTTTCTGGTGTGTCACCTCTTAAGTGTAGGCTTTCTTTTAATGCACTCTCTCTCCTTGGTCCCTTAGAAAGTTAGATTAGGATTATATAGTTTTTCCTGCATTAGAGTAGATTGTGGCAGGTAGTTTGGGAGTAAGAACCAACTTTCTCTGGAGGTCTATCTCAAGTAGAAAGTCCCACAACTTGGATATAGTACCCATGTTATCCAATCACACTATAAGCTCAATCACAAATACTTGTGCAAACCACTGGGTGTTGTTATTTGGTGATAACAGCAAGTAAACAAGTGTAATTATTTACCCTTTTTATAATCAATAAACCATTAAAATTGTATAAATATGTCCCATACTTCATAATTAGGGTTGTTAGAAGATCTTGAGATGTGAGGGACAAGGTTAATATGTCCCTCAAGTCTCTTAAAGTTGTTAACAAGGCTAATTTCGAATTTAGGAGGGATGGTGGAGTACAAAACACCTAAATGAATTAAATTCAATTTACATCATGCATCAAAACATGGACTATCTACCCAATTTATTACCCACAAGCCATATCTTCCTTTTTAATTTAAATTTGAGCTAAACTTTTTAATTAAGATACATCAGCAAGTGTTAATAAATTAACAATATTTCCCCAATAATTAAACACTTACATAACAAATTAAAACAAAAAAAGTTACAAGAAAAGGAACACATTAATACCATGACCACATAATTGAGGTTACCCCACCTATGGGAACCTCCTATCTAAGCATGCCACAAAATAACATAATATTACACACGACATCTCAAATTTTTCCATATCACAACACGCGACATCCTTCCGTGGTTGGTCCCCTATCCCCTTTCGATGTATATGATATAATGTCCTGGAAACACACAAAATACCTCTCTGGCCTTACCTTTGCATCAAAAACATCGAGATTAATATACATGTAGATATGAATAATCATTATCCAAAATTAGAAATTCTATCATTTATCATGATATAAATTAAGTTGATTTTAACATCCACAAGATCATAATTCTACTAAAAACTTCCAACATAGGCAATGCATCAAGAATATGATATGTTAGTATAAAATTAGAATACTAGAAATCAACATATATAAATATCCTTTAGTGTCATCTAGTGAATCATAGTAAAAATGTAAATCGCAATAGGTCGATCATCCTAATATATGCATTGTCTATCATCTACTGATAGAGATATAATAATCAAAATGTCTAAGTATCAATTCAATAGTAATAAAATCATAATGAAATAATGTCGAAGAGGAGTGGGCACTACATCCCCCTCCCTTTAGACTTGACTTCTTCATGAAAGTCAGTGAAACATGATTGAAAACTGGACCCGTAACAATGTAGCATCCTCTCATATGGCTACAGTCTCATCATACCTATCCCACTAGACTCACACCTAGTCAATCTCACATCCTCGAAGGCCCAGGATCCTATGCTCTATTATGCACATGGGCTCCATAATCACTTTCCCCTACTCATGCACCTTCAATGCGGTTTAATTAATACATGTGAGTGATATGGAATGTATCTCCTAAGAATAAAAACATGAAATACTTCATGTACGTGAGATAATCTGGGTGGCAAGGATAAACAATAAGCTAAGGGATTGATCTTCTCTAAGGTAGCAAATGGACCCACAAATCTAGGAGCTAACTTTCTTTTCCACCTCATACCTTCAGTAAACTCTCCTTTGATCTGCATATTTCTTCTTTCTTTCATGTGGCTCCTGCAGTCTTTGTCTTATCCAAATAACTTGGTGTTATATGTCATGTAACAAATTTGGCCCAAGATATACTCTATCCACTATGCTATCTGAAATCAACAGTGTTTGACACTCCCTACTATATATTTACTGAAATTGAGCCATACCAATAGAAGTTTTAAATTTGTTGTTATAAGAAAACTACACCAATTAAAAATACTCATCCCAATGCAACTATTGATCCATGACGTAAATCCGAAACATGTCCTCTAAAATCTGGTTCACTTATGTTGTCTAACCATATGTCTCTAGGTGATAGGCTCTACTAAAATTAATGCTCATCCCAACGTAATGTTGCATTGTAGTCCACAAATGAGAGGTTTATAAGGGATCTTGGTCACAAATACTCTTCCACAAAATCCCATGCAATCGGAAAATCTCATTTAAGTACACTCACACCACCACACTAGTTATATATATGGTCTTCACTAGAGAAAAATGTGCCACTTTTGTCAATCTATCCACCATTATCATGATGTTGTCATGGTGGTATCTTGACTTTGGTATAACTACTATGAAATCCATGGAAATGGTGTCCAACTTCCATTCCGATCTAACATGTGGATAGAGAAGACCAGCTAGATGTTGATGCTCGAACTTCACCCTATAACACTCCAAACAATGAGACATAAAGAGAGATAAATATATCTGAAGTCTACTCCAATGGTACAATTGTCTCAAGGTGGTGTGTATCTTCTTCACCCCTCGATGGGCTAAATAAGGTGCATGATGAGCCTCTACCAAAATATCCTATCTCAAAACTCCATCCCTAGGTACATATATCCAGACTCTTCTATGTCTGAGAATCCCATATAACTCTAATGTAAATCCATCAAACTTCCTCTCAAGGGGTATCTGAGAATCAATCTCTGATCTAGTTGAAAGGTTGAAGTAAACATGTGGAAGTTATCACAAAATCCTACTTTATAAGTCTATACCCATTGAAGTAGTCGTAACGAAATGCCTCTGATGACTCAAAGAATCTTACACCACATTATCCTTCACCTTCACATGCTATATCTCCATTTCGTACTCACATAGTAACTCCATGCAACACCATTGATGAGCATTGAGATTGGGTTACGTGAAGAGGTGACGTAGGCTCAATCGGTTTGTCTTGAGAATGAGCCTCCTACATACAAGGAAATAATTGCAACACACCAAAGCATGTACCACTACCATAAGCTCAAGGTCACGATTCAGATAATTTATCTCATAATCCATCAATTTGCGAGATTTAAAGGCTACTACATGTCCATCATGCATCAAAACACCTCCTAATCCTTCCAAAGAAACATTTGTACACACGAGGAAATCCCTCCGAGGATCTGAGATTGTAAGAATAAGTGTTTTCATAAGGCATTCCTTCAGTTTACTGAAGGCCTTCTCACATATACCTGACCAAACAAACTTCTTTCTTTTTCGATGAAGGGAATTGATGGGGTGCATAATTTGAGAGAATTCCTAAAGAAATCTCCTATAGTAACTTGCCAACCCCATGAAACTACGTACCTCGGTCACATTGGTTGGTACTGGCCAATCCATAATAGCTATAATATTGGAAGGATTGACTGTGATACCTTCCCAAGAAATAATGTGACCTAAGTATTGAACCTCTAATTGAATAAAGGAACACTTCTCTAGGTTCCCATATAGATTTTACTCATGAAGACACATTAGAACATGACAAAGGTGCTCCTCATGCTCCTCACATGTGTGTGAGTATATAAAAATTTCATCTAGAAACACAATCATGAAGTGGTCGGAGAATATCTTGAATATTGCATTCATCAAACACATAAATATTGCAGGGGCATTTTTCATACGAAAAGGTACCACTATAAACTCATATTGGTCATATCTCATGCGGAAAGTTGTCTTGTGGATATCTACCTCCACAATCCCCAGGTGATGGTAGAATGACTTAAGATATATATTAGAAACTATTATGGCCACATTCATCTGATCAAATAAATCATCTATCTGTGGAAGGGGGTAACGATTATTTATCATTACTTTGTTTAGTTTCTTGTAGTCCACACAAAAATGTAAAGATCTGTATTTCTTGTTTACAAAAATCACTAGTGCACCCTAAGGGGATACACTAGGATGGATTATACCCTTCTCAAGAATGCCCTCTAGCTATTACTTGAGCTCACAAAGCTCAGGTGTGGCCATCCTATACGGTGTGCATGAGATAGGCTCCACTCTAGGAACCAAATCAATATGAAAGTCTATCTCATGTGGGGGAGGTAACTCTAGAAAATTGCTAGGAAAAACATAAAAAAATTCCTACAAAATGGGGTGGTCATCAAGTTATTGTCCATTCCTCCCATCCTATGATCGGTAACTTATTGTGATGGCATACAACTGAAAACCCTACCTCGCACACCACTTTAACTACATAATGGATATCATGCAAATAGAGATAGAAATCCTAACTCTTACTATCACCTACTCTACTCCAAATTTTTTTGCATAAGTTATAACCTTGTAGTAATAATCAAATCTAGCTCTGTGTGTATATAACTAGTCTATGCCCAAGATAATTCCATATTAACCCAAGGAAAGGATAAGAAGATCCAAATTCATGGTGAAGGTTCTTCGGCCCACAACGCAATCCTTAACTAAGGATTCCACTGAGAGGTTGGCTCCAAAAGTCATCTCAACATCCCATCTAACGCCCTACCTAGCTACCATCATCTTGCATCACTCTACTAATGATGGATAAATGAAATAATATTAAGATATAGAATCAAATAAGATAGGGGTAGAAATAGCACTAATAATACATGTGATCTCAATCACCATTCCCTAGTGCTCTTCTTGGTAGTTCTCAACCACTGCATAAAATCATGTGGCACCTGACTATGTCACCAACCATTGTCTCAAAAACAAGTCCCTTACCATGATTATAAGGGTTATGAGGGCACTCTCTCTAGTGACTTCCTTGTACATTGTGCCCATAGAAACTACCTAGTCCTCTCCACTGACCAGATACTCCTCTAGGTGGTCTGGTAGTCTGTGTTATAGAACCCAATGATCCTTCCATAGATATATTTGGGAGCTATGGTTGATGTACTCCTTTTAACAGTGCTCGAGGTTGAGTATGTGTCTTATTTTCCCCCTATCTTGAGTTCCCATACTACACTCTCTTTAAGCACTATGGCATTGTGGAGGTCAAAAGAGTGGTCGAGTCTGCTGATGTTATTGATGAGGTGGCTTGAAGGAAGATTGTACTAAAGTGTGTCCACCATGAGGAAGAGGAGATGATCCCATTAACCTACTATCCTACATCTTCTATATACACATCCTCATTCTGTCTCTAGCCTGCTGAGTCTTCCTCCTAATTTCCTCTGCAATGTAGGTGTTATCCAAGGCATCTGATAGTGTTTGTAGATAATGAATGTGTAATGCCCCTCCCAAGTCTAAGTTCAGGCCCCTGATGAACTTGTGAACCCTAATCTGATCATCCTGCATGTATTCTACATACTGAAGTAGATCAGAAAACTTACCCAAAAACTCTTCTCCCGTCATAGATGTTTGTCATAGATCATGAAAATCATCAATCCGGTGCTGGATGAATCTCCTTGATATGTATCTACTCCGAAAATGCTTCTCGAAGATCTCCCACGTAACTGTCTCTTAATCCACATGGATATTTTCCTCCTTAAACCTCAACCAAAAATTGACTCTGTCTCTCATAAGATTGATGGAAACATGATATTTTGTGTTGTTGGTACAAGGACATAGCTTGAAACAACCACTCAAGATAACCATCCATTCCTTAACCTAAAATCCTCCTCTGTCTCTAGAAAAATAAGGTGGGTGTAACTTTGGTATCTCTCTCATGTGATCTTTTGTTTTCAATTTTCATCCCCTAGGTCTCTCCTCATGATCATCCCTCGGTGTAGAGCTCCTTGACCTATCTCTATTTCCTCTAGCTCTATCTTTATGATCTCTAGGAGGTGACTCATTTCTAACCGAGTCCACATGGGATTTCTATACCCTATCCTTAACATTATGACGTGAAGGTGAATGAGCCTCAACTAATGTCTCCCTGTCATGTCTTCTAGGTCGCCCTCCTAAGGATCCTCCGTATATAGTGGCATTAACATCCCGTAGTTTCTACAAATTTTTTGGTAGTATTGTGGAAGCTACCAGCTCTGGGGATGGTAATTCTAACTCGACGTGTTACAACTCATCTTTCAATCAATGCCTCCGTGCACAGATGAAGATGAGATTTAGTTTATCATCATCTAGGTTTTGTTTCAGTTTCCTATATTTTCTATGTTTTAAAATATCATGCAATGTTGTGTGGTCTAGGTTTATAGTTTCACTAGATTTTTTAATTTATTTTTTGTGTTGGCCCTAGTTCCAAGTGTTTAATCTATGGCTATGATACCAAGTATAATAAAAACCATTAATTTAGTAGAAGAAAATTATGATAATTTTTTCTTTCTTTAAAAGGTTTCTCAAGGGATAAAAATTATTCAAATTTTAATAAACTCCTTAATTAAGTCTTTCTACAAAAGATTTTGGAAGTCAGAATTAAATTAATAATTAAATATTATTAATTTATTTCCCCAAACCAAATTATGGTTTTAAATTCTCTGATTAAATTTATTTACTTAACTAGACCATTTTTCAAATATTTAATAACTACGTCCCATTAGGTTTAAAACTATACCCTTACAAATATTTATTAAAAATCCCCTTTTAGTCCATTGCTTAATCACCATGCATACGTTAAATTATATTTCCTATCACCAAAGGGTCACAACTTGTCTAGCTAATAAGGGACCCCATTCACTCCATTACCCATGCCCTTTTAACTAAGTCTACATTTCCATAAAAATACCTCCCACTTAAGCGATGTAGGGACTAATATGAGCCATTATATTAAATCTATCATGGCCATTGGATGTAGGTTTCCCTAACGTTCCTTATGAGTTAATTTTATTTCCATTTTACACTAATATCTCATTCATTTGCTCATTCTTATTTGCAGGTTTGGAGGAGGAGAAAGAGGAAAATCCATGGAGGCCATTAGAGAGGGTTTGAGAGCTACATTTTTTTTGTAGTTTTATGCTAAAATAATAAATCTACCCATTTTCCTTTGTGGGTATTATCTACCTTTCTTTATTTTTGTTTATTTGATATTTTTCATAGAAATTGGGTGTATATACAATATGTATATACCCATTTTGGGTGGATAAGAGGGCCATAAGTATATTATAAATATAAATATATCCTCTTAGATATATTTATATATACACACATCTATTGTATTCTCTCTTTTAAAACTGTGATTTCACTAAGTATATATACATATATTGTATATATATATATATCTATATATATATATATAATACACACACACCACACACACACACACACACACACACATACACATAGTGTGTGTGTGTGTGTGTGTGTCTGTGTGTGTATTATAAAATTTGCATCCTAAAATAAAATGACATTTATATATATTGCCACAGCTACCATATAGACAGGGTTTTGATTAGACTTTGGGGCCGCATATATATGAGTAGGATATATATAATAATTATTATATTATTTCTTTTTAAGACATTTTTATCAATTAATTAAGTTTATTTCATAAAATGAAATTTAATGGCATATATTTGCAATAACTTCTAAATATTCATATGAGTAGAATAGTTGAATATAGTAGTTTCTTTATTCAACCAAATGCAAGTGAGAAGGAGAATTATTTCTTTGGTTTAAAACAATAAATATAATTTTTTCCTCTTTTATAACTTGTATAAAATTTGATTAGAATTTCAACTCAAATAGTTTCCCCAATTTTTTTCAATTTAGTTGGCGAGACTAATTTCTCTCTTCTTTCTTTTACACTAAAATGTAAAATTTAACTATAACGTCAACTATAATTCATTCCTTTTAATCTCAAATTTTTCAACAAAATAACAAGGAGCTCAACAAAACTCTTTCTTTCAATAACATCTTCCTTTTACAAAAACATATATATTGTAACTTTGGAATAACATAAAAATATAGGAGAGCTTCTTTCAACCAAGATACATCTTAAAATTTTATCCATTCAAATCTATTACTACAAATTTGGAATAATTGAAATATACAAGGCTTTATTTTTAAATATACAAGAGTTATAATCCTCCAGTCTAAGTGGGAATAATAATGGATTTTACAACATAGAGGATTCTTCCAACAAGGTCAAAACACAAGTCTTTCATCAAATTCATCTCCCAACTTCATAACTTTCATTTTACACTTCATCAACTCTTCCAAAATCTTGAATCACCAACAAAGAAATGGGGTTAAGTGATGCTCTCCACCTAACCTTTAATCCAATAAGAGGATAAGCCTTCCTCCTTATTGGCCCCTAAGCCCAAACTAAAGAAAAATGTTGGGTATAATGCAATATTTGACAACTTTCACAAAAGGCATCCACAACATGCATTCCATAAAATAACACATTAAAACAATACACTCAAACAATATAATCAAACACTATTACAACTTTCCTAACATGCACAAAGTATTGACAACAAAAAAAAAACAAGGAGCAATGGAATATGGGCACCACCTCCTTTTGTCTCCCAAGAGATGTAAGATTTCCACCCAAAATCCTCCATATGCACAACTCAAATCATAATTTAAAATCCTTATTTATAAACTTTTAAGTATGAAATATATATCCATGTTATCCTTTCACTCCCATTAGGTCGAAATATAACTCACACTCTGACCCCAATGGTTCCATAAATCCATCTCTCACGCAAACTTAAGGTAGCCTACCCATCCACAATTAAACATATTCAAAACAATCATACAATATTCAAATAAGCACAATTCCTACATCAAATTACATTAATACCTGTTGGGTTTTAGAATGGAACATGGGTTGAAACCATAGTTAGGGGAAACCAAGTCCCTCCTCTTTAATGGAAGAGGTTCCTTTATTGAAAGAAGGAAAAACAAATGTACATATATATAACTCTCAATGTTTGGACCCTGATATAGTGGAATGTTTTCATACTTCAAAGATTATCAATCAGAAGAAATAGAAGAATATGGAGATGGGATAAGGAAGAAAACAACAATTATTTGGGGAAATATAGATAGCAAAGTATCTCCCTACTTACATTAAACAAAGAAAATATAGATAAGGATCAATTGCTTCACCACCGGCGCAAATTTGCAGACACAAAGTTCTAAAGATTCACATAGACCAGAACACAAAGTTTCTATTGAATACAAAAAAAAAGATCCATTGAATCGAGCAAGGAGAGAGAAAGATATAATAGAGGAAAATAAGAAAAGAAAGAAAGAACTTCTGTATTGAATTACTTCAGAATTTACAACCTTCCCAGAATACTAGAATCTCTTTTTCCCGTGGCCAAAACCATTTATTTATAACAAAATGTATACATCCATACTTTGTCCCCAAGAAAAGAATATCCAAAAGGAATAATGTTTGTTGCAGATCCACTTTTGGAAAGTGACATGAAACAAACGCACTCAGGAAAACTTGATGTTGAAAAAGGTGAATATTTCATCAGTTCGAGCATGATTACTTTAGGAGGGAGCATCTAATGATTTTCTTCTTCATGTGGTCCTACCATTTCTACCTTTTAACCACTTTCATAGCACTCAAGTCCTTACTGGTAAGTTTTCTCCTTTTTATCATGTATGCCTAATAAACTCCATTTTTTGATAACCAATCTTTACGTCTATTTAAATTTATCGATTTAGCTCCACAGAAAACCAAAATGAATCTCATGAAGAAATGACAAGGATAAAAAAAATGATTTTGTGTTTTTTGCAGAGCTTTGGTTCGTTAATGGCGTTTAAAAACTAGATGAGTGCATTTGGCTATCTTTTCCACTTTTTACCCTCAAATTTGGACCGTACACATGTGGCAAGATCCAAGAAACAATGACCTTGGGGGAGAAATCTACATTTCCTTACATCTGGGAGAAAAAGTGCAATTTCTCATTTTCTCCGCCCCTCCGTAGCTTCACAAAATTCCAAACATGTGGTGCCATCTAAGAGGCTGAGGAAATGCGGTTCAAATCTGCCATTTAAACTCTATTTAACAAAATTCTCAAATTCTCAAAAACCTCCGCTGGCCCTCTTTGACTTTTCAACATAGACGTGTTGCGCACCTTGATTGGAAAAGGGTTTGTGGCTCAATTTCCAACATTTTAACCCTTTGGTGAAAAGGGCTCAAATTCTCAATTTCCTTTGCAAGCATGTTCTTCCGATTTCATTCTTCAAAACGTGGCATCACCTGACTGGTTGCGTGGGTGTGTTTCACTTTTACACTTTATCTATTTTGGAAAGGGGAAAAATTCCAATCTTTCCCCCAAAAGTCCATGCCTCCGCCGTTGAATTTTCTTCATGACTACGTGTCCCTTTCTGATTTGCTGCGGACTTCAACTTGGAATTTATCCTTTTTCTGTAAAAAGGTTAAAAATGAAAGATGCAAGGTCCGGCACATTCCAAACGCATAAAATAAGAACTAAAATAATTTCCCATCAATTGAAAATAGGCAAAACATTTTAACGACAATAGATTGAGGGAATTTAAAACATGAATTTCTTTTATGGCAGGAATCCAATTTCCACGAAATTAGATTTAAAACAGTGGGGAAAATTGAGAGGACAACAATACCAACATGACAATAATAGGAGATCCTACCTCTTCATCAAGCTTCTAATTTTTTTACTCTACAAGCTTTTAATCCTTCACACCAAGCTCAATCCAAGATGCATCTCCAAAAGAAAGCTCCAAGTATGAAAAATCCACGACCAATTTTTTTTAAAAAGAGAAGAAAATAAGCGAAGTAACCCAAAATCCATAAAAAATCATCCAATAAATAAAAGAAAGTAATGTGAGGATGATGAGGTGGCTCCGTGTAGGATTCCACTTCATCATCCCTCCATTCGAACACACAAGTCAAACACCATACCCAAAGTAATTAAGTGCACATGTAAGACTTTTGACATGCCGACATAACACTCCAACTTACACACCATGCTTATCAAGGAGAAACTTAAATGTTGTAAGTAAACAAGTGCAATTATTTACCCTTTTTACAATCAATAAAGAATAAAAATTGTCAAAACATGTTCAATACTTCATCAGTAGGGTTGGTAGAAGATTTTGAGATGCGAGGGACAAGGTTAAGTTATCCCTTAAGTCTCTAAAAGTTGTGAACAAGGTGAATTTCGACTTTGGGAGGGATGGTGGAGTACACACCATCTAAATACATTTCATTCATTTTACATCATGTAGAAAAACAAGCTCTATCTACTTAATTTATTTCCCACATGGCATATATTCCCTTTTAATTTAAATTTGAGCTAAACTAGTTAATTAAGATACATTACCAAGTGGTAATAAAGTAAAAATATTTCCCCAATAATTAAATACTTGCACAAAAAATTAAAAGAAATGAAACACATTACACCCATGGCCACATAAATGAGGTTACCACCCTATGGGAACCTCTTAACCAAGCATGCAACAACACAACATAACATTATATATAAGTTGTCAAATTTGGCCATGTTGTACAACACCTATCATCCTTCCATGGTTGGAACCATGTCCCATTTTGATGTATATGATATAATGTATCTGGCATTATGGCTGTTTCAACAACATAGAGAATAATAAACATATAGAAATCAATAATCTTCCTCCAAAATTATCAATTATATCATCTATCATCATATCAACTAATTTGATTTTAAAATTCACAAAATCATAATTATACTCTAGACATCCAACAAAGGCAATACATCTAGAATATGACATGTTAGTAGAAAATTAGTATACTACAAATTGACATATATAATTGTCTATCAGTGTCATCTAGTGCATCATAATCAATATATAAATCACAACATCTCAATAGTCCAAATATCTACATATTCTGTCATCTACTGATCAAGATATAATAATCAAAATGTCTAAGTATGAATTCAAAAATAATAAAATCATAAGGAAATAGTGTCGAAGAGGAGTGGGCACTACATGCAACATTTTAATGTTCCTTATGAGATGTTTAAAATACCATATGTTTAGTTCCGTACTAAAAGCTAATACATATAGCTTTGAATATAATGAAAATCCATATTATTTATGAGTTATGTTTTCTCATTCATAGATATAATAGGAGGACATTATTACACTATTGTTCATAACAACCAATAATGTGGAAAAGAAATATAAAATAAACATATTTTTATTTTTCTGACACACATTTTTGGTAAGACAAACTAGACCCACATGCTAAAATTATATCCTTGTACTATCTTTACATTATATTTCCTTTTTAGAGGGAAGAAACAAACCCATATTAGAAAACTTGTCACTAGTAGTGAAGACATAGTCAAGACCATTTCTAGGAAAGGGAAAACTGGACATCAAACTAATGTGAGATAACTCGCAATATCGATATGGAATTCATAAATGTGTGTCATTGTACCAATTAATTTTCCATGGTATTTTTTAATATATTAATATACCTTTTAAAATGATCAGAAAACATTATACAATAATTATATTTCTAGAGTACAACTATTATATTTTCAACATGGGATTGTCTTGTGACATTAAATTAGTAGGCCTCCCAATCTATTTTTTTCCACATTTAAATAAGAGGTGTATTAGGTGAAAAGTAAAATAATTTCATGTAGACGAGACCATGAACATTGCCTTTCTGTAGTCTTTACTTCATCTATGGTGGAAAACTACGTTTCAATGCAATAGAGCATTGTCTCTTTTGAAGTCTCATGATTAATGAATCCTATACTATATTTTGTCACGTGCAATATTAAAACTTGCGTTATATTTATACTTAAATGATAATTTGAGTAAATACGGACATATTCCAGTGAAACTAGATTCCAATTACAAATTTTGTTACAAATTTATCACTTTTTTTGTGTATAATAGATTCAAGCTTGGTTACTATTAGATTCCATTATTGATATTACTAGATTCCATTAGTAGTATTATTAGATTGAAATATTGTTATTATTAGATGGAATTGAGTTCTAGTATCATTATTTTTGGATTCCAATCTAGTTCTTATTCGATGTAATGGAATTTTAATTTTGTATTTTGGATTCCAATTTTGTTATTTGTGGGATCTAATTTCACTATTATTGGATTCCATATTTGCTATTTTTTTTATTATAATATAACTATTATTAGATTACAATTTCAATAGTTTTGGTTACCAATCTTCCTAAGTTACATATGGCTAGCGGTTGCTAAGCTACATAAGGCTAGTGACAACTAAGTTACATAAAGCAAGTAGCTGCTAAGGAATATTATTATTGAAAATATGGGCATTGTAAATTATTTCACAAATATTTAGGTTCAAAAATTTCCAATTAAGGATAATGCAAGAGGCCCTTAGGAAATTACAGGTGGAATATCCATGAAAAATATCCCTAAAACTAGTTTCGCAACATAGAGGAATTTCCTAGGATTTGAGAATGTACTTGTCGCACATCAAAAAATTCCATGTTATATGACACCAAATTTCTTATCACATGATAATAGATTTCCTATCACAAGATATAAAATTTCATGTCTACACCCTAGTCATGCATATGCTCCCTAGTCATGCTTCTGCACTCCTTTCTTGTCACACATTTGTATCTTTTTCACCCTTCTACACCCAACTCATGTGCTACATTCCTTGATACTTATCTCATGTCTTCAATTCTTTTCGCATGTCTTGATCTACCCTCCTTATTACTCATTAGCATGCCTTATTACATGTCTGTGCTTCATACCATGTGTCTGATTATCCTTTGCATAATACTTGATTATACTTCGGATGATACCTTATTAGTAAGTTACCAGTGAATTATGTGCAGAACTACATATGATTATATACAATTATTTTTAATAGTAGGTAAAGACAACCCCTAAAACCTTTTCTAATGAAAAATTTAGGTGAAAGATACACTCTCGTACTTTAAACAATTCCCCTTTTTTATTTTCCAAAAAATCAATAGTTATCAAATTAGATATATTTACCAACTAAATTTTCCCTAGTTCCAATATTTGAGTTTTTGAATTCCAATATTCCTATTTTTGTATCCTAATTTTTCTATTTTTGGATTCTAATTTCTCTAAATTACATTAGGCTAAGAGCCGCTAATTTACTTAAGGCTGGCCGGTGTTAAGTTACATAAGGCTAGTGAACGCTAATGTTACATAAGTCTATTATTGGATTCTAATATTTTAATTTTTGGATTCAAATATTTCAATTTCTAGATACCAATATTTTAATTTTTTGAATCAAATATTTTCAATTTGTGGATTCCAATATTTGAATTTTCAAATTGTAATATAATAATTTTGAAGTATAAAAAATACTAATATTTAACGTTTTGGACTCCTAAATCATTAATTAATATTAGATTTGAATGAGAGCTATATTTTTTATATTCTTGGATAGGAATATGTCCCGACTTATTGAAATAAGTGTTGATTATAAATTATAAAAGTATAATATAAATTTAGATTGAGAAAAATTGATGGACTATTTTTAGTAGGAAGATAAAGCGGTCATACCTTTTGACCTAGGTGTTCGTCTGAGTCTATTATTATTAAATCACCTGTTTCAACAAGATGAATGCATTGATTAAATAATCCTATTGGTTGGAGCCATTTTCAGCACATTTTCAAGCCCGAAATCCACCATCTATGGGCCAAAAATTAGGATTTAATTTGTAATTTAGTTTTTTCCTATTTAAGGGCATTAGTTAATTTTAGTTTCTTCAATGCATAATAGGCTATAAAGTTGGAAATTCCTCTAATTTAGGCATGTACGATATGCATGGAGATTTTTTTACCCATAATAACAAGCATGCAAACTTAGTAAGAATGGAAGGTTCTAGTAAACTAATAAGAATAGTAAATTTGGCCACCTAGAGTAGATGTTGTTATCCAATTTTTCCCCTTGGGAAAATTCGGAAAAACAAGACCTTGCACGTAGTAAAAACATAGGAGTTGTTTTAGTCATGGAGGCTTGCATTTTGGATTTGGGTGAATATGGTTAAAATAGGTCAAGTATATTCCAAGGAAGGTAAGGAGCTTGAGCTCTTTTTAAGAATCAAGAAATTCTAAAGTCCAAAATTTCAGACTTCAAAGGTAGAGCTTTTAAGAGATCTCGGTGGGGAAAATGTCTAAAATTCCAAAATTTCAGAGCTTTGGGTTTTGGGGTTTCGGAGGTCTCAGGGTGCAAACTTGGAAAAATGGAGCAAAAAGCCTAAAATTTGAAACCCCAAAAGTTAAAAATTTCAAAATTTCGGGTTTTGTAGTTTTGGAGGTGTGGAATTCGGGATTTCGGAAGTCTCGGTGAAAAACTCTAAAAAATGAATTAAAAAGTTTGAAATTCCAAAGGTTTGAATCTCAAAAGGGTTCAGATTTCAGAAGTCAACACAAGTTTTGGGGTTTGCGTCGTAGTAGTTTTGGGTTTCAAAGTTTTGGAACTTCGGGTTTCGCGGTTTAAGAACTATCAAGGAAATTTGGGTGATGAGAAGTGAGAAAGTTTTGAAAAAGGAAAAATGTCTGAAAGTTTGAAAGTCTAAAATTTTAGACTTTCGAGTTTCGAGGTTTCGAAGGTTCAGGTTTCAAACTTTTAGAGCTCTCTGGCCATTTTAAGCAGTAAACGATGTTTCAATCTTCGAATTGGGAATGTCTAAAATTCTTAATTTCAGGATTCGGAGGCTGTATGCATTTCAAAATTTTAGAGTTTCAGAACTCCCTTCCCGCCATTTTTGCAAAATGATACCTTGACCTTCAGATGGCCATAAATTTTTATTGGGATCTCTTATTTGTGCAAGAAAGGACTTTTAGGATATCTTTAAATTAGTGAGACTAAGTTAGTCAAAATTAAGAAACTTAGTCCACCATTTTTAAAGGTGTCAGGCTTCCCACCTACAAAAATTAATGAAGTATGGGCTTCCTTTCTTGCCCAACGAGGAATAGTACGTGGAGGCATGGGTTTTTTCATGGAACCCATTATTTTTGCAGGAGAATTCAATGCATTTCTTGGGTGTTTGGAGTAGGATTTTGAAATTCTTCCATCTACTTCTCTCATTCTCCCTATATATTGTAAGGAGGGACATTTTTCTAAAGGTTGGATAATTCTTATTTGCACCCTCACTTATTCTTTGATCTACAGATGAATTTGTGGATTTCAAACCTCCCATCAAAATTTTAATGCAATTTTGTGCCTCTTTGCCATTGTAATGTACTGTATCAAAATTGTGGAGTAATAAAATAAGTTTGTGGATGATTTCAACCATTTCTTATGTTCATTACCTTCATCTGATATCTCTTTGCAGTATTGGTTATTTGTGCATGGTAGTTGTATTACATTTTAATGGTTTGTGTTTAATGGCAAAGCAAGTGTTCAAAATTCCTTTGGTGCATCACCTGTTTTAGTTTAGGTTTAATTTCTTGCATCTTCTTAACCCTGTCTCCTCGGAAAGTTAGAGTAGTTTTTATATTAGATCCTCTATAATTTGAATGTGTGCATCTGAATAGAGGAATAGGAACTGAAATTCATCTGGAGAGATTTCCTGATTGCAAACTCCTAATCTTTTGGAAAATCTCCATGTTATGCAATATCACTGAGAGTCTCAACCCATCAAGTCGTAGACATTCAGGGGTGCTATGATTCGTCATCAACAGATTTAGTCAAAGTATCTTCAAGTTTTATTAGAAACTAGAGTTGGGAGTTGTTTCCTATTTTATGAAGCATTGTAATTTATGATTGAATAATGTAAAATAATATTTATTCTATTTTGAGTTCAAGATATTTACAGAGTATAAGTATGTGTTAATTTTGGCTACATAAAAAAATAAAAAAACATAAATAATATATTGATGTAGTGTTATTATTATTATTATTCCAACTACAGAAAGTTCAATTTATAAGTTAGGATTAGGGATATAACATATTCCCTCTTATAAGTGATCAAATTTTGTATTTTGCAATCAAAATCGATGAATATGCTAATACTTTAGTTTCATGAATATTTTTTTTTGAAACCAAGTGCATGATATCATTAATATAGAGGGTCAATATTTCCTAGATATTTTTCTAATGGACAATGTTATGATCGAATAACTATTTTTTATCAACATTTTCACCTAATTCTCTTATGTATGTAAACCTAGTTTATGCTATGAGATTTTTATATTGATGTATAACATTTCCATTGTATAAACCATAGCTATCATATTAAAGACCTAGAAAATGGGTTAGCATAATAAAATTTGATTTACATCACCCCACCCACTTAGTGTGATGTATTTTTTTGTGTACAAATTATATGAATATACCTAAATCTTCACATAGTTCTTCCTTTTAATTTATCTATGTGAAAGTTATATAAACATATTATTTGTAATATCCTAAAATGGATTCCTTCACTTGAAATTCACCTTTTTCTTAGAATATATCTCTTTAGAATGAGATTTTATATATTTTTAATGTATCTATATATAATTTATGGTCATTGATGTAATTAATAAATTCATTTAGAAATTGGGTTATGTGTTATGATATCCTTGGTAGTCCTTAAAATATGTAAGAGAAGAGGACTTTAAATGTTTGGTGTAGTTTTTTTATATGTGACTATTATTATTTTATTATTATTATTGGTATATGGTTTTTTGATGGGGACCATACCTAACAACACCAAAAGGGTTAAAACCCAGATACTACAATAGACTGAAAAAATAGAAAGGTCAAGAATCTAGATAAATAATGAAGCGCTAAGAAAAAGGGAAGTTAAATTTCCCAATAGAATAAAACAAAATGTAGTAAGCCCACATCTAACTGATGACCTGCACACAACATAAAAACATCCCAGTAATTATAGGCCTCTAGCCTAGATGAAGTTTCAATAGCAAAAAAACAGGGCTCAATCCTTGTTTGAACCAATCGTGGGTTTTAGTTTGTTATGACATTTCTTCCTCTGTTCCACAACCATCCAATCTATGTTATCTTCATCCAAGATGATCAAAAGAACCAATTTGATATTATTAAGAGGAATGTGACCCTTACTGATGGGAAAGGAGACAAAATCCATCATATATTCAATAATGACCCCATGAGCAAAAAATTTGTGAATAACCACATCAGAGACAATAAATGTTTATACTCCTTCTATGGATTAGGGGGTATCAAACCTTGAGCGGTTCAATGGTTATTCAACCAGATTTGAATGGGAGACAACCGTAAGATGTTTTGGTAGAGAGTCCTTCCACCATGAATTTTTTTCCTTAGATTTGGAATGTTCACAATCAACAAAGAGGTTCCTTGTTTTGAATTATCACAAACATTTGAAGGCTAATCCCTCGTATTCAATCCTCTGAACCCAATGTCTATCACCTATTAGGAGGTTAATTTCTAGTGGAAGAGGTTGAGAGGTGTCAAGATCTACCAGTATTTGGGCATAAGTTGTATGAGTTTGACCAAAGGGTTTTATAATCCACATTCACAGAATATCTCAATGTATCTCCTATGGTAATAAGGAAAGAGTTTTTATAGAGTTGTAAAGGGAGTCCTCGAAATCCAATCCAAACAAGGTAGGTATCAAAGGAGTATTTTAGAGCATAAAAATTTGGATATAATGGCTTGACCATGAGTCCATTTTCTTCCCAAACCTAATATTGATCAAAAATAAAATCCCTATCCTTGGTGGTTTCAAAAACAATAAAAAAATAAGCTTTAACACATGGGTAGTGTTCAATCTTACCCTTGATATTTTCCTTCCATGTTTGATAAATCTAATCATGGAGATGAGACAGCTTTTTGGAAAAATTGTTGGAATCTACAGATGAGGACAAGATGGGAGATGTTCTCATGTTCCTTGAGGACCCCATGGAGTATATCCTCCTCTATCTTATGCACTAGATTCTTTGGATATGGTTTAAATGATTTGTTTAAATTTCTTGCATTATCTTGATGTTTGTAAAACATAAAAGCAAAGGATTTTGTTTTCCCTTGACTATGGTTTCCAATGCCCTGCAGTAGCCCATCATCAGATGTGGATCTAAGCCTTTCAATGATAGTGCCATTTCCAAATTTCCTAGGTTTGGGACTTTGTTTTTTCTTGTTTGTAACAACTAGGATATTAGGGTATCCTTTTTCTCCCCCAAATCCATCACCACTAGATCCAAAGTTGTGATTATGGGTGTGATGGATTGTAGATTTCTCAAGGGAAGATTTATTTTTTGTTGGGCCGCCCTTTCAACAAACAAATCCTCATTAGAATTTTCTTTTAAATAAATCCAAACTAATCCATTTGAATTTTCATTCCCCATGGCCACTTTCTGAAATCTGCTTGGAGATGCTAGCACCATATTCCTTGGAGTGGTCATCAATGCCCTAGACAACATAGCATGGCTTCACGGTTATGTTTTTTTGTGTGGTGTGACATGTAATGCTTCCACCACATGTGATAGTATGGAAATTACCATCTCCCATTCCTCTTTGAAGTCTCTATTATAACCAAATCACAACACCCTTAGATTTACACAGTTGTGTGTGCTTGAGCTCATGGTGTGACTGGGTAACATGGGTTCTATCTCCAAGTTGTGGGACTTGCTACTTGAAATAGACCACCAAAGAAATTTGGTTCTTTCTCCTAAACTACCTTCCACAATCTACTTTAATACATGTAAAACTATTTTATCCTAATCAAACTTTCCAAGGGACCAGGGAGAGAGAGTGTATGGAAACAAAGCATACACTAAAGTTGTGATACACTAGAAAAGGAGGGAATGAGAATATATTTCCAATGTATGAAAAATGAAAGCAAAATAAATACTAGAGAGGGTTATAACAATTCTCCACAGTCTAGAAACTACATTCAAAACAATATTTCATACACACATGATTGTAATGAATCCCAACAAGAGCATAAAATAGACAAAATATATTTGCAATAAGATTGAAGAGGAAAGAAGAATGGAAACATACACAACAAGAGAAGATACATCCACAAACATGCATCTATTACTTCATGATGTGCACAGCTCAATCTATTACAAAATAAAGCCCTGGATCACCATACAAGGAGTCCACTACACGTTCCTGTAGCACATTGGCTTCACAAAACCAAAATAAGAAAAATTTTCTACTTAGAAACTGTACCCTTCTACAATGACCCCACACTTCAATTTATAGAATTTGGAAGAGAGAGGATTGAAATCCCAAAATATTCCTTTTAAAAACTTGTAAGAGGTAATAAATGAATTTAAATGATGGTTATTTTCTTACAAGAGGCTCTCCATGATGTCCCATGACTTGTAGTAGTGAAAAATGTATGTCCATTCTTCATTAAATGCATCTCCAACCACTAATAAAATCATTGTTTGAATCCTGGCACGTTTTCCTTAAAATCATCATATAAAATTCATTAATTTGTGCATTTATCAAATTTTTTGTGTCGATCTCAGATCCATGATTCAAACACAACCAATTTTTCATGTTTTCATTGATAAATGCAAAAGATATGGCATCCTGAGTGTGAGCAGTTATTTTGAGTTCGTCAGCGATTTCTTCCATTTTACAGGAATGAGCTTATAATTTTTTGGAGCTAGAGATTTTTATTTTCTTTCCAACCACCTACCCTCATTAAAAAACAATTTTTTTTTTTTTTGGTGTAGAATATTTCGTGCCCATTCTGAAAAGTAAAATTTTGTGAGAATCAGAGTGAGAATTTTTGTGAGAATATTTCGTGCCCATTCTGAAGTTCGGGGGTTAGGCGTTCCACTTTCCCTTTTTATTGTGGGTATTGCAAGTTTTCCAGGAACTCATGTCCCTATAGTACTTAGATTTTCTATACCTCCTTTCTCTGCATTAGTTGATTCGGGATTTTTTGTACTCACGCATCTGTCGTTGACACAGCTAGGTGGGGCCTCAACCGCCAACTTCTCCGCACCACTCACCCCTGGGTATTTCATATATTTTAGGTCTAATTTTTGTGAAGAAAGGGTTTCTTTCTTTCTGTGTGTGTGTGTGTGTGTGTGTGTGTGTGTGTGTATCTGATTTGAAAAGATTAAAACTAACAAAGAAAAGACTTCATTTTGAACAAATAACAGGGGCCATAGTTTTAATGGACGATGGGTGGAGACGGATGGGGGTGAGGGTTGTAGTGGTTTGGGGGAGTTTGGGATCCACGTGGTGCAGGGTTAGGAGTTTTCGTGGGTGCACGAGGTGAGGTGGTTGGGTGTTTACACGTGGCGGAGTGATGTGTCTATAGGCGACACAACCAACAAAAGACGCATGTTTGGGGGGAGGTGCGATCCCTCCCAACACCTTTTTTTTTTTATTAACAAATACAACATGCCACGGTTGGCTATATAAGTTTTCAAAAAAATAAATATTTATTTTTTAGTTATTTATAATTTTATATATATATACTAAACTATATTATATAATATAACTATATTAAATATATATTAATATATTTATATTATATACTATACTAGAATAAATACCAACTTGTAAAATGATATGTTCTATTTGTACACACACAGATACCAAGTTTATTTATTTATATATCAACATCTTAAAATGAACTATTTTAAAATCTGAAACCATTTATGAGAAGTAGATTTTATTCACAAACAAATTTTAACTAAATAAGTTTTAAAATGGATTCTTAGAAATTAAACTTTTCCATTGAAAAGTGATAATAAAATTTCTACAACTTGCATGGAAATAGAAGAAAATTTAAATCTGGTTTTCTATCAACCTCTCATGCTATAATACCCTTTTAAAAAAAACTACTCATATTTGCAAGAAATAGTATTATAATTCTTTTATTTCAAAAATATTAGTTTACACTACCCATGTATAATGAGGAATGCAAGTTTTATTTTCAAAGGAGATTCAATCAATCCATACAACTTATATAACAAGAATAACAATTTTAACTTCACTTGAAGATAAAAATACTATCATACGAAACTATCTTTCAAAAGATTAAGTTGCACACAGTAATCCTTGTATTGCCTTTAAAGATGTATATTTTTTTACATCATTTACCATGCAAGAATAGTTTTACCTCAGAATGAAGTTTAAGCTCTACATTAATACCACAATTAAAACATATGTTCAAGATGCTTAAGATGTACAAAGCAAAACATTACAAGGCTTCATTTCAAGATTTAAAGAAGATTATACATACTAGTGTAACACTAGTTTACAAAGCAATCCCAATCACAAAATTGGAACCTTACAAAGACAAATAACTTCCAAAATGGTCATATCCATATGATTAAACTAAATAAAAACCTTCCCAAACTTTTTGAGAACCACAAGATGCAATGATATCAAGGGAATACTCCAACCATCTTCAAAACTTGAGCTCCAACTTTTATACTCCACAAAAAACTCCAATACATAGAAAAAGGCTTGTTTTACCACCCAACCTATAAGCATCATTACACATCTTTCCAAAGGTTAGAAGACATACCAGCCTCCCCCAGGCCTATGGGTGAGAGATCTAACTTCCACAAGTGTGCACAGGAATAAAGGAGAAGTAAACAAAAGCATATCACATCTAAGACTAACCAATAACTAAAGAAAAACACAACACTTACCAGCCAAATAAAAAGAGGAAAAAACCATATTCTTCCTCAAAAAAGGGGAAGATTAGATGATACATCCAATAGCTCCAAAGAGTGTGGTCCAACCATAGGATTTACACTTACAAGATCTTCAAAAACTTCCTTCTCCCTCCAAAACAATCATCCCCCATTATTGCTCCTTCCATTCGCCTAAAATCCTCCTTGGGAGTATTTTCAAACCCATTGGGTTTCCTCTCAAAGGATGGGGAATGAAGTTCAAACCATATGTACCACCTCCCCAACGTCAAACCATATGAGGAGATAAAAGAGAACCAACATGGATTTATCATCAAGCCATGAGGTTTAAGAGGGAAAATCTCTCAGTCTTCCCCAATAAAACTCCCAAATCCATGAAACCATATGATGGATGGAGAAAATAAAAAATAACACAACCAAGTAACCATACAACACATGCAACAAGACGAAACTATCAATAATAAGAAAATATAAATTCTAACATGCCAAATAACACAAAATAAGGTCAAATATCCTATCACCACAAGCTCTCCAAATCTCTAAGTTTTTTCTAAATCCTTGTCTAAGCAAAACTCCAACTCCAAAAGCCTCCAAGCACAAAGTAAATGCCAAAAACAAAGTCCTCTTTTTCCCCCATGAGGAATTATTTGAAGAAAATAAATAAATTTCCTAAAAAATGAGGGGGTGACATATGTCACCCCTCTCTTCCCTCCAAGTCAATATTCCCCCACATTTAAACACCCCTCTCCTAAATTACCCAAAAACAAAATGAGACAAGCTTATGCAACCTTTCACAAAACACACATTCCAGCCAACTTTACATGGATGGTGACAAAAGAGAGGCTAAATGGGAGGGAAAATACCTCCGTGCCTTGGAATTAATCCCCCCTACCTAATAGGTAGGGTCCAAGGGATTATTATCATGCTAAATTAACTCCCAAATTCAAAAGGAGTCACTTAAAATGCCAAACATAGCCTAATTTCGGATTTGGTACATTTGGACACATATGTAGAGAATGTGGGGCCCACTCAAGGGTGCTTATATGAACTTAATCCTTTTTAATTAACAAACACATGAATAAATACATACTTAATGCAAGTGGGGACCATTAAATTCCCCAACCTAGTTTTCTAACAAATTTAAACCACCTAAACACAATTAATTTTATGTGAATTACAAAATTACAAATAAGGGTCACTCGTGGTGCCCAACAATACAAATAAGGGTCCTTCATGGTACCCAAGCATAAAAATAACCAATAAGGCATCATACAGCTAACATGCTTAGGACTTAGCCATGTGGGCCGCTTGTGCACAATTTGTGTAGCCGCCTTGAAACCCACATGCTCTTGTGCCCTATAACCTGCACACTCAATGCAAACATTAAACACATCTTCCCAATACAAGTGTAAATCAACTACCCAGTAAACGATCAAGTCTAAACATTAAATCTATGGTATCACATCATCAACATGGAATCGTAAATGAGAAACATGCACAATTTCACAAAAATTCACCATGTGTTAGCCATTGAAATACATATAAATGACATATATACATGTTATCATGTGTTCTCATAAATAATCAAATAATCTATATCATAAAGAGGTGTGATTAAACTATGTATCCATCATATATCAATTAGGCCCAAATAACATAGCAAAATGTTAGCATCCACAACATCGATAGAAATGTTCCAACATTCTAATCAAAGATAAGTTGGCATTATATGCTGAAATCCCCATACATGTCCATGAAGATCAAATAACATAACACAATGTCCAAAATATGTAAAAATCCCTGTCAAATCATAACTATGAGTAAAGAAGTTAATAGATAATTGAGACTATAAAATTTTGGCACTACAGTGTGTATATATATATATTTAGGATTTCGATGTTTCCATCCCTTGCATATTGACCATCCAGAAAACACCTACGAGTTTTTCACCTCATTTGTTGGCAAGGTGCAAATTACACAGGTCACCTATCAATGTCAAATACAAAAATAATGCTTTTTTAATGATTCTATTCAGCAAAGAATTAATCCACTATTATCTCATTATATGGGCTAGCATCCGTTGCTTCATCCTCCTCATTCATAAAATGGAGAAAACAAGTACGAGGGTCTAAAATGACATCTGGTCAAACATCAATGCCAAACAATTTGGGCAGATGTTCTTGGTCTCTACTCAAGGTTCTCATTCCCTAGATCATGATATGTTGGTGGTGAATAATTTATGCTCTAATTGAATGCATTGTGTATTCAATATCCCTATTATATTTGTGTAAGATGAAAGATCGAACTGCATCAGAGAGTAGGATAACATAATTTAAGGATTGAGCCACATCAAATAAATTTATTCTTCGGATAGATTGCTTAGGGTCAAGCATCATACTTTTCATCAGCTTCCCAATATCCTCTACCTCAACATTTTTTATCTTTTTTAGATAACTCCACATATCATTGCTAGATCTGCATATCAGGGGATTCAGAACCTGTTGTTGACATAGTCCAAAATTCGATCACTCATGGTCACCTGAGTTAGATTATATTCCCTCTACTTCCCTTTACCTGCTCTTGACCTGGACGCACTAGGTGTCCATTCAAATTGGTCCCTTTTAACTGTACCCCCACATACCTGCACCAAATTCCATGACTAAAACAATTTCATGGGTTAGGAAACCAGTAAATAAGGTTTAGAAGATGAGAGCAGCTGAGCATACATATATCCATCAGGCCAAGAATGGACTAAAGATTAAAATTGAATTCAGATTACGAAAAAGTGCTGATCCAATAGCTGTAAAATGAGATACAATTACCTATTTATTACAAATAGAAATGACTGTGCATTTCATCTATAGGATGCCTGTTTAGTTCATCTTTTTATGTTTCTTGAGATTCTACAAGAAGGAAAATGCCTTCTCCTAGGATTATTAATATATTATGTAAAATAATATTACATCTCCCCTTAATCATTAGGGGCTATGACGAGACCAAGCATGCCTATTAACGTTTAAAATTTCTCTCGTCCAAGCATCTTTGTTACGATGCTTGTTTGTTACTGTACATTTGGAAAATTTAGCAATTCGACTCTATTGTCTTCCACATAATGCGGAATCAAATTATATCATCTGTTTGTATTTATGTGAAATTAGGGATTTATTTACATTGTGATCGCTAATGTGATATCAACCATGAATGTTGTAGAAGAACCTTGTTTTACTTTTATATATGTAATAATCTTTCCAAGCCATAGTATTTCTCTTGTTACCTCTGCAACTACTATATATTTTGTTTCTGCCAAACAAATTTTTGGCACAAAGTGCTTCTTTGATTTCTAAGAGATGAATGGTTTTCCTAAGTTCATCAAGAAACTTATAGTTGATTTTCCATTTTCAAAATCACCTCATAGTCAGAATCTGAATATCTAACTAATTAGAAATTCGTCGTCTTTTAGTATTTGAGAACAAAATTCTATGTTCCCTTTAGATACCAAATCACTATATTTGTTGCTACCCAGTGACCTTTTCGTAGGCTGTTGCGTGAATATAATAAGAAAACCAACTAATTTTTAAATATCTGTTCTAGTGGATACATAAATTAGAATTCCCAAGAGTTGTCTGCATTTAGTTACATCTTCAAAAGATTATCACTTGAGCCCAGATCTAACTCAATGAAATTGACTTGAGGTCATTCGTGATCTGTTTTGTTTTATAGGTTTCATTTCTTTTATTACAAGTTTCATTGTAGCTTTAGATTTACCGTATATTTATATTGTGTTTATTTACTTGATTTTCATTATAATAAACAAGATCTCTTTGAACAACATTCTCAAATCCATAGTTATAAACCCTTATACTGGTAACATGATTCCACAAGTAGATTTGATAGATATGCACATACATTATTCTTAATGTTGTTCGAATATCATAAATATCTTGTACGTAGTTGTCTATATTCTTTTTCAAGTGTGTAAGAATTACCCTTTCCTTACAACTAGATTTTACACAAACATAAGTATATTTAGAAATACATTTTCCTAACCACATTTAACTCAAAAACTTGGTGAAGGACATAGTAAATATCTACCTTCATATAGCTTTTTTCTAGCTGAATGGTTGTATTGTGTACTCTGAATGGCTCTATATTTGATAATTTATGGCAGTAATTGTGTCTTTTATAAATTTTCAACAGAACTATTTGATCTGAAAATGCATTTTGCGAATGGATGTTCCTGAAACTCTATAATTGGTGTCAATATTTCTTGATATATTTGTAACCATGTACTTGTAATATGCAAATTAGTTGTTTGATCATTCATGCTAAGATGCATATGATGAAATCTTGATGGCACTTTGTACATTTTATAAACTTTGAAACTATAGTTCTTGTTCATGTATTAAACCAGTTAATGGTATGATGTGATCTCCTTCATTATCTGCACTTATCTTACTTCTTTGTACTATGGATAGATGATTTTTTTCTCACTCTAACTTATCTTACTTCTTTGCACTAGGTATTTATTTCCCCCATGATGCGGTCCCTTTTATATTTTTATGATTTAACATTTTTCATTTGAGCTTGATAACGATGGAAAGAAGAAATATTTTATAGATTCCATTGCCTCAAAAAATCAGATATTTATACAAAAACATGAAAATTTTAGATGCGTGTAGAAATAAGAAACCATTGACCATCTAGAGGAATAGAATGCCGCATAGGCATAACTCTGGTTGATCTAAGAAAAGTTTTATTAGATTATATTATATGCTAACATTTCCCCCCTTAATATATTGTTTTATTAAATGTACCCTAGAAATATTTCAAATTTGATCTTGCCAAGAGATTTGGTGAGTATATGTACAATCTGATCATCTTTATGGAAGTACTAGAGCTCAATGTGGTGGTTCAAGACTTGTTATTCAATTTAGTTGCATTTGACATTGATGTGATTTTTATTCTCATGGAAAATGGGATTCTTGACAAGCTTCAACACACCGTTATTGTCACAGTGAATGATGGGAGGATTTTCTTGAAAATTTCCCATATCTTCCAAAATGCGACGTAACCAAATCACTTCACACACAACTCCTTAGTTGGAAAAATACTCTACCTTAGTGGATGAGAGAAAAAAAATAGTTTACGTCTTACTCATCCACAAGATAGGTCTAGACCCGAGATGAAAAATATATCCTAAATTTTATTTCTTGTCATCAACAGATCCAACATAGTCCGAGTCTATATATCCCTGTAAGAAGAACTGAGAGTTATTCTTATACTCCAAACCATAATCAACTGTACCTCAGACATATCTCACACATGATTCACTATTACCCATTGACATTTTTTCGAATCCTGCATGAATCTAGAGAGATATCTCACAACAAAGAAAAGGTATGGTCTAGTATACGTCAAGTAAATGAGACTCGCAACAAGTTGTCTTTAGAGAGTACAATATTTTTTAGGTGAATCGTGGAATCTTAAAATTTGCAAACCTTTTTCCATAGGAGTGAAAATAGGTTTACAATATTACACGACATCCCTTTCCAAGAGTATATTGTTGTATTTGATCTAGGAGATAAAGATATGATTCTTCTTCTGTCATATCTCTAAGCCAAGACAATGGTGAAGTAGCCCCAAATCTATCATGTTGAAGGATTTTTTCAAATAATTCTTCACATGTTCGATGAGATTGTCGGAACTCCCTATGATAACAAGATGATATACATATAAAATCAAGATGTAAATCTCTCTACTTATAATTTTGATAGACATATTTGAATCAAAGGGGATATGAGTGAATCGATGTTGCAATAGGTGATCATAGATTTTTATGTACCATGCCCTAGGTGTCTATTTGAGTATATTAAAGTACTTAAGTAGATGACATACCTTCTAAGGATGTTGCTCATCGAAAAATCTTTCTGACTGGGTCATGTATACCTCTTCTTTGAGATCACCATTCAATAAATCACTTTTCATGTCCATCTACTAAAGTTTACATCCATTTTTTGCTGCAAGTGCACAATTAACTATGATGGTTTTGATCTTCGCAATGGTTACTAAAGTCTCATCATAGTAATTCCTTCTTGTTCAAAATAACCCTTTTGCATCTAGTCATGCTTTGTACTTGTAAATAAATCTATCTTACCTGTGTTTAGTTTTGAAAATTCACTTGCAGCCAGTAGACTTATTACCTACAGGAAGATCAAAAAATTCCCATATTGGATTATGTATCAAGAATTCATATTCTACATCCATGGCCTTTTTCCACTTTGACTGACTGAGTGCCTCATGAACTGAATCAAGTTTGGTGCTATCAACCACTTAACTCATAAGTACGATATTTATTTAATTTCTCTCATGTCTTCTCATACGAACTCTTGATGAATTATCTTGAAAAGAATGTAGGTGGGAGTCTCTCATAGTGCTTTGGACCCACTTTAGATGGTGATGTTGTTGCTAATGTGAAAAACTATTTTCCAAATTCCCAAGATCAATAAACAATTATCCTTACAACTCATCCTTCTTCTCTAAAGATTCCTCATGCGTTTACAAGATTTGTTGTCATGCTCATGTGATAACAAGGCTTGTTGTTACACGACACTAATCCTTGTCATCACACAACAACAAGCTTGTTGTCATATGACTGTAATTTTTTTAGTCTTGTGATATCTAGTTACCAAAAAAAAATTCGTGAGACAAAAATCTACCAGGAGAAGAAATGCTCCCCCTTAAGAAACTAATAGGTGAAAATTTGACTATGAAATCTAGGAAAATTTGAATTTCTGGCAAAAGTGGTTCCAGGTATATTCCTCAGGGATTTTCCACCTCTAATTTCTAATATACCTCTTAAAATGAACCTTAGAGATCTATCCATAAAATTAAGAAAAAAATGCTTAGTCTTTGATTTCCACACTGACGCTAAGACCATAATGCCACACAGCAGGTTTCCTCCAAATCAAGCCACGACATTAGCTCAACAAATTCTCCACACCATGGAATGTATGGAAGATCTGATAACAATTATAATGATGGAGAGAAAAAAGATAACATATATTCCATTTCCTCGAACAAATCAAGTATTATACAAGAAAGCGACATTTTTAAAGGGTTTAGAAATAAGAAACCATCAACCATATGGAGGAATAGAATGTCACTTAGGCATAACTATTGTCAATCTAAGAGAAAACATTATTTGATTATATTATATGCTAACAAAGATCAAGTTCATGGGGCTATTGCATTTTATTTCTAGCTTCGGCATAGGCTATTTAACTCACCGAGATTTTTTTTGATGGCTCAACGCAGGGTCTCAAGATTTTAAATATATGTTACATTGTATCAACTCACCCTGAGTTGCATATTATTTTTTATGTTTTCCTTACATAGCTCATGCATAGGCTCATTTGGCATTTTTCTAATCAACTCATGGTTTGTTTGTATTGGTCTTTCCGCTTACATTGGCCATTGAATCCCTAGTACTGAAATTGTTGGAATTTCCCTTTATTGTGGCTTGAGATCACTACATTAGCTCAAATCCGAGTCAATGGAATTGAGATGGTGAAATTCCTTAGATGTTTTATTTTTTATCTTTCATTTCTCTTCTTACATGTTTCACTATAGCTTCAGATTTTCCTTTTATGTAGATTTTATTTATTCACTTTAGTTTCCTTACAATAAAAAATATCTCTTTCAACAAATTTCTCAACTCTATATTTATAAACCCTTCTACTAGTAGCATGATTCCACAGGTAGATTTGAAATCTATGTAAATACATTATTCCTAATGTTCTTAGAATAACAACAATATCTTATAGGTAGTTGTCTAGATTTTTTTTTCAAGTGTGCACTAATTGCCCTTTTCTTATAACTACACTTTCTACCTAGACAAATATGTCTAGAAATAATTTTTTGTAAGCACATCTAACTTGAAAACTTGATAAAGGACTTAGAAAATGTGTACCATCTTGCAGCATTTTTCTAGCTGGATGATTGTATTTTGTAAGTTTGAATGGATCTAGATTTGACAATTTATGGTTGTAACTATATCATGTATGATTTTTCAAAACAAGTATTTGATCTAAAATTGAATTGTGTGAATGGACCTTCTTGAAACACTATAATTTGTACAAATATTTCTTGGAAAATATATAACCATGTACTTTTACGATTTAATTGAGTTGTTTGATCATTCATGCTAAAATGCATATGATGAAAGATTGACAACACTCTATACCTTTTGTAAATTTTGAATCTTTACTTCATGTTCATGCATTAAATATGTTCATGGTTCAATGTGATCTTCATATTGTACACTTAAAATATTTTAACTTTTTAATACATGGAATGAAATGTTCTTTAATATATGCAACTCTTTTCTAGGATGAATATGCATTAGAAGTTGGAAATAAAATTGAGTGAAGATGATTTTGAGCTCTAACATCATTCTATTTCCTCTTTCTTAGGTATAGAGACCCAATGGATGAAGATGGAGCATCAATTGAATGAGATGGAATCGATTCATCATGCAATGACAAGTACCTTCTCTCCTTTTCATTTTTATTTTTTATTTATATGCATCATTACTTTAAGTTAATTCTCACGGTTTTTGTGAGAAAAAAATTCTTCCTTATGAATATAAAAAAATCTTCATGAATAAGTTTTATTGTAATTGCTTTGTCTTGCATAGTAAAATGAACATCTGGGAATTTTTATATTTGGAACATTTGTGTATAATCATAAGGAATAAAAGGAAAATTCTTTCTACCTTTTCCAATCATATGAAAATGATTAATGAATCATTGATCACTCCTTTCATATGTACTTTCCTTTCATACTTTAAATCTCCAACTTGACTTATTATTTTAGGATGTAGTTTCTCAAGTGTTTTGCAATTCCAGTCTCTACCCATCCCCGCAGCAGCCATCAATTTTTGATGCATGGTCTTGGTGAATATGATATCCTTGAATCACATCATATACATAGAATTGCATCTTAAAACAAAACTTCAAGATGTTGGTTTTCCTATACACCTGCCCAATTTTCCACTAAACCTAAGAAACCTATAATTTTTTATATATCCCTATACCACGGTCAACAGTAATCTCCTAGAACAAATTAAAAACTCAACACACAATTAAAACCCATCATCTAAGAATTAGCAAACAAAATGAGAAAATATTTGTGTATGGTGAGGCTATATAACTGTTGGTGATCACACTCCTAGTTACAGAACTAATATATGTTTTAAAATTCATGTCATTATTGTGGGAGAAAGATTAATGTTGTTTACCTAGGCACTTGTGGAAGTCTGAGAGAAAAAATTCTAACCACTTATGGGAATGTTCATGTCTCTTAATACCCATAATCTTTATAATAGTACAATATAGATATTAATGAGTATAGTATTAGTGTTATGATGTATGCGTCAACTATGCGACTCAATATTTTCTTTCTCAATACTTTTTAACACTACTTGGAGTGAATTTTATACTGCTTAGACATGGTTCTATGAATGTTAACTTCTTAGAAATAGAGGAAGGATTAATCTTTTTCCTAGATGAATGCTTCATTCCTATAGTAAAGAGTGGTGTAGAGATACTTTATTTAGATATAAGAATTCCTTGATTTCATTTTGAATGTTATTTACAATAGGATAATATAACAAGGTAATGTAAGTTTTTTTTATTAGATTAGGTAAATATCAGGGTTAAGGTACCCAAAAACCGCACAAAAAAATACCATGTGAGAGATACAATGGAGAGAAAATATATTACAATGAGGACCAAAAAAGAGGCCTCTACTAGCAGTTGATATAGAAAAACCTAAAAAAATGAAATCCCATCGAAATGACGAGTAAAGGAGACTTAGCCCATCCCAAAGAAATTAAGACCCACTGATCGAAGAAACTCGAGCATTACTTCTCATCTCATAATGTGTTTTTTGGACCTTCGTCCAACAACCATCATCAAACCCGAAATATACACACCCAATCTTGATAAAAATTAAAATATTGACTTCTGTCCCACCAAGTGTGTCAGAACTATTATGTAGGAAAAGTAGCATGTTGGGATTTACACATTACAAAACCCTATGTTTAAATAAAATGTGATTGTCTCAAGGTGTGGGACCTTTCTGATCGAGACAAACCTCCATAGAAGGTTGGTTCCTAAGTTATTCCAATGTTGGTCTACTCCTAAACTGCCAATTCCAATGTACCAGAGGAAGAGAAATACATAAATGTAAATCCTAAACTAAGGGAGGCAATAACACCAAAACAAGACTACAGATATTCCTAGTGAGTGAAAGGTGAAGGAAATGGAGAAGAAGAGGGTAGATAAAATGCCACATTCCCAAAACACATTCAAACCTCCAATCTCATGAAGCAAAACAAATTTAAGCCCTCCAAAGGAACACAGTATGCACAATATACCTACAAAATATAATAGAAGGCATGAAATACAATATAAATCAAGTTAGGGAAAGAAGAGAAAAAAAACACTAATTTTAATTCTTATAATGATGCACAATCCAATAAAGTATAGGCATTAGGCAAGAATCCTTCACAAAATGCATAGATTTAAGGCGTGCAGCTCACAAAAGTGCCGGAATAATATTGGCAGAGTTCCTTTACAATTTCAAAATCCCTCCCCCTCTCTAAACCAGGGGAATTTACATGTATATAGAGAAAAAGAGCTACCAACCAACATCCTTCATTAAATTCCTATACGTAGGTATGGGCATCCATCATGGTTCACTTTTCAATGGTACTTTTCTTACACAACGAACAGGGGTGCCATACCTCATTAAACCAGTTGTTGAACTACCTTGTACGGTTTTATTAATGTCTTTCCATATCTGAAACTCTTTGTTTTCACCCAACAGAAACCACTAGCTGACACATGACAAGAAGGGAAGAGTCATCATTGATGAGTGAAAGACTTGTCGCACTACAAGAAGAAATGTTGTCACACAATAGTGAGGGGAAGTTGATGCGTGACATCCAAATTAGGTTGATGCATGACAGGAGGCGACGATGATGCACGATGAGAGGGAGGCATCGATGGGGAAGGTAGAATGACACGCGTCAAGGAGAATTTTTGACACATGATAGGAAGTAATCGTTGACATGTGTCAAGGAGAATGGTTGGCACGTGATACAAAGTAAGCGATGTCATGTGATAGGAGAATGGTTGAGGTGTGATAGGAAGCAAGTTTTTTCATGTGATAGGAGGAATTAGATGATGCACGTCAAAAAGGAGTGGTTTTCGCATGACAATAATAGGTATTTAATGCGTGTCAACAAGGATTGGTTATCACACGCTAGAAGGAAGTGGTTGTTGCATGATAAGAAGAGGTGGTTGATGTGCATCAACAAGGAGTGGTTTTCACGTGACAAGAAGAAGTGATTGATGCATGGCAACAAGGAGTGGTTTTCGGGTGACAAGAAGAAGCGGTTGACATGCATCAATAAGGTGACAATTTGTAAATTTAATAGTTTGAATATTAATACAAATCTTGCTCCAAACCTTCGCTCCCATTAACATGAACCAAACACAAGAGAGTTTCGTTGGGTAATGATCGATGATAGTTTGTATTATAATGTCGAGATGATTATTTTTCCTATGATAATGGGGGGGATGTGTTAGTACTACCCCCGAAAGTGTGTGTAATAAGAATGTGTAAAGAAATCAATAAGGTCGTTACCTACATAAGACTAAGTTTACATTTATTGGTGAAAGAATGTGGCATAGAAGCAACAGGAGCGTATGAACTGAAATTCATATAAAGTATAGTAGGTGTGGATTATTGTGAAATGCTAGCATGATGTGGTGGAGTTTTTAATGTGGCTTGATTACTAGTAGAAGGGTTAGTTGATGGGAAAAAATTCATCATATAAAGCTTAGTCTTGAGAGGAGGTGAAGTGCCATTAACCTTCAAGGGAGGTTTCTTAGGAGAGATTGGTAATGTAATAGATGAATTAATAGGATATTTTTTTAACTATCTTCGATAGGTGGTTGATTAGGTTGACTAGGTGATACCTTATGTGATTACATAGGTAGATCGTGACTATCCAAAGGAGTACACTTAGGAGCACCTATGGGTGTAACCTTTGTAATAGCATTTTGTGTAGTGAATGAAATAAAACATCGGCACTCAAAATTTTTGATTATGCGATTTAAGGTAAGACAATCACTGTCATTATTTCCATTGATTCGATGATAATTGCGGTATGGATGAACTTGATATTTTGTTCACCGATAAGGAGAATAATGCTGCATTTTTAGTAGAGTTATTAACTAATGATTAAGGAGGTGAGGAAGAATGTTGTGTGGCATATTATTGGAATACAAAATTAAAGGTTCAAGCAATGGAATGTCTTGAGTTTAAACCATATGACATGTAGTGGAAATGGATTTCATATAAGTTGTAGCAGGATCACAAACATGTGATTGAGAAGCCTCCTTAAGATATTGAATTTCAGGCCTAAGTGATGTGATGGTGGATTCCATAGCTAAAAATTTATCTTGAAAGAATCTATCTAACTTTTTAATCGAGTCTAGAAAAGGTTGATTAGATAGAGGAACACTAGGACTAAGGTCATTAGATAAATGATCAAATATAAGACTTATCTTGTGTGTTGATGTATCTTAAGTAAGGTACATGGTATCTAGGCATATTCTAAGAACAACTTGGCAATGGGGATGCATATTAAGAAACTCATATAAAGAAACTTAAGGAAATTTAAGACTCGTGAAGGAAGAAAGAGGAGGATCCTTAGCATGAAATACATGGGGTTCACCAAACGAATTAACTAAAATATGACCTAAAGGGGGAGGTATATTCTAGATAATCTAAATGGTAATTTGTAGTGGTAGTAATCTAATGCAAATGCAGTAAACTAATGACATTAAATTGAATCTAAGCTAAGTTACAAGCACTAAATTAATGGAAATGTAAAACCGTAATGTAAGAAAGGAGGAGGAGAATTACTTGGTTATTTGCAGGAGCTTGTTGAACTGGGTCAAAATTCTGATTGAAGAATCTAGAAGCCGAAGTAGTTATGTCGGGGTCACGTAGAGGAGAGATTTGGGTGATAGTACTTGACTAGAGAACATTGGAGAGGACTGGGGCACGCACGGGTGATCTGGTATGGGTAACAGGTGCCATGGTTTGGGAAATAAGTTTTGGCACTAGTCTTCACAGGCTCAATAGGTGATAAGTAAACTTCACTTCATGTGACAGTAAATTAATTGAACTGTGTCAAATGCTCCTAATATTAAAAGAGAAAAAATAACCCCTCCTATGAATTGTGTGATGGAGATAATAAGTAAAAATGATCTTAAAATAGATGCAACCCTAGGTGAGTAGTAGTGATTAGTGTTTGGTTCCTCATTATGGTCTCATAACTTTATAAGGTTCTCTTGTTGTAATTTTGTAATTAACCCTGAGTAGGATGACCAAAAGTAAATTGAAATAATTTAATGGCTATAAAATGTCAAAAAATGTGGGAAAAGAGGGAGAAAGTATCGGGGCTTCCATGGGTGCCCTAGTTCAATCCTAGGTATGCTAGTTCTATGGCAAGATGTTTGGAGTGTTAAAATTTTGACGGAAGTATATTTCGTAACGTTCGGGAATGTATAAATAAAATAAAATAATGATTTCAAAAATAGGTTTAATTAATCCTCTTTTTGTTCAAGTACTTTCTAAATAGTAGTATGAGACCGAGACTACATAATTTCCCTAAGTGCATGATTTTGTGTCTACAGTCTACATATATTTATGATCTTCTATATATATTATATATACTCAACTAACTTCACGTGATATATTTTTGATAAATTTGATGACCTCACTAGACACACCACCATCTCCTCAAGGAGTAGAAAGGTATTGTCGTTGTGATTTCATCAGTGCATCAACTCACCGGGTTATTCAAACTACATGTATTTTTTATTAAATAGCTCATATAATTAATATTATATTAAATTATTTGAATAATTTATTTCATCGTAGCATCATTTAGATGATAAAAGTGACTACATTTTGTATACGCAAGATTTACCTGTGACAGGTTACAACCTTGCTCATATGATTCATAGGCATGGCTCAGTAAAAAAATTAGTTGTTTATTGATAAAATTATTTAAAATATTTTCATTACACATAGATATACTTAGTTGGCATAAATTTATTGTTCTTCATCCAGAAAAATTATTATTAATATAGTTCTATAATCTAATTTTGATGTATGATTTTGTGATATTTTGCATATGTAGGGTTGAATCCCTTCAATTTTTACTTTGATTGCATGGACTCCTTAGTCATCATTTTGATAGCCTCATTTGTGATCCAGGAGCTGACAATGTCTCATCTGACTGTTAGATGTAGATTCATTGTGACCAGGAGATTGCGGTAAGTGCATGTAAATGTAAGTAGTTTTATTAGAATGGTCATATAGATGTTGAAAATCTATATATTATGTTTTGACAAAAAAAATTGATTACATTTACAGGTTCAACTACAACCGTGTTTTGAGAAGAAGATGACTCATAGTCAGGCCATGGATGATCCAAACTCATCTCACATATCTCCATCTATGTCTAAGTGACGACGTTATTCAAGTAAGGCCAAGAGAGGGATAGATTTGGATGATTACAATGTGTGTGTGTGTGTGTGTGTGTGTGTGTGTGTGTGTGTGTGTGTGTGTGTGTGTGTGTGTGTGTGTGTGTGTGTATCTATATGTATATATGCATATATATATATATATATATATATATATATATACACACACACACACACACACATATATATATATAAATATATATATATATATGTATATATATATATATATACCTTTGTGTATGTCTTATAAGATTTTTTTTGTATGCCCATGTGCATGGAATTCTATTCACGTTAGAAATTGTATGTATGCCTATATGGAACTCACCATATATTATATGACGTATTCATACATTTTTAATATTTACTGTGCGCGTTAATACTATTTGGAACTCGATATTTTTGTGTGAGACCTTATATTTCTGAGATTATTTTTGTATGAAACTAATATGAGGTGTACTTATCAATTTAATATATTATGGATTATTTTTTCATTTATTGTTGTTGTATACTAGATTTTTCATTGTACTAAAGTTTCAAAATCAATATCTATATAACATGTATATGAAGAATTATCTAATCTGAGTAATTGTTCGTTTAGTTTATCACTGTGTATATGTTTATTTACCTTACTTGCGCTTCTTCGTTCTCTTTTTATATTTGTATTAGTTCCTATCTTATCATACACCTACTACATTCTTGAATGCTTCTTAGTCATCTCCACTATTAAAACACCTCATAAAATCATTAGCACCATCACTAAGTTGATTCATAAGGATCGGAACACCAATGTTGTTCATCTTACCAAAATTTTCATCTATGCCCCTTTAGACAATGTTTTTTGCAACAATCATGGATAAAAGGATCTAAGGATACCTCATAATTATTATAAGATTCATTATTTCAATTTTTCCATTGCTAAGGTGCTCCCAAAATCTCAGACTCTAAATCCTTTTACAACTCCTTACAGCTCACCTTTTTAATTTTTACTCTTGAAACATTAACTAGCCTTGTCCCACTATAATGTGTGGCATTTATCCACTTGTATGAGGTTTGTAAGTGATGTAGAGCATCAAAAAACACAACCAGCCCTCAATTATAGAATCAAGCAAATTATTCAAACTTGTGAAAATCATACAAAAATGGCTTACTTATTCTTAACAAGAACCTTACTAAATCTTGAAATTTTTATTTTAAATGCTAAAATTTGCTTAAGAAATCATGTTGATGTAGGCACCCTGCATACATGCTTAGATCACCCAATTTTTTTGCATCGAGGTGACAAAAAACACTTTATTATTCACTTTTCTCAATAGTTCATAGTATGCAAACACTAGCTCAATATGCCAAAAGGCAATAGAACATTAAACCATGAATGAAAAAATCTTTAAACATGCTTAACAACCATATTTAAACTTGCTTGAACCATCAAACCAGCTTAAAAAATGCATATTTTATGATTTATTTTTACCCTCACTAGTCCTTGTAGACCTAAAAAGACATATTCTAACACAATTTGCAGACCACAAGCTTTCATACCTAACTAGTAAGTGTTTTAGGAACCCATTATCCTCATTAAGATGCATGTAAAATCTCAAGTTTTTACTCAAAGCCATTGAAAAGTCAAGCCACTTTTTGCAATTTTGCTTTCCTAGCCAATTAGCCCTCTTACACTATAAATCTCCAAGTTAAGAAGAACCTGCAAAAAATCAACCATAATAAATTACGTTTTCAGACACCCTTAATCTCATTCTTGATTTTCACCGTAATATTTTTCTCAATTCTCCTTTTATCTCTTTTAATTATCAAACCCTCATTTTAGGTTTTAGTTAGGGTTTCATGTTAAAATTGTGGTTTTTGGTTCTTTTCAGTATATAAACTCAATTCTAACACCTTTCAATACCTATTTCAGTATTGTACAAACACCTTTCAATTTATTTCTATCCCTTTTGTCATTATTCAATCCATTTCCCATATTCTTTATGACGCATGGGATTTGTTTAGTTCTTAGACTCTCACTCTTCCTATACTCTATACTCTTTTCAAACTTTTGACTCTTTCTTAATTACATTGAACTTCATATCTTAATCATTATTCTATACACAAGGTTCTTTGCCTCTTCTTTACTTCATATACCTGATTCACTCTTTTGAACTTTTGATGATCTTACTTAAGTCTTGACCTGGAGTCCTTTCCTAATTTGTTACACTTTTTTTTCTTGATCTTGATATATGTTCTCTTAGAAATTCAACACTCATCGCCATAAATATCACTGTCATTATTTTCTCCTAAACTACTCATCCATCCTTGTTCTTTTCACTTACCTCAAACTCTTGGCTCTATGAATCATGTACTCAAAGACCTCCTCATGTTTCTTTTCTCTCAAATGAAATTGCAATCACTTCCTTGGTTTCCATTCCTACTAAAACCCTTCCACCTCATTATTAAAATATTTTTCCAAATTTATTCTCTTCGAAAAACTCTGTCCCAAGTTAGAGATTTAGATTGTAATGATTTTCTATCATCATGACTGAACCATATTTTACTTCTCCGTGACATATAATTCTTTGAAGTGAGTTTATATCCTTAACTATATCATCATTAATAACTGAAAAAAAATATCCACACAGTTATAAGATGATCAACATATAGAATTTCATCCATCTCCTCAAAATATTAACATAAAGATCTTTCAAACTTTACACACACAGTCAGAATTTTAATTAGTACATTTTCCCCTCAAAAGTGAGAGTGAGAGAGAATGTGAGAGAGTTAGTTAGAAAGAAAGAGAGAGACAATAAGAGTGATATTCTGAGAGAGATAAAAATTTCAACAAGCCACTGGAATTAATCATCTAAGCACCATAACATAGGCAATAACCACGGAAAAAGAGAGAGAAAGAGAGAACGATAGTGTGAGCGAGAGAGAAAAATATCATGAGAGAGAGAGAGTGTGTTAGGGAAATAAATAGTGACAAAGAGAGCAAGAGAGTGTGTGTGAGTTAAAATGATCAAGAGAGAGAGTGAGAGTAAGCATATGAGAGAGAGAAACAAACAAAGAGAGTGAGAGGTTATCTAATGAATTATTTTTCAAACGGAAGCTCATGGCACTAAAGTGACTGCACCAACATGTAAATGCTAGTGGAGGCTTCATTTTGGAGTTATATGGTGATGTTGGTTTCGGGCTCCTTCATCTAAGTTACTTCATCCGGGCATAGTCTCTTAAGATCCCTGAGAAAAAAAAGGATATACATTCACTAGGTGATTTATTGGTCTCCATTGCACCTTGAGAGGTATTGTATAATCTTGTACCTCTGCGTACGTACCCTTTACAAAATCCTATCTCAGTTTCTTCCATCTTGATTTGGTTCTCTCATTGTGCTATTATTTGTAACCATCCCAAATACTACAGTTTGAGTCAATGTAAGGTTTTCCAATGCATATTTTACAAACAAAAGCTCATGACACAAAACTAAATGCACCTAAACATTTGAATGGCTAGGTAAAAACTATTTGAGGCTTCGTTTTGGTGCTAGAATGTGTCATGTTTTCTGGGATACTTCGTTCAGGCTTAGTCCCTTAAGAACCTTGAGACCAAAAATGGCTATTAGTTCGTCAGGTTATTTCTTGGTCTCTGTGGCACCTTGAGATGTCTCGTTTAATAAAAAAATTCCATGTAGATACCCTCTACAAAATCCTATCTCGGTTTTTTTCATCTCTATTTGGTTATCTCATTGTGTTGTTGTTTACAACCATGCCAAATATTACAGTTTGAGTCAATGTAAGGTTTTCCAATGAATTATTTTACAAACCAAAGCTTGTGGCACCAATCTGACTACACAAATAGATCCAGGTGGCTAGGAAAATGGAATTGAAGGATTTATTTTTTTCCATATGGTGTTTTGGCTTCTGGGATACTTCATCTGGGGCTACTCCCTTGAGATCCCTGAGACCAAAATGGATATAATTTCGACGAGTGATTTCTAAGACTCCTTGGAACCTCAGAAGGTCCTAGCATATCCTACACATATTTTTTAGGAATGTTTGCAAAGTATTATCTTAGTTTTTTCCATCTTGATTCGGTTATCTCATTGTGTTATTATTTGTAACCATTGCAAATATTATAGTTTGAGTTAGTGTAAATCTCTCCAATGCATTATTTTGAAAACAGAAGCTCTAGGCACCAATTTGATAACACCAAAACATCTAGATGGCCAAGTAAATGCTAGTGGAGGCTTCATTTGAGTTCTGGATGGTTTCCTTGATTTTGGGCTACTTCGTGTGGGTGTAATCCCTTAAGAGCCCTGAGTCCAACAAAGGATATAACTTTGATGGGACATTTCTCAAACTCTATGATACTTGGATAGGTCAAGATAAATCCTATAGCTCCATGTTGCGACCTTCTAAAACATCATATCTCATTTTTTTCCATCACTCTTCGATTCTATTGTTGTGTTATTATTAGCAACCATGCCAAATATTGCAGTTTGAGTCAGTGTAAGGTTGTCCAACACATTATATTACAAATGGAAGCTCGTGGCACAAAAAAAATTCACTAACACATTTAGGTGGCTAGGTAAATTCTAGTGGAGGATTATTTTAAGTGTTAGATGGCATCGTTTCTTCTAGGCTACTTCATCCACGCATAGTCCCTTAAGAGCCTTGCGACCAAAAATGTTATAACTTCGACGGGCGATTTGTCAGAATCCGTGGGACTTGGAAAGGTCCTGTTAAATCCTAATCTCCACAACAAGGCCCTATAGAAAATCCTTTCTTAGGTATTTCCATCTTGATTTGGTTATGTCATTGTGTTATTTTTTGTAACCATGTAAAATACTACAGTTTGCATCAGTGTAAGGCTTCTAATGCATTATTTTGAAATTTTCAATTTTGTGGCACCAAATTAACTACACCAACACAACTAAGTGGCTAGTAAATGCTATTAGAACATTATTTTTATTTCTAGAAGGTGTTGTTTCTTCCACAATACTTCATCCGAGAAAAGTCCCTAAAGAGCCTTGAGACCATAAAATTCTATAACTTTCACGAGTGATTGCCTGAACCTCGTAGCACCTAGAAAGGTCTCATCAAATCCTAAACCTCCATGTTGGGACCTTATACAAAAGAAAGTCTCATTTTTTTCATTTTTTTTCAGTTCTCTTATTGTGCTATTGTTTGGAATCATTCTAAATATTAAAGTTTGAGTCACTGTAAGGTTGTCCAACACATTATTTTACAAATGGAAGCTCGTGGCACCAAAATGACTATACAAACACGTTTGGATAACTTTTTAAACTTTAGTGGAGGCTTATTTTCAGTTCCAGATGGTGTCATTTCTTCCAGGCTACTCCGTTCGAGTGTTGTCCCTTAAGAGCCTCGAAGTCAAAATTTTTAATAACTTCGATTTGTGATTTCGTAGACTTTCATGGTACCTACAGAGGTCCCATTTGATCCTAAACCTCAATGTTTTAAACCACTAAAAAATACTATCTCAAACTTGTGCATCTCTATTTAGTTATCTCGTTGTGTTATTGTTTGCAATGATGCAAAATACTACATTTTAAGTCTATGTAAGGTTTTCCAATGCATTATTTCACAAACAAAACCTCGCAGCACAAAACCAACTGTACCAACATGTATGGGTTACTAGGTAAACACTAGTGGAGGATATTTTTGGTGCAAAATGGTGTCGTTTCTTACGGGCTACTTCATCCGGGCGTAGTCTCTTAAGAGCTTTGAGACCAAAAAATTCTATAACTTTGACGTGTGATATCTCAGCCTCCATGAGGCCTGGAAATGTCTTGTTATATCTTGCACCTCCACATTAGGAACTTATAAAAAATATTTTCTTTGTTTTATCCATCTTGATTTTGTTATCTAGTTGTGCTATTGTTTACAACCATGCCAAATAACGCAGTTTGATTCAGTGTAAGGTTGTCCAACACATTATTTGATGAAAGGAAGCTTGTGGGGTTGAACTAGTAGCACAAACATGTCTTAGTGAAAAAGTAAACACTACTGGAGGTGTCATTTCTGTGGCCAAAACTCCCGGTGCTTCCAGGACACTTTGTCCGAGCATATTCCCTTAAGATCCTTTAGAGAAAAAAATGGTATAAGTTATATGGGTTATTTCTCACTCTCCATATTTAATGTCTCAAATGATCCTACATCCTCATGTTGGTACCCTCTACAAAACATCTTATAATTTTTATCCATCTCAATTCATTCCTCTTGTTGTCTTGTTGTTTGCAAAAGCACCGAATAATCCAATTTGAGTCAGTGTAAGGATGTTAGATGTTATATTTTACAAATGGAAGTTTGTGGCACAAAATGGACTATGCACACACTTTGGGATGGCCTTGTAAACACTAGTGGAGGTTTTATTTTGGTGGCTAATTCTCTTGATGCTTTCGGGCTACTTTGTCTGGGTGTATTCCCTTAAGATCCTTGAGATGAAAAAAAAGTATGAGGTTGGACGGTGATTTCTTGTTCACTTTGGCACCTTGAAAGGTCTCGTCTAATCGTAAACCTCCACTTTGGTATGGTGTCTTATTTTTCTCCATCTTGATTCGGTCTTTTCGTTGTCCTATTCCTTGTAAAAGAGTCCAATAGTTTAGTTTGAGTCAGTGTAAGGCTTTCAGATGCTACGTTTTACAAAAACAGAAGCTAGTAGAACCAAACCAAATGTGCAAACACATTGGAGATGTTTTTTTAGTGGCCAATGCTCCTGGTTCTTGTGGGATACTTCATCCAGGCGTATTCCCTTAAGATCCCTGAGAGAAAAAACTAGTATAAGTTTGTCAGGTGATTTCTCATTCACCATGGAACCTTCAAAGGTATCTTCTGACCCTACACTTCCACAATGGGACCTTCTAGAAAATTGTTAGGAATATCTATGTTGTAGTGTGAACATAAAATATTATGTGAGTGATTATATTATCTAGGATAATATAATATGTGTTGTAATAATTAATCACATTATTGTAAATGTAATTATGAGAGAGTGAGTAAATATTGTTATGAGTTGTTGAGCAAAAAACTCATTAACAATAGTAGTTTTGTGAGAAAACAAAATCTCATGTAAAATTACATGGAGTTCTTTTAGGAGTTATGTGTGCAGATATCTATGGAGATTATATCTCATTAAATATAGGAACAACATCTCCTATTTAAATGGATGTAATAGCAAATAAAAATAGAGTAAGATTTCAAATTTAATTTATGCAATTCTGATCTAATATTTTCAAAAATAACCTCTCAGTTTTCTCAATCTTAATTCGGTCCTCTCATTGTCTTATTGTTTGCGATGGCACCGAATACTCAAGTCTAAGTTAGTGCAAGGATGTCAGATGCTATATTTTGCAAATGGAATTTTGTGATACCAAACCAACTATGTAAAGACATTGAAATGGCTTGATAAAAAAATTGGGAGGTGTATTTTTATTTCCCTACACTACTGGCGCTTTCGGGATACTTCGTTTGAGCGTATTCCCTTAAGATCCCTGAGAGTAAAAAATTATATAAATTTGTCAGGTGATTTCTCAATATCCACGGCACCTTTGAATTTCTCTTCTAATCCTAAACCTCTACATTTTTACCCTCTATGAAATCCCATCTTAGTTTTCTCCATCTCAATTGAGTCCTCTCACTCTCCTATTGCTTGCAAAAGAACCGAATAGTCTAGTCTGAGTCAGTGTAAGGTTGTCAGATTTTATATTTTTCTAAAAGAAGCTCATGACACCAAAATGATTGTGCACTCAAATTTAGATGGCATGATAAATGAATGGGGAGGTGTCGTTTTGGTTCCCTATCCTCCCAGGGCTTTTGGGATACTTCGTCTAAGTGTATTCCCTTAAGATACTTGGGAGAAAAGAATGGTATAAGTTCAGTGGGTGATTTCTCGTTCACCATGGCTCCTTGAAGGGTCTTGTTTGATACGTCAACTCCATGTTGGTACCCTCTATGAAATTCCATCTTGGTTTTATCAATCTCATTTTGGTCTTTTCATTGTCTTATTGTTTAAAAAGGTTTCAAATATTCCTATCTGAGTCATTCTAAGGTTGTCTATTGCTAACCACATAAACAATATAGGTGGTGAAATGAAAATTTTAATAAGATATTTTTCATTCAATATAGTTGGTGAAACGATAATTTATTTTCATTGTTCATTTGTAATATTTAATTTACCTTAGCTTCTCTTAGCTTTGAGAATAATAAATTCTCTACTAACAATGCCAACCATGTGAAAGTGGAAGATTTTTTGGCACCACTAACATACATAAACATTTTAGTAAGAAATTAAATAGAATTTTAAAACCTACAAAATTTAATAAAAATCATTAAAGTAAATATTACAATTAAATTCATGAAGAACATACCTTTATAATTTAAATCCAATGAACTGCATGGATCAACTCTACTCTTGATAATAGAAAACAATGTTTCACGAACTTATTTATAAACCTTTCAAAAATTATTGTTTGATGTCCTACCACGAAATTTGATCAATTGAATAATTTTTGTAAGAACCATATGTGAATAGTGAAGTATCTTTCGATGTACTTCATAGTCTTCAAACAACCAAGTACTTAATATATTGAAACGATATCATTAAAACCAAGTTCTAGTGATTACCATTGACCCAGTGGGATACTCAAGTTCTTCAGCATCAATGACTATGGAAGTCAAAAACATTTCCCCTCTACAAAAAGAAACAAGAAGTAGTTTCTTCCCTCTTCCTTAAATTATGTTGCAATAACTGCAATAACGTGCCCTAAATCAAAAAGTAAAACTGAATTCAAATTTAAAATAATGTAAGAGTTGATCATTTAACAATTTATAAATTTAAACCATGATATAAATATGTACCTTGTTGCACTGTAAGTTGTCATATGATCTTAAGACACTGTAAGTTGTAATAATCACGAAAATTGATATGTGTCAAGTGGAATTAGAGGTTTATAGGTTCATTCATCCACCCATTATTGTGACTCACATTCATTCCATGCAAAATCAATGCATGATATACAAAAATATTCCATACACCTAGTATAAATAGTCCAAGAACTTGCATTTGAACTATAGAATGAGTGCATATTGTTTGATCCTGAAACGGTCATACAATCTTCATAGCTTGACAAAAAAAAAATTATATATCAAATAGAAATATCTACTAATTGTTGAAATCTCATTTGATTTATGGACGATGTTCTTGACACACTAATCAACAATGTTTTTTGCATATGCAATTTTAGCAGCATCCTTGGACTTTAACTCTTCTCTTCCAACTGCAATTTTCACACATGCTACTGTACAATCATTATCTCATTTCCCATGTCCTACTTGAGGAAGAATTCATATATGTCATACACCTATTTATTTTTTCATATTGTTTATCCAATAAAACATATGTGCATTCTTTAATTTCAATGTGCAGTTGTCCGAAAAAATGTAATGTTGATTGAAAAAAACGTTCCTCTCATTCAAGTACACGTAAAACACCTGAAAAAACCCTTGTACATATTATTTAGAATGTTTCCAATCATCACTAATGTATAAATTATACTCTTTTAATATTTTTTGATCTTTCTCAATGCTTTCTTGAGAGTGCATGAATGTTATATGCACAAAAATAACACCTTGCAGTGATTTATAGTATTGAGATTGAACCTTCATTTATGGCTGCAATGTATAATTATGTGCAAAGTCAACTACTAAATTAATAGTACCAAGTGGGAATGTTTCCTTTCTTAACTTGAATTATTTATCCAACCATTTTTTTCTATCTTTGTGCATGCATACTCATAAATAATTTCCTCTCTGAATTTTACCGTACATTCTAATACAAGTAATTGTTCTGTAAAAATCTCACACCTCTTAGATTATTTTCCATTTTTTTATTGATATGCCACTAATTTATTCTTTTTAAAACCAACTAACTCTTTTCCTATTTAATTTGTACTCTTCTCATGTATACAATGTTTCAATTTTTTCAAGACACCACATATGTTGCACGTTCCATCCAAACATGCTTTGTTATAAAAAAAATTCCAGTTGATTTTTCATAAAATATCCCATGAATAAATTACCTTATAGATTTTGGTGGGACATTTAACCCACACTCCTGCAACATGATGTCAGTATGAAAAAAAAAACATATTTGACAAAAAGACATCATAATGCATTGAAAATTCAACATGATAATTTCATTAATAAGTTGTACATGAGTGATTTATTTTCACATAAAAGGGTTTGATCATTTTGAAAAATATTTGGATATTGTTAAATTCTTGATTTTCATTCTTAAACTTATAGAACAATTGTGTTTGATTCATATCTAAGAAATATTTTGCACACAATTCATTATTATCAAAACCTAATCTTCTTTTTATTGTATCATTTTTATTCAGTGACACCCTTGTGTTCTCATTCCAAAAATTTACAAGTAATTATTTTTGAATATCTGAATTATTTTTTTCTTTTCGTGGGATTCTTCTAGAGAATTCCCAATAGTCAATGTTATTGATTGACTCAAGATTTGTGCATCTTCCTATTTATTTCATTAGTATTTTATTTATTAGCTTCAAATCTATGCTTGTTTTTGTTATCAAGCATTTATTAATTGTTTTATCACTTACTATATAATTAGTAAGTGCACATCATGGAGAATTACTATATTTGGTACGTTTGTTGATGCCTATAGTTTGGTATGATTTATGTATATTTTCAACAATTGACGCATTTTGATTAACAACATTAGATGTTCTTAACCTTAGGGTCTTAATTGTAGGTATAATCTTAATTAATATCATCAATGTAAAAAAATTGACATCTTTGTGTATCATTTAAATTCTCAGAGTAATTATCCCAAATTCCCATATCTTTTCTTCTCGTATTTCTTTCAGACATTTTTTTAGGCATTGATTTTATATTTTTTTCATAAATTTCAATTAAGTGAATTGGTTTTCTTTATAAAATGGAAGGAGGTGTTCTTAGAGGTTAAGATTCATTAAAAAGGTTACTTTCTTCATTCAATTTCTCCATAAAAATTTTAGGATTAAAATACAGATTCTCAGGTAAAGGTTCAACATTTGGATTCTTAGGTAAATGTTTAACATTTTGATTCATATCAATTTATTTATTCATACCAACATTATGATTCAATTCAATATCAAAATTCATGGAAAAATCATTATTCTCTACATTTTCATTATGTATTTCATCCTCATTTTCTAAAACATTATGTACCTTTGCTATAGTAGATGTACATTATGAATTTTTTACATCCACTTCAATTTATTTATTATAATCTCTTCCAATTTCTCTATTTTCTTGCATTTGAATTTCTTCTTGTCCTTATGTTGTCTATTATCTCCCATGATTGTAAAAATATAAATAATGGGGTAGGGGACAAGTTGAACTGCTAAAATTCACAAAGAATGTACAGGAATATGTAGACAAGACAGAAAGGGGACAAAATCCCGTGAAAGAGATGAAAAGGAATTTTTATTTCCATGAAATATGTAAATACTATAACATGTACATTTTATTCTTTACCCCTATTCCAAGGAATGCCTCTAATCTTAGATGTGGTTTAGATCCCCAAGCTTGAGGCATGGACTTGCACAAACATAACAAACAATGTGTTTTTGCATAAATGGTTAAATTCCTACTCTCCCTTGATAAATCAAATTAAAATGATTGATTCATTTAATAAAAATATGATTTTGACGTAGAGCAAACTTTCTCCATTCTAAAAATAGATTTTTTCAAAATTTCTAACTAATATGAGGTTTCCATATTATTCTTTTCTACTATGCCTTTTTGTAGCTATTTTTCAATTTTAAATACATATATCTTTCATCGTGTATCTTTTTTAGGCTCATAAAAAGTGAAAAAATATTATACAAGCCAAAACTAGGCCTAATTCTATACATATTTTTAAAAAAGAAATTTTCGTTATTTTTTGAGGTAGTTAGGGGGGGCACGGTCGAATCTCTTTTATTTTTCAAAATTTAAAATTTTTGTTCAAGAAAAATCATTAAAAAAATACATGCTAATTTTTTTTAAAAAAGATCTAGCCCAAACTAGATGCTCCTAGTTATCTTTTTATCGAAGAGTTTTTAAAAATACTAAATAGTGCTCAAAAAATTATGGGGGGAAGGAAAGAGTTTCTACTATGTTTTTTAACAAAATGAAGAACACCTGATGGTTATATAGTTATTTTACCCACATAACTATTTAAAAAAAATAGTAGCTTAGAAACTAGACTCAAAATGCTACGATTCATGTTCTTATAATATCTTCCAATTTTGAGTGTAGATATTTCAAATAACTCATACAAGTTGAGATTTTTATTTTTTTTAAAAAACCGTCTAGTTAATACCCCCTTTCTACCCCCCAAATTGGTGCACTCATCCTAAGGTCATTGTCATCTTGCTCATCGAAAACCATAACGTACACGTATCTACAAAAAATCTCTCACAAAAAGTTGTCAACATATGCATATTATGGGATATCTCCCCCAATCTTGCCATGTACCACATGTCAGCTCGATTTAATACATACCACTTCACATCTGATAGCTCTAAGGCCACCAACGTACTCAAATGATGGCCCACCTGAAACTCTATGAAGTGTATATCCCTATACACAATACAAAATCAATTAAATTATATTTTTAGTAACAATACATACTAAAAAATCACTCATCATATCATACAATTACTTAAAATACACATGTTTCATGAAACATTGCCACAACCTTGCCTTGGGATGCTAGAGCCCAGGAGAAGGTCATTGACATCCAAAAACATGTCATTGATGCCAAGAACTGGGAGCCAATGTCGCAAGAGATAGAAATGCCTTTTATGCTTCCATACAAGTCATAAACACTAAAAATACAAAAACATAATTTTTCATAAAATCAATAAAAATGAGCACATTTGACAAACTTTTCCAAAAATAATCATACAAACCAGGTCCTCGGTCTTTTATAAATCCTTGAATTCCACCACTCTCTCAAATTGCATCAAACTCGCTAGTCTAATGCATGGCATCGTCGTACCTTAGAGTTAAAATCTCAAATACTCGTGGTACAAATGAAATTACTATTCACCTTTTCACTATTGCTATATATAGTAATTCCACTTTACCATGTACTATAGTTACTATTTGACACTATTATCACAACTAATACAAGTTAAACATTTTATCATATAACTTGGGCTTTTTTAGTCCGTTATCCTCACATTTTTCACCATATAAAACATGATATCCTCTAGTACCATATCATAAAAATTTCAACATCTCATATTTAAATCTGGCACAAGTCTAACTCAATTACTACTCATTCTTGCATAATATAATTGTTACTGTAAGACTATTTCTCATTCACTATTTGAATATCTTATATGTCTTCCTTTAATCCAAATGCATATTTCTCCACCGCTCACTCTTTCACCAAAAGGGGCATATAATCAAGATCCTTTCATAATCCCTCTCATGATACCACACAATCAATAGAAATACCTAACACATTACTATGAAAATTTTCTCTGATCTCACTTAGACAAAGGTACAATCATTTTATTCAAAAATTAATACATTCTACTATCTCAAATTTATTCCCACACTTGACCTAATATTTGGGAAAAGAAAAAATCTCTCTATGACCAATCTACTAGATACATATTATTTCAAGAAAAAAATTAATCACTCAAATCAAATAAATTAATTGGTACAATAAGCACATTTAATATTTCTCCCAGATGACCTAACTTAGTTAAAATTACATTACTCTCAATTCGAGATGACCTAACATGGAATCCATCGAGATATATTAAATTGGAACATTTTCTACTATAGGAGTGGAGGCATTGAGATGTGATTGTCTTTCCTATACTACAAATATATGGGTTCTTTAATCGGGATGAAAAAAATCTATCAAAACTAATCAGAATCAAATTTTGTCTCTATCCATCTATAGTGGTTGGACATTTTGGGGATGTAGTCATGGATGGAGAGTGAAAATATACCTTTCTCCCCAACACTCTTCCTTGGGTTGCAAGATGCCGAAATCTTCAAATTATCAAAAAATCGGGTTGGGAATTGATCACTCCATACTTCTCTCTATCGCCTTGAAAAAACAATATTAAATAAAAAAAAAATTCCAACAACTATCAAAAATATTTCTCCAAGTGCTCCTTATGATGAATTACTATCTCCATTTATGTCACATGGTTCAAAATGTTGTTGTATGGTTCGCCACGCTATAAGTTTCAACAGTCTACGTGCATTTTACAATATGGATTCTCCAGAATATATACATGTATGTTCCTTACTTCCTTTACACTAATTGAATTTCATTCAAATATAATAAATGTGGGGGGAAATGAAGACAAAAAATCATGGACATATTACTATTTTTCTATACCATTGGTATGTTGCTTATATACATGGATATTAAGTTATAAAAGTATTCACTGGTCACAAATTCTCTACTGAATCTATGTCTTTTATTACTTTTTAATGTGTTTCTCTTCCATATCTATAATTTCTATATCCACTTCCGGTCAGGTCACATGGATCCCTGTCTATCTATATTTTCACACCTATCATCATTTATTCTAGGACCCCACCACCCACTCTCGAAACTAGCGTCGAGGCACCTCTGTCCATTCTAGGGTCTTCTAGGGTCTTCTATATCCTTTGTTCTTTTCAAAAAAATTGTTATTTTTTGTCATCCTTTTCATTTATTTTATCATTATCCTACACTCATAGTCAGTGTTTCTTGTCACTAGTGTCAAAATTAAAACAAGAGATCCATATAAATACATAACAAACACACACACTATTATTCTTGAAGGAAATTATAAAGGGAAATCACACTTACATTCTATCACTATCATCAAAGGGACTATATTTTTTGGCTACATACACTATATAGGAAAATGAAATGGAGAATTCCATACCACACATTTGCATGTTACCTAGCTACAACTTATTATCTTTGCGTCATTGGCACAAGGCAACCTAAGGAAACTATTTCATACACAAGCACAAATTTTAGAATGTAGTGTACCACTCGGTCATAAGTTCTCTGATTAGGTGACCGTCGAGGTTAATCCGAGTTGACATATTACATATTTCAATCTGATTTGATTTTTTTGGGAGCTTTTACAGGTAGCTAGGGTTAATTTTGTAGGTCATAAGTACCCTCGATGATCAAAGAGTGAATTTTAGGTGACTAAAAAGAATTAGTAGTATCACCTTAAGACCATAGAATAAATCATATCTTGAGCATATGCATAGTCACCAGCACCCAAAATAAGTCATCAACATGTAGGTGCTTCTGTCTTATACTGGGCACCCTTGTTTGACATCATTCTCAAGTTCAAAAATGCATAGGGAAGAGTTAAGACATTATTTTCATATTTTCCAAAACTATGCACTAACCAGATCAGTTCAAGATTGTAGTGGAATATTCTAAGTCATTTGTCCCTCCTATTTACACATGGTTTTACATTGCTTGAGTGCTTAGTATATGTATCTTTAGTGTATTTTACCATATAATATACTATGAAATTAGATTTAATTAATTTTTATTAAATCATAAATCCATTGATGGAATATGGTGTTTAGAGGTCTTATGAGACTCTATGAGGTGTTAGTAAGTGTCTAACATTAATATTATTTGGTAGTGTCATGTTTTGGTCAAGTTATGACGGTGTTCTGGAGCATGGTCTAGTATGGATGGCCATAGTATGAGTCCTATGGTGGTATAAAGGTTTCATGAGGTCAACAAAGTTTTACATTATGTGTCAGAGGTATTGATGTTTTTTCACATAGTCATCATGGTCAGTTCATGGTCTATCATGGGTTAATTCAGGTCCTTCTATGCCTATTCTTAGACGTGGAGCTCGTGGTTTGGAACTTGGCATGATTTTTGGAGAAAGGGATCCATATTGAAGCATATTCAGAGCATGGTAATGGTGTATATGATATATATAATGATTTTCAAGTCAGTTCTCATAGGTTTGGTGTTGTTTCATGGTCCTTAGGAAGCAAAAAGGTGAAAATAGGTTAGTAAAACACATGTAAGCCACTCTAGTTACATATTTTTTTGGAATATTTGAGAATTTTTGTGATTTTAGTTACTTCATGAAAAGTTTCATGTCAAAATGCTAAAGGAATTGTAAGTTATGATGTTTCTAGTAAAACCGGTCTTTATAGAAGCAAAAGCTAGCTTAGATTGGTAGCCTATGATGCTCACCTGCTCTCACACATTATGCATAGGAAATTGAGGATTTGGGAGTTGATTTTAAATTTATCTAATACATTTTTTCAAAAATAATGAGGAAGTTTCATCGTCATACTTTTATGAACAAATGTTAAGAAGATAAATTAGCTCAAAACCCTCCTTAAACCCTAGCAGTAGAGTTAATTTGGAAATTTGAATTGTATGGTCACGATAATGTCTTGGCATATAAAATTCATACATCAAGTTTGAATATTATTCCTTGTACATAATTAATGTGGTGGTTTAGTGTTATGGCTATTTTGGAAGAGAGAGAAAACCTAATTTTGTGGGTTTTTAGATTTAGGGCCGAAATGGTAATTCCATGATGAAAACAAAATTTTTATAGACATATTGGGATATGTGATACATAGAAATGCAAAATTAAGGCATGGTTTTTAGATAATTATTGAGTCAGAGGTTCTTAAAGTCACCCTACAAATTTTTTCCTTAAGGGCTAAAATGCTAGTCTTGTGGTATGAAGTGAGTTTGATGAAAGTGCATGTTGTACCTGATGAATTTGGTCATAGATAGTTTATTGACACCTGGTATAATGTTTTTATTATCTTGTCATTAGATGATGATGTGGTTTCTTATTGAAAACCTAGTGACCTAATTTGTCAATTTAGGCTTACTTAAGAAGGTGACTAAAAATAGGGCATTGGGTAAAATTTCTCTATGTGAGATATGATTCTTAGTGTTTTAACATGTTGGTTCAAGTTTCCTTGATATATTCCAATTGAAGGTTGGGATTGGAATTTTTTTTAGAGTATTAAGTTCTTGAGTCCTAGGATCCTGAATGAGAAGTTGTAGAGATTGGATTAGTTGAAGGCCTTTCACTATGAGTTAGAATATAAAGTGAGTTATTATAGAAAGAATATTTAGAGAGATTTCCAGTGATTTTATAGGAGAAATTGTTATAAAAAAAATAGCACCATCTGATTTGTCATGCCTGTGTGAATGAGACACCGGTGTTTTTTGGGTAACATTGGACCATCTCTCAAGTTGTGGTACTTGCTGCTTGAGATAAACCTCGAGAGAAAGCTAGTTCTTAATCCTAAACTACCTGCCATAATCTACTATAATGCATCTAAATTTCTAAGGGATCAAGGAGAGAGAGTGCATGAAAACAAATCCTACACTGAAGTGGTGATACACCAGAAAGGGAGAGTGAGAATAGTCTTCCGATGTGTGAAAAATAGGAGCAAAAATGCATACTAGAAGGGATGATAATAGTTCTCCACAATCTAGCAACTACATTCACAACAATATTTCATGCACACACAATGATAATGAATCCTTGCAACAACATAAAATAGACATAATATATATGTAATGAGATTAAAAGGGAACGAGGAATGCAAACAAACATAGCAGGGGAAGATACATCCACAAACTTGCATCTATTGCTTCATAAATATGCACAATCCAATCTATTATAGAACAAGGGCCTACAACACAATTGCTTCGAAAAACAATTTTGATATAGTTTTTATACTCAAATCTTTCTCCTCCCTTAAAATGAGCCCAAGACTCCAATTTATAGAATTCTGAGAGGAGAGAGAGAGAAGGAAAATGAAAATCCTTAAATCTGTCTTCTCAACACTTACAAGAGGTAGTAAATGAAGTGAAATGATGTTTTGTTGCTTGCAAAAGTCTCACTATGATGTCCCATGACTTGCACCAATGAGAAATTTCAGCTAATGCTTCATTTAATGAACCCCCAACTACAAAAGAAAACACTATTTTGAATTAGGCGCGTTTTCTGTGAAGTCATTGTTATCTCTCAAAAGTGCACCCTATAGAGAAATGGCTGCAGGTGTTCTAAACTTATGAAATCGATCTCTCTCTTTCATAGATACAATGGAAACACCTCAGGTATGTGGGTATACCTATTTTTAAGTGAGTCTCTGGTATCAAAGTCGGTTCCTTATTGATATATCCTAAACTGATTTCTGGGGTTTAAGGGTAAACGATGACTGTAAAATAATTAAAACTAAGGTAATACAAAAAATTTCTATGAGGGATTTAACTAAGTTTATGCACAATTAATATATGAAAGGATTCTTGATGCATGAACCAACAGTTTTCTACATAATGTTAAAGGAAAAACACTTTGAGGTATTAAGGGAAAGTATCACAATAATACTGCCAAGATAAACATGCACGTCATTACATTAATATCATGCAAAAATTATTGAAATTTGCAACAGGGTAAGATAATTAACCAGGGAATTTGTGTTCACAAGATTAATGGAAACATAAACAAGACTGTAATAGATTGGAAAGGTGGAAAATACTTCACATTTAGAGGGAAAAAATGGCAAAATTCGTTTAGTACTTCTATATCCAAAAATTCCTCCTATATCCAAAAAGTCCTCCTCTGTGCTTGGAAAAGGCACACAATATATAGAAAAATAATTTTCACCGGCTTCCTAAAAATAGTATAAGGCTTGTACTCACCCATGCATCCTATTTTTATCATTTATTTAATAATAGATAAAGGAATAAAAATAGAACATGCCATTACAAATAGGCATTAATAGCCTTGGTTACATTATAGTCAAATTGAAGTTGAGTATTCTATTTTTAAGAAAACAAAGGTGAATAATTTGCTAATAATAAGCTTGCTTAGTGAACAATTATCTTTCCTTGTGCATGTGAATTCATCTTCTTGTCTATTTTGTCCTCTTGTGAAGCATGCAAAAAATTAACTCTCTATTTGGTAGTAAAATAATTGTAATACTTGCAATATTTGTAAAAATAATCATCCACATATCCATTTAGTGGTGACCACCTTCCATGCTCAGATTCTGATGTTGACATTCCTTGTCTAAGTGGCCACATGGGTGACATTTTGCAAATCATCATTAACCTCCTTGAAGTGAGGACCACCTTTACACTCTACTTGTTTGGCTACCTTTAGGGACTTAGCAAACTAAAAGGTCAATCGTCTTAATATTTCACATACCATACTATAGTCTTACCACCTTTTGATTAATACTTACATGTATATACTTGTAGGCCTTTAGCACATTGGATAATGTATAGTTTAAAAAATTCACCTTTTCGGTGATCATTGTTGGCATGATTAGGTCGGCACTTTGTGGGTAAGTGCAGCAAGTTGGGGGACAAAAAAGGGGTCATAAGTGGAGATCATATTGCAAATAACAACATAATATCAACTTGTAGGGATTATTAGCAATGCATACACTCAAAATTAGAAAAAAAATATTTTAATATGAATCATAAAATCCATAATCTAGCTTCTAAACTAGTATTTTTTTTAAAATTGGACAAGTTTAGCTATATTAAACACTCAAAATTCAATGACTTGGTATTTTTTTTCAAAAAATGCCTATAAGATTGTAGTCTGTTTGCCTGCGATTTGGATGACCAAAAATTGATATATATTTTTTTCCTTTGGTGGGAAGTTAGATGTCGCTATCTTTCTTGGGATATATTTTATTTTTTATTTTTTTTGAGTAATATTTTATTTTTATGATTTTTTCCATGAAAGTGGTTTGAAAACATAAAGAAAACAAAGCACTTTCTGTTTACCTACCATAACTTCATCAAAAAATATTGAAATAAAATATCTTTTTTTGAACATGTATATAATTTCACCACGGTTGGGATGGTATAATGTTTATCACATTCTAATAAGTGAAACGAAAATTTTCAGTCTTAAACATAGACATAAACATTCACAGGAAAAAGTGTCTTAAAGACATACTATTAGTAAAAAATTATAAACTGATATTTATCCTATTCTATTCACTTTAAAATAAATATTTCTAGAAAGCTAAAAGTCTCACCTACGCGATGGTACTATTTTTATGACATATTTTTGACTTTTTGGCATGGTTCAAGTCTGCGGAAGACTAAATTTGATGTTTTGTTGTTTATGATATAAAATTCAGGATTTGATGTCCACTTAATTGTCCCTCAACTTGTTGCACTTACCCTTCTATGTTGGAGCATACACTATAGTTGGGACTTTGGTCAATATTGCAATGATTAATTTGATAGACACATGGGCTGGCCCCTTCTCCATGATGATTCGACCCTTAGCATGTTGGTAAGTGATATTAAAACCTAACCCTAACTATGGTTTCCTGTGGGCTCGCCACGTATACACATTTTCAACTCTGGTTGGGTTAGGCTCTTTGATAGCTGTAATCGATTTCTATCCTTAATGTTTTCTGATCATTTATCTTTGACTCTGATTAGGGTTTTACCCCTACAATTAATTCAATCAGTGGCTTTTTACTATGGTTGTTTTCTTTGAAAGTGGAGCTCGATCTTTGTCCTTGATGTTTTCTGATCGTTGATCATTAAACCACGGTTAAGCTCAAACCAATTCAATGTTTGGGTTAGGAGGTAAAGAGAAATTGACCCTAATGATCATCTCATTTGGTTTTTTGCTTCATGGGTGAAGCCCTGGCATATTTTTTGTAGACCGCCATTTTGAGTTCGAGTTGAAGCTGGGCTTTAGTACCTTTACACTTGTTGCTCTGCTCTATGTGGTCACCATTTTTAGTTTGAGATTAGTCTATATTATTTCTATGGCCGCCATTGAAGTGTTTTTCGGGCTTAGTCATGGTCATATTTGCCTCCTGCAAGATTTCTTTAACACGGATGCCACTGTTATTGAGAGCTTCGATGTCGTTTTTGGAGGTTTGTTAGCTATTCATTTTTTAGCTCAAGCTCTCTGCAACGTTTAGGGTTACCATGAACGCTGAAAGGATAAGATTATTGACCTCTGAATACGATAACTAATTTCACTTTCACTATTGCAGTGACCATGCATATTGATACTTAGTTATTTCTTTGCATTTTCTAGATTTTGTGGTTCGGCCTTAGTCGCTTTCGAGTTGAAAACATGTTCTGAACTTGATGATCTTCTCCTAAAATTGATTATTTTCTCAGCTTCCAAAAACCAGTAAGTAATTACTTATTAATCTGAATTTGATACCGATTTATGGGTTTCTATGATTAAGCTAGAAACTGTGCTTTTCAAGACATGGGTATTTGTAAATTTGAGTTTTTTTGAGAAGTTATTCAACTGTGTAAATAACGTCTGTAAAATATTTTGAAATATTGCACTATAATTACATTCTTATTTTTCTCTATATTTCTACGATTCAACCACTAATAAGATGCACTTGAAAAATCTGTGATACTTTTTTGCTGATAAGTACCTCTGAAAAACTTTACATGAGCTCATTTTATTTTCATGGCTCCATTTAGGTATTAAAATTTTTGTGTTTCATGGATTTCTAATCATTGATCTTTAACCCTTTGAGCTTGAATTGAGAGCCATTTGTGTGCAATCTCTACTTTGTATTCACCTTGATTTCAAGTTTAAGTCCAAGGTGTTTATCACTTATGTAGCTTTCACTTAACCTATGTGATGACAACATTTCTCATTTATTTCTATAAATTTTCATTGATCGAAAGTTAACAACTGAAAATAATTGTGTGCATTACTCTTCTATACTTCTGTTTGGAAGACATTCTTGTAACCTGTAGCTACATTTTTATTCTTGGACTCTGAAGTTTATTTTGTAACTGAATACTGAACTAAAATTATCAATTATAATAGAAATGTATTTTCTGATATTTTGTACTTAAGATGCCTTTGTACCTTGCAAGTGGTTTTCTAGAAATTGCAAACAATTTTTTATCAATGTAATATCATTCACAGGCATAAGCCTTGATTCAGATGCTTTGTTCAAATATTGTAACTTGTTTCTTTTACTTAGATGCTTTATTTGCTTGATAGTAGTATTTCTGGCATGCTAAAAAATTAAAATGTTAATTTTTCATGGCAAAGCCCTGGCAAATTTTTTCCAGAATTCTTTCTTCCTTACATTTCTAGCTATAGTAGTTGTATTTTTATGATTCAAAATACAGAAAGTAACACTTTTATGTTGAAGCTGATTTGGTAATTGAAAACTTAAAGAATATAACTGTGTATCTTGATCATGGCATGCTTTTCTATTTTTATGTATCTCTTACTTGATTTACATAATTCTTTTAAAGCATGTAATAGTTGAAAACAACATGATGAACATTTGTAAATTTTCATTTTAGATGGCGAAGCCCTGTCAAAATTATCCCCATAATCTTCTCTTTATTCTATTTGAGTTGTAACCCTTCTTTTCTAGTTAACTTCAGCTTCTTGAAATATGATTTTCTTCTTTAGTTGCAAACTGAAAAGTATACTTCTATTTTCCACTATCTTTTATGTACTGTAAATTCTTCTATTTGCATAAAGTTACTGAAACCTGAGTTACATTCTTCCTTCTTTTCAGCATGTACTTATGACTTGTCTATTTCTTCCTAGCTACAACATGTACTTGCACACATAATAAAATAGTTAGAAGAATACTTAGGATTTTTGGCCTCTCTTGTGTCCATGGTTTTATTTTATTTTCTCTTTCTTTTTTCTGAGTGAGTAAAACATGTATGCAGTTTAATATTCAAGTAAATTGTATCTCCTATTGTTAAGAGATTCATATACACGAACTAGGATAGTATAGGAATATGGATTGATGCCTCAACTCATAACTAATAGTTATCTTTTCTCTTCTTTGCAGGTACAATGATTTCTATGATGAAGATGAAGAAGGAACAAAATTTGGAAATGGAGATGCTTCAACCAAAGAAGAAAACCCCGAAGGCAATGATGGGTTCACTCATACTCCTTTACTTTCTATTTTATGCATGTGTACCTATTATTTCAATAGTTGTACTTTACTTATCAGTTACATCTCATAGCTTATGTGGGAAAATTTGAAAATTCCTTATGAATAAAACATTGAATTCAGTAACTAAGTTGTATATTTCTTTCTACATTTCAGCTTTCTGTATGGATTGTATGATGAACTAAACAACTCAATAGTATAATTAAATGTCTTAATCATGAAGGAAATAATATTAAAGAAAACCTGTAACATTCAGTAATGAACTCTAATGTTTTCAATCTGCACTTATGTATGTTGTTCCAAAACATAACATTTCACCTATTCTATGATTGAATGTCTTCATCAAGACAACAGAGCTGTCCATTGGGGCCTTATGTTCTTTTGCATAAGATAGTCATGAAATTAAAGACTATGTGATCTATTACGTTTTGTAACAACACACATAGCTACATATTTCATGTAATCATTTAACTAATTCAGCAGCAATAATAACATCAAAAACTCCCTTATCTTAGGTATACTTCACCAATGCTATCCATTGTAAAGAAGTTTCGAGTTTCCCATTTTTGCACAAGTGTAAAAATTGTCAACAATCGCCATCAATTCCTTTTCAAATCCTAAATTTCTTCAATTTTTTGCATTATTATTAGAGCCACGATTCCAATGGTACCAAGTTCGTGTGATTTCATTGAGAAATGCAAAAGATATGGTATTCTGAGTGGAGGCAGCTGTTTTGGATTTTCCAAAAATTTCTGTCATTTGATAGGACTGGGTATTTAATTGACTAGAGATGGATATGTTTCTATGATTGTCATATATCTAAACTCATCAAAAATAATAAATCTAATTTTTTTTCCCATTCTGAAAAGTCTAATTTTGTGAAAATTGAAGCTCTAGATCAAAAGTTATGGCCTTTTGAAGTTCGGGGATCAGGCGCAAGGCACTGAAGAGAAACAAAGGGAAGGCACGTGAATAGGTGCATGCACAAGAGGAAGGAATACCTACATAATTCATGGAAATAGGGAGTGCATGTGTTCAAGTGTAGGAGGGCACGTGGCATGACAAAGTGTACATGGGCGCGCAAGTGGAAGAGCAAGGATGGCCAATTTTAAGACGTTTGTAGAAGGGTGTGCAAGGAGGGTGCGAGGGGATAGAAAAGAGGGTGCGCAAGAGGAAGGAAAAAAGGGGGAAATGGAAGCGGAGTATAATACGAAGGGAGAAGCAAGAAAGTGCCCGGAAAGAAGGAGACAAGGAAGCAAGGTGTGTAACAAGATACAAGCACGTGAGAGGAAAGTAGAGACAATGCACACGCGCAGATGTGCATATAGTAGAAAAGAAAAAATTCTTACAAAAGACAAGTATAGAAGAATGGTGTGAATATCCAACTGAGGGAGGGCGCACGGTGGAAGAAAGAAAAGAGGGGCACACGATAGGAAGACCCAAAACTTACCTTATTTTGAAGGCATGTAGAGGGGTGTGTGGAATAATTGCAAGGTGTGGAGAGTGTACGAAAGAACTAAAGCCTATGTAAAAATCAAAATGAGAAATTCTATGGGTGCAAGAGATGAAATGTGAATCATCAGAGTCAGAATGAAAGTAAAATTCATCCAAATAGTTGGGAGAGTTATTTGGATAAGAGAACTATTGGGAATTATTTGTTTGTGTTGTCATTTATTTCAATAGCATTGATGTAAAAGGGTTTCGTGGTTTATGATTCTACATGAGGTGTTATTAAATGGTTAATCATGAAGGCTAATTGATAGTGTCCATGTTTAGTGAAATATATGAGGTTTTGGTGCATGGTTGAGCTAGTATAGTCAATGCTTGAGCTCTCTAGAGTTGGTTGGATATTTCATGAGGTGTTTCATGGTAGATGAGTGGTGTTAAAAATTGATATGGGTTTACATGAGGTTATTAGGGTCATTTCATGAGGTTTCATGGTTGAGTCAGGTCATTACAGGCTTGTTTCTAGCCCTAAGGCATGTAGAATGAGATAGAGGTATGGGATTTGGACACAATCATTCTTGTTAAAGTATGATAGAAATATGGTGATGGTATAAAAGTCATGTGTGGTGATTTATATGTCATAAATTAGAGGTATGATGCATGTTTAAAGTCCTTGGGAGGTAACAAGTGAGAAATATGTAGGTTAGCATAGGTAAGTCTTAATGGTTGGATATTTTCAGATGTATTTGGGCTACATGCTTAGTTTTAGAAATTATAGGATATTTTCATGATGTTTCATGACATGTTTAAGTTCAAAGTATCAAATTAATTTTAAGATATGCAAGTTATGGTAAAATTGGGTAGGTTACAATTTGATATTCAAGAAAATGTAGACTTTTTATGTTCATTTTGAACTGTATGCTTTGCATGGGGATGTATGATATGTAAAATAGATTTATTGGTAAATTCTAAGATTTCAAAAAATGAATTAGTTGGTTTGATCATCATGTTTTTATGAATGATTGTTAACAAGATAAGTTAGTCTGAAAACTTAGGTAAACCCTAACTAAGAGCAACTTGGAAAAGAGTGAGTATATAGTGCCTATTTTAACTTCTTATATAACAGTGATGATTATATTTTATAGAGTACTCTTCCATTTTTCTAGAAGGTTATATTAGAAAATGTGGTCATATGTGGGCCCTACCTAAAAATGCTTAATTCTAAAGAGTTCCAGTTTAAGGAAAAGTTTCCCAAATAAGGTGAGAAATAAATTGAAATAGTTTTTATCCCTTGAGTATATATTTTTTTCCATGAATATTTTTTGTCATGGTTATGGTGAAAAAATGTAAAGTGTACCCTATTTATGAAGACTAGTTTTTGGGGTAGATTGGAGAAGTATGTACTAAATGTTGAAATGTACGCGCTACAAGAGGAGTAAGGAGTTGATTCAAGTTCTTCTATTAAGTGATTTTAGATAATTTCCAATGGTGTACCAAACTTCATATTTGGACATGGTATGCAAACATTATGACCTTTTATTTGAGGGTCAAATCTTGAAGATGTTTGTTCTAGCAGGGTGAAAATGGTTTCAAGACGTAAAGTAATGATTCCAAGTTGTTCAAGATTGGTGAAGGTTTTTGAGTGATTATACCTAATTTTTAAGTGTTCCATGATTTTTTTAACTGTGGAAATCTATTTTGAGGTGATGGAGTGTGTTGGGCTCAATGTCAGTTATTGAGTCTTAGAAGGGATAAGAAACAGTTTGCAGAGATGGACCTCATTGAATTGCTTATAATTGAAGTTGAAAGGATTTATCATATGGTCTAGAAATATGATTCATTTATATTTGGAATGATGTATGTATTATCTCATTTTTATTTTATTTTATTTTTGTTTCAGGTCAATTTATGAAGAATAAGGTTGTTGCTATTTCAAAACATGTTTGTTATTGTTGAAAGATTGACTTGGTTGAGGAATTAAATGGATTTTTTGGTGCTTGATATCACCAAGAGATTGAATAATATAATTTTTTCCCTATTGAATACCTTTTGAGGTCTTGGAAGTGGCAGAAATGGTGCAAATTAATGGAGTTTGCAAAACTAGTTTTTGGGAAGCTTATTTTAGTGAAGAGGAAAGTTGGTGTGGTTTGAACCAATGGATATTTCAAGAATTATAGCATACTGATAAGTTCTCTGATGTTTTTGAGGTTTCCATAGAGTTGCCACAAGCCTTATTTTAATTCATCTTGAGTGGTCTTGAGGCCCAAAGGTAAATACATGGTGCTCGAAACAACTATTTTTTGAAGGATGTGAGCCTATGGCCCAATTTAATGATTTAATTTATTTTTCCAAGTAAAGTGAAAAATATTTATTGTGCTTATACATTATATTAATCATGTATGGTGAATTTTGGAACTTTAATAATCATGGTTTTGGTATGAGTGAATTTTTCTCATCCTAGTGATGGCGTTTTTCAGACATTTTGGTGCGTGATGAGTGGTTTTAGGCATGGCCAACCTATATGGGTCATATGTGACCATTGTAATGAATTTATTTAAATGTTATTATTATGTATTGGTCTAAATAGTAATGAAGTACAAACATACCTAGGGTTATAAGGAAGAGAATGTTATAAAGCTAGTGTTTTGAGTCCATTTGTGGGCTAGTTGTGCCTGGGAGAATTGTTCCACCCAAGAGGGAGAGAGTAACAAATTTGAAGGAATCAAGAGATATTTGAGGATGTATGAAATTTTTTGAATATTGATTAATAATATATATGCAAGGGTTTAAATCCAAATTAATCTATGAAATACCTAGAGATATTGAGTTGAAGAAGGTGTGCTTAAGAAAGGGGTTGAAGGAATTTGGAGATGATTTATTATATCACTATTCATTGTGGTATCATCATATTTTCAGTTTTCATTTTTCTATAATAACTTGTGTGAATATTTGTATTCGTGCACGTCTCTTTTTGTGAGTAAAGTGAACAAGGGTTTAGTGGTTGGTGTTGCTTATGGTGATGGTTCCTCACTAAAGAAATCTCTTATGACGTGTAATATTAACTTGAGTCTTTATAGTGCGTAATATTAGTATAGTTTTCAATAGGTTTTCTTCCCTTTGAGGGTTTCCCACTTACATATTGTGTCTATGTTTTCTCTCTCATGTTTCATGTTCAATTGAATGTATGATACATACATAATAAACTAATGTGGAATGCAAATGGTTGAATTAATGTTTGATGTATGTTGTAACAATGATAAATAAAGTGAAAATATTGTAGGAATTATTCAACCCCCTCTTAGTCATGTATTCTTCCAACAATTAGTATCAAAGTAGGTCCTGAAGAAGAATTCCAAGAGCTTGAAGGACATCCTAGAAGTTCAAACAATGGGTAAGTCTTTAGATATTAAGGTTATATTAAGGGAGAAAGAAGAATTTTATTCTAGGTATGAGGAAAAATTGAGATCCCTAGAATGATATTTGGAAAGTGCATCTAGTCTCTTGAGGATGTGTGAAAGGCGTGAAAAGATATCTAAAGATCGTGATGGGATTTTAGAAGTCCAAAGGGTGAATAGTGATAAAATAGGCCTAGTGTTTGAAGAATAGCATGTGGAGAATGATGGTGAAGCTGGTCCAAGTTCTTAATATGTTACAAGGGATACCAAGAAGGATGATTTTAGAAACTCCAACCCAATTAGATAACCTAATGTTATAAGGTACAATTCATTATTGAATGGTTACTACTTTGTTTGGAATAATTTTTGTCATAGAGCTAGAGATTGAAAAAGAAGATCTCCTAGGAATGGTGTACAATTATATAAGGGAAAATTTCATTCATGTTATGAGTATGGAAATATAGATAAGGATTGTAGATGGAAATTAATTATGTTTGAACCAAGAAGAAAGAACAATAGTGTTTTACATCATAAGAGTCATAAACAAGGACACATTGCTATATTTATTGGAACATCAAGACTTGTTGGTAGGTTTCAAAAATCAAATAGAAGAGTATTCATGGATAAAATCAGTTATATGAGTGAATACTAGTATGTTATATCATATCCTAAGGATAATGAGATGGTTTTTCAAGCATATAAGGTCAAAAGAACTGATTCTCAGTATAATTTGTTGAGTATGAAGTTTGTTAAAGATTATTATAATTCAAGTTCCTCAAACAAAATTATGATGAACAAATTATATTTACTTTGGTTGAATAAGATCATATGTTTCGCAATATTTATGTACATTAGAAGCTTAAGGAGCTAGTTGTTTGAAATAGTTCAAGTGTAATAACGTATCCGAAGTGATATATTCATGTGTCTTTGAGTTCTTGTCATTGATAGGTGTTTGAAATGTGTTGTTTTTAATATTCAAGTTGTCCTCTCATGTGAGTTTAAGTGTGGATTTATATTTTCCTTGTTAATGTACCCATCTTCATTAGTCTAGGAGTAATTCTAATTAGTGTTACGATATATCTCTAAGTCTAAATGTGGCAAAAGGTTTGTGTTATCATATGTCTACCATTTGGATGTTGGTTGAGTCATGATTTATCAAATGGATTCCTAATATATATGTGGTCATGATATTATTTAAAAGTGTCAAGAAATTTGTGTATGATATCAATGAAGATCAAGATATAGTTTATGGCCCTATTTTCCTTCATAGATTTGTGCTATTGTCAAGATTATATCTCAATTTGTTCTTTTGGTCTAATTAATAAGGATAGTTTGTAGTAAAGATGAAAAGGTTCAATTAAGGAAGTTATGTATCTGATGTCTTAGTAAGTATTATCTAAGTTTTTTCATACATTATGTCACTTTGAGAATATATATATATATATATATATATATATATATATATCTTGTTGAGAATATTCTTGAGCATTGTGTTTTAAATGAGCTGCTAATAATTGTAAACTAGAATTTGACGTTATAAGCCTCACCATTTATCTTTTTGTTTGTGTACAGATCTCTAGTAATTTATAGAAAAGGTGCAATATAACTCCCCTGTTAAGGCTATGAGTGAAGATAAATGGAGAGAGTGAAGGATCAAATTGCTTGATAATAAGTCTATAGAGTTATTTTAGAAGGCCATAGATCCATCAAGCTGTGATAGGAGATGTATTTGATTTTATTCAAAAATTATTTTCTAATTTTATATGAGGTCATTATAATATCTATTAAAATGCAATTTATCTAACATTCTCATCTATATCTCCTAACTCAAGAAAAAAATACAATTTTATAAATTATAAAGATGAGTCTATATGTAATGCTCGATTTCCTTTGACACCTTATGAAATTGATCCTGATACTTCTAACTATATCATGGACATTGATATATTTTAATTTAGCATGATGTTATATGTTAGATCATGGTTTATTATGGACCTTGATTCATATATGGTGCATGATGATTATTAGAGACATTTTGGATATTGATGATGATATATTGTTTGACATGGTTGCATTATAGATGTTGTTCGAACTCGTGATATTTGGATATTTTGACTAGACCTAGAAAATTAAAATTTGATTAAAATTGGTGGTGATATATTTGTGGATGAAATTGTAAGTGATATTGTTGATTGTCTTGACGTTTGTTGAGATTCACATGTATGTCGATGATCTTGAAATTATTTTTATATTCATTTGGATGTTCTAATATGGCCACAAGGTCGAAGGATGGATTTTTATGTTGTATGTTTAAAATATCACAACAAACATTGGGGGATTGGAGATCAACCACATTGGAATTTTAGATGAATTCAACAAGGTCACCATGGAAACTTGTATTTGTTTGTTTATTTGATTGTGTTAGGGATTCCCATGGGGGGGATCACCTTTAGACATGACCAAGGATTATGTGTATTTATTTATTTGGTTCCTTTTTATTTATGGTTGTATGTGTTTATTAAGTGATGTGTTTATCCCTTTTATTTAACTAAATTTTGTTATATAATGTGAGTAATCATATTGTTAAAATAAATTAATCAAATTGGGTCATAAGAAAGAAATTATTGAGTGGTTGACTCTTGTATTAAATGTTGTAAGATATGTGTAAGCAATGTGTAAGTGATGTGTAAGAGTTATGTAAGTAAAATTTAGAGTATGAAACACTTCATCTTCTTTGGAATTCGAAATTTTCCTTGGAGACTGATTTTGGAGGCTTGTGAGACAAGTTAAACTTGTCCCATACCTCTTAAATTTGCATACCAACCTTACCTATGGTTGGAGAGTTTAAATCTAGCTTTCATTATGCATTTTTGTATGTCTAGATGAATGTTTTAATTGCAATTCTTGATTGAAATTAATTTCAGTCCTTTGGCATATGGGCTTGATTTGAGTGTGTAAGTAAGACTGTCATATTATTCACCTACTTATTTATTGTGTCTTGGTGATTGAAGTAAAATTATGAGTTGGAGTTGAGGATGTGTGATGTGGAATCCTACAAAGATCCACCTCATCCTCCTCTCTCCCCCCTTTCTATATATTTGAATTCATCTTATTGTTTGAGGTTACACTATTTTGATTGCTTTACTTTTTCATAGTTCTTTTGGGGGAGAATTATTTTCTATTTGGAGCACTTGCTTTTGGAAAAAGTTACAGAATTTTCACAGACCTGTGTTTCATTGATCTTGGGCTATTTTGCATTAGAAAGCTTGCGGTTGTGAACGTCAAACAAAATCCATTATAGAGAGGTAAGAGCTTGGCTCTTGAACTGCTCTCCTTTTATTATACAAACGTTATTGTTGTGAATGTTTTATCTTGTGTGTGGGTTGTTTGGTTAGATGTCCTAGGGATGGTGTAGGACAATACTATGGGGTACTTCTGTGGGAGGCATAAGTGTTTTGGGGAGGTATAAGTGTGGAGGGAGTTGGGATTTGGGTTCAACCTTACAAAGACATAACTTGTATTTCTTTACTCATTATTGGGTTCCATAAGAGGTTCGGGAGGCATAAGGGAATGTCAGGGATTTGAAATGATACATATATATATATATATATATATATATATATATATCTGTGTGTGTGTGTGTGTGTGTGTGTATATATGTGTGTGTGTATATATATATATATATATATATATATATATATATGGCAGTTTTCAGGTGCTGATACCCATTTCCCCTGGGAGGCATAAGAAGCATCCCCCATAGTTTCTTACTCCTTTGGCTTGCATGAGGAAGTCTGAGTGTTGTTTGTTGTCTATTATCTATGGTTGCAAACTACAGTTTTGTTTTGGACTGTGTTTTTTAATGTGAATTTACATGTGTGTTTGTGGAAGGCAACTGTTGTTATGAGTTGAAACACATTTCTTATTGCTTTGTGGTTGTAGCTCAAGGGCCAATGAAGAAGAATTGCTTCTCATTGTCATTGGAGGTCTTTCTTGGGTGGAGAGTGTTACCTTTCCCCCTGTTCGGTTGTGATAAAATTCAAATAAACAAGATGGAGGATCTCCATGTTGTTATTATGGAATTGAAAAATAAGAAAAGTTTGGTAGTCCTTGTTCAGAATATTTCGTATTGTAACCTTTTCCCACTTTGAAGTGGAGGACCTTATACATTATTTGTGATGGAAATATGTTTATTATTGGCTATGAAAAATGTGATTCAAAATGTGAAACATATGTACTCTATTTTCTGCTTTTGAAATAATGTGAGAGAAATTGGAATTCTTGTCGTTGTATTCAAGGAATGAAAGAAGAAGTGTAAAGTTATATTTCTTGAATCAATAAAATATTGTATTAATTTTCTCAAATGACATTATTAGGTATTGAAATTGGAGTGTTTAATGTATTTTGAAATTTTGATTGGAAAGTTGAAAAAGGTGAATACGTATGGAGAAATGCCATAATACTCTATTCATTAGAAATGAATGTTTTAGAAATTAGAATTGTAATATGGCATTTGAATACTTTGATTTGAATCAACTAATATGTTAGATTAGATCTTGAATGAATTCTAATACTTAGAAGATGATAAATGGAAAATAGATCTTTCTGAATTTGACTACAAAATATTAATCAGAAAATGTACATGATGACTCTGCCCACTATAGAAGACAAATGAAATGACAATTTTTACCTAATGTCATCAAAACGATCTGAATTATACCCTAAAACTTAAGAAATTATCATAGAATCTTTCAAATTGGGAAAAGGCAAAATTACAGACATCTTACTTTACAAAAACTGACAATTTGAAATTGTAAATCAATCAAAAAGTTAACCCTCACAATCCAACCTAAATTCCTCCATGTTTATTGACATGTTGAGAAAGAAAGAATGTCAAAATTGAACAAAAGTTTATAAGTTAAAAATACCAGTTCACATTTTAGAAGCTCGTAGAACATTTTCTCGAAATTTACCCTTCAAATTTTATCAAATTTAAAATATTAATCTTCCTAAGAAAAGAGGGATTAGAGTTCTTTCCAAAAAGTCCTCGGTTTCCTAGAACTGAGTCCCCAGTCAAAAGTTATGGCCTTCTGAAGTTTTACTTTGTTTGGCTTCAAAAAAAATAATCTCACTATCAAATTTAAGTGAATAAAATATTCTTGGGCGGACCAGCGGGTTAAACTTTTACTTTTTTGCTTTTTTCCAAAAACACACAAATTCATGAAGTTTCCTGCCACTCCGCTGACCCGCAAGCCTTATTTTAGTCTAACAATTATCTAAGTCCAAAAGAAATATTGGGTAATTTTTCCTCTGTGGCCCCGCCACCCTACAACCAATACTTGATTGAATGTATGGATTCCTTGGGTGCCAGTGTAAAATTAAATCGATTTTAACCTTTCACACTTTCAAAATTAAATTTGGAAAAAAAATATGTTTTCCCTACAGCCCCACTGACCCGCAGCCAATCAGGTGCTCCCACATGGCTTCACGAGGCGTCAGTGGCGGAACAGATCTTTTTAGCCTTAACACTTTCAAATAAGAATTTTGGAAAAAATACCTACTTTTCTCCATGGCTCTGCATCCTCACCCTTTCCTAGGAAAGAGCACTTTTGTGGGCACGTGGGTCTGCGTTCTAAAACTTAGCTTTTAAATTTTTTGGGAAATTTTCCAAAAGTTTCTCTATTGGCTCACGTCCCCACAACCAATGATTTCCTAACATGTGGCTTCACAAGACCATGGTGGAGGAGTGGATAATCTCTCAACCTTAACGTTTTAAAATTCTTTTGGAATTTTTTTAAAAGTTTCACTGCTACCCCGCCATCCGCAGTCAATGAAAGCCTAACACGTGGCATCATCTGGCGTCGATGGAGGTGTGGGTCAATCCTATCCTTTGCACTTTTGTATCAAAAAGGTGTTTAATTCTTAAGTTTCCCCATGAGTCTATTTCTTTGCATGAATCTAGGCTTGACATGTGGCTTCTTGGGTGTGTTGGTACCCAAATTTAACCTCCTTCAAAGATTGAGCAACATCATGTACTAGATAGGAAACTCAGAGGCAGATAGACAATCATCTATTTCGTTTTGTAGCAAGGGAAGCAATCTATCTGACTTATTGGCACTAAGGCTTTGAAAGGAGTGGATAACACATTAAAAAGGATGTTAGCTGATCCTAACTATTTTAGGTTGTGCCTTTCAACCAAGGTAAGAGAACCTATTTAGTAACCTCTTTTATTTGGAAGGAGATATAGGTACCTTTCTTTTTCATAAATTTTAGAGAGGGGGGCTTGGGGAAAATATGATCAACACACCAAATCTGACTCTCACGAGTTGTCACTTCCAGATCATGGAATTACTTTCACACCAAGGAAATGGTTACTAAAGACATTTGAGACCCTGATCGCTTATGTATGTTTTGGTGATGAGGATTATGCATTGGCATACACACATGACAAACAAGGGTAGTATGGTTAGGGTTAGTTGTTGTTAAATGAATTTTTGGTGTGAGGTGGGGTAGGGTGAAACTAGATTAACTAGATCCTTGAGGAACCTTACAAAATGGGAAGTCAAACCAACAGGATGGAACATAATAGCTTAAATGTTTCTTTAACTAGAATATGTGCTCCAATTGAGGCCCTGATCAACACTCTTTCATACAATCTCTAAGATTCTATCATGAAGGATTGAGTTAGAAAACCCAACAAAGCATCATGATCTAAGCGAATCACGCCTAAGATACACCCAAATACTTACAGACAATCTCGATCAATAGATGAAAGAAAAGTGATTTTAAATCATTTATTCCAATCCCAAAAGAAAGCTCTTCTGAGAAATGGAATTAGAGATGCCACTAAATAGTCACAAGGATTGAGGCCTATGTGATTGAATTATATTTTATTACAAGATTGCAATAGAAATAAGATAAACCACTAACATACATCCAAAAATAAAACAAAACACATTTTGCCAAAGATAACATGGAAAGAATGGAATTTGATTAAGTCTATTAGCATGGGAAAGTTTCTAAAAAAGTCTTAGAGCTTCTCAATGGCTATACACTTCCAACCACCTTGACACAATAGAACTTAATACAAAAAGAGATAACCTAGTTTCTCAGATGGATTCTCAAAATACAGGCTTAGTCAAATTTTCCTCTTGGGAATTTTATTTCTACCTCTAGCACTCTGAAATCCATTTTCTAACCATTTTGCATGAAAAAATGATGTCATTTATAACCTTTACAACAGAGCCCATATCCCCCCAAAAATCTAGACATTGAGTGCATCCATGCTCTCCATGATCACAATCGTGATTTCAAGGATTAGATCTGTAAAAGGTCATCAAGAACTCAAGGGGTTAGATCTCTTCAAATATCTCCCGCATTCAACTCATTCCTTTGATAGATCACTCTTTCCTTAATTCTCCAACCACTTCCGCCCCAAATCTGTCAAATCTAGCTTCTTGCGTGCTGGGGAGAAGAAAAAAGGAGATTCGATTGGGATCAATAGTTAGATTGTTTTAAATAGTGAAAGACATCTTCCAGATCTCCCCACCAAACTCAGATATCAACATTAACTCCCTTCTCTGCCTGGTGTATAGGAAAAATAAAGAAATCGTGAAGACTCACACTTCTAGGCATATTTCAGAAAAAATGGGGAGAAAATCAGCTTTCACACTCTCAACTGTTGTTAATCTTTACTTTTAATTTGGGTCATCCACGTGGAAGATTCAAACTTAAAAACAGACCCGGGGGGCTTCCACTGAATTTTTACAACTTTTGGAGAAATGGTAAAATTTCATATTTTTCTCCACATCCCCACCCTTGGGAAATGGTCCTAACATGTGTGCTAAGGTGGGCCCCAGTGGAACCACAACCAAATTCTTCCATTTCACTCTTCTTTTTGAAACGGGAAATTTTTCCAAGTTTTCCCCACAGCTCTGTCCTTGGGAAATAGGCTTGACATGTGTCCCAATGTGGGTCCAAGTAGAACTGCGCTTCCATTTTTTTCTTTTAACCATTTTCTCCCAAAGAATTTTTTTCTAAATTTCCCCCAAGCGTCCGCACCTCTTCCATTGACAAGAGCAAGCTTTGACCTTTCCTTTATCGGGCTTGTAGGCTATTTTGATGTTTTTATTCATTTGCATGTCAAGGAGAAAAAATCCAAATTGCCCCTGATGGTCCACCTCCTCACCTCCTTGACTATTCAACCTTCCATGTGTCATCATGGCACACCTTGAGGTGGTCCAAAAAATTGATGCTTTGAACGAGTGTGGGCTCACCATGTGTCCTGTCTCGGTAAAGTAGTCTGAATACTTGAAGCTCAACGGAAGGCACCACGTGTCAATGTGGCAATCCTTCAAAAAACCCTTAGCCACGTGTCCTCCTACGGGGTCAAAGTGAGAATTTTTTCTTTCCTCTTAAAATTTCTCTAATCGGAGTCTGGCAGGGCCATGGGGTGAATTCAAACTTTTTGCCAAAGTAGCCAAAAAGAACAAGTTCAAAAACAAACCCATCGCACCCCTTCTAATAGGAAGGAGCCATGTAAGTGCACACAAAGAACTAATCAGAACTGAGTGGAGTCACGGGACCAAATTTTCCCTTTTGCCAAAAAAGGAAAAAGTGATAAGTTAAATTATTTTCCTTCCATCCCCTGATCAACCAAACAAAGCCACGTCCCTTGTCGATGCAAGGATGAAAATTTGACCAGGATAAATGTTCGTCAAACTGTAAAATAGAGAAAAAAAAACAATTTGAGCCTAAAAATGAAAATTTCTTCAAGGATAGAAAATTCAAAAATGTTTACAAGTCTTAAACATGTTTCTTAGAGACACATCCATTCATTTTCTTCAAGTAGTTGGGGCTTAAACGACATGGATGAAAAATATGGGAGAACCCAAGTTTTTGGATGAACAGAGAATGAGAGACCGAAAATACAGACCATTTCCATAGGAACAAAGAAACAAGAAGAAAACCCTAGACTCATAAATGATCTACGACCCAAGAATAGATTTAAAATGGCAACAAAGATTAACCAGGCACAACACAGGAAATAGAAAGAGACATAAGCCACAAATTCATAGATTGTTAAAGGTAAATTGGGGTGAGACTATTTTGAGCACCAACATCGTCTTCAACTCAGGGATGGGCACTCCCTATGAGTGCCACAAGAACAATGGTATACCAAGTGCCAAGAGTAACCATTGGGTAACATAGTCATCTTGTAGAGTAGAGAGATAGAGCCATCTTCAAAAAGAAATAGAGAAACCAGTAAAAATAGGTCATCGAGGACCAGAACGAGAAAAAACACAAAGGACAAGGAACAAACAACAAACTATACACTATACATAAGATTTTTCCTTGATTCAGGGGAATCAATCCAAGAAATGCTTCATGTTCCTGCCATTAATAGGAAACTTGAGAGATTCACCATCTAAGTTCTTAAGGAAAAAGGTATGCTCCCTAATTCTAATGTCAATAGAGTAAGGGCCTATCCATAATGAGTCAAAATTTCCATGCTTACCCTTATCCTCATGTATACTATCCCATAGCCGCATAAGATCTCCAACATTAAAATATCTGGGAGTGACCTTCTTGTCAAATAAATTCTTTAATTTCTCTCAGAACTTCACATGCCTCTAGTGAGATGCCTTCCTTTTTTCATCAAGCTCAACAATCTAGTAAATGCGAGCATCATAAGAACCTACCTCTTGATGTCTCATAAACTGATATGAAGATAGTTGCATATGAAGGGGTAATAGGGCTTGATTCCCATACACTAACTCAAACAGACTCTTTCCAGTGACCCCACTTTCACTGTTCACCCCACTTTCTCTTATTCTGCTCCAATGTTCTTCTGATGATCTTCAGTAAATTTTTATTACTGGACTCACCTTGTCCATTTCCTTGGTGATTGTAATTAGAGGCATATTTCAAGTTAATCCCATACTGTTTGCATATTACCACCAAAGGTTTATCTCTAAATCTCATGACTTTATCAGCAATAATCTTCACTAGTACCCCAAACCTGCAAATGATGTTGTTTAGCACAAAATCCATGACAATTTGGTGTGTTTCCTTCTTGGTGGGGATTTTCTTTACCCATTTAGTAAAATAAATAGTTGCTACAAGAATCCATTTATGGCCATCACTTGAAGGGTCTAAAATCTCACCAATGAAATCGATTCCCCATTACTTGAATGGACCTTCAGTTGATACGGGCTGTAAAGGAAGGGATCCTAAAGCTTTCAGTCTTCAAGAGAAGTGTTGGTAGCTTTCAAATCCTCTAACCAAAAATTTTTTATCCTTGGAAAGGGTTTGCCACCAATAACCAGCCCTAAGGATTTTGTGTGCTATGACTCTTGCAGAAAAATGGCCCCCACAAACTCCTCCATGGAGATCAAAAATTATCTTGGGGGCTTCTTCTTCAGTAATGCACCTTAGGAGGAATCCCCCTGGATTCTTCTAAGCTAGCCCATAATCAGTAATGACATATTTATGGTAAGCCAACTAAAGTGATCTCTTTAGTTCTTACTCAAATGCTTAGGGAAATTTAGGTATATGAGGTAAAAAATTACATCTTTGTACCACTCAGAATTCATTAATGCTTGAAAAATATCTACCCTTTCATGTTTTACCTCATTTACCTCATTCATTTGCAATTTTCTCTCTGCCATAGGCTAAGCCAAGCCCAAACCTCTCACGAACTTGATGGTTTGGATGTACATATCATATTCTTGCAATTTTTTTACCCACCTGCATATTTTGCTTGATACTTCCATCTCTGATAAGATATCCTTCACCATTGTGTGGGGAACATAAGAAACCACTTTACAACTTAGAATGTAAGGTCTAAAAACCTTTACTACTTTTTCATGATAGTGTACTTCAGCTCAGCCCCCTGCAAGGCCTTACTGAAGAAGGCAATTGGCTTCTCAGCCCCTTCATCATCCTTCGGTAGCAGGATAGAAGAAATATTGTTCTTTGAAGAAAAAGAGAACATCTGAAAGGGCTTGTTATAATCTGGAGCTTCCAGTACATGTTCATGCTCAAGTGCCTCTTAATCCCATTGAAAACTTGGATGGAAGCCTCCTCCCATTTGATGACATGGTCTTTCTTCAGCATGGAAGTGATTGGAATGGTCAACTCAGAAAATTTTGATATGAATCTTCTGATGAATTTTATCTGCACAAAAAAGGATTGAATTCCCTTCTCGGTTCTTTGGATTGGGACCTTGTTGATGGGCTCTACTCTTTCTGGATCAATCATCACTCCTTCTTGTCACAAAATGTAACCAAGAAACTTTTCCTTCTTCACTCCAAAATGGCATTTATTTGGATTGAGTGAAATGCCATATTCTCTACATCTTATTAGCATCTTCGCTAGGTGTAGGAGGTGATCACTTCTCTTCCTGGAAAATAAATTCACGTCATCCTGGTAAACTGCAATAAACTCGTTGATGTAACCAGTAAAGGCAACATCCATTGCTCTTTGAAAGGTGGCTCCAACATTCATCAAACCGAGGGCATCCTAACATACACATATGTTCCCCAAGGAGTAGTGAAGGATGTTTTTATCCGTTCTAATTCCTTCACCACAACTTGGTTGTAACTAGAGAAACCATCTAAGGTGGAAAGCAAATCAGAACTAGTTACTAACTACAGCATGTTTTCCATATTTGGTAAAGGATAATTATCCTTCACTGATGCTCTATTTAGATTCCTGAAGTCCACACATAACCTGATTTCATCATTTTTCTTTCTGACTAGCACTAGGTTTACAACCCAAGAAGAATACCTTGTGGGATGGATAATCCCTCCATCTCTTTAGCTTCTTTAGTTCTTCTTGCATCATAAGAGATAGGAGTGGATTGATTGGTATGTTTCTTCCTGAATGGCTTTACATTAGAATCCAAGGGAATCTCATGCTAAAACAGGTCCTCTCTGTATGCTTTTAGTTCAGAATAGGTCCAAGCCATGCAATCTTGGTATTTTTTTAACAATAAGATGTATTACTGCTTCTCCTCCTTGATGAGATTAACTCCTAACCAAATCTTCCTTGGCTTCTTCTTTGTACCAAGATCATGATCCTCAATATCCCTTGAGGCTACGATGCATCTGTTAAAAATGTGATCAACATTGTCAAAATTGAACTCAAGAGAAACCAACTCTCTAGGAATGGTGTTAGTCTTTAACTGGATGATTCCTTTGCCAAACAAAATCTCCTTTCCCTCTGTTGTACATATCATTGGTTCCAAATCAATGCATTGATCAACAAACTATCCTTTGTTCTGTAGAAATCTTCTGATCTGAAAATCATCATCAAAAACCTGCGAATGCTTAATGTTGTTAGGTATAGAAGGTCTTGTCAATACCTCAACCTCATATTCACAATATGGGGATATTATACAATTGTCAAACCAAGACCCCAACACTGCAAGCTTTTCTACCAAGTCATTGAACTTCCGATCATGATGCATAATGTTGAATGAATCAAACATTTCAATGAAGTCCCAGACTACATGCTTGTACTATTTCATCCAGTGGTTCTTTGTGGCATATAGTTTTCTGACTTGTTTAACAATTAGTTCTAAGTCTCCTTTGACAATGATGTCCCTGACACCATATTTCCAAGAAATTCTTAAACCCAACAATAGTGCCTTATATTCTGCAATGTTGTTGGTGCACTCAAAGTTGAGTTTGAAGGAGAAAACAAATCTTTCCTAGCTAGGAGAAAGTAGAATAACACTGGCACCATTCCCATATTTGGAGCAAGCTCCATCAAACAATAGAGTACAAGGAGAGCCTACTTGTTCAATAATTTTGTATTCTTCAATCTTGTAATCCTTTCAATCAGCAAATCCCAAAAAGTTATCTACATCAACACTTGTGTACAATACCTCATAGGATGCATTGTTTGGATCCTCAATGAGCTGCAGCATTTTATTTTCCCCTACAACCTAACAAGGATGCACTCAATTGGAATGGTGGCATATGACATATCCATTTGGACACTCCCACCAACACTTGCAACCCATTTTCTTGGCAGTAGAATGCCCCATTTGGCTAGCCAGTCAACAATGACAACATCAATTTTTAAGTTTTTACCTGGGTAAGTTGCAAGTGGCACAACCAAAACCTGCACACATCCCACTACTAGAACTTCTTTGGAGTCCATGGTAGTGCACTTACCATATGTTGTTGCTACTTTGATGTTTAGCTCATTCATGATTTCCAAAGGCATGACATTGCATGATGCCCCTGAGTCAAACATGTAGTTGTACAATAGTCTATCATTTATGATAAAAATGGTCAAGAATAGATCCACATTCATCTAAGAGTCCACCAAGGATGTCCCCAAGTAGACCTCAGGTGGTTCATGTAGATCTTCTAATGCTGGTGGTGCTTCTGGTTCTTCAATCATTGGAGGAGTCTCCACAATTTTTACTTTTCTACCTAGGGAAGTCTTCTCTTCTTTCAACCCCAAGTATTCAAATGCTCTCTTTTTGTGCTTAGGAATCCTAAGAAACTCAACAATTGGGACAGAGACTTTGATTTGACTCAACACCTGGGCAATAACATATGGGGCATTCTTTGGAAAGGCATTATTGGAAGGAAAGACAACACACTCATTAGGTGGTACAAGATTTTTGACAACTAGGGCATGAGAAGGGGTATGATTCTTGTTTGGAATTATAGGTCCTTTAGAAGGTAAATATTTACTAGGAGTATCTTTAGGAATGTTTGAAAGTAAGGGAGCTTTACGATTGGCTTGAGGCCCTGCCCCTTTGACAGCCTTACTTCTTGTCTTATATTCCTTCTCTTGAGCCACAATAGTGTTCACCAGTAAATTTTTATCTTCCTTAGATGGGATTCCTCCATCATTTTTTTTTATCATTAAAGCCCTACAATATTCAAAGTCATTATTGGGAAATTCAAAAGCTTGTATAGTATCTAATTCTAAAGCATGAGTTGCAGGAAGAACATATACCCTATGAATGCAGTCCCAAAACGTAGCAGCATTCTGAGCACTTATCAACTTAGTTTAAGTTTCCCCTTGTTGCAATCTTCTGGAGCAACCCATCATACAGACATCATCATCATTATCATTAGCTTCTTCCTCTTCCTACCCATTTTCCTCACAAGGAGCATGGCGCATGAAGCATAAAGTCACACCAATAAATAACATCTGTCTCTTCCACCACAACAACTCTAATAGCCAAAGGATGAGGTACAATTATGTTATCCCTGGCTTGAGACTGTCTATTCCCAAATCCAACAGGTCCCTTACCTCTGTCATCAGATCTTTGGTGATTTGTGAACCTGTCTTGGCCTTGATGCTTGTGTTGACCTTGTGAGCTCTACATAATTCCTTTCTCATCCTGGGCTAGTTTGTTGGAAATTTCTTTGACAGCCCCTGCCAAATTCTTCATAACCTCCTCTAAATCAATAGCCTTGCTTTTTTGGGGTTTCTCTAGGTTGACTATCTTTACACCCTCCCTCTTTGGAGGTTTTCCATTTTCCTTGATATTGTTCTTTATTTATAAAGCCATGGTGAAGGCCTACCTCAAATTTGTGGGGTTTTATCTCTTAAATAATATGCAGTCTTTTTATCAAATGCATCATTACATTCAATAAAACATGACCCATCACAAGGCCTTATTTTAATAGACAATCTTCTCAAGGTCTTATTAAACCTTGTATTGAAATCATGTACTAACTCATTAGGGTTCTTCTTGATGTTTTCAAATTTTATCAGAAGAAACCTAGGATCAGTTCTATCACCATACTGCAATCCGAATGCATTACTAATCTCAATCCAAGAAACAATAGAATTATCTTCTTCCAAGGTATGGATAAACAACTTGATATAAACATCCACATATTCAATCTCAAAGTATTCTATCATTTTGATAAAAAGATTTAGATGTTGATCTCCAGTAATAGCATTATTTCTCTAGAACTTTGGCATTTTGTTCCTTACATCTTGAGGCACTCCATTTGGATATCTAGCCATTCCCACAAAATTTATAGGTCCAAAGGTATTTACAACAAATGGAGGTCTGGGTTGAGTCATATTGATTTGAGGAGGTGATCCTGGAGGGGTGAAAAAATGATTGGGGGCAGAAGGTTCTTAGAACATAGGAGTATAATTCTCAAAATCGATACCCTCCAAAGGCCTTGTTTCTTAGAAATCTCTATCAACCTCAGAAAATGCAGGTGCAGAGTGTGAAGAAAACCTTTCAAAATCAAATGAAGGTCCCTCTCTAGCTAGAGAGTTCAATTCCACAAATAGGCTACCTGATTGAGAATCACTTGAAGAACAATCTTCAATGGTGATGCCTCTTCTTGTAGGCTGACCTCCAACAACTCTCTAGGATTTTCTTCCTTTTGATTTTGCTTTTCCTAGCTCTGGAAACAATGTCCTAGTAGAATCCCTAGCAAAGAAATATCTTCCCTCGAGATTTGCAAATATTAGTAAAAAATATGATATTGACACAGTTTTCAGACACTGGTACTCTTCCAAAATTAGATCAACAGAGAGTCATCACTTAGGATTTCCACCTTAGTTGTGCAGATGCACTAAATATGATCAGGTTCTTGATTCTGAACTAAAAATCCCCAGCAACGGCACCACTTATGTTGGTACCCAATTTAACCTCCTTCAAAGATCAAACCACATCATGGATTAGACAGGACACTTAGAGGTAGATAGACAATCATGTATGTCATTTTGTAGCTGGGGAAGCAATTTATCAGACTTGTTGGCACTCAAGCCTTAAAGGGACTTAATAGCACATTAAAAAGGATGTGATCTGATCCTAACTATTTTAGGTTATGCCTTTCAACCATGGTAAGACAACATATTTTGTAACCTCTTTTATTTGGAAGGAGATACAGGTACCTTTCTTTTGCATAAATTTTGTAGAGGGGACCTTGGGGAAATTATGATCAACACACCTAATATAACTCTCATGAGTTGTCACTTCTAGATCATGGAGATACTTTCACACCAAGGCAAAGGTTACTAAAGACATTTGAGACCCTAATTTATTATGTATGTTTTGGTGATGAGGATTGTGCATTGGCATACACACATGAAAAATAGGGGTAGTATGGGTAGGGTTGGCTATTGTTAAATGAATTTTTGGTGGGAGGTGGGGCAGAGTGAAACTAGATTCACTAGATCCTTGAGGAACCTTACAAAATAGGAAGTCAAATGAATAGAGTGGCACAGAATAGATAAAATGTTTCTTCAACTAGAATATGTGCTTCAATGGAGGCCTAGATCAACACTCTTTCATATAATCTCTGAGATTCTATCATGAAGGCTCAAGTTAGAAAACCCAACAAAGAATCAAGATCTAAGCCAAATCACGCCTAAGGTACACCTAAATACTTACAGAAAATCTCTATCAACAGATCAAAGAAAAGTGATTTTAAATCGTTTATTCCAATGCCAAAAAAAGCTTTTTTGAGAAATGGAATTATAGATGCCACTAAAAAGTCACAAGGATTGAGGCTTGTGTGATTAAATTAGATTTTAGTACAAGATTGCAACAGAAACAAGAAAAACTAATTGCATACATCTAGAAATAAAACAAAACACATTTTGCCCAAGATAACACAGAGAGACTTGAATTTGATTAAGTCTATTAGCAAGGGAAAGTTTCTAAAATAGTATCAGAGCTTGTCAATGGTTGTACACTCGCAACCACCTTGACACAATAGAGCTTAATACAAAAAGAGATAACCTAGTTTCTTGAGGTGGATTCTCAAAGATAGGCTTAGTCAAATTTTCCTCTTAGGAATTTTCTTTTTACCTCCACCACTATGACCTCCAATTTCCTACCCTTTTGCATGAAAAAATCATGCCATTTATAACCTTTACAACAGAGCCCCTTTCCCCCGAAAAATCTAGACATTGAGTTTATCCATGCTCGCCATGATCACAATCACTATTTCTTGGATCGGATTCGAAAAATATTGCTAGGCTCTCAAGGGGGTAGATCTCTTCGAATATCTCCTACATTCAACTCCTTCCTTTGATAGATCACTCTTTCATTAATTCACCTACCACTTACACCCCAAATCTGTAGAATCTAGATTCTTGCATGCTGGGGAGAACAAAAATGGAGATCCGATCAGGCTTGATAGTCAGACTGTTTTAAATTGTTAAAGTGTCTTCCAGATCTCTCCATGAAACTCAAATATCAACATTAACTCCATTCTTTTCTTGGCATGTAGAAGAAACCAAGAAATCATGAAGACTCGCACTTCCAGGCATGTTTCAGAAAAGATGGGGGGAAAATTAGATTTCAGACTCGTAGCTATTGTTGATCTTTACTTTGAATTTGGGCCATCTACATGGAATATTCAAACTTAAATACGGACCCGGGGGCTTCCTATGACTTTTTACAACTTTTGGTGAAATGGAAAAATTTTATATTTTACTCCGCATCCCCGCCCTCAGGAAATGGGCCTGACATGTGTCCTAAGGTGGGCCCCAGCAGAACCGTGGAAAAATTCTACCATTTCACTCTTCTTTTGGAAAAGTAAAAACTTTCCAAGTTTTCCTCGCAGCTTTCTTTTCAGGAAACGGGCCTGACACATGTCCCAATGTGGGTCCCAGGGGAACCGCGCTTCCTTTTTTACTTTTGACCCTTTTCTCCCAAAGATGTTTTTTCCAAATTTCCCCCAAGCATCCACACCTCTACCGTTGACCAGAGAAAGCTTTGACCCTTCATTTATTGGGCTTATGTGCCATTTTGATGTTATTAGTCATTTGCATGTCAAGGGGCAAAAATCCAAATTGCCCCCGATACTCCACCTCTCCACCCCCTTGACTTTTCAACCTGCCACGTGTCATCATGGTGCACCTTGAGATGGTCCCAAAAAATTGATACTTTGAATGAGTACGGGCTCGCCACGTGTCCTATCCCAGTAAAGTTGTATGAATACTTGATGCTCAGTGGAAGGCGCCACATGTCAGTGCGGCGCTCCTTAAAAATGTCATTTGCCGCGTGTTCTCCTATAGGGTCAAAGTGATATTTTTTTCTTGCCTCTTAAAATTTCTCCAATTAGAGTCTAGCGGGGCTGTGGGGCGAGTTCAAACTTTTTTCCAAAGTAGCCAAAAAGAACAAGTTGAAAAATAGACCTGTCGTGCCCCTTCCAATTAGAAGAAGCCACACAAGCACCAAAAGAACCAATCAGAACTGAGCGGAGTCACGGGACAAAATTTTCCCTTTTGCCAAAAAAGTAAAAAGTGATAAGTTAAAGTATTTACCCATCGTTCCTTGACCAACCAAAAGAGGCCATGTCCCTTGTTGATGCAAGGATGCAAATTTGACCTGGAGAAACTCCCGTCAAACCGTAAAATACAGAAAAACAACCATTTGAGCTTGAAAATGAAAATTTCTTCAAGGACAGAGAATTCAAAAATGTTTACAATGCTTAAACATGTTTCTTAGAGACAAATCCATTCATTTTCTTAAATTATTTGGGGTAGAAAGGACAAGGACGACAAATATGGGAGATGAACAAAGAACAAGACACCCAAATTATAGACCATTTCCAAAGGAACAAAGAAACAAGGAGAAAACCATGGACTCATAAGTGATCTACGACCCAGGAATAGATTGAAAATGGCAACAAATATTAACCAGGAAAGACATTGGAAATAGAAAGAGACAGAGGCCGCAAATTGATAGATTCGCAAAGGCAAATTGGGACGAGAATATTTTGAGCACCAACAGGGTGATGGTGGAGGCACATATCATTTTGATCCCTTAACACTTCCGGCAAAAATTCTTAATGTCTTAGTCCTTCTAGTGGCCGGACTTCCCGCCGAGGCTTGGAAATGATGACACATGTCCCTTATGGACTCGCGGGTGCGCAGGGGTAGCTCTAAAATTCTTCCCCGCCCTACCGGCCCGCACATGGGAAAAATTTTCTACCCCGCCCCACCATGTGCCTACAAAAGTGAGATGCACTTTTCACCCAAGGGCATTAAGTGAAAAATTTCTTCCCCAGGCCTACAGGCCCGCCCTTGGGAAAGTTTTCTTCCCAATGCCCACTGGCCCATAACGTGAGAATTATAAGGAGTTAGAAGGACTTATTTATATCATTGGAAAGGGAAAGAAATTTCCTATCTAATGGTTTTGTTTTCAAGAAAATTTTAGTGCATTAAATATGTGAAAAATTAGGTTAAACTGCAAGGTAAGCCTAAGAATGGGTAAGTGGAAAATATCTCCCCATTAATTTAACATTAATTTTGAAGTATGGGTTGACCCTTAAAGGGTCATGTCATGGGGTAAGTGAATGTTTTCCTAACCCCATGTAAATGAGAATTGTGTCTATTTTTAGACCTAGTGGAAATAAATACCTTGGGTATTTAATTGTTTTGACCCCTTTAACCCTTTGAATTTTATTAGGGAATGTTTAATCTTAGTGTTAATCTAATTAATTGATAAATCAACACCTAAAGGAAATTTAATCTCTACTTTTCTGAGTATAATCATTAATTGTATTGTGATCTTTGATATTTGTTATAATAGAAAAACTTATCTTCTTAACATAATTGACCTTGATATATATTCTTTGTGACAACTGTTGCTTCAAGGCTTGTTTCTAGTCTCACCTTAAACAAAAAAAAATTATCCCATAATTTTTCTGACTAATCCTAGGAGGTTCTTGGGTCTCAAGTGGGTTGTTTTAGCGGGAATCAGACTATATACCAACCCAACATGCAAACTTTCATATCTTTGCAAAAATAAGATTTCTTTCATATTTTATTTCATTATTATGTAGACTTTTACATAATGCATGTATACATCAATTCTAGTCCGCACACGTCCACACACAACTTTACATATATTAGACTACCTGAGCACCAAATTCTAGGACACATATGATGCTAAGATTTTGGACTACCAAATTAATAATGCTCTTTATTGACTTTGATTAGAGTAAAAGAATTAATATCAAACACGGTCCATAGTTTACAAATGAACTAATTATACCTAGAAAATCCATTCACAATTAAAAAAAAAACATTATGATGCTCAAACGAGATAAAAGTCGTGATGTGATAAAACTTGTAAAGCTTATGATGCTAAAAAGTTTCTCGACTGTTACAAAGGAAGAATGAACATCTTAAATCAGGATTTCAACAAAAACAAATATATGCATAAATTTTGAATAGAATGTATTGGTCCTCAACACGTCGAAATTAAAGTTGTAGAAGTAAGAATAGTGTTACAAACCAAATAATGATGTACATAAACATGAAATAGTGAATTTCTTGAGGCAAACAAAGAGTGTGCTTAATCTATGCTAAACTAAATCTAGCCATCATCAACAAAACATAAAGTTCTTTTCAAGTATATACTAATTAAAAATAATTTATTGCTCAGAATCAAATAAAATTTATCCATAAATTGTAATTAAGACTCCACAGTCAAACAAGTTAACGAAAGACAAAAATATTGGCTCAAAATCTACATATACTACAAAACGGAGACTCGTAGTGGCGAAAGACTGTCAATGTAATCCTGTACGAGTTTCCCACTGTCTATGCTTCATATGTTAAACTATGACAGAGTTGTATTCTTTTTGCAACCATACTACACCATGACTTATATCAACCGACAAGATAACATGAAGATTTCCTGGTAAATCCAAATTCCATTCTCAATTCCAATTTTTTTTGTCCTATATCAAGTTTCTATATTACAAAACATCCATCTCCCTCATTGGTGATAATTGCAATTTTGTGATTATATCCTGCAAATACATATTATTTTTCATCGTGCACTGAATTTACTGCAAAGACTAACAAGTTTCCCTCGCATTCAATAAGAAAATATGGAAAGCCTACTAATATGGGAAGGAAAATAGAAAAACACCATTGGTCTTGATTCACATCATAACCTATTATCTTGTAATGAAGTCCCTGTTTATTTGTAAACAAGAGCTCTTCGTATTGCTCGTCATTAACTGTTAATGGAGTTTGAACAATGAAATAAATGACACCATTAAAATATAGTGGGAACCCTGCATTACTACGGGTAGCCATATTATTTAGCTGTGCAGATGGACCTTGATACCATGATTTTGATTGAGAATCAAATACCAAAGTAATTATCTTCTCCCCCAAAAGAAGGTAGTTGCCTAGCATCACCAATTTTCCAAACTTTTTTAGAGAACAAATAGAAAGCAACCAGAGAAAGGACATTTTTAGGTTAGGAGTGGCAGGAGGCGGGGGCAATATTTTACAGAATTTATTGACAGGGTTGTACACCACAAATCCTGTGGTGCCCTGAGGTAGATCATAATAAAAACACAGTAACCCATGTGATGTAGCAGCGTGGGATGTACTAGTATTCAAAAAAACATTACCCATGCTCTGAAGAGAAAAATAAACTCTGGAAAAATTAACCATTTTGACATTGTGGGAGACGAATTGAAATCCATGCCGCATTTTCTGTTGCTGAGCCGGTTTCTTTTGAATAAGAACAAATTATTGTTGGGGACATTTCCTGAACTGGGTAAGAGAAAAATCCCTATTGAAAATGAGGGCATGCCATTTCTTTTGCACCATGGATATCTTGGCTAGCTCTTTCATGGACAACCTCGGTAAAATATCAGTAATAAACTCATCACGGTATCCCACCTACTCTGCACTTCTTTCTATTGTGAGTCTGAGTCTGATAACGCCATCCATATTCACCTTGACTGCTCTGCCTTGTCAAATATCTTTTCTATCTTTTCCGCATGGAGCTTCTCCAATAGAGATTATAGTAAAATAATTGTTGCTGCAATATATAATTCGAAATGGTATCTGTATGCCAGTTAACGAGTGTAAAAATACTGTAAGTGATCGTAACAGTATTGGAGAGAGTTGGGATGTGGCTTGTGTGAGAGAGGGTTGCGTGATGATCCTTGATCAGAAAAGTTGGACGTGTCTGTAATATTATCAGCAAATCAATTTAATTAATTGAAATGCTAAGGGGCATAACCATAGTTTAAGTGGTCATAAGAAAGCGTTGGGCTTGGTGGAACTTATATGCTGATGGAAAAATTAAGTGTCGAATGCAAGTAGAAAGGGAAATACATAATTAGAGACAAAAATAAAACACACACAAAAAATATATTATATTCAAAAGAATTCATACAATCACAGAGTAAGTGTTCTGTTTTCCATTTGTTTCTCTTCTTGTGTATGATTTCTTGTTTCTTTTTCTTAAATATATTTCTTTGCGGTTCTGCACATTTCTATTTCAAAATATTCCCCCTTTTCCCATATTTTTCTTCTTCTCTATATTTTCCTTTTTCTTCTATGTGTTGTTGCACATCTATTTTCTTCTTCTTCTCTTCTTTTATCTGATTTGTGGCTCTTCTCTCTATTCTCTTTAGTTTACATATGCTGAGAGATTCATCATTTCTATATGTTGGTGCATATTATTTATATATTGCCCTTTATAATGAAAAACATTTCCATATATTAAAAAAAATATACTCTGTTGTAGAAATATGCCCCAAAATATACAATATAATATATTGAGCCTCCACATATACTCCACGAGCAAACTTGACTTGAAATAATATATATTTCAACAAATATATATTATATTAAAATATTCCTGGGCCTATTCATAAATCATGACCCGGAATAAACAGACCTAAAAAAATTTGTAAAACATAGTGAATCCCAAGACATTCAAGTCCGCGGGAAGGAGAAAGAATGGGAGGCCATAGAATGAATCCACGTGGAATGTGTTGGGCGGGGATTTAAAAGTTTCAACGGCATACAAATAACGCCTTGAATAATAAATGCTTTGTCAGCGGTCTGTGGTGGTTTTGGGAGCGGGAGAAATCAAAATTTGAATAACGGAAGGATTGAGATTATGCCTTCATTTAGTTTTGACACGCCATCTTAAATCGAGAAAAAAAAAAAATTAATCTATGGAGCTGGGCAAGCCACTTACGATGTCCAAATTTTCTCTCAAATGTTCAAATCTTTCCTTTAACAATGGTTTTGTAAAAATGTCATCCAGTTGTTGCTCTGACCTACAAAATTTTAGCCCAATTTCTCTTTTCTAAAAAAAATCATGAATGAAGTGATATCTGATAGTAATATGTTTGCTTCTACCATGAAAAACAAGATTTTTAGACAATGCAATTGAAGACATATTATCACAATAAACCACAAAACTTGTTTGTTACTCTTCATGCAAATATGAGAGGCTTCATTTTAACAAAATCATCTTACAAGTGGCCTACTGCACCTACATTTTGCATCCTCAGAAGAAAGGTTTTGTTTTGTGTCATCTACTTTGTTGCAATCTTTTTGTTGCTACAACCTTTATCATATATACTACATTCTCCATTTTCAAGTTTTACTTTTTATCCATTTTGGACAAGCTATCCAATACTAAGAAGATTATACTTCAACCTAGGACCAAAAAAATTATGAACATGCTTCTTGTCTCATTACTTGGTGAAAATGAATACAATGCCTTTACCCATCAAAATAACTTTTCATTTGTTCCCATCTTTATTTCAGATCTGATTTCTTCATCCATATCATTAAACATATATTTATTTCCACACATACAATTATTGCAAGAACTATCCAAATACCATACTTTCTTGTTTGCTTGCCTAGCTACATTGCAAGTTAGGAATAAATTTTCATTCGTTTCGTTATTCTCGGCTTCTGCTTCATTTTTATTAGAGAATCTTACATTATGATTATGATTTCTCAAATAATATTCTTTGTTTTTGCATTCATTTGCATAATGTACAAACTTTTTTTAGTAATAGCATTGCAAATTGGATTTGTCCTTCCATTTTATAGAACCACCTCTTGAAGTTTTTTTGTTCCTTCCTCTTCCTCTGGCTTATGGCTCTTGGTGACTATGGCTTCCACATTTTTGTTGGCTACTAAATATTTTTCTTCCTCTGTTGTATGATCCTCTCCCCCTGCCTCTAAAATTTTTGTTTCTCTTGAAGGTTTGTTTAGTGAAGGAGTTTTCTGATCTACTCATACTCTATTCATGGGTTTGCGAAGAACCCATCAGTGCATAAACACTCATTTTAAAAAAAATTTGAGATCTTCTATGGCTACCAACACTAGTTCAGATTTGATTGGGAAGCTTATCAATACCTTCTTTGTGATCCTATATTCTTCTACTAGATCTCAATTTTTCCTGATCTGATTGAAAATGGTCATAGTCATTGTAAACAAATAATTTATAAACTCTAAGTCTTTCATGAGAAGAGTTGTAAACACTATCCTTAACATCTCTAGTCTTACAACTTTCACCTTGTCACTTCCCTAATAAGCATTATGTGGGGTATCCCATGCCTTTTTTGAATTTATAGTTGTTGTTATTCTTGGAAAAAATGAATCAGTGACAACATTCATGATGTAGCTCAAAGATTTTGCATCCTTTCTTCTATTTTATGTTAAAGCATTCTTCTTTGCTTGTGTAATAGCATTAAATGCAACTTGGTTTTCTGCCTCTGTATGTCCTCCTTCAACTAGTTCCCATAGGTCTTGAGAATAGAAAAAAGTATTCATTTTATTTCACTAAATGTCATAATTTTTCCCATCAAATATTGAGGGTTGTTACTAAGCATTGCTACTAGTAGAAGCCATTACCACACAACCCTGAAAATAAACTCAAACCCACAAACTATTGAGCATTTTGTTTTTTCAGATACAAAACAGATGGAAAACTTTAGTGCCAACTACAAATAGTAAGGGAAGGACACAATCAAAAACACAAATAAAACACACACGCACACACACACACACACAAAATATATATCATATTCAAAAAATTTCACAAAATCATAGACCTGCTACTCTAGTTTCCTTTTGTTTCTCTTCTTCTATCTAATTTCTTGTTTCTTTTTCTTACTAAAAGGTTTTTTTGTTGCTGCACATTTCTACTTGTAAAATATTCTCCTTTTCCATATTTTTCCTCTTCTCTATATTCTCCTTTTTCTTCTGTGTTTTTGCACATATATTTTCTTCTTCTTATCTTATTTTCTCTGAGATGACACTCTTCTCTCTATTATATGTGTTTTACATATGCTGAGAGAGTCTTCATTCCTATATGTTGCTCCATATATTTATATATCCCCATTTACAATTTAAAACATTTTTGTATATTAAAAAATATATACTTTCTTCTGTTGCAACCATGGAATGGATCCACTCGGAATGTGTTCGGTGGAGATTTAAAAGTTTGAACCATAGAAAGTTAATGCCCTGAACAATAAATGCATTGTCAGCGGTCTACGGTGGTTGTGGGAGCCGGAGAAAACAAAATTTGAATAGTGCAGGTCTCAAGATTATGCCTCCATTTAATTCTTACATAGTTAATATAGTTATTGGTTAAACCTGATGTCTAGAGCTCTTCAATCACTTAACTGGGATTCCTCAACTTTCTTATTCTTGTTGGGATTTAAAAAATGCTCTAATGTCGTAGTTCAATTGTTCTTCAAATTGATAAAGAAGTAGGTATTAGAATTATAGTCCTTAAAGTTGTTGGAAAGAAACATATACTATAATTAAATAAACTAGATGGATTTAAACATGAACACAACAAATACCGACAATCAAAACAAGAATGACACAAACCAATTTAAGCTGAAAACCCCCACTATGTTGAAAATATGTAGTAATTAACAATTTATCAACTTCCTCTCCATATTGTGACCAAAAGTGTTACAAATATCTTAGGTAGAGAAAAATACATCAATTGACCTATTGTTATGCTCATTCAAACTACTCTTTCGGCAAGAAAATTCTATTTTTACAACCAAGTAAAATCACTAATTCTACCTCTCAATCTCTTGTCTTTCAATTGGTTTTATGCCTTTTGCATATAACAATGCTTTAGGTGTCCTTTAATGTGCTAAAGTACCTTCAATCATCTTTGAACTTGAAGATTGAATGTTTTCTTCTGTTGTCTTCCAATTTAAACATTTTGTGTCAATAATCTGCATAATAACCCAAATATTGATATTGTTTGACTTGCTTAGATAATTATGTAGGTTCATGTCATTGAGGGAAACCATATTATATTTCAAATTACATTGTTTCTATATTTCTAAAAGTTGCAAATGATACAATCTACATGATTTCAAGAATTTCAAGGTACCCACTAATGTCCATATGCTTGTATTTCTATTCTTCAAGATCTCATATGATGGCTAATTTTTCCTATCCTCTTGATGCACTATAATAATTGCACAAATTAAAATTTCTTTTTAAAGATAAAGTGATCAAAAATATATATTTTTATAATAGAGCTTATTTACATTGAAAATTAAAGGAAGAAAAAAAAAACAAAAATAGAAGAATACCTAGAAGAATTTTCATTGAATGTATGTTTTTAGTAGAGAAGAATGTATGTTTTCTAAGAATTCTATATCTATAATTAAAAAAAACTTATTGACTCATAGTTATTGATGTTACTATATCTTAACCTTTTCCTTATCCCTTATGTTTGTCATTGTATCATTTTTACTTAATTAGATTTTTTTTTTCTAAAATGTTGGCAGATTCTACACATCAGTATGGTAGATTCTGAATTTCAATGCTTGTAGGATACCTAGAAGACTTTTTGTCGAATGTATGTTTTCTAAGAATTCTATATCTATACTAAAAAAACTTATTAATTCAGACTTATTGATGTTACTATTTCTTAACTTTTTCCTTATCCCTTATGTTTGTCATTGTATTATTTTTACTTAATCATTATCTATTTTTTTTCCTTAAATGCTGGTAGATTCAACACATCAGTATGGTAGTGTAACACCCGGTAAAACACCTGCAAGATATCCAAGAACAACCTAGGTTTATTTTTAAAAAATTATGGAATAATTTTATTTTTATTTTATTTTTATTTTTAAAGCATGCCCGCATTCAGGCTCGAAACTACAATTGTCATGATAATGAATCAAGGTCAATGATATTTAGTAATTAATAATTTCCCATTTTAACCAATTATTAAGTCTGTATTAAAAAAAATAAGTAGATTTAGTCCAACCAAAGTTTAGTTCACTCTAACTGTTAATTTAATAAACAATTAAATTCCTACTATAGTTAAATATTCCACAAATAAATAAATAACAAGGTCCATTTTACATGGGGTTAGAATAACATAACCTTACCTCATAAAGTGACCCCTTAAAGGTCAACTCATGTTTTAAAATTAAGATATTTAAATTAAAAGGGGAATTTCCACTCACCCACTTTCCACCTACTTTTTGTAGGGATGAATCTCATCCATTGGATGGATATTGATTTGGAAACAGGCAAGCTAACCGTAAAGCATCCTTATGAAAGTTTCTTTCTCATCTCAAATGATTCATTTCCTTTCCATTTGTTTTGTAGGTTGAGGAGGAGGAGGAGGAGGAGAGGCCAATGGAGACCATCCCAAGCTTTTCAAGAGGCCTACTTCTTTGATCTATTTGTATTATTATTATATTTTTTTTTTTCATTTTCTTACACCCTCTCCTAGGGTTTCAACACATTTGTATAATTTCATTTGGCTTAGTTTCTTTTGGTTAGGCCCAAATGAGCTTGTGAGTTTTACTATATATGTTTTTGAAATAGCTTGATTTGATTTGCATAACCATTTGAGTAAGGAAGTGTGTATATATATATATAAACATATACATATATTATTATATTTATTAATTAATTTTACATATGGAAAAAACCCAAAACAGATTTATTTGAGAGAACAAATTTAATACATATATATTTAGGTATATATTTATATATTAACGGGTATAACTTTATATATATACACGTGTGTGCATGTTTGGAAAGTGCTTGGCCATAGCCACCATGTTGGAAGAATACACAAGTTTTACAAAAGAAAGCCAGGGGGCCACATGTGTATTAAATTTATTGTTGAGTTGGGCGGTGGGGGGACTGGGGGGGGAGGGTCACCTACCCCACCCCCATCCCATTTATTAATGGGGTGGGGGGTGAGGTAGGTGACCCTCCCCCCAACCCCCTTTTTCCCCCATTATCCTACACAAGTGCAGCCGCATTTTTTTTTTAAATAGTTTTATTTTTATTTTCTTTTATTTTTGTTGTAAATGAAAGTGTTGGCAGCACTTTTTATAATAGTTTTTAGTTTTATTTTGTTTTTGTTTTATTGAAATAGTAGGCAGCAATTTTTAGAATAGTTTTTAGTTTTATTTTATCTTTGTTTTTAAATGAAATTTGGCCAAACTCTAATCCCACGTATTTCTTTTATGGAGTCTCAATTTAATATTTTTCATCTCTTTATATATGTGCTATATATATATATATATATATATATATATATTTTAAAAGGAATAAACTAATTTATTAACATTAATAACATATTAAGGATTAGTATATCATTGTAATTAATTTCCTCCCTTTTTTTTTTGTGTGTTCTTTTTTTTCATGTACTTCTAATTTGATATAGTAGTGAGAGGTAGAAAGAATATATTAATTTTTTTTTAAATTATTTTGTGGATTTGCAAAAGAATTCAAAATGAGGATTACAAGCTAACCTTAGAATTTACCCTTCTTCATTAACCAAGTAAAAAAAAAAACAATTGCAAATGGATTTTTAGGAGATGATTTATTTAGTAGGTAATAGATCATTAACACTTAGGCTCTTCCCATTTCAAGAGAAATGTATTTGAATTTATTACTTTACATTGTCACTTTATTGCTACAAAATTGACATTACTAAATACAATATAATCTAATATATTTTCCTCTTTATTTCAATACAATGTTTATACATTCAAAATAACTAGAATAACTTTATTTTTCCATTCAAATTTATTATACTAACAAGCTCAACCTCTAACCATTTCTTTCTTCTTCTTTTTTCTTCTTAATACAAGCTTACAATACAATAACAACTCAATGAAAATATACTTTATTTTCCATTGTAAAAGTATATTAATCTTTTAACACAAGCACTATTTTTCTCACAATGCATCCAAGGTTTCAACAATGAGAAAATACTTTCCTTCTATTTGCAAACTATCTTTACAATAACATTCTTTCTCCTTTCTTTTCTTATTTGTTTCTTTCCACATGCAATGCAATATCAAATAACAACTATTTGAATACAACTTTCCTTTCAATATATATACTACCCTTCCATAGACATGAAGGAATACAATATGTTTCTTTACAATATCAATATAAGAATGAAGTACATTGTTACAATTTCTCCCACTCTAGGTGGGTAAAAATACAAGAAGTTTCACATGGCCATCAACAAGACTCCAATGCTCCAAACACCAACAAGGTAGCTCCTCCAAAATTTTGCTTGATTCACAACAAAATAGGGAGAGAGGCAACACTCTCCACCCAACCAAGATACCCAATGGAGAAGAGAAGCTATCCTCTCCATTGGCCCCCGAGTCCCAACCACATCACAATGGGAAAAGATTTCAACTCATGGAAACTACTAGCTTCCACTCTACTTAATGTGTAATTTCACATTCATTCCATTTGCATACCAAAAACAACAAAAACTAAAGAAAAAGAAAACAACAAGATCACAAGGCTTATCAAGGAAGCCAAAAAGAGTAAGACCTATGGGGAGGCCACTTATGCCTCCTAATGGGAATGGGTGCCACCTAAATAGCCTCCAATGCAAAACACAATACCCCTAATAACTCTTATGCCTCCCTCAAGTACCCCTTATCCCTCCATCAACTCTTATGCCTCCCTCAACTCTTATGACTCCCTCAAAGTAAGAAAAAGAAGAAAATGCAAGCATTTCTCATACTAGGTGGGCACCCAACCAAAACTCCCTCCTAGAGAAAATGATCTCTTATGCCTCCCTCAAATAAACTCCCCATAGTCTCCTCCCACTCCCAACTTAGGAATTTTACCCACACCCAACAAACATTTCAAAGAAACAACAACATTTAACACAACATATACACACATACAATAAAACTAAGGTGAAGCTCCTACCTCTCCATGGTAGAGCTTGTTCCAAGAAGGAAGTTCCAAACTTTTCCAAAGATCAAGCAAGCATCCACAAAGCTCCAACAATCCACAAACTCTCTCCAAACCCTCTCACTCTCCCAAAATTCAAGAGACTAAAAAATGATCCTCCAACCCCAAAACAAGCAACAATAATTCAATAAAATAGAGAAAGAAGAGGGAGGGCTGATGTGGCTCCAAGTAGAATGCCACCTCATTTCCTCTCCACTCCACATCATTTGGTCAACCTCATATTCCAAGGCACAATTAATGAGTGGTTGGAGGGATGACAAGCACCTTACACACTCCATCTAAGCCCACTCCCCAAAGGACAAAATTAAATTTTTGAAAGAAAGTGCAATTAATATTTTACCTTTTCATCCCCCCCAAAACACCTAAAAGACCCTAAATTTGACCTCCCAACCCATAGGTAGGGTTGGCATGGGATTTTAAGAGGTGTGGGACAAGTTTGACTTGTCCCACAAGCTTCCAAATTTGGCCTCTAAGGCCAAATTCGAGTTTCCCATGTGGGGCATAGTGTGCTACACTCAAAACTCAAAAACACATCACTCAAAAAAAAATCCAAAGTAAATCAAGCCTAATAAATGAACTCCCTTTTGGTCACATCTTTTCATTAGTTTAAACCAAATTCAAATTAACTTAATTAAGACACTACAACCCGTGACTAAAAAGGGGTAAACACAATTCCAAGAATCTAAATAATAAAACAAGTAAAATTTCACTTACTAAGAGAAAACACATACTAATCATAATAGAAAGGGAAATTTAAAACAAAACAACACATGACCCATAGGTCACAATTTTCCCTTAACCAAATAATTCTAACACACAAAATTACATGTTTCCACGGTGACCCTAGTTGGATTCTTCTCAAATTCTAATGTGGTTGGTCTGCACTCCCCCTATATTGTTGTGAATATAATATACCTATAGAATAGAGAATACCTCCTTCGGCCTCGTGGCTGCATTAAAATAGTCATGCCAAAATATGCGATATAAATCTAAAATCAACTATATATGAATTATTACCATCTATGTAAATACAATATCACTTATAATTTCTAGCACATTTCTATTGCACATTTCATTCATGTCAAAACGATCATCACATTAATCTAATTATCAAGATCTACTCAGTATGACTTAAACATATCACATGTCAGAATTACAGATAAATAACCATGTCAAAAGTGTGTCAATATCAACAACAAAAGTCTCCAGAATTCCATATGCATCATATAAGAATCAAATGAATAACAGTTTTGTATCTATGATATCTACTAACATGCTATATCAAGACATATAATATATCGATAAGTGCATATGACAATATCAAATAATAATAATAAAAAAGTGTCGAAGGAAAGTGGACACTACATGCCCCACCCCTTAGAATCTACTTCCTCCTAGAAGTCACTAGAAAAGGTGTGGAAACTGTCCTCATAGAAAAGTAACATCCTCCCAAGTAGCTGAAGTCTTTTCATATCTATCCCATTAGACCCGAACCTGATCAATCTCTCTACCGTAAAGGCCTAGGGTCCTGCACTCTATAATGCATACGGCCTTCACCATCACCTGCTCCTGATCCTGCACCTACAATGCAGTCCAATCTAGCACGTGAGAAGGATCAGAAATATATCTCCTAAGCATAGAAATGTGAAACACATCATGGATGCGAGACAAGCTAGGTGGCAATGCTAGATGGTAGGCTAAGGGACCGAGGCGCTCCAAGATCTCAAAGATACCCACAAACCTAGGAGCAAGCTTAGAACCTTTTTTGTAACAGATAAGGATTTTATGTGGTCTAATACGAAGAAAAACATTTGTGCCCATCTCAAAACTATGATCTGTCCTATGTTTATTTGTATATTTTTTGTCTATCCTACGCCTCCTACATTCTCTATCTGATCAAGGTAACCTGTTTTTCCATGTCCTGTAATAATGCTGGCCCAAGGGAAACCTTGTCCTCAACCTTGTCCCAACTAAGAGATGTCCTGCACTCTCTTCCATATAATGTCTAAAAAGGAGCCATGCCTATAGAAATCTGGAAACTATTATTATAGGCAAACTCCACCAAATATAGATACTCCTCCCATCTCGACTGATGATCCATCACGTACATCCTGAGCATATTGTCTAAAATTTGATTCACCCTCTCTGTCTGTCCATCTGTCTCAGGGTGATAAGCTATGCTGAAATTAATCCTCATCCTGAGAGCATATTACATGGTAGTCCAGAAATGGGAAGTGGAAAGAGGATCACGGTCGCAAATGATCTTCCGCAAAATCCCATGCAATCTGACAATCTCGTCAAGATATACTCATGCCACAGCACTAACTATATAGGTGGTCTTATCAGGAGAGAAATGAGCTACTTTCATCCATTTATCCACTATGACCATGATGGTGTCGCGGTGGTATCTCGACATAGGTAACCCAATGATGAATTCCATGGAAATGGTGTCCCACTTCCACTCCGGTATGGCGTGAGGATAGAGAAGGCTAGTTGGATGCTGATGCTCAACCTTCACCCTCTAACACTCTAAATAGCATGACACAAAAAAGCCACGTCTCTCCAAAGTCCTCTCCAAAAATACAACTGTCTGAAGGTGGCGTGCATCTTCTTCACCCCGGGATGGGCTGAATAAGGTGCACGATGGGCCTCTGCCAAAATGTCATGTCTCAAGCCTCCATCTCTAGGAACATATATCCGACCTCTATGTCTTAGAAGACCATCTGCCTCTAATGAAAATCAATCAAATCTCCCGTTGAGGGGTCTCTGAGACTCAATCTTTGCTTTGGCTGCAAGGTAGAAACTATCTTGAGGAAGTTGCTGCAAGATTCTACTCCACAAATCTGTGCTCACTGAGGTGGCCATAGCCACATGTCTCCATCTACTCAAGGTGTCTGCAACTACATTCTCCTTTCCCTTCACATGCTCTATCTCCATGTCATACTCACAAAGCAACTCCATTCAATGCCGTTGACGAACGTTGAGATTAAGCTGCCTGAAGAGGTGGCGAAGACTCAAGTGATTGGTCCTGAGTGTAAATCTCCAGCCAAGAAGAAAATGTCTCCACCGCACTAAGCCTTGTACAACTACTATACGCTCAAGATCATAAGTCGGATAATTGAGCTCATAATCTTTGAGTTTGCGAGACTCAAAGGAAACTACTTTTCCCTCCTACATCAACACACCTCCAAGTCCTACCAAAGAAGCATATGAGCAAACAGAGAATTCACCGTAAGGATCTAGCACTATAAGAATAGGTGCTATCATGAGGCATTCCTTCAGTGTGCTGAAGGCCTGCTCACATCTATCTTACCATGAAAACTTCTTCCCTTTTCGCTGAAGGGAAGTGATGGGGTGAGTAATCTGAGAAAATTCCTGAACAAACCTCCTGTAGTACCCTACTAGATCCATGAAGCTGCACACCTCGGTCACACTAGTGGGTGTTGTCCAATCCATGATGGCTCGAGCCTTGGAAGGATCAACTGCAATACCTTCCCCATAAATGATGTGGCCCAAATACTGCACCTCAGTCTAAAAGAATGCACACTTCTCCAAATTCCCATAAAGGTGCTGCTCACGAAGACACTGAAGAACTTGGTGAAGGTTCTCCTTATGCTCCTCACATGTGTGTGAGTAAACTAGAAAGTCATCAAGGAATATGAGCACAAAGCGATCAAGGAAATTCCTGAATACCCCATTCATCAAACTCATAAACATTGCGGGGGCATTCGTCAAATCGAAAGGTACCACTGTGAACTCGTAGTGGCCATATCTCGTATGGAATGTGGTCTTATGAATATCCATCTCCGTAATCCTGAGCTGATTGTACCCTGACTTAAGATCTATCTTGGAAAAAACTATAGCCCCCTTCATCTGATCAAATAATTCATCAATGCATGGAAGGGGGTAATGATTCTCGATCATTACTTTATTTAGTTGACGGTAGTCAATACACAACGGAATAGATCCATCTTTCTTCTTTATGAAGATCACTGGTGCACCCCAAGGGGATACACTAGGATGGATTAGGCCCTTCTCCAGAAGGCCCTTGAGCTACAACTTGAGCTCACATAGCTCAGGTGTTGTCATCTGGTAGGGTGCTCTTGAGATAGGCTCTACACTCGGAACTAGATCTCTATGGAAATATATCTCACGTGGGGGAGGCAACCCCGGTAGCTCCCATGGAAACACATCAACAATCTCTCTCAAGATGACATGGTCATCAAGGGATGGTCCGCTAGACTCATCCTCCGATCTGTCACTAACTGTAACAGCATACAACTGACAACCCCGTAGCGCACACTGCTTAAGCTGCATAGCAGAGATAGTGCAAATATAAATGAGTCTTCTAACCCCTAATATCACTAACTCCACTCCAAGATCATCTATGTAAGTAATATTCTTATGGTAATAGTCCACTCTAGCTCTGTGAGCACACAACCAGTCCATACCGAAAATGATGCCATAAGATCCTAATGGAAGGATTCGAAAATCTGAAGTAGTGGTGAAGGGTCCCAAATCCACTACACACTCCTTAACTAAGGATTCTATAGAAATTTTTGCTCCACAAGCCATCTCAATGTCCCAACTACGACCCTACCTAACTGCCACTAGCTTGTAACGCTCTACTAAGCATGGTGCAATAAATGAATCAGAAGAACTGGAATCAAATAATTTAGAGGTGGAAATAACACTAATACTACCTATCATCTCAATCACAGAACTCTGGTGCTCAACCTGGAGGTTCTCAATCGTTGCGTAGATTCGATGACTCTGTGCCATATCACAAACATTAGGCTCTGAGCTTTGTGTCTTACCCTTGTTAGGGTTCTGTGGGCAATCTCTCCAATGATGTCTAACAACACCACAACCATAACAGCTACTTGGTCCTCTCCAGTGGGAATCAGCTCTAGCTGGTACTCTAGATGTCTGAGCTACAGATCCTGACGATCCAGCTATGGACTGTTGAGGTCACTACTGATGAGCTCTCGACCCACCCTATGTCCTAATGGGACCCCTAGGAGGAGGACCCATACTATGTCCTCTCTCTGCATCATATCTCTGAGGAGGTTGGTAAGGTGGGTGGGTCTGTTGTTGCTACTACTGCTATGGTGGCCTGAATGAAGCTTTCCCTGAACTCTATCCACCCCATGGAAGAGGAACTGACCCCTTCGACCTACCATCCTATATCTGCTAGATACGGCTCCGAAATCTGTCTCTATCCTATTACATCTTCCCACGTGTCTCCTCTACAATATAGGCCTTCTCCATGGCCTCTTTTAATGCCTATGGGCAGTGAATGCACACCGCGCCACCCAAATCCAAGTTCAGGCCCTGGATGAACCTATGAATCTATACCTACTCATCCTGCATATAGTCAACATACTGGAGTAGATCTAGAAATAGACTCTCATACTCAGATAGAGTCATCGATGCTTGATAGAGGTCGTGAAGTTCATTTATCCGCTGCTGTATAAACCTCCTGGGTAAATACCTGCTCCTGAAACACTCATCAAATAGCTCTCAGGTTACTGTCTTCGAATCAACATGGAGCTTCTGCTCCTTGGTACTCCACCAGAATCCTTCTCTATCCCTTAGAAGATGGATTGCAACACGAGCTTTCGTGTTGCTAGTATAAGGATAGAGCTTGAAGCATTCGCTCAAGCTCACCAACCAGGCCTCTACCTGGAAACCACCTGTATCACCAAAATAGTGAGATGGTCTTAGCTTCAGAATCTCCATGATATGGTCTGCAACTGATGTCTGACGACCCCTAGGTCTATCTATATGCTCCTCCCTCTGTCTAGGGCTCCAAGACCTATCCCTATATCTTGAGATCCTTTCCCCATGTCCTCTCTGTTGTGACTCTGCCCTAGCCGACTCTATGCAAAAGATCTCTGCCCTATGCTCCCTACTATGTCGAGGGGATACCTGGGCATCTACTGACCGCTCTATACCATGTCTAGTAAATCATTCTCCCAAGGGCTCTCTGCGTATAGCGGCATTGACATCCTGAAGTGTTTGTAAGATTTGAGGTAGAATGGCCGCTACAGCCTGCTCTAGCAATGGTATATCTAGGTCTATATGAAAAGACCCCTCACCTAATCCGTGCTTCCTGCATAGATCAAGGTGAGATTTAGTTCAGTGTTCTAGGTCTTGTTCCGGATTTCTAAGTTTGTTGTTTCATATAATTATCAATTGTTGTGGTTTTCTAGATTTAAAATAATCAACTTGTACTAGGTTAAGTGTTCTTGTTTCATGTTTTCTAGGTGTGCCCAAGGGTCCGACCTTCGAACCCACAACTCTGATATCAAGTGTAACGCCCAGTAAAATGCCCGCAAGAGATGCAAGAACAACCAAGGTTAATTTAGAAAAAAATTATGGAATAAATTTTATTTTTTTAATTTTATTTTTAAAGCGTGCCTGCATTCAGGCTCGAAACTACAACTGTCATGATAATGAATCAAGGTCAATGATATTTAATAATTAATAATTTCCCATTTTAACCAATTATTAAGTCCGTATTAAAACAAATAAGTAGATTTAGTCCAACCAAGGTTTAGTTCACTCTAAGTGTTAATTTAATAAACAATTAAATTCCTACTATAGTTAAATATTCCACAAATAAATAAATAACAAGGTCCATTTTACATGGGGTTAGAATAACATCCCGTTACCTCATAAAGTGACCCCTTAAAGGTCAAATCATGTTTTAAAATTAAGATATTTACAATTAAAAGGGGAATTTCCACTCACCCACTTTCCACCTACTTTTTTTACGAGATGAATCTCATCCCTTGGATGGATTAAATTTTGACCATTGATTTGGAAATAGACAAGCTAACCCTAAAGCATCCTTATGAAAGTTTCTTTCTCATCTCAAATGATTCATTTTCTTTCCATTTGTTTTGCAGGTTGAGGAGGAGGAGGAGGAGGAGAGGCCATTGGAGACCATCCCAAGTTTTTGGAGAGGCCTACTTGTTCCATCTATTTATATTATTATTATTATTATTTTCCATTTGCTTACACCCTCTCCTAGGGTTTCAACACATTTGTATAATTTCATTTGGCTTAGTTTCCTTTGGTTATGCCCAAATGGACTTGTGGGTTTTACTATATATATATTTGAAATAGCTTGATTTGATTTGTATAACCATTTGAGTAAGGAAGTGTATATTTATATATATAAACATACACATATATAATTTTATTTATTTATTAATTTCACATATGGGATAAACCCAAAATAGATTTAATTGAGAGAATAGATTTAATACATATATATTTAGGTATATGTTTATATATTAACGGGTATAAATTTATATATATTTATATATTAAAAATGTACATTTATATGTCATGTGTATGTGTGTGTGTGCGTGTTTGGAAAGTGCTTAGCGTAGCCACCATGCTAAGAGGATACGCAAGTTTTACAAAAGAAAGCCAGGGGGGCGCATGTATGATAATTAGATTTATTGTTGAGTTGGGGGGGAGAGTCGCCTATCGCACCCCCCATCCCATTTATTAATGGGGTGGGGGATGAGGTAGGTGACGCCCCCCGCCCCCCATCCCCCAACCCCCTTTTTCCCCCATTATCCTACACAAGTGCAGGCCGCATTTTTTTGAAATAGTTTTTATTTTATTTCATTTTATTTTTGTTTTAAATGAAAGTGTAGGCAGCACTTTTTATAATAGTTTTTAGTTTTATTTTATTTTATTTTTAAATGAAATTGTAGGCAGCACTTTTTAGAATAGTTTTTAGTTTTATTTTATCTTTGTTTTAAATGAAATTTGGTCAAACTTCTAATCCCACGTATTTTTTTATGGAGTCTCAATTTAATATTTTTCATCCCTTTATATATGTGCTATATATATATTTTAAAAGGCATAAACTAATGTATTAATATTATTAACATATTAAAGATTAATATATCATTGTAATTAATTTCCTCCCTTCTTCTTTATTTTTTTGTTTTCTTTTTTTTTATATATACTTCCAATTTGATATAGTAGTGAGAGGTAGAAGGAATATATTACATTTTTCTTTAATTATTTTGTGGATTTGCAAAAAGAATTCAAAATGAGGATTACAAGCTAACCTTATAATTTAACCTTCTTCATTAAACAAGTAAAAAAAAAAGTAATTGCAAATGGAGTTTTAGGAGATGATTTATTTAGTAAGTAATAGATCATTAACACTTAGGTTCTTCCCATTTCAAGAGCAATGTATTTGAATTTATTACTTTACATTGTCACTTTATTGCTACAAAATTGACATTACTAAATACAATATAATCTAATATATTTTCCTCTTTATTTCAATACAATGTTTATACATTCAAAATAACTAGAATAACTTTATTTTTCCATTCAAATTTATTATACTAACAAGCTCAACCTCTAACCATTTCTTTCTTATTTTTTATTTTTTCTCTTAATACAAGCTTACAATACAATAACAACTCAATGAAAATATACTTTATTTTCCATCGTAAAAGTAGCTTAATCTTTTAACACAAGCACTATTTTTCTCACAATGCATCCAAGGTTTCAACAATGAGAAAATACTTTCCTTCTATTTGCAAACTATCTTTACAATAACATTCTTTCTCCTTTCTTTTCTTATTTGTTTCTTTCCATATGCAATTCAATATCAAATAACAACTATTTGAATACAACTTTCCTTCCAATATATACTACCCTTCCATAGACATGAAGGAATACAATATGTTTCTTTACAATATCAATATAAGAATGAAGTACATTGTTACAATTTCTCCCAGTCTAGGTGGGTAAAAATACAAGAAGTTTCACATGGCCATCAACAAGACTCCAATGCTATAAACACCAATAAGGTTATTCCTCCAAAATTTTGCTTAATTCACAACAAAATAGGGGGAGAAGCAACGCTCTCCACCCAACCAAGATACCCAATAGAGAAGAGAAGCCATCCTCTCCATTGGCCCCCGAGCCCCAACCACATCACAATGGGAAAAGATCTCAACTCATGGCAACTACTAGCTTCCACTCTACTTAACATGTAATTTCACATTCATTCCATTTACATACCAAACTCAACAACAACTCAACAAAAATAAAACAACAAACAACAAGATAACAAGGCTTATCAAGGAAGCCAAAAAGAGTAAGACCTATGGGGAGGCCACTTATGCCTCCCAATGGGAATGGGTGCCACCTAAAAAGCCTCCAATGCAAAACACAATACCCCTAACAACTCTTATGCCTCCCTCAAGTACCCCTTATCCCTCCATCCACTCTTATGCCTCCCTCAACTCTTATGGCTCCCTCAAAGTAAGAACAAAAAGAAAATGCAAGCATTTCTCATACTAGGTGGGCACCCAACCCAAACTCCCTTCTCAAGAAAATGATCTCTTATGCCTCCCTCAAATAAACTCCCCATATTTTCCTCCCACTCCCAACTTAGGTATTCTACCCACACCCAACAAACATTTCAAAGAAACAACAACATTTAACACAACATATACACACATACAATAAAACCAATAACATAAATAAAACTAAGGTGAAGCTCCTACCTCTCCATGGTAGAGCTTGTTCCAAGAAGGAAGTTCCAAACTTTTCCAAAGATCAAGCAAGCATCCACAAAGCTCCAACAATCCACAAACTCTCTCCAAACCCTCTCACTCTCCAAAAATTCAAGAGACTAAAAATGATCATCCAACCCAAAAACAAGCAACAAGAATTCAATAAAATAAAGAAAGAGAGAGGGAGGGATGATGTGGCTCCAAGTAGGATGCCACCTCATTTCCTCTCCACTCCACATCACTTGGTCAACCTCCTATTCCAATGCACAATTAATAAGTGGTTGGAGGGATGACAAGCACCTTACACACTCCATCTAAGCCCACTCTCCCAAAGGACAAAATTAAATTTTTGAAAGAAAGTGCAATTAACATTTTACCTTTTTATCCCCCCAAGACACCTAAAAGAGCCTAAATTTTACCTCCCAAACCATATGTAGGGTTGGCATGGGCTTTTAAGAGGTGTGGGACAAGTTTGACTTGTCCCACAAGCTTCCAAATTTTGCCTCTAAGGCCAAATTCGAGTTTCCCATGAAGGGTAGAGTGTGCTACACTCAAAAACTCAAACACACATCACTCAACACAAAATCTAAAGTAAATCAAGCCTAATAAATGAACTCCCTATTGGTCACATCTTTTAATTAGTTTAAAACAAATTCAAATTAACTTAATTAAGACACTACAACCCATGACTAAAAAGGGGTAAACACAATTCCAAGAATCTAAATAATAAAACAAGTAAAATTTCACTGTACTAAGAGAAAACACATACTAATCATAATAGAAAGGAAAATTTTAAAAAAAACAATACATGACCCCTAGGTAACAATTTTCCCTTAACCAAATAATTCTAACACACACACAATTACATGTTTTCATTGTGACCCTAGTTGGATTCTTCTCGAATTCCGATGTGGTTGGTCTCCACTCCCCCGATATTGTTGTGAATATAATATACCTGCGGAACAGAGAATACTTCCTTTGGCCTCGTGGCCGCATTAAAACAGTCATGCCAAAATATGCGATATAAATCTAAAATCAACTATATATGAATTATTATCATCTATGCAAATACGATATCACTTACAATTTATAGCACATTTCTATTACACATTTCATTCATGTCAAAACGATCATCACATTAATCCAATTATCAAGATCTACTCAGTATGGTTTAAACATATCACATGTCAGAACTACAGATAAATAACCATGTCAAGAGTGTATCAATATCAACAACAAAAGTCGCCAATAGTCCATATTGATCATATAAGAATCAAATGAATAACAGTTTAGTATCTCTAATATCTACTAGCATGCTATATCAAAAACTATAATATATCCATAAGTGCATATGACAATATCGAAAAATAATAATCAAAAAGTGTCGAAGGAAAGTGGGCACTACATCCACCTCCCCTTAGACTCGACTTCCTCCTGGAAGTCACTAGAAAAGGTGTGGGAACTATCCTCATAGTAAAGTAGCATCCTCCCATGTCGCTGAAGTCTCGTCATATCTGTCCCATTGGACCCGAACCTTATCAATCTCTCTACTGTGAAGGCCTAGGGTCCTACACTCTATAATGCATACGGGCTCCACCATCACCTGCCTCTGATTCTGCACCTGTAATGCCATCCAATCTAGCACGTGAGAAGGATCAGAACTATATCTCCTAAGCACAGAAATTTTCAACAACAAAATTTTCAACTTTTCATTCTTTCTTAACATACAGGATTAGGTTTCAATACGATGAACTCATCTATATTTGTAAATAGTATTCAGTAGTAATTTCATATAGTTTAATTATTGATGTTATTTACAACATATTTTATTTCATATGTTATACACCATAAAAATTTTAGATTTTATAATATCTTTTTATATTTAAAGTGGTTATATCAAGTATCGTTATATGCCTAGGTTTGTCCACTTTATTAATATTTAGTGATTATCATTTACCCCCCCCCCCCCTGCTGCCGCCCCCCCCCCCCCCCCCTCCCCCAACGCCAAAAGCACAAATTGACATGAAGAATTTTACTATACAAACTATAGAATGATAAAGCATATTATTAGAGACCGGTTCATAAAAAAATAAATTAGATTGAATGAACATAATTGGGAGATCACATTTTATTGTTAAATTCTAACTAAATCAGCTAACAAATTAAATAAATGATTCAAGATTTCTTGAGTCTACTAACATGTTAACAATTCTCTCTTTCAATTTGTTTGATTAGATATTGCTTTTTTGGTATAGAATTCTGGTATTATAATGATTTATTTTATTATAAATAATCATAAAAGGAATTTACCAATTTCCTCTTATTTATGTTACCTTTATTTTTATATTTACTTAATTCAATTCCAGAAAGTATAAATTCTTAGCATAAAATAAAATTATATGAATGTTCAGCTGAAAATATTAGATTGAGGTGGCTTTTGATAAGATGGTTTTTATATGAAATATCTAAATGCAAATTAATGAATGCAAAATTAAGTGGAAAAATAAAGGTTATATACTAAAATAACATGAACAATACTTGTATAGTATTATCGATCGTGGAGGTCACTTTAATATTTTCATAATTATACATCCGTAAATGTACCTAGAGTAGCAGTTAATAGGCTATAACTACAATAAAAATGAATTAAAGGAAGAATGTGGAGAACAATAATCCTATCCTGCACCGATTAACAAAAAAATATATTGCAGAACCTATTCACTTCCTATAAATGCTATGTTATGTGTTTATAATACTTATAATTTTGCATCAGTTTCATGCAACATGCCTCATACATATTCATACGCATACTGTCTAGAGAAACCCTTTTTGATTGATTTAGAATTCTCAATACACTTCCTTATTCTCATAATGTTTGGATTCTCATTTGATTGTTAAATCATAAAAAATGCAAAAGTCCTAAATGTATATTTGATAATAAATGACTTATAATGCATGTGTGTATATGGATTATTGATGCTAAATGACTTAGAATGCATGTTTGTTGAAGAAGAAAGCTATATACAATATTTCTTTCTCATTTATTATGTATAACTATTCAATTAATAAAATAATAATGTTTTTAATCTAAATATTGATTATACTGTTACCTTCTAGTATCCATTTTGATTTTTCCCTTTATAAGGACCTCATTGTTCATAATCCTAAAATATAAACTGAATAAGCAAGTTGTAATGTCTTTGAAGCGCTTATATAAATGGAATCTATTACTTTTTAATACAATGTTTCCCAAAAAAATTCCCTCTCAAACACATGAGGTTGAATGATCTATTTGAACTAATCCGAATAAGGTCAATTAATCATGAACTCGAGATCAATGGATTCTAAAAGAGGCTTGGCACATTAATATATAAGTTCCTCTTCTCTATGAATATTATTTGTTTGTCCTAATTTAAAAGTTTATGAACCAAATTGTTTGATTCACATACATGTTTATGTCATTATGTTATTAGTTTTAATGATTAAGTTTTTCATAATATAATCAATGTTACAAAAATTGTAGTTTCTTTATATTATTGAATGATTTTTTTCATAATTTCATTGATTTTAGTTTTGTTAAAAATGGAATAACATTAGAGTAAGTTTAATTTTTCTGTATTCATTATATTTGTAAATAATGCTAATGTGTAGATAATTTGTATCTACAAATTTTTTTATTATTTCAGATATTTTAGTAATTGTAACATTGTGAATGTATGATGTAATTTGAAGAAACAAAAATTCTCTATTGTCATACTCTCACTCTCGTTTCAGTATATGAGGGAAAGTTTTTGTTGTAAATCCAAGAATCGTTGTGTGTTGAAGGGACTTGCCTCTAAGGTTTCGACATTGATACGCTCATAGTTGGGTGGTAGACTATGATATGTAGAGTTTTCTAAAGTTTTTCACAAATTAATATATCAATTTGACTTGCATAGTTTTGTGAAATTATTTTTTCCTTTTTGTATGATTTTCATATTAGATTATGCATATTAGTTTTTTCTTATAACATACTAACTTTGATTTCATGCTTCTTTAATTTGCATGCGTGGTGTTGTATTTAGTTACATTTTGTGTAGATAATATGACTACTTGGAGCTTCATTCCTCCCGATCTTGTTGGTATAACAATAACAAGTCCAAAATTTCATAGGGAGGAGTAATTTAGGAGGGACGCCTTTGTTATCAATGTATTAAATATCTGGAAGAGTCGACCACCTAAACCAAAGATTACAGTGATGGTTAAGGCCCACCATAATTTATCAAAAACATCAGTATTTTACCTCTCCTAATTCTGGACCATATCCATCCATTGATGATCATACAGATTGGAATATGACTCAATGGAGGATACACATAAATATGAGCCTCCACACAAACTGAAGAAGATGGGAGTTCCAAAAGAATGTTTGAAACAAACCACAAATCCTAAACATAATGCAAGAAAGATTGCAAAAGGAAGAAGCTCCAAGTTTAATGCTAAATACAAGAAAAAATAGTTTATGTTTTTCAATGTTTTGTACTAAAATATTTTCCACATATTTAAAAAAACCCTATATAAATAATCAAATTACGAAAAAGGTTAATTGTTATTTAATTTGTCTTTCATTTTCTAATTACATGATACTTTTGATTCATATTCGCATAAAAATTAAATATGTACTTTTAATTAGTATTAATTCAAATGATTTTTAAAATTAGATATTTTGAAATTATTTATAATATTCATTTTGATTTTTTTTTTTTTAAATTAAACTATTTTTATTATGTCGAATATGAATCGCAAATAGTATTTATTATGTTCACTTTGAATGGTAGAAATTATTAAGCTAAAAAATTAGATTGAACCAACCATTATTTTATAAAATTTATATATTTTCCTTTTTATTAAAATGTGTTATAACTGATTATGTTTTTTTTAATTATTAATTACTCTATTATATATCTTCTAAATTATGTCAATTTTCTCCAATGCATATATTCTATATTTTTTTATAATATGATGATACATCATATAGTGTAGATTAAAAATCTAAGCATTGTGGATAAAAGGGAAGGATTCTATAGATGTGGTCACTACTAGAATTGGGCTAAATTATCCACATTGTTTTCCACAAAAACATCTTTTTGTAGAAAATTTGTGAATTGTCAACATTAAATGGATCACTTCTAAAAATAAAATATAGGTTTTACAGAATTTTATAACATGCAAATTTTAATTTGTTAAATATCCACATTACTAAACTTTCATTGTGGAAAAATCACATTTTCTCATGTTTTGAAAAATATTTCCACTACTTCATAAAAGTAAGATTTAAAATTGTGAAATATCCACATGATTCAAATTTTGTTTTGACTAAATTATAATTTCTTCTCTTATTTTGAAAAAAGTTAAATCTTTGAAAATAGAATTATGGATATTGTGTACCACAACCAAAATATAAGTCTACTCACATGAATTTTTCACACAATTTGTAAGGTTCAAAAAAAAATTTATATGCATACTAACACTTATAAATAATAATTGTGAAAATTCTACACTTAAATTTTATTAGTTGTATATTTTTGAGAAAAATATACTGTCAATATTATAAACACCTAAATTTTAATTTTAATAATAAATATTACTTGAGGTAGGTTTACTTATCCATAATGTTATTCATAAAACACAAAATATTCTAGAAATAACATGAATTATCAACAAAAATAAATTTTATTTATAAATACAATACATATATTCCACAATTTCATAATAGTAAAATTATATTTGTGAATTGTTTATATTCAAGTATTTATCATGGATAATTCACTTTTTTCATTGCGGTTTGAAAAAAATAGATTTTTGAACAATCATTTATCGATTCTTTAAATACAAAATAATGTAAGCTAAATCTAATTCACTTCACTACTCTTTGATACAAACAAAACTCAAAAAAAATCTACACCACTTAAACATTCTTTTCGTATTATCAAAAAATTATATAAAATACCTAAATTGTGGAAATTTTTAAGTTCTAAAAGAATTTATAAAAATTCAACACTACATATTAATAATATATTATCTAAAAATTTAAAATATTAGTTATTTACACAAACAAAATAAAGTAATAATTAATTGTGGTAGTCTACAATATATATTTTAATATTTTATTAAAGAATTAAATTATAAATTTTTTATATCCATGTCTCAAAACCATTCAAATTATATAAAATTTATATTAATATTAGTAATAATTATTAGTGCAAGCTTTACATTCATCTATTAATAATTATGAATTATCCATATTATCCTAAAATAACATAAACTCACCTCAATGTCTATATATAATTCGTTATACAAATTAGACCATATAGTTAAATTGTATTAAAAATAAATATAATTTGAAAATATTGTGTGATATCCACAATATTATTTCATGCAAGCATTAAAGAATAAAATATTGTTTAATGAGTATTATAATCTAAATAACCCATTTTACATTATTTTTCCGACCATTTTTTTAAAGACATATTAGCTAGAACACTTCTTCATGCATATAACTTTTGTGGAATTAGAATTATTATATTAAATTCTTTGGCCACAAATGTCATTGTTTTAATCTTATAATGATAGTTGTCATTGAATATTTATAGCTAAAAAGGATATCCTAAAAATAGCCGTATATTATGCTCCGTTGATAAGGAATAATCTGCCGGTTGAACTATTGATCCATGAATTCAATCCTCGCTGATAAAAAAGTGAAAACTTAAATTTCCGCCATTTATGGCATTGATCCTTGGTGAAGGATTTAAAACCTAGGAAAGAGGCCTTCATTGGAGTCAGTGAAGGATAGTGGCAGATGAATCACCGGATGGATTTTGCAAAGCTTCAGGTGTTTGAGAATTATGCCAATTTTATCTTTTGTAGATTCGAGTTCTGTCATCTTCCATTGAATATTAGGATAGATCTGCTCTCGAAAACCCTATCTTTCACTGAATATTAGGATAGATCTACCAATTTTTAAAATAATATTTTTATAGAATATTTCCTTTTGTATACAAGGTTTCTCTAAAAGTGGCGCTCTTTGTATTATTTGTATTTGTTGATAGAGTTTTAAAAGAGGATAGTAAATAGTAGTAATGATTAGATTTGAAAAATATATTTTATATTAAGTCCCAGAAACTTATTGATTTCATCCCAAACGCTGAAAATATTGAGTTTTTATATTTTTACATTGTTTTCCGTAAATTTCAAACTCCCCACTATGTAATTGTTTTTAAAATTATCTTCCAGTAAATCCTAAACTTCGAAGAGCCCACATTCATACTTTAGATGTAAATTATTTATCATTTGAATATAGAATTTTATGTAATATTTATTGTTATAATTAATATTTAACAATAAATATCTATTGATTTAGTTTGGAGTGTATATGCATATATTAATATTTACTTTTACTATAAATGATTGATGTCCTTTTTAAAAAATCTATTGAATAATGTTTTATTTATGAGTGAACGAATTCAAATAAAGTCAGAGATGTGATAGTGCACGTGGATTGAGATGAAGAAAAAAAATATTAATCCAAATAAAATGTTACAACCAACACTCATATTCAATTTATAAAAAATTTAACAGATTAGAAAACTTCGCAATTGCACAATACAATCACAATTTTTGCAATTCGACATAACTATGTAATTTTTGAAAGAGCTAATTTTTATAAACATTCATGAAATTGTCAATTATTATAATATATATATATATATATATATATATATATATATATATTTTAAATATTTGTATTAAAAATTTTAAAAATAGTTTTTTATATTCACGTCCAATATTTCATAAAGATTAACAACCATAATACTAATTTTAAAAATATTTCCCCTTATTTTATATTATTATTTTATAATATTTTCTAATATCCAAAATAGTCATAAATTTAAAATTGGGTAAGAACAACCTTTTTATTATTAAACTACATGTCCCAATTTTAAAATTGTGGGTTAACCACATTTTAAAAGATTGTGAAATTCTTACAATTTTTTATAATCATAGATATGTAACAATATAAAACTTGTGAGAACTGGCACAAATAACAATTTGTGATTTTTTCACTATTCTATTAATTGTGGATTTTACCACAATTTTTTTGGTCACATTTAATATTTTCACAAAATACATGTGTGTGGAGTCCAAAAAATTGGATTTTAAATTTTGAATAAGATATCCACAAGTAAATTGTAGAAAATTTGTGGATAAAGTATCCATTTTCTTGTAGTGCCGGTGTTTAGGTTACATAGTAAGAGGATGGGTGTTTGATACTTCTTTGGAAAAGGAATCTGAACAATTTTTTTACATAAGGGTTAGGAATCGTTGTTATGGAATTATCTATAAGGAAAGTAATAATTTTAAGGATAATAATGTACTTGGAGCACAAAAAGATGATTTTACTATCCTTCTTCATCTCTTTCGATTGTGGCATTTAGTCCTTATTTGAGATTTAGGATACTTCATTTCCTTCATTTTTATTTTCTACATCTTGTACATTTTCTATATCTTCCATAATAATCCCTTGTTTGAAAGTAATTTAAGGATTGATTTCATGTAACTAATTTTAATCCCAACATAAAAGGTTACTTTTATATATTGCAAAGTTTTCTCTACGACTAAAATCTTACCTATGATGACCATTCCAAGTTTCATATTTGAATTATTTATTCTTAAAGACCAGGAGGGTGTGGTAGCTAGGAAGTACTAATAATAGTACATTCTAGAACCTATGAACATGTCTTCGGAATTAAAAAAAGGATTTTGACAAGGATAAGTTTGTACATATTCAATGGTTCCACATAATACTGTATCGATATGTTTCATTGTTCCTCATAATACCATGTTGATATCTTTCATTTTAATATATTATATTTTATATTTTTTAATATCTATGAAAATATATGAATATGGTTTTAAATATTGATATTTTGTTAGTAATTATGCAAATCAATTATTGAAAAAATGAGTATGGAAACTCTTAAGAAGAATCCAAACCAGGAAAGTTGATGAGGTTCATAAAGCATCCATAACATTATTAAATTATGGAACATATCCACCCCCTTTCGATATTGAACGAAATAGGGATAACCAGCTAAATTTTTCTATTTTTAATGGAGAATGGACCTGGAAAAAGATGGAGCTTGCAGATATGGTTATCATGTTAGGGATGCTTGTTTGTTTTATGTTTGACCCTCTGCTCACAACAACATACATAGTCACTAGTAGTTGGATTGATGAAAAACTCCCTATAGTAGATTGGTGACAATACATTGGGTGGTACCATGAAATCAAACTCATCATACACCTACATGCAGATGGAAACTATCCTGGCTTATCAGAAAATGTTCTTGATTGGTGTGGTGACACTGATCATCAACTAGAAGAGCTTGACAAGTGGATGTTTTAACAATGGAGAGAAAAACATCACGAATCATATGACTATGATACTAATTATAGTGAGGATTCCTATACTGGAATTGTCACATGTGTTGAGTGATTACGTATTTTGTTAAAGTGTAATGCACTTATTTTGAAAATGGAACTTCTTCCTTTATTTGATATAATTTTTCACTTTGTAGTAAAAAAACATGTTATGAATAATAAAAAACATGGTATAATTACATTATTTGATGCTTGTGTTGGTGCTCAAAATTGTCTTGCCCCATTTGTGTCCTTGAAAATTTATTGATTTACAGCCTCTGTCATTATCTCCTTCCCCGTATCAAGTTTGGTCGGTCTTATTGCCATTTTTTAATCTGCTCTCGGGTCAAAGATCATGTATGGGTCCTTAATTATTTCTTCATTTCTTTGTTCCTTTAGAAAATCTTTGTATTTTGAGTCTCTCGTGCTTTGTTCCTTCAAAACTTGCATTTTCTCATTTCCTCCATTTTCCAAAGTCAAGATCTATTGTCCTTGCCATTTTTCCTTAAATACTCAAGGAGAAATGAGTTGATGTGTAACTAAGGATCATGTTTGAGCCATGCAATAGTCTAAATTATTTTTCCTTGAAGAAAACTTCATTTTCAGGCTCAAATGCTCGTGTTCCTGTATTTTATGATTTGATGAGCATTTCTCTCGATCAAATTTACATAATTGCATCAACAGGGAAATGTGGCACCTCTTGGTTGGATGTGGATCAGCTTAATACTTCAAAAATTCCATGAAAAGCCTCAATTCAAAAATGTGTCCACATGGAGGAACGATGCTCATTTGAGAATCAAATTTTTGGTTTGGCTTTAAAGTATCACTAAGAGGACACATGGAGGGTTGGTAAGAAAGGGAAACATGGAGGTTTCTGCTACTTGGCCTAGACTTAGACAAATTTTATGCAGTTGGAATACTTTGGCGGAACAGGGACACGTGGCGAGCCCGCGCTCATTCAGTGTCTTGAACTTGGGCACCATTTTGAAGAAGCACCATGAGGATATGTGGAGCACTAAGCTCTCTTTGCATATTTTCTTGGACATTTAAATGACCAAGGAATAATGACTTAGAGCATGAAAAGTGGTACCTTTCACTAAGCCTCAAGCCTTCAAACAAATTTTGCCGGAGCAGGACACGTGTCAAGCCCATATTTTAGAAGTGGAGGTGTGGAGCAAAATGGGAATTTTTTTCATTTTTTCAAAAGGGTTAGAAAAGGTCAATAGAATCCCTCGAGCCTATTTTTTCGTCTTCCACATGGATGGCCCACATTCAAATCAAATATCAACGGCTGATGGGTGTCTAAATCTCATTTTCCCCCATTTTCTCTGTAAAACTCTTGGAACTGTGAGTCTTCATGATTACTTGCTATTTTATACACACCAAATAGAGGAGAAACTTAATTTTTATATCTAGAGTTTGGTGGGAGAGATCTTAATATGTCTTTCGTCATTAAAATAGTTTGACTCTCAGGCTCGATTTGGTTTTCTATTTTTCTTCTCCTAAGCACGCAATGGACCAGATTTGATTGATATGGGGTAAAAGTGGTTGGTGAATGGATGGAGGTGTGTTTTTCCAAAGAAAGGAGTTGAATGTCGGGGGAAATTAAAGAGATTTTCCCTCAAGCACCTGGAGATTTTTTATAGATTTGATTCTATGAATCACAAAAGAATCATGGAGAGCACTAGTTCATTTTAATTTTGTCTTTTAGGAGGAAGGTGATCTATTGGAAATGTTATAAATGGCATGAATTTTTTGTTCAAATGGTTGGGAGTTTTTGGAAAGATTAGGACTGATTCTCTCTAGCAGAAAAATCTTGACAGAGCCCATCCATTTTAAGAAGCTGCCAGAGAAGCCTTTATATCTCTCTTTGTATCAAGATTGATCGTGTCAAGGTGGTTGCAACTGTACAGCCATTGACAAGATTTGACATTGTTTTGGAAACTTTCCCTTGCTGATAAATTTGATCAAAATTTGATTTATTCTATGTTAATCTTGATTAAAGTGTATTTATTTCGTCTCTGAATGCATATGAGTATTTTTTCTTGTTTCTATTGCAATCTTGTACGAAAATAGGGTCCAATCACATAGGTCTAATTCCTTGTGATAGTTTAGTGGAATATGTAATTTCATTTCTTAGAAGAGCCTTCATCTGGGAGTGGGTTAAACAGTTTAAAATCACTTTTATTTAATTTTGTTTATAGAGATTCTCTATAAGGATCTGGGTGTACCTTAGGCATGACTTGGTTTAAATCTTGGTTCTTTATTGCGTTTTCTAACTTGAACCTTTGTGAAAGAATCCCATACGTTGTGTGAAAGAGTGCTTATCTGGGCCACCATCGAAGCACATATTCTAGTTGAGGAAACAATATAAATTTTTGTGGCATTTTTTTGATTGAATCTTTCCGTTTTCCATAAGCTCTCAAGGATCTGGTGAGTAAAATCCATCATGTCTCCCCTCCCACAAAAATTCATTTAACAACAACCAATCCTACCCATAGTACCCATGTTTGTCATGTTTGTACACAAATGCATAATCTCTGTTACCAAAACATGCAGAAACAATAGGGGTCTCAAATGTCTTTAGTAACCTTTTCCCTACTGTGAGAATATCTCCGTAATCTTGACGTGACAACTCGTGAGAGTCAAATTTGGTGTGTTGATCATATTTTCCCCAAGGCCTTCTCTATAAAATGTATGCAAAAGAAAGGTACCTACAATCTCCTTTCAAATAACATAGGTTACCAAACAGGTTCTCTTACCTTGGTTGAAAGGCACAACCTAAAATAGTGAGGATCAGATCACATCCTTTTGCATGTGCTACCCACTCCCTTTAGAGCCTGAGTGCTAACAAGTCTAACCTCTGAGTGTCCTGTCAAACCCATGATGTTCTTTGGTCTCTGAAAGAGGTTAAATTTGGGTACCAACTACTTGGATGTTCAAAATTATTTTCATAATGTAAGATTATTGTTTCGATGCTTTAATCTTATATTATCTTGCAACATACTTGCAATAAAAATTTCATGTTTAATTCAGAAACATCTAGACTTGAGTATCTAGTTTTGAAAAACAATGCATATAACTTACTTCATCACAAAAGGTTTATTGTGCATAATTATCTCAATATGAATGAAAATAAGAATAAAATAGTCTATGAACCAATTGTTTCAATTTATGTTGTATTACAATGTGTCGCTCTAAGGAATTTTGTGCAAATTCAATGAATGAAACAATGAGAAGTTTGACATGACCCCATCCATGTTCATAATGTGTTCTTCTGCTTTAGGGGAAGACAACAATAATGAGACGGTAATATAATACTATGTAAACATTAATTGTATGTCATATTAATGTACATAATTTATTTTTTTGGGCTAATATTTATGAAATTATCCTCTTTTCATACATGGTTTTTCACATTCCATGATGATAATATACAAATTTATGAACATTAATTATTTTTCATAATAGATAATATTTTATGTTTGGCTACTATGATCAAGGGATATTTTTTAGTGTTAAAAGTTTTGTAAAATTCCCTGGACCATTCCAGTGCATTAGAGCCTTCAGAGAGATTTCTGATGACTGTAAGAACGTGAAAAATGGACACTCTAAGCTCAAGTTATGTCCGGTCAAAGTTCAGTCAAAAGGGAAGTCAACTTTGGTTAACAGGTCAAAAGTGGACCAATGACAAGGTGACATGTGGCAATTGGTGAAAATACAAAATTGATGGTCTTGTAATTTATTAATAATCAATTCCATGGTATATGTCTTGACACAAGCTTTTTGACACATTTTGAACGGACCAAATTTGAGTTCATATGCGAAAGATACGCATAGCTAAAGTTGTGGTCAAATGATGAAGTGTCACACTCTAACGTGGACAAATAACATATTATGGACGTGACACTTGGCAGTTTTTCAGTGGATTTTTATTTAAAATAATAATAATAATATTTTATTTAATCCATTCAATGAGAATAAGCCTAATCCCATTGGATAAGGAGGATTTCATGGACAAAAAGCTATTTAAAGGCTTATCCTATCCTTTTCCTAGCAAATGTGGGGTCAATGGCTAAATTGGGCACATAAACCTATGGAAGGGGGATTTGAACCTAGCACCTCCTCTATAAATATAAGTGGCCTTACCAACCTACCACTCTCTTGTAAGTCGTATAAATTAAGCTCACTTGTATTTGTAAATAGAAGTGTCAGGTCCGTGTCAAGCCAATAAGTAGACAATTTCGGAAAAATGCAAATTTGAGTTACTTGCACTCAAAACCAGATCTCGAGTTATATATGAAACTTGTTTAGAATTTGGACACGATCATAATGATATGAAAATTTATCCGATTTAGAGCTTTTGTGATAGATTTATGTGTTGCTAAAGTCACATGAAGGTGTAGAACTAAAGGGGAGACACCGTTGCAAGTGGATCACAAACGTGGAGGACATAGGCTGAGGTCCATTAACATCCAAGGTATGAAACAAAGTTTTTCATGTTTTTGATTCATTATTGGTTAATGTAAAGGTTATTGTATTTATATATTTAACCTTATTAATGAATCGATTCACCACAAACCCGGGGATGTAGTGCCTTGTTTATAGTTGGTGAGAAGTAATGAAACTATCTGTTTTCTACCCACCCATCGTATGCCTTCCTCCTTGTTGGCCGCATAGTTTTCAAAAGGATCAGATTTTTATCTTCCATATGTTTGTCTCCTACCTACCCATTTATGAAAATGTTGACTTGTCTTCTGCTGTCACGTGGGTCTACCTGTTGTTTTTGCCCAAAACCACGAATGCTTGTTGCACTCCATCAAATGCTGAAATAGATGAATTACTACAGCGTGTTCTGGATAGTGGTTTCATTAATGGTGAAATGAAGGTCTGTCACCCTGATGTTGCGTGGGTGGGTTTGGATTCTAAAAATCATGCTGTGCAGGTAGTTTCAGTGGAGCGTAGAACTGAAATTCTGCTAAGAGTGCCGTGAGGAGGTATTTGGCTGTATGCAGCAGCTACAGGGTCGAGAGGTAACTTATCTCAGAAAATCAGTGGCCTCCAGAGAGAGTAAGTGTGATAGCTGCTGCAGGGTGAGCCCAAGGAACCATGGTGTTGATCCTGATGTTCTGGTTGCACGCGACCACAGTCGAGACCAGTTGTTGCAGAATCTTGCAGCTGTAGTAGAAGAACGAGGTAAAGTCTTAATTGAGCTATCTTGCCTTTTCATTTTGGAAAGTCACTTTTGTCCAAGTGGTGAATCTAACATGGAAGAAGATCGATCAATCTTGAGGCTGCATTTTGTGCCTTGCTTTTCCTTGGTTTTGCTGGTGTCGTGGTTGGCCTTGGACGCTCAGCATGGCCGCTTTGTCTAGTTCGTTGGGCAAGAGTTGCATTCCTTATACTCTACTCGGGCCTGTTCATTTCGACCCAACTCGTGTGAAAAATTTATTTGAATGAAGGGTTTCCTGTTTTGGGTAAGTTCTGCTTACAGCCTGGGAGGTCGAGACCATACATCTAGCTTGGACGCTATTGTTGCTTGATTCAAACTTGTGACTTGGTCATCACTTGCCATGCATTGGAGATCATAGCTCAAGGAGCTTGATGGTTGTAGTATGTAACTCGCCACACCTCAATCTTTGCCTTTCAAGCAATGGTTTAGTGGAGGGTTTTCGCAGATCAGTAAGGAGACAGATTCTTGAAATGGTACGTGATATCTAAACCTAAAGTATCATGTACAGATCAGACACATGAAGATGAGTGCCTCATCCTAGCTAGTGATGGTCTATGGGATGTTCTGTCAAATGATTCTGCCTGTGAAGTTGCTAGAAAATGTCTGGCTGGCTTTAGACCTCATCGCTCAAAGGGTATTACAGAAGATACTCCTGTAGGTGCCACAGCTGCTCTTCTTACCAAATTGGCTTTGGGACGGAGAAGTGGAGACAATATCAGTGTGGTTGTGATTGATTTGAAAGAAAGAAGACACAGAAACAAGCTATTGTTGCCTATGTAAATATTGCATGCTACTTTATAATTGGCATTCCGCCCAGCATTCTCCTCAGTTATGTTTTTCATTTGCAGGTTTTGGGGATCTGGCTGTGAATGATAGGAGGGATAGCAGTCCAAACCCTTTCATTGATGTTTATCGCATGGAAAATAGACTGGAATATGGAGGTGACAGATCAAACCCACAAGCGCGGGGGATCTACGCAATGTTGGAGAAAATGTCTTGGGAGATGAAGGTAGCAGGATATTTTTCAGATCCAAAACTTGTACTGAGTTTGTTCCTTCAAAATCGATTAAGTGGCAGTGAGGGTGTTACCAGCAGACCTGATGAAATTTATTTACAAAGATTCTCTATTGAGATCTTACTTGTTTTACGATGTAACTCATGGAATAGAATCTCATAGAGGTGGATCTGTTTCTTATCAGAATATTCATGAAGCACAATTTGCTTGCAATTATTTGAACTTTCTAGAAATATGTGGTTGCTGCCACGTTAATTGTTCATTTTGCCACCTTGGTGGGCCGATGATTTTGTCTACCCACGTGTATGGTTGCAGTTGAGTTACCAAGGGAGTGGCTGTTGAAATACCATGTAGGCCCGCATGTGTAGAGTTGAATGTCTGACTTGTTTGGGTGGGACATTTTTACTGACATTATTATAAGTGGAATCCTTGTTAATATAATTATAATCTTAAATTTTGGGATAAATATCCAAACTATACTTACATACCACTGATTATCTATGAAGGTTTGATACTTGGGTAATATCGATGAACAATGTAAGATTGATACTTGTATTTATTAAATAAACTTTATGTCATTGGTGCTTTTATTTAATTGAAAGATAGTCTTGTTAGACACTTATATATGTGAAGTAGGTCGAGGGTATTAGGTGAGCGGCATTATTATTTACTGTAATTTAAGTATGATTAATTGCATGATTAAGGTTGTATATCTAGTCTCTTGGAATGGTGTTCTTATGTAAGAAGATCTTAAGAAAGTGAACATTAATGAGTATGAAATGCATTATCATGAGATGTGCAGTTAAGTTTTAAATGTATGTTAGAAATTGTTTGATAAAGAGTATTGCAAACTTTCATTTATTTAAATACTGGATGGCATAAGTTATTAGGAGAGGTTTATATCTTATCATGCTCAGTTCTAGCGAACTGACTCTAGATAATATTTTTGCAGATGGATTATGCGAGTAGATTAAAGAAAAGAGTGTAAAAGTTTCATCAGTTCAAATTATGAAGTTCTTGTAGAAAGTTCAATGCGGTGTAAATTTTGTAACTTTGCTTGCAAGAGTTTAGAAGATCTCTTGCCTTTGTATGTTTGGAAAAACTACGTGGTGAAGTGTTCTCTCCCTTTTGTTGTTAGACTAGTTACTTACGTTGGTGAGATATGATATTCAATCATTACATTGGCACAAGTATTGTAAAACCTTGTTTTTTGAGACTAAAGTGTTAAGTCAAAACTCTCTGACACCTTGTAATGATGTGATATAAGTAAGATTAAATGGAATGGTTAACCCTTATAGAAGTTAACTAAAATATATGTATATTAAGATAAATTAATGTAGAGATGACTTACCTGAGAACAAGAGATTCCTGAAGTACTCAAAGGTGAAACTATCCTTGTAAAGTAAATTTTCTTTATAAATTGATATCCCTAGGTAAACTAGTGAACACTACTCTTTTTTGGTGAATGCCTAAAACAAGCTAAAGAAAAAAAAAATAAAATAAAAAATTTAGTTAGTTTCTAATAAGATTTAACAAGTAAGAGAAGAAAATTTAGAAACCACACAAATTATCTCTCAGCCTATCTGAAAGTAAGTAGTTTCCTTTTGATAAACTCCTTCAGTTAAGCCTACGTAAAAGCGTTAATAATTACGTATAAAACCCCAAGCTCCAATTAAACCTTGGTAATAACTAATGACATCTTAAAGAGGAATTTAACTCGACCATAACTCTTTCCCAGGATACTTTGTAAGTTCCTCTTGATTTTGTTGAACACGAATTCTTGTTGTAGCAAGGTAATGAACAAGTTCTAGTAGTGTAGGTGTTAATAGATGGCCTTGTGAAATTAAATTACCCCTTTCTCCAAATAACGAATTAAGCAAATAAATGGCAAAATAGAGAAGATTTAAAGATGATTACTTAGTGTAAAGAAAAATAAACTTAGCTCGGTAAAGATGAATTGTAAGAATCATATCTTGAGTCTCCTTGAAAACGTAAGCTAAGAAATTGCAAGATATCTTATTAAAATAAATAACCCTCAAGAATATCTCATTGTGGTTGGCCCTAACTGTAAGTGTGTTTTGTGGTTGGATTTCTATGTTGTTCATGTCGAAAGAGAGAAAAGTGTATTACCCTTTGATGGGTGTGAACATTTCCGTGCTGACCTTGATGGTCCTCCCCGTAACAAGTGGTTCACTAGTCTTGGTTGTAACCTTGGTAACGACATGTTGTGTCGTGTTATGTGTCAAAACAAGTTCAAAAAAAAAAAATTTATCCTGTCTTTTACTGTGTTGTCCATGTGTGTGAATTTTTGGGTTGTTTCAAAAAGTCATAGGATTTTAAAAAGCCGAGATTTGGAAACAAGTCTGGTGATGTGTTGAAAAATTTTTCTGTTTTGATATTTCGTAACTAAGTTGCAATTTTCAGAATATGAAGTATGGATGTTTTACAATAAGTCAGTATTTTCGATAAAAGTCAGGATATCAATTGACAAAGTCACGATTTCTAATGATTTTGCAGGATTTTGATCAAACATTGGGATTGTTCAATGAAATGTAATTTAAATTTTGAAAAATGAAAAAAATTCCTAATTTTCAAAAAAGTTGAGATTTTTTGGAGTATAAAGTTAGGGTTCATTTTGATCTAAAAGTTGAAGATCCTTCGAAAACAGTTGAGACTTTTTCTAATAAAACACCCATTTTCGGATCTAAAAGTTATGATTATCAGAAAAATTTGAGAATTTTTGGAAAAGATTAGAATTGTGTGAAAAAGTTCGTATTCAGCTTCAGAAAAAAGTCGTCAATTTTGAAAATTTCAAAACATTTTCAAAAAACTTAATCTTCTATTTGAAAATGTTCAGGATTTTTGAAGTACAAGTCTGTATTTGCTAGGAACAGCGCAATCATATTCGAAGTCAGTCTAAACATTTTCAACTAGGTAGAGTCTTGAAGCCATTAACCGTCAAGATCCAGGAAGAAAAATATTTCTTGAGAGCTAAGTCGTGATTCCTTCGAAGAAGTCGAGATAGTGTGGTTGAAAATCTCGAGATTTTTCTGAAAATCCTCAGTATTTTCAAGAAAAATTAAGTATTTTCAAAAAGATGCTTGTACAAGATTTTGAAAGAAGTTAGTATGGGCTTTGTTAATGAGTTACAGGATTTTCCAGAAATTGGGATTTTAAAAATGCCCTCTTGTAAATGTTATAAAAGTCAAGGTTTTGAACACATCAGAAGGAAATTCCTTCGACAATTAGATGTAGGTAATTTGACAAAAAAGTCACTGTAATTTTTTCATAGTCTTTAATTCTTCCTCTCATTCAGGTCTGGGTATTCCTTCGGGTCGGTTGGAATTTTTACACTAAGGTAATTGGATTTTAACTAACGGTTAAGATGGGATTGAATGGAAAGGTCATGATTGGATTTTCAAAAAGGACTTTATTTTTAGCGAACCCAATATAAGTAGAGGATCAGCCTCGATTTGAAAAAGTCAAGATTATTCTAGTGGGAAAATTCATATTTTTCAAAAAATGGTTGTAATTTAGTTGAAGGAAGTTGAGATTTTAAAAGCCAAGGATCTGACGATTTTAGAATTGTAAAATTCAACCATTTTAGGAGGAACAATCTAAAGGTGTAACGATAACTAGATCTTACTAAGCAAAGAACTTATTCCACCTGCTCCCACTCAAACTACCACAATCAATAAGATGAAAACAATTCGCTAGAATAACTTTACATAAAACTTTGCAAACAAATGAGCAACAATATCATATAATATTATGGAACTTAATCAAATACAATGAGAATGGGCCTTGCTTATATAGAAAAGGAAGAACAATCTAAGAAATAGTTAAGGTCATAGATCAAACCATATGATCAAGGAAAGTTGATGCCTAGTCATCAAAGATAATACAGGTGCAGAAGACCAATCTCACTCTAGTAAGGCAGAGAACTAGACATCAAACGATCTAGTAAATACCATAGATCAAGGAAAGAATCTAGTCAATACCATAGATCAGAGGATCAAGAACTATAGCTAAAAATGTAGATAATATCCCCCTAATATCTAAATAAATAAAAAGAAATATTGTTCACACATAAGTGGGTGAGGATAAATACAATAAAGGTAAATAAAGTACGTAGGTGAACATGAGCTAAGGTAAATACCTACTCTAATGCAAAAGTTGGGAAGTTGTTCGAAAAAGGAAAATCATGTCAATTTTGACCAAAATTTGTTGATTTTCCTAATGTAAACTTGGGTTTATTCTAGAAAGGGAAGTTAGGATTACCTGAAATGTCTGTATTTTCAAGTAAGTCTGGATGGGTATAACATTCCTAAAATTTGATATTTGCATTGTAGTAATTAGTGATAGTATGCAAACATTTTGAAAGCTATAGTTTAGGGATTTGGATCCTATGTTGAAAGATTCAGGATTTTCGAAATAAGTTGGGATTAGCTGTAAAGAAGTGGCGAGTTTGAAAAGTCGAGAGGTTGAAAATATTACAGATTTAAAATAGTCAGGATTATGAAAAAGTCAGCTTCCATTTGTAAGAGTCAACAGTATGAAAAAATTTAGGCAGTTTTCAGAAATGTCAGGATTTTGACAAATTGCAGAATTTCTAAAAGTTGAGTCATTTGTGTAAAAATTCATGGATGCTCTAGAAGACCCATTCAGGCACCTATTTGAAATTACTCAATGATATTGGGAAAGTTTGAAATTGTATCAAAAAGTGTTGATTTGCATTAATTTGATAAGGACCCTTATTTCGGGCAATGGTCAGGATTTTGGAAAGGTATAAGATGTGGTTGACAATTACGGTGTGGGATTTATGACACTAAGTAAACGGATTTAAGAAAGGTACTCAGGTGATCATTTTGAAAAAATTATTGATTTTGAAAAATTTGGTTAAGCATTTAGACTGAAAGGTCGAGATCCCTTTACAGTAAAATGTCATGGATTTTTAAAATATTTTGATATATTCAAAACATTCAATCGGATTTTGAAGATAGCGGGATTTTGAAACATCAAGATTTCAAAAATGTCTAGGATTTTGAAAAGTCGGAGATATTATCAGCGTAATCGTTAGGATTCATTCGAACAGGTCAGGATTCTGTTGTAAAGGTCAGGGTTATTATCTGGCTCAATATTTGTCAAATTGCGATACAAGATTTTTGAGCATAGTCACATGGATTTAGTTGTTGAATATAAGGGTTTTTGGGCAAAATGATTTTCAATTTTATCTCTGGATAGTGTAAAAGATTGGGATTTTTTAAAAAGATGAGATTTAGGAAAAGTTAGCAGTTGGAAAAAGTCATAGATTTTTGGCATAGTTCAAATTTTTAGTAAAAGGTTGGGATCTATGTTATGAAATTATGTATTTTAGGTAATCAGATTGATATTTTCAAAGTGACAGTTGAACAATATCTTTCTGTAGTAGAATGGTTGGTATTTAAGTATTTGGCGAAAAAGTTGGGTTTTCAAAATAGTCAGGTATTTGACAACAGTTCATAGATATGTGCAAAAAGTTGAAATTTTGATTTTGAAAAGTTTTGGAAGGTCGAGATTTTTGCTAAGATTGGGATTTTATGTAAAAGCTTGGGATTGGTTAAAAAAGGTTAGTGATTTTAAAAATTTCAATTGGGATTTTCCTATAATGTTATTTCATGTTCTTGTAGAGTTTAGGATTTTTAAAAAGAGATAGATATTTTGAAAATGGCAGGATTTTAAAAATCTCAGGAATTAATACATAGATCTATATTTTTGGACAAAAGTCAACATTTTGAGTAGGGAGGAGTGATCAGGAGATATTTTTTAGGATTTTGAAAATGTCTGGATTTTAAAAATCCATACGACCATTTTCAAAAAGTCGTCAGATCCTTCACATGAAGTTCTGACGATTGTAATAATGTAAAAATCCATGTTTTTTAAAAGGTCGGGATTATGTCTGAAAAAATCAGGACTTTCTAATCAACAGCTGGAATTTTCAAAAAGTTGGTAAATAGGTCAACAAGAGGACCATTGGTCAAGGTTTCATATGGAAAACTTGGTGATTTTCAAAAAATTATGGTCTTGGAATTTTTGAAAAAGCTCCGGATTCCATGGAATAGAGCTCGTCACAAACTTTTGGAAAGGTCAGGATTTTGAAAAGGTCGAGATCTAAGTTTGTATGTGAAAGCTATGGGATTTTCAAAGTTGTGGTCAGGATTTTTGAAAAGTCAAGATTTTCGAAGAGTTTGGTTTTTCAAATGGCATATTATGGATGTGACACTTGGCAGGTTTTTAGTGGATTTTAGAATTTAAAAAAATAATCAAGAATATTTCAAGAAAGTCGGGATTCCAAAGGAATAAGCCTAATCTGGGATTTTGAAAAGTCAAGATTTCGTGGACAAATATCGGGATATTAAAAATTCATGATTTTGACAATTTTGGGTTTTCTTAAAATGTTGGTGTAGTGCCCACATCCCTTTGACACTTTTAGATACTGATCCTGAAATTGTTGATCATATTTTGGACACTATTATGTTTGGTGTTAGTATGATGGTTAGATGTTAGATCATGGACTATTATTGATTTGGATTCAGTTAGCATGCATGATGATTACTAGATACATTTCCTATTATGTGGATAGATGATATCCATTGTCTGTGACATGGACATATTACCAGATGTTGATTTGGACTTGTGACATTTGATATTTTGAGTAGACCTAGTATGGAATAACATAAATGATGATATAGTTGATTTATGAATTACAATTGATAATGTTGAATTCTTGGTATTGCTGTGATTCATGTGTTTAGATAATTTTGAAATGTTGGAGATTTTGTGATCAGATTTGGATGTTCTGATATAGCCACGAGGCCGAAGGAGGTATTTTAATTTTTATAGGTTAAAAATCACAACAATGTCGGGGGATTGGAGACTAACCATATTAAAATTCTAGGTGAAATCAACAAGGTCACCATGGCAATTGTTTTGTGTGTGTGTGTTTTGTTTGGGATTTCCATTATATGTGACCATGGGCTATGTATTTTATTATGTGTTCCTTTTTTTAAATTATTGTTGTATGTATTTTATTAGTAATGTGTTCCTTCTTGTAATTAATTTAAATTCAGAATATGAATATGGATGCAATAATAATTGATAATTGATAAAATTGGAATATCAATTAAAATCAAGAAACAATCATTTTGGGCTTTGATCAAACATTGAATGTTGAATAAAAAGGAATTTAAATTTTAGTTTGGAAAACATTCCTAAATAAGAATTTGATCAATTTTTAAATTATAAAAGACTTCAAGTTGATTAAAAATTGAATATCCTTGAAAGCATTTAAAAGTGGGAAAAATAAAACACTCGTTTTCGGATCATACTAATTATGTTTTCGTACTCCTTGCATATAAGAAGCTTCACATCGCATGGAACATATGAATTTAGCACGTGTCAAATTGGATGCAACCATGTCATTTGTAAGTGGTTTTTTTTCTGCAAGTTATTTATTTAGTTTTTTCACAGTCACCATAAACAAGTGTATAATAATATGTTATATTCTAATGTCATAGAGAGATGCTCCAGTAGGACCTGATTGTCCTCATGGTGCTACTTCGTATAGTCCTTGTGAGCCCATTGGCTCAGATAACATGTAACTTACAATAGAGGTGAATAAATTTAAAAATGAACTTTCTTTTCAATTTTGATTGTTGGTATTCAATATCATCAAATTTATCAAATTTTTATAACATCGTAAGAATTATCAAAAATTTCTAACATCAACCTTTCAATCAGCCACCCATAGACTACATAAGTGAATAGGTGGATGATCGTATTCATAATTTCCATTAGTATGGATCATGTGTTGCTTATGGGAGTGTTATGTTTTGGGAGCTCCAAAAACTTAACTTACATTGCATGTTCACACAAAATCTTCCCTTTTTGTAACCAAGTAAGTGTGGTCGTAAGCATATGGGAAAAAATCCACCTATCTCTCATGATAGGAATAAGGCATACGTAAAGAAGAGAGAAGGGATGTGGAATATGTCATGAGGTAGTGATACAACCTGTGTCATAGGGGGGTTATCAATCAAATTTTTAAAAAGGAATGCAAAATTTGATTCGAGGGGTTTAGTTGGGTAGGAAAGATGAAGGTGTAAGTTGAAATGTGTACCTATAATTTAGAGGAAACACGACATGTGAGAAAGGAGAGGTTGTTGAGAGAGAGAGAAACAAATAAAAACTTAAATACCTGGACATAGGTAAATATAAGATTAGTATAATATATTATGTATTATGTTTTGTTGGTAATAAAAAACTTAATAATGTATCATGAACAATAAAATAGAGAAGTGGGTGGATAAGCTAGCAGGAATGATGCCCCTCCCCCCTCCCCCCCTGTGGATGATTCCGTAAGTAATTATTTGACTTTCATATTTATATGGAATATAGTTTTTTACTTTGTGTCTATACTAACTCTTTTTTACAGTGTGTGTAGGATTATGGCATTCCCCTTAGTCAAGTCCTATGCCAATAAAGAGAATCGCTTAGTAGTATGAAATAGAAAAGGGTAAAGAACACTTAACATTCATTTGAAAATTGTATGTTGCATTATGTTATTGATATTATAATTGTCTTGATGACTAGATTGTTATAGGTGGACATTTTTGATGAGACATTTCCCCCACATTCAGCCTCTAGAGTCAATATTATTGGTGAGATAACTGCATGATAGATCTAAAACTCCGAGATAAATATCGATGGAGTTACAACTTCCTTTCCTTCCGAGGAGAGAGAGGGTGATTAGGGGAGGCATGATGAGAGGGGAACGTATGACGGTGCTGATGGGAGGAGAGAGGAGGGAGCTTGAACGGTAAGGTATTTATTGTTCTCAATCAATATTTTGTATTCTTTCTTAGTAAACATAAGATAAAATTATTAATGGAGTAGAGATTATTGTTATTCTAGGATTTTCCTGATGGGGTCGAATTGAAGTCAATGTCATATGATATATTCATTGTGAGATAATTTTATTATGATAATAACCCGCATGCGGTTTGTCATGGTAGGTGACTCCCACCATAGACTACCAAAGTAATCATTTTTTAGGCCATTGTTGTCGCTGCTCTATTTCTCTACCGTATGACATTTGTAGACAATTTTATAGAGTATGTCAAAGATTTTATGATATGGGATATTAGAGATATGAAACAGGTAACTCCTCCACCAGAGGCAAGTAAATGTAATCGATGATTTAATTTAAGTATGTGTTTACCTGAATGATTCATCTATATTGACTTATTTACTAAATGGTTGGATTTAAGGATAATATTGTACAAGTTGTGGTCGAGAGGGTGCACTGTACAAAAACACCTACATCTTAGGTTCTGCCTTCCTTAGAATCACACCTACTTTCATATAGAAAGATGATAAGAAGCGTTTATTATATTTTATATGTTTATTGCATAAAATTTATAGTATGAAATTTCTTACGAGGATGTTGATTACTATATATGTATATCTGATGATGTTTTTAATTTAATGTGTGTATGTACTCAAGTTTGACATTTATGATTTAGTATTGCATTCATGATATGTTGAATATATGGTTTTTGCTTTATATTAATCAATGAAATGTTTTGCAATTACAGATTAGAATTTATGGTACAATGTTTATGGTTTATGGTTTATGGGTTATATAGAGTAATCCATTTACGCTTTCTTTATTTTTAATTACATGATTTTTATTCTTGTTACATGACATTCCATTTATTGTACATCCTAATACTTATAAATAGGACCTTGATTACTAGAGTTGTAGATATGATGATGTTATCACTATGTAGGATCTGGTTAATGTATCAGAGAATGAGATGTTATGTGACTATGGATTATGGATTATGGTTTATGGTTTAATAGTTGCATTATTCTTCAATGTATTCCTACTTGGGTGTTACGCACTTGCTAAACTTTCATATATATTCCAAATATGAAAATATTTTGTAAGTATAAGTTAAGTGCATTATTTTCTTTGTGATTATGTTTGAATTCTAAGATATATAAATCGGTTGTTTAAATGCAAGTATAATTAGATGGATAGATAAAATAATAATGGAAAGTGTAGGGATACACATGTGGAAAAACTGAAAGACTATGAATCATTTAATAGTGCCGCTTACGTGTTCGAAAAGTGTGTGAAGAGGTGTACACAAGAATATGGGAGTGTTGGAAAATAAGATGAGACTTCCCCACCATTGTGTATGGACTTAGAAATAAAAATTCTAATGAAGAAGGTAGATTTTTACAAAACTAAGTGCAAAAAAATTCCAATTCAAAATTTATTCTTGTCAAAAAAAGGTTAAGGAATTATTATACCAACTAGGATAACTTTCCTCGAGGAAGATGGAGTAGGAGATATATGTTGAAGATTTGGAACTACAAATTAATAATTGGGAGATAAGGTGTGAATTAAACAAAAAACTTGTCACAAAGGAGGTAGCAAGCTTTAATTTTGTTCCTAAAATCCATGAGGGTCAAAAGGAAGAATGGAATAATTTGTATACAAAGGTCAAGGCATCAATTATTGAAATGTACCATTACATTCCTTCAAAGGCCAAACTGATAAATGAATATATAACTTTGTAATAAAATGACACTATTCATACTTCCTTTGAAATAAAATATTTATCGTAGGAATATATTAAACTTAGTTAATGATAATATTGTTTGTATTATATTAAAACCTTAGAGTTAGTATGTGTAGTGTATTTTTATTTTTATAAGAGTAAATATTATTACTAAGTAATTTAGGTGATGTATATTGTAAGTATTATAAAAATTTATATTTACCTTTTATTGATAAAATTGTAACGCCCATAAAATACTTGAACAAAATTTATTTTTTCATTGTTCAAATAATTATATTAAAAAACCTTTGACTTTCTATGCATCATATATTTTTCTTTTTATAAGAGTATATAATATTACTCATTATTTTAGGTGATGTATATTGTGAATATTGTAAAAATTTATATTTACCTTTTCTTTATCTTTTTCTTTTTATAAGAGTAAATAATATTACGTGGTGAAAAACAAACTGTGTTTTTCGAAAAGATGAAAAGCACACAAGCTATCCACAGCATAATCACTTAATATTTACTACATTAGTAAAAATGTGGAAAAATATCATTGTTTGCATCTTGGTGAAAAACAGATTATTTTTTTCAAAGTGCTACAAAACACTGTGTTTTTCAACGTGATGAAAAAGACACTATGTTTTTCGACAAGATGAAAAGAACTCAATTTATCCACATGATAATTACTTAATAAGGATTACATCAGTACAAAAAGGTTAAAAATCATCGTTATTTGCACTTTGTTAAAAACCGCATTGTCTTTTCCAAGTACTTAAAAACACACTGTGTTTTTCAATGTGCTAAAATATATATAGTGTTTTTCAATAAGATGAAAAACACACAATTTATCCACATGATAATTACTTAATATTGATAAAATAAGTACAAAAAGGTGGAAAAGCATCGTGGTTTGCACCTTGGTGAAAACTACATTGAATTTTTCAAAGTGCTGAAAAACATAGTGCATTATTTAACAAGTTAAAAAAATAGTGTTTTTAGAAGAGATGAAAAGAAAACAAGTTATGTACTTGATAATTACCTAATATGGATTAAATAAGTATTAAAAGGAGGAAATCATCATGGTTTGCACCTTTTCAAAACCCACATGTTGCATTTTTTCAAAGTGTTGAAAAACATATTGTGCTTTTCAACATGCTAAAAAACACATTGTGTTTTTTTCATGACATGAAAAGATAACAAGTTATCAACATGATAATTACTTAATAGATTACATCAGCACAAAAAGATGGAAAATTTATGTGGACCCAGCTGCAAGAGGTTGAAATACCTACAAAACACACATAAATAACTTTGCAAATAAAAACCAGAAGTTTTAAAATAGATTTCTTATCATTATAGAATCAACACCAAAATTTTACATCATTAGAATCCTCATTTTATTTCATGTCTACACTAAAAACCCTAAAATGCCAAAAGTTAGCTGCTAGCAAAATAATGCGGATAGACCCCAAAATTTGTGTGCCAAATAATCCTTCATAATTTAAGGCTCATGAAAAATTTGGACTTATTATAACAAGCAAAACACAAATTATTAAACTTCTAAGACCTAGTCAAAATAAAAAAAGAATCGGAGCCAATTTTAAACCACTTGATGAAGAAATTTGGCCCCAAAAATGTGTCGGAATGGCCACAACCTTGCAAGCAATGTTTTCCCCAACATAGTAATAATGTATATCTACCACCTTGTAAAATATCAAAGATGATCCAACTACCAAATCAATAGTTATGGTCTCCACAAGTTATGTTGCTGCATCAAAAAGCATCATGGTTTGCACCTTGGTGAAAACCTCATTACATTTTTCAAAGTGCTGAAAAACACAGTGTGCCTTTCAACATGCTTAAAAACACACTGTGTTTTTTGATGATATGGAAAGAACACAAGTTCTCCACATGATAATTACTTAATATGGATTACATATGTACAAAACGGTGGAAAAGCATCATGGTTTGCACCTTGTTTAAAAACACATTACATTGTTTACAATGTTTTGCACATGCTAATTACTAAATATTAATTACATCATATTTCTACATGTTTAATTATTTTGTACTATCCATATATTACAAGAGTGGTCCTACATTCGCTAACATTGAATCATTAAAAGGAATGTATTTATATGGGTTGTAACCAAGCCCTAGAGCTTGGTATGAAAATTAGATCTACAATTTAATGTTTAGAATTCAAAGATACATCAATCACTATATATATATATACATATATATATATTATATATATATATATATATATATATATATATATATATATTTACAGCTAATCTAAATATGTTATAGTAGTGCAATACCTAATATGAGCTAAGATATGACTACTAGATATTTATTATGATATTTTAAGTAAATGAAGTAAGTTAAATTAAAGGGGTAAGGGTACTAACATGTATGGTACATACCTCACAGTGACTTGGAAGATTTCTATGTGCATAAATGTCAAGGTAGGGATGTCAAAGTGACTCATAAAGCTGTAGTAGGAGGTGATCTAACTAGATTGGGGTGCCTAAGGGTAGACTGTGGAGCCCATGGGATTTGTGGTCTAAATAATGGGTGTTATAGTATTCAAAAAAACTGATAAATTGTTACTAACTGTGTCATTAGATGTTTGCAATATGTCACTTCTTGTCTGGCGGGTGTTGCAGTAGCTTTAGAGATGTCTTTGTAATGCTCCAATGAAGATATGACCTACAAAAGATAAAACAATTTATCAAAACCCTAAATAAATAAATATGCATATGCATGGGTCAGACTGACCTTAGGTTCCCCCAATAGTGGGATTACAACTAAGCGTTGAACTACATTTCAGACCCCATGTAGTTCAATGTGCTTTTTGTGTGTGCAATCATGTGCCTAGGTGTCCTATTGCCAATAATGTGGTATTAGCGGGTAATAAATAGATTAAAATGCAAATGTTGGATGGAATAGAATAGAATTTCCCTTTCCTATGTATTTTGATGTAGATGTAGAAGCCCAAATGCAGTCCCTTTCCTATTTAGTAGCTTTCCTTTAGATAGAATACTTTACTACCCTTATGAGGGTGTGTATAATGTGCTTATATATCGATCTCTTACTCTAATTTCAACACGAATGATCCAAAATACTAACTGGTACCTTGGGGAATGTAAGGGAATACCGAAAGAGCCGACCTAAAACTCAAATTAGAAAACCACTTATGACAGAGAGCAGAGAGCCTAGAATGATGATTGTAGCACCCATGGGTGCCCCAGTTCAGCCCCAGTCATCCTAGTTTGGGACCAGAAAGAAAAAATGAGCTAGTAACAACATCTATGACATGTTGAGTGAAAACCAGAAATGTATAAATAATTGACAAACAAGTATGAAAAGTGATGACAATAGTGTAGTAAACATATTGACTATGTCAGAAAAGTAACAACACAACCATCTAGATGATGACGGGAAAAAGGGGATGAACACTTAGTTCATACTCTTATTATGCAATATCCATATATAAAAACAACATGCCTTATTGTATAACAATAGTAAAATATGCATGATTTTGTGTCTACATTTTCCCACAAGTATGTTGGTGAGAGGAATGCTTGGTAACATAATAGCATAGATAGAGATGCATACCTAAAAAACCAGAGAAGCCCATATTGTAGTCGAATGCACATATGTGATGTAAAGTGTTTTGAATAACCATATAGCATGTAGAGAACATGAATCAGTGAGTTGATCCATGTATCGTAAATGATAGAATGTAGCGTGGTGATGACAAATTATTATAATGTTTGATGATTTTTTCTTATCATGTAATGATGATGGGGGTTAGGGAGTGATCAGTTCTCAACCCAAACCTACATATATGAAATATAAACATGGGGATTTGGGCATCATGTTGATAGAGGAAGAGTGTAGGGAGAAAAGTGTTTTTTTCTCCAGCCTCTACCTATATCCTCAAGATCTAGCCACTATAGACAGAATCAGAAAAAATTCGAAGATTTTTTGATTCAAAAAGAAGTTTCGATCAAACAGTTGAGCCATATAGGAGTAAGAGGGGGAAGGCATGCTTTCCCACTCCACGGGTGTCACTGTAATGTGATAGGTTGCAATGTATGTCATCTAGAAGCAGAAGATAAATATATACTAAAGTCATATGATGATGGAAAGGGTAATAAATTTAATCTCCCAAGTTAAGTAATTAGGGAGGCCGCATATAGCTCCCACATTAGGTCATCTGGGAGACCAATTACGTTAAGTTTTATTTATTTAATTTTTAATTTTTTATAATTGTTCTATGCATTGTTAATTTTTTAATTGATTGATCAATTGATTACTCGTAGAGAGGTTTTATGGAAGTTTCCCCTAGGTTAGGTCGTTAAGGGGAAATGATGAAACATCCTATAGGAAATTCACATAAATGTCATCCCCAGGTTAGGTCATTACGGGTAAATGGTGAAATCTTGTGTAGATAATATCATAAAAGTTTCCCCCATGTTATGTTATAAGGAGGATTTTTTAGTGAAATGCCAAGTCGGTCAATGATGAATATATGTGATGAATGTGTGTTTCCCCTAGGTTTGGTCATTAGTGGGAATTTTTAGTAAAATTTCTCTTAGTAATGTCAATTATTCACACGATGTCAAGTTGAATTCTAGGATGCCCCAAATAATATGCCCCCCCTCTTGGCGAAAGGGGAGATGATGTGAATAATGAACATTGATCCGAAAGTAAACACGTAATAGATACAAAATGGTTAGAATCATCAAAATGTATGAAAATAACATGAAATATATTCTAAATGTAGTCTAATTTCATTATAATGTGCATGATAGGGTGGTGCGAGAAATTTTCAAAAGAACTCTGTAAAAAAGGTGTAAATTATAGTAAAAACACTCACGTTATCACGAAAATGGTGTAAGGGGTATGAATTGGTGTCATTGTTGTAAATTGCAACTATAGTAAATTAAAATGTGAAAAAGTGCATATAAGTATGAAAATGAAATGGTAGTTACCCATTTCATTTTTAATTGTTGCTACTGTCGGATTGATTATTGTGTGGGTGAAGATAGCGCAAGAGAGACCAGTACATCCTAGCCGATCTAACAGGGTGGCGACTATCAAAGTGTCATGTATGACCACAGAGTTGGTTAGTATGGTGATGTCTGTGAAAAATTTGTATGCGGTGTTTGTGTTTGATGAATTTGGGAGAAGTTGGATTTAGTGATTTTCTCATTGTTTTAGGTCTGGAAAAGTGCTGAGGGGGAGCTAGTGACCCCTGGGACTACAGTGCCTAGATCTAGAGGATTAGTGTCCTACTCTATGGTGCCCCAGTTATACATCTAGGCACTTTGGTCCAAAATGTAGGGTTTTCATCGAAAATAATAAGAATTTTACTGTTGTGCATTTTTTTGTGTAATAAGCTAGTGTTTTTGGATGAGTATAATGTTCTAACATGGTGTTCATTTCATTTTTACATTGTGTAGATGTATATTTATTCTAGAGAGTTTCATGGAGGGCGGCATATGAGTACGCTTCTTGGTTTAGGTTTTTCCAATGATGATTTGGATGTGATGGACTATGTCAATGTATAACACATAGCATGGATGGGGGATGTGCCCCATAATATGCCCTTGTTGACTGCTTATGTGAGAAGTGGAGTGCCCATACATACATGTTTTGGGTGCCTACTGGAGAGAATACTATTACATTGGAGGATGTGTATTAGATATTGTTATTTCTAGTGGTTGGGGAGAGAGTGAATTTCATGCCTTCGGTTGATATGGAGAGATATATGCATGACGTGAGGTGTTATTTTACAAGGACTCGAGTTACAGCCGAGGCCCATATCATCTTAGATACTATATTAAGGTTATATGTTCATCCATTGTGGAATTTTATAGTGGTTTTGATTACATCATCTATAGTAGTGGAGGTTGGTGGCATACGCATCTTATATAATATGTATGTGATATGTTATAGTATTAAGGAGCATAACACAATATATGCGTGGGCCCAATATATGTTAGCCCACTTATACAGAGACCTATATCGATTCATTCAGGATGAGAATGGTGGAAAGTAGAATCCCATGAATGGGGTGATACTTATTAGACATATTTATGGGGAGGTGGGCAAGCATACACAGGTGGAAGATAGATACCGATTCATATCGAGATTTTTTATATTGGATGGAGCTAGAGGTAGTAGTGTGGAGGCCATACCAATAGTATGGGGAATGGTCAGAAAATGAAGTAGAGTTGTGGTGTATACATAGGATGATTTTATTAGAGGAGTATTCTCATAGTGTTGGTGACCTATTTTAGGAAAAGCAAGTTTCACAATAGTTTGGTATCACTCATGATGTGCCCCTAGAGCCATACATATGGTCACGTGTGATTAGGGGACCATGCCCCACTTCAGAGAAGCTAATGCTCCCAAGGTAAAATAAGAGTGATGTAGAAATATTGGCCATAGACATAGATGATGTTAGTTCCTCTGAGGAGTATTGGGTATGGTTGGCAGCACTCCGATGGGTGTTGTTATATCCTGTGTTTAAAAATGCACCATAGTTAGGAAATGGAGGAAGGGGAGATGAATATTCCCATACCCCGAATCTTGTTACAACAATGAGAGTAGAGTGTAACTATTTGTATTATTGTGTAATGTATTGTAGTTGATTGTATATATTCCTAAGGAGGGTTATAGAACACAACATATGGTATGTGTTGTGTAGGTGATGACTATTTGTCCCTAATAGTGGATACGGTCACCTTTACATTGAGGCATAATGTGTCGATGGAAATTTTTTGTGGTGGTATCCTCGAGTGAATAGATGACATAGAGGGTGATCATGACCATTTATTGAAGCTGGTGGCCGTTGCAATGGCCACATGTACCATGTTACTAAAGGGAGTTAGATGAGGCTCATGAGCAGATGTGTTGCACCTGAGAGGCTATTGGTAGTGGTGCCTTAGTGTAAGATGCATTTACACGTTATTTTGAGTTAAAGCATTATGATTCTGACTTAGATAAAGAGGTTACTTTGTTATGTAGGCAGGTAGTGTGTTATCGAGGGTGCGAGTAGTGAGGTCTGGTTAGTGGGGAGGAATCTAATTCTAGGGCTCTCACAGGTACTAGAGAGAAATAGTTTTGACGCATTGTGACTTATGTGATTATATATGCTATAGGGGGTCCTTGACCACAAACCATATTTTTGTAATGATGATCACTTATGATGTATGTATGAACCATTTTTATATTAATGTTGATGTTTTTATCTTATAACTATATTGATGGTATGTTGTTTATGGTTAGTAGTAGTGTTTTTGTATATTGTTAGTTTTGGTTGTGCATGTTGTACCATATCATTTTTTGTCTGGATTTGTTACGGTTGTTAATGTGTTATATTTGGTTTGTATAAAGTAAACACGTGGTATTAACAATTAGAATCAGGTGTTTATTAATAAGGAGCTGTTAGTATGATGAGAATGTGATGGTATCCAATTTTTTTCTCCTTTTCAAGGAAAGCAACAACACAGATTAAATAGGGGGCTTAGAGGTAGCTAGATCACAAATATATGTCATTTTGTAGCTGGGGAGAAATCTAACTGTCCCTTTGTTACTTGGATTTGTGGAGAGATGGATAGCACCTTAAAAGGATGTGATATGATCCTAACTATTTTAGGTTGTGCCTTTCAACCAAGGTAAGAAAACCTATTTTGTAACCTCTATTAAAATAAAGGAGACATAGGTACCTTTCTTTTGCATAAATTTTGTAGAGAACACCTTGGAAAAAATATGATCAACACACCAGATATTACTCTCATGAGTTTTCACTTCCAGATAATGGAGATATTACACAACAAGGAAAAGGTTACTAAAGACATTTGAGACACTGCTTGCTTCTGCATGTTTAAGTGATGAGGATTGTACATTTTTGTACACATATGACAAACAGGGGTAGGATGGGTAAGATTATTTGCTTTTGAATGATGTTTTGGTGGGAGGTGGGGAATGGTGAAACTAGATTCACCATATCCTTGAAGAACCTTACAAAATTGAAAGTCAGACCAACAGAATGCCACAGAATAGCTAAAATGTTTCTTCAACTAGAACATGTTTTTCAATGGAACCCCTGATTAGCACTCTTTCACACAATATATGAGATTCTATCACGAAGGCTTGAGTTAGAAAACCAAACAAAGCATCAAGTTCTAAGCCAAATCATGCCTAAGGTACACCCAAATGCTTACAGACAATCTCTATCAATAGATGAGAGAAAAGTGATTTTAAATCATTTATTCGAATCTCAAATGAAAACTCTTATGAGAAATGGAATTATAGATGCCACTAAACTGTTACAAGGATTGAGGCCTATGTGATTGAATCATATTTTGATACAGGATTGCAAGAGAAACAAGAAAAACTATTTGCATACATTCAAAAGTAAAATTAACACATTTTTCTCAAGACAACAAAGAAATAATTCAAATTTGATTATATCTATCAGCAGGGGAAAGTTTCTAGAATAGTCTCAAACATTTTCAGTGGTTGTACACTTGCAACCACCTTGACATGATCAAATTTTAATACAAAAGAGATATACAAGCTTCTTGAGTGGTTTCTCAAAAGGGATGGGCTCTATAAATCTTTCAATTAGAAAAATCAGTTCAGAACCCTCACACTCCAACAACTCCCAACCATTTGCACAAGAAATTTAATCCACTTATAGCATTTATAATAGATCCTCTTCCTCATAAAAGACATAAATGTTAAATACACCAGTGCTCGTCATGATTCATTCATGATTCACAGAATCAGATCTGTAAAAGTCTTGAGGTGCTCGAGGGGATAGATTTCTTTGAATGCCTCTCACATTCAACTACTTGCTCTAGTAGATCAGTCTTCCTACATTTTGGTAACCACTTCTGCCCCTAATCTATCAAATTTGGCCCGTTGCATGCTCAAGAGAAGAAAAATAGAAAATCCGATCGGGCACAAAAGTTATACCATTTTAATGGCAAAAGACACCTTTCAGATCTTCCCACCAAACTTCAAATATAAACATTAACTTCCTTTTCTGCTTGGTGTGTATAAAAGACCAATAAATCATGGAGATTTTCACTTCCAGACGTGTTTTAGAGATATGGGGGGAAAATCAAATTTAGACTCATAGCTTTTGTTGATCTTTACTTCGAATTTGGGCCGTCCACATGGCAAATTCAAGCTTCAGAACAGACCCAAGGGATTCATTTGACTTTTTTTAAACTTTTGTAAAAAATGGAAAAAAATTCCATTTTTCCCTGCACCTCCACCCTAGGAAAACGATCCTAACAAGTGCCCAAAAATGATTGGAGTGGAACCTCACTCGAATTATGCCATTTTACTCTATTTTTGGAAAAGGGAAAATTTTCCAAATTTTCCCCACAACTCCATCCTTGAGAACGAGCTTGACATGTGTCCAAATGTGTTTTGAGTGGGGTCGCGCTTGCCTTTTTACTTTTGACTCTTTTTTCTCAAAAGGAAACTTTTCCAAATTTCCCCCAAGAGCCCATACCTCAACCATTGACGAGGGAAAACAATTGACCTTTTTCCTTCATTAGGCTTGCGGGACATTTTGAAATTTCAATCCTTAAGGGGAAAACAATCCAAGTTGCCTCTGATGGCCCACCTCCCCACTTTTTTGAATTTTCAAAATTCCATGTGTCACCTTGGCACATCTTGAGGCGGTCCCAAAAATTTGATACCTCGAATGAGCACAGGCTCACCACGTGTCTTGTTCTGATAAGGTTTTTCTGAATGCTTTAAGCTTGGTAGAAGGTGCCACATGTCATGCTCAAAGGTAGTCTCCGTTTGTCCATTCAAAAATCTAAGTAAAATACAAAGTGAGCAGAGGCCTTCATGTGTCATCATGACACTTAAAATCAAGGGCCAGTCCCCGAACATGTGTGGTTCCTCCATGTTTCTCCATGGTGTAAATTTAAGATGGTGTCAAAAAAGGAGACCCTAAATGAGCAAAAGATCACCACGTGTCCAGTTCTAGAGAACTGCTCCAATTGCATAAAAAATTGTCTAAGTCCAGGCCAAGTGACGGAAGCCTCCACATGTCCTCCCAGTGCTACTCCAAGGAAAAACCCAAAATTAGATCTTAATATGAGCGTCATGCCTCCACGTGGACAAATTTTTAGTTGCAGGTTTTTATGAATTTTTCTAAGTATCAAACTGAGCCGCGTCCAATCAAAATATGCCATGTCCCCTATCGATGCTAGGATGCTAATTTAAATGGGAGAAACACCCGTCAAACTATAAAACACATAAAAATGATTATTTGTGTCAGGAAATGAAATTTTTTTCAAGGAAAAAAAGTTTAGGAATGTTACAAGGCTCAAATACATTCCTCAGGGACACATCAATTCATTCTTCTTCAATTACCTATGGTAGAAAAGATAGGGAAGAAGAATCCAGACCATGGAGAACATAAAATATGGGGGAAACAAATTTTTTAATTGAATAGAGCATGGGAGGCTCAAAGTATAGACCCCTAAGAGATTTACAACCTAGGAACCAATTAAAAATGGCCACAAGGATCAACCACACACAACATAGGGAAGGAGAAAATGACAAAGGCCATAAATCAATAATTTTTCAAAGGCACAAATGGGGCAAGACTATTTTGAGCACCAACATTAGCTTTGACTCAGGGATAGGCATTCCCTACAAGTGCCACAAGAAAAAAAGTAGACCAAGTGCCAAAAATATCCATTGGGAAATGCATTCATCTTGTAGAGCATAGAAACAGAGCCACCTTAAAAAATAGACAGAGAAACAAAAAAATAGGTCACCAAGGACCAGAATAAGAAAAAAAAACAAGGAACAAACAACAAACTATACACTGTAAATAAGATTTTTCCTTGATTTAGAGGAACCAATCCAAGAAATGCTTCAAATGCCTACCATTAATAGGCAATTCGAGTAGTTCACCATCTAAGTCCTTGACAAAGAAGGTGTGTTCACTAATCTTGATATCAATAGAGTAAGGGCCCATCCATAATGAGTCAAACTTTCCATGTTTGCCCTTATCCTCATGTATGTTATCCCATAGTAGCACAAGATATCCAATATTGAATGCTCTGGTAGTTACGTTGTTGTGAAACAACTTCTTCAGTTTCTCTCTAAATTTTAGAGGCATCTGGTGGGATGCCCTCCTCTCTTCATCAAGCTAAACAATCTGATTAATACGAGCATCATAAGGACCCACCTCTTGATCTTCTAGCTGCTAGATGAACTGATAAAAAGATAATTACATATGAAGGGGTAGCAGGGCCTGAGTCACATACACCAACTCAAATGAACTCTTTCTAGTGACCCTCTTGATAGTGATCCTATCGGCCCAAAAAGCAAATGTTAACTATTCACCCCACTTTCTCTTGTTCTGCTCCAATAATCTTCTAATGATCTTCAACAAATTTTTATTACTGGAATCAATTTTTCCATTTCCTTGGGGATTGTAATTGGAGGCATATGTCAAGTTGATTCCATACTCCCTGCACATTGCCACTAAATGTTTATCTCTAAAGCTCATGGCATTATCAATTATAATCTTGACTGGCATGCCAAACCTTCAGATGATGTTGTTCAACAAAAAGTCCATGACAACATGGTGTGTTGCCTTTTGGTTGGGGATTTCCTCCACCCATTTAGTAAAGAAATCAGTTGCTACAAGAATCCATTTGTGGCTAGCACTTGAAGGGTCTTAAACTTCACCAATGAGGGTAAGTGCACCAAGTTGGGGGACAATTAAGTGGACATCAAATCCTAAATTTTACATTAAAAACAGCAAAACATCAAATTTAGTCTTCCGCAGGCTTGAACCATGCCGAAAAGTAAAAACTATGTCATAAAAATGGTAACATCACGTAGGGGAGACTATTAGCTTTGTATAAATACTGATTTTAAAGTGAATAAAAGAGGATAAATATCATTTTATAATTTTTTACTAATAGTAGGTCTTTAAGACACTTTTTCTTGTGAATGTTTATGTCTACGTTTAAGACTACAAAATTTGTTTCACTTATCAGAATGTGATAAAACTTATACCATCCCAACCATGGTGAAATTATGTACATGTTCAAAAAAAAAAAATATTTTATTTCAATATTTTTTGATGAAGTTATGGCGGGGCAAATGGAAAGTGCTCTGTTTTCTTTATGTTTTCATACCACTTTCACGGAAAAAATCATAAAAAATAAAATATTACTAAAAAAAATAAAAAATAAAATCCATCCCAAGATAGATAGTGGCATATAACTTCTCACCAAAGGAAAAAAATATATATCAATTTTTGGTCATCCAAATTGTGGGCAAACGGACTATAATCTTATCAGTGTTTTTAAAAAAAAAAACCAAGTCATTGAATTTTGAGTGTTTAATATAGCTAATCTTGTCCATTTTTTACAAAAATTAGTATTTTAGAAATTAGATTCCGGATGCTACGATTCATATTAATATAATTTTGTCTAATTTTGAGTGTATGTATTGCTAATAATCCCTACAAGTTGATATTATGTTGTTATTTCCAATATGATGTCCACGGATGACCCTTTATTTGTCCATCAACTTCCTGCACTTACCAATGAAATCTATCTCCCATTTTCTGAATGGGGCTTCAATTGATACAGGCTGCAAAGGAAGGGAGCCTGAAGCTTTCAATCTTCCAGAGAAGTGTTAATATCATTCACAACTTTTGACGAACAAGGTTGTATCCTTGAAAAGGCTTGGCCACCAATAACCAGCCCTCAGTATCTTATGTGTTGTGACTCTTGCAGAAAAGTTCCCCCCACAAAATCCTCCATGGAGATAAAATATTATCTTGGGGGATTCTTCTTCTATAATGCACCTTAAGAGGAGTTCCTCTAGGTTTTTCCAAGCTTACCCATAATCAGTGATGACATATTTTTGGGAATCCTACTTAAGTGCTCAGGGAAGCTCAAATGTCTGAGATACAAGATTACATCTTTATACCACTCTGAATTCATCAATCTTTCAAATACATCCACCCTTTCTTCTTCTAACTCATTTACCTCAATAGTTTGCAAGTTTCTCTCAGCCATAAGCTTAGCCAAGCCCAAACCTCTAACCAACTTTGTGGTTTGGATGTCCATATCATATTCTTGCAATTTTTTCACCCATATACTTCTTTTGCTTGAGACTTCCATCTCTAATAAGATGCCCTATACCATGGTATGGGGAACATAGGCAAAAACCTTTGAAGTTATAATATAAGGCCTAAAAACCTTTGTTGCTTTTACCAAAGAAAATGCCTACTTTTCCATGATAATGTACTTAAGTTCACCCCCCTGTAAGGCCTTACTGAAAAAATCAATTGTCCTCTCAGCCCCTTCCTCATCCTTCTATAGTGGGACAGAAGCAATAGTGTTCTCTAAAGCAAAAGATAATAGTTGGAAAGGATTCTTATAATTTGTGGCTACCAAAACAGGGGCATGCTTTCAATTCCTTTTTTATTCCATTGAACACTTAGATGGCAGCCTCCTCCTATTTGATGACCTGGTCCTTCTTCAACATGAAAGTGATTGGAATGGTCATCTCAGAAAAGTTTGATATGAATATTCTAATGAATTTTATCTGCCCAAAGAAGGATTGAATTCCTTTCTTGGTTCTTGGGATTGGGACATTGTTGATGGCCTCTACTCTTTCTAGATCAATCATCACTCCTTCTTGTGACATTATGTGACCAAGAAAATTTTCCTTCTACACTCCAAAATGTCATTTCTTTGGATTGACTGAGATGGCATATTCTCTATATCTTATTAGCATCTTCTCAAAGTGCAGCAGGTGATCACTTCTCTATCTAGAAAATACAGTTACACACTCTTGATAGACTACAATAAATACATTTATGTAACCAACAAAAACAACATCCACTACTCTTTGAAAGGTGGCTCCAACATTCATCAGACCAAAGGGCATCCTAACATAAACATAGGTCCCCCAAGGAGTAGTGAAGGTTGTCTTGATCCTTTCTAATTCCTTCACAACAACTTAGTTGTAACCAGAGAAACCATCCAAGGTGGAATATAACTCATTACTAGTCACAAACTGCAACATGTTCTCCATATTTGGTAAAGGATAATTATCCTTCATTGATTCTCTATTTAGGTTCCTAAAATCCATGCACACCTTGATGTCACCACTTTTCTTTCTCACTGACACTAGTTTTCCAACCCAAGAATAAAACCTTATGGGTTGGATAATCCCTCCATCTCTTAGTTTCTTCACTTCTTCTTACATTTTGATGGATAAGAGTGTATTGATGGGCCTCTATTTTTTCCTAAATGGATTTGCATTGGATACCAAGGGGATTTCATGCTGAAACAAATCATCTTTTTTATGCGTTTAGCTCAAAATAGGTCCAAGCCATACAATCTTGGTATTTTTTCAACATCTAGATGTATGAATCCTTTTCCTCTTTATAGAGATTTCTGCCTAACCAAATCTTCTGTGGTTTCTCCTTTGTTCTAAGGTTATTCTCCTGAATATCCCTTCAGGCTATCATACATCTATGAACAATGCGATCAACATTATCAAAATTAGACCAAAGGACCACTAGCCCTCTATGAATAGTGTTGGTCTTTAGATGGATGATACCCTTGCCAAACAAGGTTTCCTTTCCTTTTGTTGTACATATCATTGGATTCAAATCCATGTATTGATCATAAAATTATCCTTTGATTTGCAGAAATCTTCTGATTTGAGCATCATCATCAAAAACCATCTAATGTTTAATATTATCAGGGACAAAGGGTCTTGTCAATACCACAATTTCATATTCACAATATGGTTACATTGTACAATTGTCAAACCAAGACCCCAACACTACAAGCCTATTAACCAAGTCATTGAATATCCTATCATGATGCACTATGTTGATTGAATCAAACATATCAATAAGATCCCAGACTACATGTTTATATTGTTTCATTTGTTGATTCCTTATAGCATACAGTCTTCTGACTTGCTTGAAAACTAACTTTGAATCTCCCTTGACAATAATTTCCTTGACACCATACTTCCAACTAGTTATTAAAGCTATAAATAGTGCCTCATACTCAGCAATGTTCTTAGTGCATTTAAAGTTCAGTTTGAAGGAAAAAATAAACCCTTCCTGGCTTGGAGAATGAAAAATAACACCAGCACCATTCCCAAACCTAGAGCAAGCTCCATCAAAAAATAGATTCTAAGGAGATCCTATCTATTCAAGGCATTCACATTCCTTAATATTATTCTCCTTTCCATCAAATAATCCCGCACAGTTGTCTGCATCAACATTTGTGAACAATACCTCATAGGATGCATTGTTGGGATCCTCAATAAAATGTAGCATTTTCTTTTCTTCATACAACCTAAAAAGGATTCCCTAAATTGGAATGGTAGCATAGGAAATATCCATTTGGACACTGCCACCAACATTTGCGGCCAATTTTTTTGATAGTAGCATGCCCCACTTCACTGGGCAGTCAAGAATGACAACATCAAGTTTTAAGTTTTTACCTGGGTAAGCTGCAAGCTACACCACTAAACCCTTCACACATCCCACTACTGGAACTTTTCTAGAGTCCATGGCAGTGCACTTCCCATATGTTGTTGTCACTTTGATGTTTAGCTCATTCATGACTTCCAAAGGCATGACATTGCATGATGCCCTTGAGTCAAACATGCAGTTGTGTAGCAGTCTATCTTTTATGATCAAAGTGGTGAAGAATGGATCTACATTCATGTGAGAGTCCACCAAGGATGTTCCAAAAAATACCTCAAGTAGTTCATCTAGCTCTTCTGATGTTGGTGGTGCCTCTAGTTCTTCAATGATTGGAGGAGTCTCCACAATATTTAACTTTCTACCTAGGGTAGTCTTCTCTTCTTTCAACCCCAAGCATCCAAATGCTCTATTTTTGTGCTCAGGAATCCTAAGTAACTCAACAATTGGAATAGAGACTTTGATTTGACTTAGCACTTGGCCAATATCATATGGGAGATTTTTTGACAGGGTAGTATTGGAAGGAAATCCAACACACTTACTAGGTGGTACAATACTTTTGATAACTTGGGCATGAGGAGGAGTATGATTGTTTTTTGGAACTACAAGACATTTTGCATATGTCTCTTTCCTAAGAAAATTTTTAGGAATTTTTGAAAGTAAGCGATATTTTGGCTTGGCTTGAGGCCCTGCCCCTTTTACAACCTTACTTCTTGTGTTATATTCCTTCTCTTGAGCCACAACTATTTTTCTTCCTCAGATGGAATTCCTCCATCATACTTCTTTATCATTAAAGCCTTTAAATATTTAAATTCGTTATTCGGCAATTCAAAATATTGTACATTATATACTTCTAAAGTATGAGAAGGGAGAATAATATGTACCCTATGATTACAGTCCCATAAAGCGGTAGTAGTTCTAGCACTTATCACGTCAGTTGAGGTTGCCCCTTTTTGTGAGATAGTGGAGCATCCCATCATGCAGACATCATTATCATTATTATCATGTTCTTCTTCTTCTTGTTGATCTTCTTCACAAGGAGCATGGGTCATGAAACATCAGTCACACCAATCAATGACATTTTTCTCCTCCACAACAGTAACTTTGGTAGCCAAAGGGTGAGGTACCATTCTATTCTCTCTACCTTGGTGCTACCTATTTACAAATCCAACAGGTCCCTTTCCTCTTATAATCACCAAATCACAACACCCTTATATTTACACAAGTGCATATACTTGCACACAGGGTGTGATTGGATAACATGGGTATTATCTCCAACTTGTGGGACTTGGTACTTGAGATAGACCTCCAGAGAAAGTTGGTTCATCCTCCTAAACTACTTGCGACAATCTACTCCAATGCAGGGGAAACTAACTGTTCTAATCTAAATTTCCAAGGGACCAAGGAGAGAGAATGCATGAAAAATGAAAGCCTCCACTAAAGTGGTGATACACAAGAAAAGGAGGGGTGTGATAGTAGTCTTCCAATGTGTGAAAAATAGAATTAAAATCGATACTATAAGGGGTGATAACAGTTCTCCAAAATTTGGAAAATGCATTCAGAAAAATGTTTCATACATGCACAATAATAATGATCCTTGCAAGAGCATAAAATAGACATAATATTCTTGTAATGAACGTTGAAAGGGAAAGAAGAGTGCAAAAAAATACAATAGAGGATGATGCATCCACAAAATTGTATTTTATTGCTTCATGATATGAAAAATTCAATCTATTACAAGATAAGGGCTTTGATCACCATGCAAGGAGTCCACTACAAGGTCCTGCAGCACATTGGCTTCACAAAGCAATTTTGATAGAGCTTTGCTACAACAAAACCACCTCCTTTTACAATGAGCCTAACGCTGCAATTTATTGAAAAATGAGAAGAGAGAGAGAAGGGGAAAATGGAAATCCTTAAATATGTACTTTATCCACTTGTAAGATGCATTAAATGGATTGAAATTATTGGATGTTACTTGCAAAAGGCTCCCCATATTGTCCCAGGTGGTAAAGTAGAGAAATAATAATCACCATGCCTCTTAATTGCACTACCAAAATTTAATGCCTATAATTTACACTACTATAATTTACTCACGGATGATAAATCCTTAAATAAGGTAAAAATTTGCAATCATGAATAATATATATCAAATCCAATTTTAACATTTTCTGTTGATAATTTGAATAATAACCCAAAATATTATTTATGAATAATATATGTAACTAAAAATATTAACAATCATTAATCAACTCTACCTATAAATAATCAATAAATTCAAACTAGTTTCTTTTATAGTCCAGAGTGTTATCATTGAATCACAGTACCCTTATGTTTACACAAGTACATATACTTGAGCTCACGGTGTGATTGGATAACATGGGTACTATCTCCAAGTTGTGGGACTTGCTACTTGAGATAGACCTCCAGAGTAAGTTGGTTCTTTCTCCTAAACTACATGCCACAGTCTACTCTAATATAAGGAAAACTAACTATTCGAATCTAAATTTCCAAGGGACCAAGGAGAGAGAATTCATAAAATTAAATCCTACACTAAAGTGGTGATACACCAGAAAAGGAGGGTGTGAGAGTATTCTTCCAATGTGTGGCAACTAGGAGTAAAGTGCATACTAGAAGGGGTGATAACATTTCTACACAATCTGAAAATGCATTCACAAAAATGTTTCATACATGCACAATAATAATGGATCCTTTCAAGAGAATAAAGATATACATAATACACTTGTAATAAAGGTTGAAGGGGCAAGAAGAATGCAAGAAAATATAGCAGGGGAAGATTATAGCAGGGGAAGATGCATTCACAAACTTATATTTTATTACTTCATGATATGCACAGTTCAATCTGTTACAAGATAAGGGCCTAGATCACCATGCAAGGATTCCACTACAAGGAATTATAGCACATTGGATTCACAAAGAAAATTTGGAAAATCTTTCTATAATAAAATTCCGCCCCTTATAATGAGCCCAACACTCAAATTTATAGGAAAATGAGAAGAGAGAGAGAAAGGGAAAATGGAAATCCCAAAATCTATCCTTCAACCACTTGTAAGAGGCACTAAATGCAGTGAAATAATTGTATGTTACTTCTAAAAGGATCCTGATACTATCCCAGGTTCTGTAGCAGAGAAGGAATGATGACCATGCCTCTTAATTGCACTCGCAACTACTAAATAAAACATTGTCATGAACCCGGCCACATTTCATGAATAATCAACATCATTTTTTTATCAAATCTAGAATTTATTTATTTTTTTGTGTTAGTCTTAGAGCCATGATTCCAATGGTACCAATTTTGTGTCATTTCGTTAACAAATGCAAAATTTATGACCTTCTGAGTGCTAGCAGCTGTTTTGGGTCAAGCAGGCATTTTCTGTCATTTGACGGGAATGAGCATTAACTTCCTGGAGCCAAATATGTTTATTTTATTTGTAATCATATGTAAACTAAAATCTAGAAAGGAAATTGGAATTAATTAAGTTGATTTCATATTCAAATTAAGGACCCTGTTATAAGAGAAAGTCGTTACAAGTAAATAAATTCCAATCACAAATTACATATGCCCTTATAGTTGTTGTATGAATGAGGTTATGCTCATTCCAGATATTCCAATGTTTATGAATAGAGCGGAGACTTGAAGTCATAAAGTTATGGCTGTATAGAAGTACCCATACTTATCATAAATTTAAATTTTCCTATGAATTTTTGGTATTTTGAAAAAACATTAATTTATATACTCGTACAATTTGCAAGCTCATACAATAAATGGACACATTCTTCCGCATCGAATCGATTCGAGCACATATTGTCCCCCTTTAATGTATATTATATTAAAAATATATATTAATCCCATCCAAACATATTTAACATAAATATCCCAGATTAAAATCTATATACCACCCATATATATATATGACTAATGTAGAAATAATGGCCGATTAAAAAGACCATATGCGTACTATAAATCAGCTTGCTGTTATAAGAGCACGCTTTAACAAAAACTTATGAAATTGTCTATTTTCACTGCTTGGGGACGGGGGGGGGGGGCGTGTTGCACATCCCATATTTATTTTACATGAACCAAATTTCCTACAGACCACCTAGGGACAAAATGGAAATTCTAACTTTTCTTATTCCTTTGAAAGTCAGGGCAACCTAGAACTCGGTATGATCGATGATAGATATTAACCACATTGGCTACGATACAAAACACTTCAAACACTGCAAGTGGGAGGCATTTTGATGGGAATGAGCCCGTAACTTCATAAATTGCATCGGTTCATGGGGTTTCTAAATTGTTGGGCCACTTAATGTCTAGGATGGGGGAGTTAGAGAGAAGCTTTTTTAATAGGCACCCGCAATAGCATGTAGCTTGGTGCATGGTAATTAAATATACTAACTCGGAACTTGGAAAGTATTTGGTAAACCGTAAATATCTTAAGAAGTAAATTAAGGGGTAATATTTAATGGATTAATTTAATTGACAGCTCCCATCAAGATCTTTGGTGGTTTGTTAACCTTAACAAAGAGATAAATTGCTACTGTGAATAATGTCCACCCTATGAGCTATGCCCAATTCCTTTAAAAAATAAGGCTAGCTTGTACCGTAATCTCTTTCCCTATTAAATTGCCAATATGTTCTATTTTTATTTGAGTGTAGATAATTAGTGGGCGTTACACTTGATATGAGAGTTTCTTTGGGTTCACCAACTTGGACACCTAGGTAAACACTTTAAAGGCATAAAAATGTAAACCTTGATGTACAAACTACTACCTAGAACAGCAAAACATGGTATGATATTTCTAAAACGTAGAAAAAAGTAGAAAACTCAACAACCTAGAAGAAAGTGAACTAACTCTTGATTTGGTCTAATGTAAGAGGCATATTTGACCAAGCATGACTCATCACAACGGTTCCTATACGTGGACTTAGATTTACCACCTCCTCAGATTAGGTCTTATAAAACCTATAGTGCCTCAGATCACTACAATGACACATATAGGATGTTAATGTCCTTATATGTGGACGATATTCTAGGAAAAGTGACCTAGGGTAAGTACTATGACCATACTGCAAGCCATTAGTGGAGGATTTTGTCATCTTCATGTCCATAGTGTTTAGGATAGGGGAGAAAACTCCCATGTGCAATGTTGGTTAGACCAATCCCTAGTCATCCACTTCGAGAGTTATGTACAGAGATAGATTGATCCATAGACATCAGAGATAGCCCTAGGAGCCCTAGGTGGAGGGATCACCATTGATAGAGATACCTAGACGTGATGACATTCAACGGTAATAGCATTATTTCACAATCAACTTTGTCATATACTGAACCTTACATCATGAGGTACTTGATTTGGATATCTAGAGATTCCCATAAGAGTAATTTATAGGTCTGAGGCATGGATGGTTATCTAGAGTATGGATGCTTCAAGCTATGATCCATATTGTACTAGTACCAGGTGAAAGCTTGTGTTGTCATTCACTTTTTGAGAGATGGAGCTAGAGTTTTATGGATTGAGGATCAGATGCTCCATGTAGATCAAAGACAGTTACTTTGGAGCTCTTTGAGGATCGATTTAGGAGTAGATACATATCTAGAGATTCGTCCAACAACGAATCAATGAGTTTCAGGATATGCGATAGGCATCCATGACAATAACTGAGTAAGAGGGTCATTCCATGGACTTGTTATAGTATCTTAGAGTACATGCCAGATGAGACGGTCTAGATACATAGGTTCATCAGGGACTTGAACTTTGATTTAGCATGGTCAATGTGCATTCACTGTCTGTAGACTCTTGTAGAGGACTTCGAGAAGGCCTACATTGTAGAGGAAACCAAGGGTAAGAATCTGAAGGCTAGAGAAAGGCTGAGGAGCCATATACAACAGATGTAGGATAATAGATTAAGGGGATCAAATATTCCTCCTCATGCTGGAAACACTTTAGCACAGTCTCTTTTAGGCCTCCTTAGTAGCAACAGTAGACTTTATCACCCTTTCGACCTCCACAGTGTAATGATGCTCAGATAGGGCATAATATGTGACCTATAGCTAGTGGTCCCAATGGGGTACACATTCCACCTTGAGAAAAGTTAGTAGGAGTATGCCCACCACAATGTCTAAAAAAATCTATGGCAGGATTTTCAGGTTATGTTGGTACCCAAATTTTTTCTCCTTTTCAAACCAATCAGCAAGACAAATTCAACAGGGATCTTAGAGGCAGCTAGATCACAAATATATGTCATTTTGTTGGCGGGGAAGAAATCTAATTGTCCCTTTGTTACTTGGATTTGTGGAGAGATGGATGGCAGATTCAAGAGGATTTGATCTATCCTCACTATTTTAGGTTTTTCCTTTTAACCAAGGTAAGAGAACCTATTTTGTAACATTTCTTATTGAAGAACAATGATAAATCCTTCTTTTACATAAAATTTATAGAGAAGACCTTGAGAAAATATGATCAACACACCAGATCTAACTCTCACGAGTTATCACTTCCAGATCATGGAGATATTTCACAACAACGCAAAGGTTACTAAAGACATTTGAGACACTACTTGCTTTTGCATGTTTAGGTGATCACAATTGTGCATTGGCATACACACATGAAAAATAGGGGTAGAATGGATAAAATTAGTTGTTTTTGAATGAATTTTTGGTGGGAGGTGGGGCAGGGTGAAACTAGATTCACTAGATCATTGAGGAACCTTATGAAATGGAAGGTTAGACCAACATAATGCCACAGAATAGCTAAAATGTTTCTTCAACTAGAATATGTGATTCAATGGAGGCCTAGATTAGCACTATTTCACACAATCTCTGAGATTCTATCACGAAGGCTCAAGTTAGAAAACCCAACAAAGCATCAAGTTCTAAGCCAAAACACACCTAAGGTACACCCAAAGGCTTACATACAGTATCTGTCAATAGATGAGAGAAAAGTGATTTTTAATCGTTTATTCCAATCCCAAATGAAAGCTCTTTTAAGAAATGGAATTGCAGATACCACTAAAGTATCATAAGGATTGAGGCCTATGTGATTGAATTAGATTTTAATACAAGATTCCAACAGAAACAAGAAAAACTAGTTGCATACATTCGAAAGTAAAATCAACACATTTCTCTTAAGACAACATAGAAATAACTCGAATTTGATTAAATCTATCAACAAGGGAAAGTTTCTAGAACAGTCTCAGAGATTTTCAATGGCTGTACACGTGAAACCACCTTGACATGATAATATTTTAATACAAAAGAGATATACAAGCTTCTTGAATGGTTTCTCAAAAGGAATGAGCTCTATCAAGCTTTGGATTAGAAAAATCAGTCTAGACCCCTCACACTCCAACCATTTACATGAAAAATTTAGGCCATTTATAGCATTTACAACAGAGCCTCCTCTCCCCAAAATACAAAATTTTTTAATGCACCAGTGCTCACCATGATTCTTTTGTGATTCACAGAATCAAATCTGTAAAAGTCTCTAGGCGCTCAAGGGGGTAGATTTCATCAAATGCCTCCCACATTCAACTCCTTGCTCTGGTAGATCATTCTTCCTTCAATTGGCCAACCACTTCCGTCCCTAATCTATCAAATCTGGCTCCTTACGTGCTTGGGAGAATAAAAATGGAAAATGCAATCGGCCATGAAAGTCAGACCATTTTAATGGTGAAAGACGTCTTCCATATCTCCCCACCAAACTTTAGATATCAACATTAACTTCTTTCTCTGCTTGGGGTGTAGAAAAGACCAAGAAATCATGGAGACTCTTGCACCTCCATACATGTTTTCAGAGAAATGGGAGGAAAATCATATTTAGACTCACAGATGTCATCAATCTTTACTTTGAATTTGGGCTGTCCATGTGGTAGATTTCAAACTTTAGAAAAGACCCGAGGAGCTTCCCCTAACTTTTTAAAACTTTTTGGAAAAATGGAAAAAATTTCAATTTTGCTCCACACCTCCACCCTCAGGAAAACGAGCCTGACACGTGTCCAAATATGATTCGAGGGGAACCACAGCCAAATTCTTCCATTTTACTCTCTTTTTGGAATAGGGAAAATTTTCCAAATTTTCCTTGTTGCTCTGCCCTTGGGAACTAGCCTGACACGTGTCCACATATGATTGGGGTGGGGCCGTGCCTCCTTTTTTACCTTTGACTCTTTTTTCTCAAAAGGAAATTCTCCCAAATTTCCCCCGAGAGTCTGCACCTCCGCCATTGACCGAGGCAAAACATTGACCTTTTTCCTTCCTTGGGCTTGCGGGCCATTTTGAAATTTTAATCCTTAAGGGGAAAAAATCCAAGTTTCCTCTGATGACCCGCCTCCCCACCTTTTTGAATTTTCAAACTACCACATATCATCACAGTGAACCTTGAGGTGGTCCCAAAATTTTGATACCTTGAACGAGCATGGGTTCACCACGTGTCCTATTCTAGAAAGATTTTCTTGAATGCTTGAAGCTCAATGGAAGGCATCACATGTCATGCTCTGAGGTAGTATCTTTTTTATCCATTGAAAAGTATAATTAAAATGCAACATGATCAAAGGCCTCCATGTGTCAGCCTGGCACTTCTTTAGAATGAAACTCTAGGGCCGGTCCTCGAACATACGTGGTTCTTCCACATGTCTCCATGGCACAATTTTAAGATGGTGCCCAAAGCAGAGACCCTGAATGAGTGCAAGCTCGCCATGTTTCCTATTCCGCCAAACTGCTTCCAACTGCATAAAAATTTGTCTAAGTCTGGGCCAAGCAGCGGAAGCCTCCATGTGTCCTACCAGTGCTACTCCAAGGCAATACCCAAAAGTAGATTTTCAAATGAGCGTCATGCCTGCACGTGGACACATTTTGAGTTGAGGATTTTTATAAATTTTCTAAGTACCTAGCTGAGCTGTATCCAACCAAAAGGTGCCACATCCCCTGCCAATGCTAGGATGTAAATTTGACCAGGAAGAAACACCGTCAAACCGTAAAATACATAAAAATGACCATTTGAGCTTTGGAATGAAATTTTATTCAAGGATAGAAAGTTTAGGAATGTTACAAGGCTCAAATAAATTCGTCAAGGACACATCAATTCATTCTTATTCAAGTACTTAGGGCAGAAACAATAGGGAAGACAAATCTCGACAATGGAGAATAGAAAACATGGGGGAAACTGATTTTTTGATGGAACAGAGCACAAGAGACTCAAAATATAGACCCTTAAGAGATTTACAACCCAGGAACCAATTAAAAGTGGCCAGAAGGATCTGACCAGGCAACAAACACAGAGGAAGGAGAAAATGACAGACGGTCGTAAATCAGTAAGTTTTCAAAGGCACAAATGGGGTGAGACTATTTTGAGCACCAACAAATATGAATCTGGATCTAGGTGAATATTACTAGTGATCTCAAAATTCCTTCTATGCCATCTCGAAGAGATGGTCATCTCCTCACCTGAATACTTAAGGCTTGCAGTAGTATTGTGTTTAGTGAGCATATAAGTTATACTTCATCTACTTCTAATGTAGTAAAAAACAGTCTCTTCCTAATGCCCATAAACCATTATCAAAAGAGGTGCATCCTTAGTAACGTGTAGACAAGGATGATGATAATTTAGCTATGGAATCGATAGCATCAGCTGTGTAGTCACAACTCAGTTGCATAAGATTATGCTAATATTTAGTGAAACAATAATAGTGTCTTAGTCTTCATTGTAATAACATCTATGAAAATTGGCTAGATAGTCTTGTAGGATGAGATGATATCTTCATTTGAGAAGCTTGATTATTACTGGAGATAGGAAATTGAAATGATTCTTAGTTCTCCTAGCGTGTCCATGAAAAGCCTATTCAGTTAATTGACCTCAGAAGTCTCACTTGGAAGGGGTGTTCTATCAACAAACCATGTATAGAAGAGGATTTTTATGTCTTCAGGGAAATCAGAAGTAGGTTTATTCTAAATTGAGGAACTGGGTATGTGATTTACCATGGTTCTTATAATCTACGAAGGTGAATACATCAATGTAAGAATCAACTCAGATCAAAATTGCATTAGTCAGGGGGTAAGGTGATATTGATGACATTTCTAGTGACCTAAGTGGTATGTAGCGGTAAGAAATATGTAGAAATAAAAGTACCTCAAAGCATATGATCCTAATAACTTGGTAATCATCCCTATGTGGAATGGCACCAAAATCATGTGGTGGTAGTGTATACCGAATAACATGATGTGGAGTAGGTGAAAATGGAGTGATGTATGCATGTGATGCTACAGGTGCATGTGTAATTATCAGACTCATGGAGGATGAATGAGAATTGAAATAATACACTAGATGCTATATGCATGTGTTGAAGCATGAGCACTTAAGAGAGTTGGAAAGGACAATAAATGTCACAAAACCCTAATTCCGATAACTAAATATAAAACTTATGTACTGGAAAATGAATCTATCCTGGTAAATGATATTGCCAACATAAAGTGGTGCATAGTTACAGAAGTGTGTATCACGTTGCTCATTAAGTAAACTATGCATGAAGTATGAAAACAATGGAAGGGTAGCTAAATAAGTACACCTCAAGTGGGCCTTGAACTGGGTGCTATGTACCTGAGGTATAGCATGGTGCGACTAAGAACTAATGGTGAAAGAGCTCATATATTTATTGATTTTTAGGATGAGCATGTCATAAGAGAGACGTATGATCTGTAAACTTCTACTTAGGAACTCTACAAAATAACACAATTATGTTGTCCTGCTTTCAACTTTGGAAAATGACAGATTGATTGTAGATTAGAGCTTTAATGACTAATTATCTAGTGTAATAGAGAGAAAAATTTAGAGAATAATAAATAACTAATACTCCAAACATGAACAATTTTATCTTAGAAACCACCAATAGAGGAAAACCAACCGGGAAGGGAAAATGCTCTTTCTTCCCACTTTTATTGTTTGATTATAGACAATTACAGATTACAAGAAGTATAAATGGAGACAAAAATGTAAGCCTCTCCCTTTCTATGCTTTCTTGATTTGTTTCTACACCTTGCTCCTACAATTCCACTCAAGCACCCAATATCTTGCTCACTTGATATCATTAAAACTTTTCTCTTTAATCTCTTTAGATCTCTAAATGATCAATTCTCTTTCTCCTCCTTGTATTTATAGCATTTTCCCATGTCTGCACATGCACTGAAGAATGGGAAAGGTCAGGGAGGGAAGAGTCATAGTAGGGAACTTCAAATTCGCATCCATTTATGCTCCATTCTCCTTCTTTTTTATGAAGTGTTAAGACCACCATCCTTAGAAGACTAGCAGTTTCAGTATCTCTAACCTTTCTTGGTGGTGGTTAAAGGACCTCCACCTCTACAAGGAAGAACTTCTATAACCACCGCTCTGTACAGAGTGATGTTTCTTTCTAGAACCTCCATTTACATAATTTCCTTCATTTTATTCAATTCTCCTTCTTGGATATGATAAAACTGATGAAGTGGTGTGTTTCTATGGATCCGTATGGATCATACCTCCCTTAATTAGGATTATTTTTGACCCAAAAAATATTAAGGAGGGAGTGGTAGGGGAATGAACTCGCTCTCTTTCTCATTTTAGTACCATTGGGTTTACCTTTGTGTCTTCTCTCATCCATCCTACTAAGACTTTTGTGGATCTCTAGTTTGCTTCTCCAGTTCTACATCCTCCTCCGTGTTACCTCAATTATAATCCTATTTGGAAGGAATCTTCTATATGTTTCCTTCTTTGTAATGCATAGATGTATTTAATAGGTGTGATCTCTTACAACTTGATATCGCGTGCATGTGTATGAATTATGGCATGAAGGTTTCTTTTCTAGCCTACTCAAGTATGGCAAAGGTCCCATACTATATTGGTCAAGTCCTTCTTCATTTTCTTTGTCTCTTGAGATGGATTTTCTGACTCCTCTCCACATACGTTTCTGCTATAGTCACTAATGTTCCCTGTATCTCCTTTTCTCCTTACTGCCCCACAGTCAGGTCTAATGAATTCGTAGGTAGATATGGCAATTGCGTAGTGAAAGTTTATTTTTATTCTTGAATGAGCAGTTTATGTGGTGGTTTGTTCTACAAAAAATAAAAATTATTAAAAAAATATCCATGCTATCAAGTCCATTTTGATTTTCTTCCAATGAAATTAAAAAAACTGATGATTTTCTTAAATAAGTCTTTTTACTTTGTTACAACTTACAATAGCCTTCTTTTATTTGCTCTTGTGTTCTCAGATGTTGAAACTGACTCCGTCCTTGACCCATCTGTATAGGTTGTCCCTCCTTATGAATAGAACATCCCTAGAATACAAGTAAGGAATTCTGAAGACAACATCAAATCCATCAAGCAAAATGATATAATCCTCTAATACAACAATATATTGGGTATTTTTCCTAAATTAAAACTTACACTTCCTTATAAATTGGAATTCTACACCCATCTTCACCCATCCCAATGGGTATTGATATAGATGCACATAAGTCTCTAGGTCAAGATATTCTTCAACCACATCAAAAATCAGATTTTACTAAGAACCAAAATCTACTAAATCATTTACCTTAGTCTTCTTCATTGTAAAAATCTTACTCATCTCTTATTCTTCTTCTCCCCCATACATGTTAGTCGTCATGCATCCCATCCTTTCATCTACATTTGAATCATCCTCACTCTCTACCTCACCTTCTATTTTAATAGTGGATATGGATTTATTTGAATCCTTGGTTAAGTGTTTTGGGTGTAATTATGGATGAAAATTATAACATGTGGTATCAGTATGTCAATTTATATCACAATTCATACAGAAATTCTTAGGATCTTTACAAGTATGAAATGTAGTGGCAACATGTTTACCTTTCCGTTTACCTATGTTACTTTTCATCCCTTCTTATTTTTTCTGATGATCTATTAACAGGTCTCCCTTTGGCTTTGTTCATCCTTACTTCTTCTCGTCATCAATGTAGTATTATTGTATACAAGCTTGATTGAGATCCTTGGGATTCATGGAGATTACCTTCCTCCAAAGGTGAGTTTGGAGTCCTCCTAACTACTTGGTCATAATTTAATCATCCTCCAAGTCCATATTAAGCAACATGGCTTTTCTCTGAAATTTTGTAGTGTATTCTTGCATGCTTTGACCATTTCCATTCTAAAGTACTACGATTTAATTATCATGTCAATATTATCGCTAATAGGATACAAGTTAGCTCTAATCAATTCATTAAAACCTTTCCAAGTATTGATAATGGGACATTTCTTCTTCTCACAAGGGGCAAGATGGGTTTCCCAATAAAGAAGATCATGACCTTCCATTTTGAGATGTGTAAAGGAAATCGTTTGTGCCTCTATGAGATTATGCACACTTAAATAGACTTCCAACTATTTTATCCATTTATCTAGTAATTATGCATCTACTTGTCCTTCTAAATTCATTATTTCAACTTTCGTTTTGACTTTCAAAGGTGTATGAGAATATTTTACCATTTAACTTTGTAATTGGTGTCTCTTCTTTAATCTCTTCTGATTCTTCCTTTTTGCGGCTCTTTTTGATACTAAATTTTTTGGCCAGTTCTCAAATCACTGAGTCCATGGAATCTTGCTTAACCAAGGTCATAATTTTAAGATCTAAAATATCTTCTTGTTTTCTATACAATCTATCCATCATGGGCTCTATCACCTTGACTCTATGGACCAAGTTCTCTTCCTCCATTTGATCTCAAACTCTCTGTTTCCACTTCTTCGTAGAAATATATTCTTCACAAGGTGAAACTTATTCACCTTTTAACCTTGTCACTATTATAAAAATCTTAAGAAATAATCAAATACCACAAACCTAGATATATATTCAGCTCTTATAACAAAATTATCTATAAATTTCTACTTTGGAAATCTACAAAATCACACAATTATGTTGTTCTACTTTAAAATTTGAAAATGACAGATTCATTGAAGATTATATCTTTAGTGACTAATTATCTAGTGCTATAGAGAGAAACTTGCAGAGAATAGGAAATAATTCAAACTCCAAATACCAACAATTTTATCCTGGAAACCTCCAATGGTGGAAAACTAGTAGGGAAGGGAAAACGCTCTTTCTTCCCACTTTTATTGGTCAATTATAGATACTTACATACTACAAGAAGTAGACAATGGAGAAAACAATGTAAACCTCTCCCTTCATATGTTTTCTTACTCTATTTTTACACCTTTCTCCTACAATTCCACTCTAGCATTGAGGATCTTTCTCACTTGCTCTTATTAAACCTTTTCTCTTTTCTCTCTTTGGATCTCCAAATGATAAATTATCTTTCTCCTCCTTGTATTTATAGCTGATGTCCTCACATGAGTTGGATAATGGGAAAGTTCAGGGAGGGAAGAGACATAATCAAGCACTTTAAATTTTCATTGATTCATGCTCCATTCTTCTTTTCTATTAATAAGTGTCAGGATTGCCTCCCTAAGTAGAATCAAAGTTTCAAGACCATCACCCATACAGGGTGCAATTTCTTCAATTGTCGCTCTACACAAAGTAGAATTTCTATCCAGAACCATTGTTTACATCATTTCCTTAATTTCCTTCAATTATCCTTCTTGGAACTTATGAAATGGTGTGTTTTTGTGGATCCCTATGGATCATCATAGAAGGAACATCTTTTGGAGGAGGAGTGAGAGTAACATGTTGTGGAGGACAAAAACCATTATGCTTGTTTTGGTGTAATATCGATTGGTTTCTTAGCTTTTTTACAAGGTGAGGTAGAATGTTCCATAGGTATAAATGAAGGATCATTAGATGAGATGGTAGTAGGGGAAAGGTGAATGTGTTGTGGAGAAATGGGCTCATTAGATAAATCAATTAGCTTATAACATAAGAGAATAAAGTCTCACAGGTTTCACATTGTCATCATTCTTTTAAATGTGAATGCAGGTTAGAGTACAATATAAATTTTGTCTCTAAGTTAGTAGGTTTAAAAAATAACTGATGCTTGCAAGTTTTGAATTGATTTATGTAATCTTTAACAGGTTCAGAGTGATTTTAATGTAGATTTTGTAATTTTTCATATGTAGCTCATGGAATGTTATTGATACTAAAATGTCGTAAGAAGGCATAGTGTAATAGGTACTAATGTAGCCAAAGGGAAGATGGGTTTACAACTATAATGTCTCATTAGTAAGACTATTCCTTAAAGCCTTAAGTAAGATCCTTTCATTAATATGTGGTAGATCACTTCATGATATTGTTGGAGTGGTAATTGAGGGTCACTAGCACTGTTGAAACATGTGAAACTTGGCATGGTGAAATATTTTGGAAATTTTGAGTTATGGATTTTCTTAAGTATATGATTTAGATGTAATGAGTTGTTATCCATTGAGGAATAATATTATCTAATTTTTAAAGTAAATCTATGGACTTGAGACTGTAATTTTCCTACTACATGCATGAGGGATAGAATATCTTGTAAGGGAATGGTTGGAGATGGAAATTGAGTGTTAAGTAGTTTTAGATTTCCATTATGTGTGATCATAGGTATATTTAGGGGAGATGTAGGAGAATTAGATACTACATATGTTTTAAGAGGAGTTATAGAAATTGTATAAGAAGATGATGGGTCCAATAGAATAGGAGGATCAATAGTAATATATGGGGGAGAAGAAGTGGTAGTAGGTGGAGTAATATCTAGACTAGAAGAAGAAGCTGTGATAGTAAATGGGAAAGATAATATAGTAGTAGCTGGAGTGGATGATACACTAATAGATGAAGAACATGTAGAATATGTAGTAAGCTCTAGAGGAGAAGTAGGAGAAGGTATGGAATTATGTGCAAGAGTAGATACCACCTTAGAAGGAGAAGGTGGAGTAGTTGAGTATCTTTCAATAATATGAAAAGTAGTAGAGTCAGGAGTAACCGTAGATTCAGATTTAGAAGTGAGAATATAATCAAGAGGATCATATCAAAGTTTGTATGAGTAATAGTAGAATTTTTGCAGGTACCTATGGTTGGAGCAGGTAAAGAATCAGTGGGAACTTTTAAATCTTTCTCAAATCCTAGCATATAACAAATAAGTGAGTCATATAATGGTTCTTTAGAAATGCTAGAGGGTGGATCGTAAGGAGCTAGTTGATAAGGAGTGCAATGAGTGAAATCAATAAGATATGAAACACTACTAAGTCCCATGTCAAAAGCCTCAAGGATGGTAGGGATAGGATACTCATCATCAAGGATGTGTTGTTTAATATGACCGGGGGTAGTATAATCAATATAGGGGTATTTTAACTCAGCAATGAAATCTTCTTCATTGATAGGATTGACACTTAATAAATTCATGATTGGAGAAGAGGGAGAAATATGTTCATTCACCATGAGGGTTTTAGTGGATCCTAGGGAAAAACTCTAACTACGGGTTCACCAAAATGATTAAATAAAAATTTGAATATATATATGAATTTACAACTAATCTAAATATGTTATAGTTGTGTAATAGATAATATGAGATAAGATATGACTACTAGATATTTATTTTTATATTTTAAGTAAATGAGGTAAGTGAAATGACAAGAGGAAGCATACTAAATTATAGGGTACTTAGCTTATAGTGACCTAGAAGTTTTCTGTGTGTAGGAATGTCAGGATAGGGCTGGCAGAGTGACTTACAAAGATGCAACATGCAGTGATCTAGTTGGACTAGGGAACATAGGGGAAGACTATGGTTCCTATGTGTGTTATGGTATAAAGAATGGGTGTTGTAATATGTAGAAATGATTAGAATCTATTGTTGAGTGTGCCACAATATGTTCGCAATATGTTTCTTCTTGTTTTGCGTGTCTCACAATAGCTTCACAGATGTCACTATAATACTCCAATAAAGATATGACCTCCAAAAGACCTAAACAAATAATGAAATCCCTAAATAAATAAAGATACATATGCATGGGATGGATTGACCTTAGCTTCCGTAATAGTGGGCTTACAACTAATCCCTTCACTACATTTCAGACCCCATGTAGTTCTATGTTCTTTTTGTATGTGAAATCATGTGCCAAGGTGTTGTAACGCCAATGATACAGTTGTAGCGGGAAATACCTAGATCAAAATGCAAATAGTGGATGGAATATAATATAATTTCCCTTTCATATGCAGTTTGATGAAGATGTAGAAGCTCAAATGCATTCCCTTGCCTATGTAGAATCTTCCCTTTAGATAGAATAATCCGCTGCCCTTATGAGGGTGTGTATGATGTGCTTATATATGGATATCTTGCTCTAATTTCAACACTAATGACCCGACATGCTGACTAGTACCTTAGGGAATGTAAGGGCACACCAAAAATTCCAATATTAAACTACAATTAGAAAACAACTTATGACAGAGACCAAGGAACTCAAAGTGATGACTGAAGTTCCCATGGGCACACCAGTTCATCCTTGTGCACCCCATTTCACGACTAGACATGGAAATTAAGCTAGTACCAACCTCTGAGACATGTTGACTAACGACCAGAACTGTAGAAACAACTAAAGGACAAATACAACAAGTGACAACAATACAATAGTAAACATAGTGACTATGTAAGACAAGTAATGATACAAATAACTAGACGACGACAAGAGAAAGTGGATGAATGATTAATGCATACTCTTATTACACAAGATCCATATATAAAATCAACAAGCTTGATGGTATAATAATAGTAGTGTGTGCGTGATTTTGTGTCTAGAATAGGCCTACTCTACATTCCATAGATTTACTTTCCATAGCTCAACCTTCTCTTTCATTAGATACATCTCTCTATAGATCTACTCCATATATAGAACATAACATTAAATATTAGACAAAATATCTATGGCTTTTTACCTTACATAGAATAAAGGAATGTATTGAAATTAAGGACATTTAATACTCACTTGGTGCAGACACTAAGAAGATGAAAGATAAGAGGTGACGTAGATATCTTTCATCTGCATCTGAACCACTTGAAAAATAAATCATCAATATGTTAGTTTTTGTATCGAAAATTAATGTCTCTTATGAAGTGACATTCACACTAATAATTCAATGTTTTACCTATAGAATCCCTTTGTTGGGTTTCTCTCATCTTTTCATGATTGCCATCAGGAAATTGGAAACATTCATATTCTTTAGCGTGATTTTTCAAATCATCTACAGTGTTTGGGTTGTTATTCACACCATGGTGATGTATTTTACTTGCACTAAACAAGGGATACATGTGGGTGGTGGTTATTTTATCGACATTTGCTTTAAAATAAAAATCTAGTGCATTTAATGCTTTTAGGTATCTCCTATACCTTTGAACACATTTAAAGTATGTCATTATCTATTTATCTATACTAATTGCTGTATCCAACACTGACTTCAGGAATTATTTGGATTTGTGTAGCATAAAATTTGAATTTCTTTCTAGCATCAAGCCACCAACCCCAACTGTTTCAGGAGTGCATGTGACATATAAGACACTATAGAAAAATATTTATTTATAAACTGGGTTTTTTTATATCATTTTTCAATCAAAAGCCATCCTCATGCCATCCATACATGTTAACCATCATTCTATGGACATGAGAATATTTTTTCTAAAAAACTTGCTCATAACATTTGATTAAGAATACACATTTTTGCCTTTACATGAATACACATTGTCACCTAGTCATAAATATGTGTGTTGAGAAAAATCATTCACATCAAATGCTTGCTCAAAGGAATTACCAACTTACCATAAAGTATCAATAACTGTTGATGTGCTAGGAGGGGCCATTGATGAACATTCTGTCATTTCCTATGCTTATCTCCGCATATGCACTGGATTCTGTAAGTAAATGGAAAATAGTTGCAAAATTATGCTTATTTCTTTGCGATGTATGCTTAGAAATTTATATGGCTACTTGGCACATACGATGACATTGAATTTCCTACCACTTCTTTTGATTTATATGAAAAGGAGAGTCTAACCTTGAATGTGCCTTAATTTACTCTTTTTTTCTACACATATGCATTAACTCCTGCACGTGAATGGAAAATAATTACAAAATGAAGTTTATTTTGTTATGACTTATGCTTAGAAATCTACATGAATATTTGGCACATATAATGACATTGAATTACCTACCAATTCTGGTGCTTGATATGGCAAGGAGGGGTTATCCATAAATGTTCCTTCATTTACTCTTATTTTCTTTGCATGTGCACTGGCTCCTACACCTGAATGGAAATAAATTATAAAATGATGCTTATTTCACTATGAATTATGCTTAGAAGTCTACGTGGATACTTGGCATATATAATGATAATGAATTACCTACCACTTCTGGTGCGTGATAAGATGACATTGACAAACCTCACTTGTGGAATTCTATGTCCTTCACAATGGATTTATATGTGTTTCCTATGGTATGCCAAGAACATTTGCATACATCCAAGGCACCACATTTCCTTACAAAATACCATGTGTTTCTAGTTTTTTCGCTCCTCACCCACAATTTATGGCCAACACTCATAATTGCAATGCATTATATATCAGGAATACTCTTTTCTCTTTAGACCACTGTCAATAGTTTTCTTTCTTTTTAAAGTTGGTCAAGAAGCTGGATTGTTGCAAATTCCTCTTGTTGTTGTAAAATAGCTCCACCATGTCCACAACTGTGTATAACTAATGGTCCATCTGATGAGGGCATTATTTCTTGTCCATCACACAAGTATCTAGTCTTTATAATAGAATGGTAGGCCTAAATGAATGCATTTTTTTCTTGATTTGCATGGTTGAAGTTTCTAAAAAAAAATCGACATACCTAAAAAGTCACATAAATTGAATATTAGTGACACTATGAACCATGTCTAATTATTTAGGATTAAAATTAATAAGAAAACATGTGAACTCTCGCACTAAATTATATGTCCTCTCTTGTAACATGTCTTCCTCAAGTACTCAAGGAACTGAGTTTCCTCTTTTAATTCATTGAAGAAGTTTTGAATAATTTGAAAGGTGTGATCTTAATGCATTCCCATACAATACATGATGGTACCTAATCTCTCAAAAATATTCCACCTCAACTCTTTGCTACAATACTTGTAGACATTTTTAAACCATGCCCTACACACATGTCATAGGAATAGTAGTACACGACAACCAAAAATAAACTTAATGGCTTGGATTTGAATAGACACATCATCCATAATGAATACATTGATCTTCCAATCAGCATGAAGAACATTTTCTCAATTCTAGACTTCCCCCAACACCCTGTAAATGTCTTTAATCTTATTCCTTGATGAAATGGACCATGCTATGAGAACCCAAGCCTCTTGTTCATCGTAAAAAGGAAGTTGTATAATTGGTACTCCAAGGAATATGACATGAAAGGTAAGCATGGAATTTAATATAATAGAAATGGAACATTATTAATGATACAAAAATCATGAATTATTTCAAAATTCATTTCAATTACTTACGTCATATTTGTTCGTAGTAAATTTTGAATCCGTGGAAATTATTGAATTGTGTAAATGTTGAACCATTATGTCACACATCCAAGGTGTTTTAAACCCCATAATGAATGGAACTATGGTTCCATATGGCCATTGATAGTAGAAAAAAAATTCCATTTCCTCTACATGCCATAAGTTCACACCCATGACATTATCAATGTACTTTTGAGACCTTTTTGAGTGAACTATTTTGCATGCATTCATCACATCCTTTCTTGTCAAAAATTGGTCTCTCTTGCTCAACATATCTATTGGTATCAAAATTTGTTCTCCTTTTCAGTTTGAGTAGCACCATAGATATGTCATGGAGCTTAAAGACATATTAGACCATGTTGTATGTCATTGGTAGCTGAGGATATGGTTTAGCTAGCACTCAGGTTTGTGGAGAAATGGATAGCACTCCAATAGGACTTGATCTTGTCCTAGCTATTTTAGGTTGTGCCTTGCAACCAAGGTAAGAGGACCTATTTTGTAACCTTGTAATGGTGAAGAAGATGAAGATGTACTTCTCTTTGCTTAAAATTCTATGATGGAGACCTTGATGAGAACATGATCAACACACCAGATTTGAACTCTCACAAGTTGTCACTTCTCAAAACATGGGTATGTTGTGAAAACAAGGTAAAGGTTACTAGAGACATTGGAAATCCTGATCTGTTATGCATACTTTTACAAATGGATTTTTATTTTTTGTGGGTATAAAAATGCAAATCAGGGGTAGTACATGATAGGATCTTTGTTGTTTGGATGATTTTTGGTGGGGAATCGGCAAGACAAACTGGAATAGATCAGATTTTTAAAAATCTCTACAATAATTGGACAACTATCAGATGAAATGCCTCAAATAATCTAGATGTTATTTCAAACAAAAGAGGCACAAATGAAAGCCCAGGTTACACTCTTCAACAATATTTTCGTACTCACCACAAAATCTTGAAGCAAAGAACTCAATTAAACACAAAAATCCTTTATCAAACCATGCCTAAGGTACCCCCAAAGGCTTACAAGAAATCTATGCAGTCAAGGAAGGTAAAGTGATTTTAAATTTGTTTATCTCCTTATCAGATGAAGGCTCTTCTAAATATGAGATTTCAAATGCCACTAAACTATCAACCAGAAATGGAGATCCTATGTGATTTCTAAAGAATTTCAATGCAAGACTGCAACAAGAACAATAAAAATTATTTACAGGTATTTAAAAATGATAACAGACACCATATTGCCCAAAGAAAACACATATTTAATTCAAAATTGTCAGATTCAATAGTAGGGGAGAGTTATATGAAAAATCTCAGAGCTGTGTGATGGATATACACTTGTAACCAACTCACATACATGAATTTCCAATAGATGAGACATTAACCCGGTTCTTTGGTGGATTTCTCAAAAAAGTGAGCTTTCTTTCAGAATTTTCTCATGATTTTCAACTCCCAACCCCTTTACAATTTCTCCAGAATGCAGTATATACCTCATGCCACATTGGAGCCTTATTTCCCAAGGAAAGAATATTCCATGGGATCAAGTTTGTTACAACAATCCTCATGATTCAATGATAATGACATGAAATAGAAAAACACTTAGAGGTTACCAGATGTGCCACAAATATTAAATCATTACAAATATTTGGATCATTATCTAGCCTGGATGCATAATTTTTCATCATTGAGGCATGCAAACACCCTTCCTCTAATCATTTCACCTTTTAAAACTACCTCTATAATTTTGATTTTGTCATTTCACATGTTTGCTCGTGTTAGGGAAAAAATTATTTCTAAAACACCTCAACTCAAATAATTAAGCCATGAAAGTGATGCCAATGATTCTGGATGTCCAAGACGGCACAAAATGACTATAAATTTGATGAATTTTGACGTAAAATTCGTGAATCCAAGCTTCCTGGGGATCCCATGGTGGTCAAAACAAATGGATGCACAGCTCGATCTTATCCATCTTTTAATCTTGGCCCTGCACGTGGAAAATGCAGATTTGGAAATAATCTTGAGTTAGCTTTTATTCTTTGGATAAGGGCGGACACGTGGAAAAAATTGACCGGAATTCAATTTGGACTCATGCTTGACTTTTCGACATTTTTGAAAAAATGGAAAATTTTGACTTTTTCCTCCGCCCTTCTATCTTTGAATTTTGGAACTGACACATGGCACATGATGGGTACTGTACGTACCAAAAATTGTAAGGTACTGTATTGCTGAAACAATGTGACAAGTGCCCTAATGATGATATAGGTCTCCTCGCAATGTGTTCTGGATCCGAAAAAGATCTCCTAGTGTGCGTTAACATCCCACATGCCCCTCTTAGTCCCTGCGTCCTTTGTTTTTCCCTTTTCCCCTCTTTTCTTGGCCTTTTGCTCTTCAGTGACAAAACCGCCACCCAACTCAAAGTGGTGGTCCTTTACGTGTTTTCCAAAAAGTGTTTTTAACGTGAGTCACGTAAAAATCAACGATTCACTAGCTTTTTTTGCTAACTTAGGCTTGCATTTATGTTTTTGGTCCCCTAGAATAGTGTTTGGCCATTGTTTATAGTTTTAGAGTTCAGTTTGGTTTTGATCTTTGGGTGAATGAAAAGCTATAAATAAATGGCTTGTGCTCAAACAAATGGTCTAGTCCCTCATTCACTTCTCATACTCTCATTTTCAATAGTTCAGTTTATTATTTTTCTTAGAAGCCATAGTTTCAATCCTTTGCATGTTTAGTTACCATTGTTCAGCTGTTGGTAAGCCACATACCCATCTTGTGTAGGCAGTACTGTTATTTCACCCAATCCATTAGAGTAAAATAGCTTAGGAAGCCATTAAAGTTGCAGGTTTTTCTCCTCAAAACAAGATAGTTTCAGGTTCTGGACACTTTATGTTTCATGACTCACAATAAATCCCGCTAGGAATTGCATAAGCCAAGCTCTGTACTCTTGCACTATCCCTCTCCTACTCGCATTGTATTCAGTTTGCATTTTGAGCTGCCTTTGTCCCAAAATCTACTTCTGTTGATGCTTGCATTACACGCTTTTTTGGATTCACATGAATACGAAGGAACGAGGAGATCACACTGAGGGGACAAGATCACACACACCATTGGATTTGTCATTGTTCTACAGAATCCATGTTCTAGCTTTCAAAGTTCTAAAGTTAGAAATATATCAAATACAGTAGATAATCACTTATTTTTATTTAAGTTTACTTTTGATATTGCCAGGGAAGCTGTGGGGATTGATAGTTTCTGAGAAACTATGATTCATTCCTCACTTCTGAGGTAGGATCAAGAGTCTGGCAAATAGATTAAGCAAGTTATTTCATTATTTAGAAATAGATCTACAAATTACACAGACAAATAACTACACTCGGTTATTTTGTTTGTTTTAAAGTTTTATCTAAGTTGTCAAATTCTAGATATGTTTAAATAGCTGCTTTCTTCAATTCTTAAAAGTTTCCCAGAAAATACAAAATATAGAAACTATATATATGTTCTAGGTTTATTCCATGTAGTTAAAATTTACTTTGTTGCAGTTAGATTTACATTATTATTTTGTATGACAATCACGGGACCTAGGGAGCCCAGGGAATACGTATTTGAGCCAATTGTGCCTCAACCCAATCTCGTCACGGCAATAGTTGACATAGACCAGAATCTTAGAATACAAATCTTCCAAACAACAACAGATTTACGATAGATCAACTCTCAGGTGAGGGGATTAAATATAGAAGATGACCAAGCACACACGTTTTGGTCAAATCAACTGAATTAGAGATTACCCTAGGTAAACATACACATGATTGTAGAAGGGTTCAAAATAGAAAAAACCTTTGGTGTGATCCTTTGGTCCCACAGCCAGATGCAGGAGACACTCTTCTAGATATAGATACCGGCCTAAGAATCCAGGTTGCAAGAACGCCTGTGAGGTACTCTGAGAAGATCACGCAGTTATTGATCCTAAATATAGAAACTGAGAAATCATATGATTATTGGATACCAGGGATTAGGACTTGATTTCGTACATGACCATAGTAGGACCACAACAACCAAGAGTCTACGATTGTGATCCACAAATCCCACAACCTAACGAATCCATAAGTCAATCAGAAATAGACAGTGGCCTACGCATATTAGTATTCAGATCTACCCCACTTCCACCCACCATCATCGAACAGTTATCCTTACTAGATATAGCGGCTAACAAAGCTAGAGAATTCTGGACTAGGCTAGAGAATCATCCGTAGAGTCGATTGTATTCATCACCCACCATATGACCTTATCTGGAGACATACACGAAACTATCCCAGGTCATTTTCCATGTATTTCGTAACCCATAGATCGAATCACGCCAGAGCTCGATAATTATTGGAGCCTTCGAGCAGTCATCCTTACCGATCGATCTATCACACCAGTTCAGGTTAGGAGGGCCTTCTTTGCCTTAGATTCACAAATTCCACTAGTGCATATTGAAGACATTAGATTTCCTAACTAGTCTATCTACATCCCACGCATATTCCATCCCCACTGGCTGTCTCAGCACGACCTCGGGAAGTCGGGTATACGGAAGAGTTACCTGTAGATTCCCACACTCGCTTGTTGCTTTTCCGGAGTACAAAATTGGTGAACCCGACATGAACCTAACAATTGTTTCACCTTATCTTTAAGAAGTTTCGTCTTATCTCATCCACCTTTGCTCCTTCCCATTATTCTACGGGTATTCATATACCCCACGAATATGTCGGGATTTGATGCATATGGCAGACCCCTCTTGGGTCTTGAGGCATACTACACCCAACAGAATAGGAAATAATCACCATCACTCTCGGTATGGGGTGACAACTACTCAACTAATCAGTTGTCAACACAAACTCCAAGAATCAGATGTAATTCATATTTTCAAACTGAGGAGTTAGATCAACCCCCTCAAAAACAACAAACAGAGCCTTCAGGCTTGAATAATATGACGTTCACCAGAGAATTTGGATCATCTCCTCAGATGCTATTTAGACCACAAATTAGTAGACAATCAGACCCATACCTGGTCTTAGATGATGAACAGTCAATACGTTATCCTAGGAGTGAACATCACTCTCAGGGTATATACCCACCTGTAGGGAGTTTGTAAACGCAACCCGTGGTCTCTTTTCAAGAAAATACCTCTATACCATTACATATAGAAAATACTCTCGGAGAAACTTGGCAATCTAGCGATCAGTTCATAGCAGGATATCACATGCCTATACAAAACCATGGTATACAACAAATGCCACCAAGGCAGAATATCGTGACTTCACCAAATGAAGTCATTTCAGCGTTAGTAGAAAAAGTGAGAGGGTTAGAACTTGCCCAGGCAAGTCAAAATTCACAATTCGTACAAACAGGGGGTTCTAATCCTCCACGCTATCCTAGCCAAGTAGATCTTCTCACAGGAGTAGGCACGTTAAGCATGCCTCCTCAGTATCTGCAACAAATGCCAACTAGGCCCATCATCTCTAACACCATTCCTCCCGGCCTAGTATCAAACAATCCATTCCTGGACAATACCCCATCATACTTAAACATGTACTCCAAATCACCACAATGAGATATGTTCTCCTCTCCCGGCATGCTTTCTCAAACACAGGTGTTTCCTTATGCCCCTACTAACGCATACGCTATGCCATATCAACAACCCATCCCACCACCACTCCCTCAGCAACCACCATCAATGGTCGAAACCTATGCGATAGAGACTTATTCAAAATATTTGAAAGAGCCCTTAGACTTCACCATACGAAGCGTTATTCTTCCAAGACCCCTTCCCGATTTACCCAAGTACAAAGGTGAGGGAGATCCAAATGCGCATATCAAAGCTTACGCCACAGCCATCCGAGAACTACTCCCTTCGGATGGGGTTGTTGCTAAAATATTCCCCAAAACTTTGGAAGGCATCGCTCTTGATTGGTATTATAGAATACATGAGGCTTCCATCCATTCATTTAAATAACTCGTATCAGAGTTCATTGAGGCATTTGACATGAAAAAACTGTTAAGGACAGGAATCAGGGAGTTCTTACACATCAAACAAGAACACAATGAATCTGTTGCCCATTTCATCCAAAGGTGGCATATAGTCCTTTATTCCTCGGCAACTGCGCCAAACATGGATCAAATGGAACTATGTGATTTATTCCTTCATTCGCTTAGTAGAGAAGTGAAGGAAGAAGTCCAGAAGTTCCCATTACGAACTTACGGTGAAGTACTAGAGAGTTCTCTTTGAATAAATCAAGCAACAATTGATAGTGGTCATAAGACATATGGAGCAAATGGGAGGTTAATCACCCCCAGTCAGAACACTACAAATTACCCCACCACTACAAATGTCAACCAAGGACCCAAAATCCTTAACGAAAATCAGGGTGTAACAACAGATGGAGTAACCGACCAGCCCAAAAAGGTAAATGTTGTCAATACTCCATCACAAACAAAAAACCAACGAAACAACAATTTTACCCCAACAATCAATACAGTGGATTTTAACCATCCACAACAACAACAACAACGGAGAAATCCCATACAAGGGCCAAGACAAAACTCATTTGGTTATCAAAACCAAAATCAAAGCCAGAAACAACAAATGCAAAACTTTAATCCTAATAGGCAACAGTTTGATCAGAGTTTTAGGCCACAATATACACCAAACCAAAAAACCAGGAACTACAATCCCAATTCATATTGTGGTTTCCACAAAATTCGAGGTCGTGATACTAGAACATGCCATGACTACAATAAATTCATGCAATGTTTTCCAGAAGAAAAAAGACAGTTCTTCACAGATTTGTTTTTGGCAGATCCCGTGTCACCACCACCAAGCATGCATGCAGGGGCAGTTTTCCCTCAGAATGCTCCCCTCAATATTTTTAATGATCCACTCCCAAATCATAATAATAATAGACTAAATCCAACTTGGATGAACAAGGGTGCAATGATGGGAAACAATGATCATGAAGCCTCGACTTCACTAAATCCATCAGTTGCGCCACAATTAGGAAATCAGCCGAGACCCAAGATAGTCAGTTTAGTAGAACTAGACGCTGAACTACCTGTCGAAGCTATAACAAGAACACAAGAATATTTCTCTCAACCAAGCCCAAGTCACCTGCCAGAAATAGATAAGAGTCAACAAATAGTAGAAAAACCCATGGGTGCCTATGATTTAATTAACGACCTAACAAAAACCTTTTTGAACATTTCATTTTTAGACTTACTAAAAAACTCTCTTGCTCACAGGGCTGCTCTTTTAGAATAATTAGGTTTAGGTCATTTAATTAACATCACTCCACCTCCTAAAACACAGGTAAATCATGTAGACTTTGATGTTCATCCTCTAGGACAGCCGGACAAGGATGTCCAATTCATATTTGAAATAAGTAAAATGCCTACAGATGCTGAGATTACATGTCGAGGCGATCCAACCTTACACTTACAAGTATGGGTTTATAATAAATATGTAAAATGAGGAATGGTTGATGATGGGGCTGTAGTTAACATAGTCCCCTTCTCTTTCCTTCAAAATTTAGGATATGGGGAAACAAACTGTTCCACCACTCGAAATACATTGAGAGGCTATGATAGCCTTAAAGCCACTTCGATTGGAACTATAATACTACCGGTCACCTTAGGACCCAAAGCAATCCTGACTGAGTTTTATATTATAGATCGGGAAAGTAATTATAATATGATCCTTGGCCGACCATGGATACACCGAATGAAGGCAATCCCTTCTACGTTATTCCAAGAAGTAAGATTCTTACATCTAGGAAAGGTGTTTATAGCCAAAGGCGATCCAAAACCTTTCGATATACACCTAGCTAACTTAAAGAAAAGGCCAGGTGTGCACTCAGAATTTGAACTTCCAACAAACCAACTTAATAAACCCACTGACGCAAAACCAAAGGAGAAGTTGGTACCTACAACAGATCTTGAGACTATGAATTTAGTCAAGACAATCCCAACCTCAAAAGGTGAGGTTAACATTGTAGAAATGGTATCATTAGGAACTACTGCAAAAATCATTGAATTACTAGAACAAGATCTACCAATTTTTCTACCATTTGATTCTGTGGGCATAGGAAATTCCTTAGGTGTTGGTTCTCTTCCAACTGAGGATCTCTGTATGGTGGAAGTAGAATGCGCAAACAAAACAAATATCCTAGCATCCATATTCCCAGCTAAATATTGGAATCTCCATTTTGATGGAGCTAAATGCCGTTATGGAGCGGGGGCTGGTGCAATCTTTACTTCTCCTGAAGGAAAGGTCCTACCATTCGCCTTCAAACTCAATTTCGAATGTACAAACAACGGTGCTGAATATGAAGCCCTCCTCCTTGGCCTCATTTTAGCCAAGAGGATCGGTATTAATAACATCAGAGTATTAGGAGACTCACAATTGGTAGCCAACCAAGTCTCTGAGATATATGAAACCAAAACCGAGCATTTGCAGCTTTACAAAAAAGCTGTATTAGATTTAAGCAAGGAATTTGACTTCATATCAATTGAAACAATCCCGCGAGAAGAAAATCTTCTCGCTGATTCAATAGCAACTTCCGCATCACGTTTTACTCCAAGCAATAGGTTAGAGGATACCCATTTCATAGTATCCCTTCATGATGAACCATTGATAAAGACAGCGACAAATTCTCTTTTAAACAAAAATGAATCTACTATCCTAGACCATGTTGATAGTGATATGGCCACTTTCGATTACTTAAACACATATGTGGCACTACATCTCTCCTATCATATGATGTATTTTTTCTTAATCCCACATTCATCTTCTTACTGTAGAAATCCCATAATGGAACCTAGCGTATACACGGTAGAAATTGGGGACGATTTGGATTTACCTCTAGCCCCACTTGAGTTTGAAGAAGGTAATGCCTCTTTAATCGAAGAAACAATTGATGTTAACATCGGAACGGAGGATGAACCAAAAATATTGAAATTAGGGTCCTCGTTAACCCTAGAAGAAGTAGAAATACACACTCAGATCCTCAAGGAACATCAGAAAGATTTTGCATTTAATTATAAGGAAATGACAAGCATTGCACCACACATTGTAGTGCACAACCTTGTCACTAAACCTAATGAAAAACCAGTTAAACAAAAATCAAGACCCATGAAACCCAAGGTGGCTCTCATGGTAAAAGATGAAATAATTAAACTCCTACAAGTAGGGTTCATCAAACTAGTCGATTACTCTCAATGGGTATCTAATATTGTTCCCGTTCTAAAAAATAATGGGAAGATATGCATTTGCATAGACTTCTGAGACATTAACAAAGCATGTCCTAACGACGACTTCCCATTACCATCCATAGATGTCATTTTTGATGCAACAGCTAGATTTGAACTTTTATCCCTCATGGATGGATTCTTGGGATACAATCAAATCAGAATATCTGAACAAGACCAAGCCAAAACCACATTTATAACTCCTTGGGGAACCTATTGTTATGTTGTTATGCCATTTGGCCTCAAGAACGCTGGTGCTATGTACTAGCGAGCTATGACATATATATTCCATGATTTAATTCATAAAATTGTGGAATCCTACGTAGATGACTTGTTGGCTAAGGCCAAGAAGCATTTTGACCATCCAGAAGTACTCCACGTCATTCTTTCACACCTAATAGAATATGGAGTCACACTAAATCCAGAGAAATGCATCTTTAGTGTAACAGGTGGAAATCTCCTAAGTTACATCATATCGTCACGAGGGATAGATGTTGATCCAACCAAAATTTGGGCTTTCCTCGAAATGGTCCCACCTTCAAATGAATCTGGAATCAGGTTATTTCTCGGAAAACTGGGTGCAATCCAGAGATTTATCCCGCACTTAAGTTTCGCCATTCATCTAATCAACAATTTACTCAAGAAGGGTTATAGCATTGATTAGACTGAAGACTGCAATGAAGCCTTTGATGCAGTTAAGCGTTTCCTGTTATCACCACCTACGCTAATGCCACCCAAGCTAGACCGCCCGTTAATTTTGTATTCACGAGCTACTGATGTCTCGCTGGCCTGTATGTTGGCCCAAGAAGACAATGACAAAAAGGAAAGCGTGATTTATTTCATTAATCGAACATTACTTGACTATGAAACACGTTATACACAGGCAGAAGGAGAATGCCTTGCCATAGTCTTTGCTACTAAATGCTTAAGACATTATATGTTAAATCAAGAAACGAGGGTCATGATAAAAACGGACCATTTACGAACTTTCCTCACACAAGGATCCTTGTCTAAAAAATATAGACATTTTGTAACCTTAATGGGGGAATTCGAATTAACATTTGTAAATCAGAAGTCGGTTAAGGGAAAAATCATTGCGGATTGGTTAGCTAATAACCCATTAGATGGAGGTGATTTAGTAGATTTAGATTTTCCAGATGAGTGCATATACTACATCGAAACCCAACCCTCTATCTCTGAGTGTCCTTGGTACACTGATATCATTAATTATATCATGGACCATACGTACCCAGAAGGAGTTACACCACAACAAAGAACATGGTTACGTATTATTGTAGCCAAATACGTCATCATAGAGCAAGTACTCTACCAAAAAGCATTTGATGGAATGCTCCTAAGCTGTGTCACCACAGAAGAATCCAAGAAGATTCTCCATGAATCCCACAATGGAATATGTGGAGGCCACTTCGGTGGCCATGCCACCGCTTGAAAAATACATCAAATGGGCTATTTCTGGCCAACTCTAGAACATGACGCAATAGAGTTTGTACACAGGTGTCATAAGTGCCAAGAATTCTCCCATGAGATCCACATGCCGGCACAAGCTCTACAACTAATCGCTACTCCATGGACCTTTTCTACATGGGGCCTAGATTTGATAGGGAAATTCTCTCCCGCATCCACAGACAGCCATAATTTTATAATCACGGGCACTGAATATTTTACCAAATGGGTAGAGGCTATGCCTCTTACTACTGTACCTGGTTCTATAATAACCAAGTTCATTTTGAACCAAATCATTTACAGGTACGGTATCCCACAAATCATTATCTCTGATAATGGAACTTCTTTTAAGAATGAACAGGTTCGTGAACTATGCAATAAATTTAAGATAAGCCATCATACGGCTTCCTTGTATTACCCTCAAGCCAATGGACAGGCTGAGGTGACGAACAAAACATTGAAAGCCATTCTCCTTAAAACTGTGAAAGGAAACAAATGAGACTGGCATTTGAAGTTATATCCGGCATTGTGGGCCCACTCAACCTCAATAAGAATACCAATGTAAGGCACTTCTTTTTCACTAGTGTTCGGGGCAGAGGTAGTTCTCCCACTCGAGGTTGAAATACCCAGTCTCCACATTTCATTACAAGGGATTCTGGATGAAAACACTTACAGAGAAGCACGTCTTTCCCAACTAGAAAGCCTAGATGAAACTAGGTTAGATGCTGAATAGGGACATAGAGTTTATGCTGACTGGATGTGTAGGCAGTACAACAAGAAGGTCTATGAACGTGAAATATACGAAGGTGATCTAGTTCAAAGGCTAGACAACCAGATCGACAAGAAGACCGGCGAAGGAAGGAAATTCCGGCCCAAATGGTTGGGCCCATACCAAGTCATGAAGGACTAAGGAAATGGTGCATACCTCTTATGTACGCTAGAAGGTGAGGAATTTGGCGAAACAGTCAATTCCCTTCACCTCAAGCGGTTCTACGCATAATCAGCTAGCACTACTTATATATATTTACATTGCATCTTCATATAGATTAAAGATCATTCTGTCCACTTGTTTCTTACATAAATGGTGATCAAGGGATCTATTCTCAAAGCAATTCATTACAAACTCATGATGTTGTTAGCATAAACTCTTTAATCATACCTCTCCATTTTCATGATGTCATCAAATTATCTCAGAATCATTTTATCAAATAAAGCTAGATATGACAAAGTCTTAACGGTAACCATACCAAGATCTGCAAGTTTATTCTCGCTTTAATTTCTTCTTAGGGCAGGTGTCTTGCCTATGGTCTGTTCTATAAGCTTCATGGTGTCACATCTATCCCATATGTATATCTCTTTGGAAATAAGCACATACTAACGTTTTGCTCAAGAAAACAAGTCAAACGTTGATCAAACAGAAAATTTTAATTTTACACATTTCCTTGCCCCACCGACCTTCGGTGATGAGCTTGCATCTCTTACTAGTGACATAGGGTTGGGAAAGGATGGAAATGCCCTTACTCGCCTATGCTTTGCCCACGGTGTTAAACCCATGCTTCTTACTAGTAGCATGGGGAAAAGTGTAGGGAGTCCTCTTGACAAATAAATGCAAATGGTCATACAAAAACAATTCAAACTTTGAAACTTTGAGTCAAAAATAAATGAATCAGATGTTCAAAATTCCAAGAGAGTTAAAATCCTAAAAACCCAGATTTTGTCTACTATGTGGCCATCTACGGATGTAAGTCTAGATAAACCGCAAAGTAAGTTGCATTCTAAACTATGAAGTCACTCGGGTAGAGTAAGCTTGTCGCTTCCAATTTGGTTCCACCAAAGCTTTTTCTGTCTTTCACCACTATCATTTCAGTTACACCTCGCAACTTGTGCCCTTTCTAGCTCTCAGTGATGAGCCCTCGCATCTTACTAGTTGCGTGGAGTTAAGAGTTGGGCAAGTTTATCTGTTCATCGTACTGGTTTGTATTCATCACTTTGCAAAACAAACATGAGGTATCCAAAATTGCTTACAGAAGCTAAGATTCAAAATCACATTATATCTACATCACCATATATCACCATCATGAAGCACACAAAAGGAAACAAACATTTGCATCATTTGTTCTCCATTGCATACATTCTAAAAAACATATAAACATACATCGTAGTATACATAGAGAAACTGGAAATAGAAAGGAAACCATGATTGCTAAGATTTTGATCCAAAATAAATACGTATATATAAATGATCAATGTTTATATACAATGCCATCATGCACTAAGCATGGTCAAAACGCTCAAAGAGCCCGTGATATACAAAAGAATATATAGTACAAAATCTACGAGACCCAAGTGGCCTCTCAATCCCTACGCGACCCCTCCCAAGGTGCACATCCATGCCTAGGACTCTGGCTACGCCGGCACTCTGAATGTATGGAGGGCTTAGGATCCTGAGGAGCAGCCGCAGTCTCACCACGAGAACAACTCCTCATAAGACGCTTAGCCATCCTGTACCCCGCTAGCTCGGTGCGAAGGGTCGATACCATCCTGGCCACATGCCAGACTAGAGCAAAGATGTCGGTATGCCTACAAGCTGCTAAAGGCTCCCCAACGTCTATGGATAGCTCTGCACGGGTCCTATCCATGGGGATCATCAGGGAATCAGTACATACCCTACGGATCAAATCCCGCCACTCATGAACAATCTCTGCAAACAAAGGAGAAAACGAATTAGAAACTAAAAAATAAACTAAAAGATACAAAATGGCAACTAAGGAGAGCCTACAAATAAACATTAAAAGGGAGAAAGGGTAACTTACTCAGATCACCAGGCCTCCAGGATGGGTCGCTAGGTCCGGCACCTACCGCGGATGCTGCGGTCGACTGAGGGGTGGCTCCTATGGCAGGAGCAACGTGTCACCCCGCAACAGACTCATCCTCTCCACCATGGCCTTGGGAGAGTGGCTCCTCTGAAACTAGAGTATCCCTCTCTATGCTCTGCTCAGCCCTCCCTACCTACATGATATCTTGAGTGTCATGCCACTCAGGATCGATGTCCTCAGTCTCCTCCGCTGACCCTCCCTCTGTAAACTCCTCAAACTCAGAGTCAATATCAATAGGGTCATCACTGCTATGAGAAGGATCCACAGCAATCTGAAGCAAAGGTGCCTGAGGTGCACCGGCTCTCCCTCTAGCACATACTATCCTCCAGGCTGTAATGGGAATGCCAGGAGTAACCACTGTCTAACCTCGGCCTCTAGGCCCCCCTCTGGCCTCATAGACTGATCTGTAGACCGACGCCACTGGGGGAAGCATACCCGTATATGGTAGGCCAAACTACTGAGGAACCTGGCCAAAGAGGTGCACCTCCACTCGTCCCACTCTATCAATGAGCTGCCCTGTGGTGGAGCAGGAGATCAAGGTAAGAGTCTCCTCGCCCCATATGCCCGCCATAGTCTGATACGGTGTCACCCCCATGTCGGCAGTAGTCAGGGAGGCAACTAGCTGATGAGGTGCTCTAAGCACCGACATGTCTATCCATCTGGCTTCCCTAACAGCTCCAAGATCTGCCACCTCCACACCCCTGCCATAAAGGATGAAATGCTCATAAACCCAACTCATGACTAGAGTCAGGTGGCTCAATGACTGCCCCTGTAAATGGGCTACCCTGTATAAGTCATGGAAAGTGGTCCCAAGAATGTCTTCTCCCCAAGCGTATATCTGACCGTGCCCCTCTATCTGTGTAATAATGGGGGCCCAGCAGTATAATAATGTGTCCCCTCCCTTGTCCCCAATCAATCTCGAGGCAAGGATCCCCATGATGTCCTGTTGAAATACGGGGATGGGTAAAGAAGGAATAGATCGAACTCTCAGCCCCTTCTTCGACCCCGTGGAGATGGCTGCATCTCCCATATATGTCGCCCACTATGCAATCTGTGCCCGTGAGCCTGCTGTCTCTAAAGTGAGTCGCTTCCCAATGATCGGGACCCCCAGAATGTGGTAGACGTCCTCCAATGTAATGGTCCACTTGCCACGAACCCCTAGCAATCGAAAGGTGTTCTGATCTGCATCCCAATATGAGAACAAGTCACAAAGGATGTGACTAGATGGTGTAACATGGGCACGCATGATATGTGTAATATGCCAGCCCTCTGAAGTGTGTCCTCCTCATCCTGTGAGAGGGCATCTAGTACCCCTGGGAGCCAATCACACTGCCTCTCTCTACTCCATCGGATGTACTCCTCTCTTTCCTGCATACACTCAAAAACACACAAAACAAAGTAAGTTAGCATCCGAGTAATACTAGAAAAACCATGTAAGCACATAGAAATGCTAAAAAAGCAAAAACACTTTCAAAAAAGAAGGGATTCTTTTGCATTCTGTGTAAAACTGCCGCCCTGAGCAGAGGGGCAGTTTTGTAACTGCCGCCTTAAGGGGGGCGGTCGTGTAACCACCGCCCTAGGCAGGGCGGCAGTCGTGGTCTGAAAATCCGCATGGGTTTTTAAACTAAAAAGGCATAAAAAGTGCAAAAAATGGCCATTTAACCTAAAAACAGAGCCTACCCAGTAGGCGCCCCCTATAGGTGGACCTTTTAACACTAGCATTTTCAAAAATGACCCCCCCATTGCAGAGTAATTAACATTTCAAAATTAAGGGGGGAAAACAATAAATTGAAGAAAACTAACCTGTGATCGCTAAGGTCGATGTTCCACACGTGGAGGCATGATCACTATCTCGCTATCGATGTTTTGACTCTACTCACGCAAGAAACCGTCACCGTGGGTCCCAGAGCTCAAAATCAACCAAATCGACTTGGGCAAATGAATAGGAAAATGGGCCCACTTTCATACATATAACACTCTTTTTCGTTTTAAAATGACTTTTTCATAGGGTTGGAGCACTGATAGAGGTAAGTTCCTATCCCCACACAAATGGTACGTTCTCATTCCCTATTATTCTTAGCATTTATTTTTCAAACTATTGTATCTATCTGCATTTGAGTTCTCTTTTCATTTTACAGGTAGTGGGAATTTTGGATGGCGTCATTTCAACACACAGACGTTTCAGGTATAACATCTAACTTCCCATTTTAGGACTGCCATACTCAGACCCACCATTTTACGCCTCTTCATGGCTAAAATGCTTCTTCGAGGGGGAAATATGTACGCACCCAAAATTTTAAGGTACTGTACTACCGAAACAATGTGACAAGTGCCCCAATGATGATACAGGTCTGCTCGTAAGGTGTTCGGGATCCGGAAAATATCTCCAAGTGTGCGTTAACATCCCGCATGCCCTGCTTAGTCCCCGCATCCTTTGTTTTTCCCTTTTCCCCTCTTCTCTTGGCCTTTTTCTCTTCAGTGACGAAACTACCACCCTACATGGGTGGCGGTCTCGTGACCGCCACCCTGATCAGGGCGGTGGTCCTATAACTGCCACCCTGCTCAAAGCGGCGGTCCCTTACGCGTTTTCCAGAAAGCATTTTTAACGCAACTCACGTAAAAATCAATGATTCACCATCTTTTTTTGCCGACTTAGGCTTGCATTTATGTTTTTGGTCCTCTGGAATAGTGTTTGGCCATTGTTTATCGTTTTAGAGTTCAGTTTGGTTTTGATCTTTGGGTGAATGAAAGGCTATAAATAAATGGCTTGTGCTCAAACAAATGGTCTGGCTCCTCATTCACTTCTCATACTCTCATTTTCAATAGTTCAGTTTATTATTTTGCTTAAAATCCATAGTTTTGATCCTTGGCATGTTTAGTTAGCATTGTTCAGCTGTTGGTAAGCCACATACCCATATTGTGTAGGTAGTACTGTTATTTCACCCAATCCATTGGAGTAAAATATCTTAGGAAGCCATTAAAGTTGTAGGTTTTGCTCCTCAAAACAGGATAGTTTCAGGTTCTGGATGCTTTATGTTGCATGACTCGCAATAAATCCCACTAGGAATTGCATAAGCCAAGCTCTGTACTCTTGCGCTATCCCTCTCCTACTTGTATTATATTCAGTTTGCATTCTGAGCTGCCTTTGTCCCAAAATCTACTTCTGTTGATGCTAGCATTACACGCTTTTCTAGATTCACGTGAATACAAAGGAACGAGGAGATCAAACTGAGGGGACAAGATAAAACACACCATTGGATTCGTCGTTGTTCTGCAGAATCCAGGTTCTAGCTTTCAAATTTCTAAAGTTAGAAATATATCAAATAGAGTAGATAATCACTTCTTTTCAGTTAATTTTACTTTCGATATTGCCAGGGAAGCTGTGGGGATTAATAGTTTATGAGAAACTATGATTCATTCCTCACTTCTGAGGTAGGATCGAGAGTCTGGCAAATACATTAAGCAAGTTATTTCATTATTTAGAAATAGATCTACAAATTACACAGACAAATAACTACACTCGGTTATTTTTTTTGTTTTAAAGTTTTATCTAAGTTGTCAAATTCTAGATACGTTTAAATAGCTGCTTTCTTCAATTCTTAAAAGTTTCTGAGAAAATACAAAATATAGAAATTATATATATGTTCTAGGTTTATTCCATGTAGTTAAAATTTACTTTGTTGGAGTTAGATTTACATTATTGTTTTGTATGACAATCACGGGACCCAGGGAGACCAAGGAATATGTATTTGAGCCAATTGTGCCTCAACCCAATCTCATCATGGCAATAGTTGACATAGATTAGAATCTTAGAATCCAAATCTTCCAAACAACAACAGATTTACGATAGATCATCTCTCAGTTGAGGGGATTAAATATAGAAGACGACCAAGCACACACGTTTTGGTCAAATCAACCAAATTATAGATTACCCTAGGAAAACATACACATGAGTGTAGAAGGGTTTGAAAGAGAACACACCTTTGGTTGTGATCCTTTGGTCCCACAGCCAGATGCAGGAGACACTTTTCTAGATATAGATACCAGCCTAAGAATCCAGGTTGCAAGAACGCCTGTGAGGTATTATGAGAAGATCACACAGTTATTGTTCCTAAATATAGAAGCTGAGAAAGCATATGATTATTGGATACTAGGGATTAGGACTTGATTTCGTACATGACCATAGCAGGACCGCAACAATCAAGAGTCTATGGTTGTGATCCACAAATCCCGCAACCTAACGAATCCATAAGTCAACCAAACATAGACACTGGCCTACGTATATTTGTATTCAGATCTACCCCACTTCCACCCACCATCGTCGAACAATTATCCATACTAGATATAGCAGCTAACAAAGCTAGAGAATTTTGGACTAGGCCAGAGAATCATCCGTAGAGTCAATTGTATTCATTACCCACCATATGAACTTATCTGGAGACATACACGAAACTATCGCAGGTCATTTTCCACATATTCCACAACCCATAGATCGAATCACACCAGAGCTCGATATTGATTGGAGCCTTCGAGCAGTCATCCTTTCCGATCGATCTATCACACCAGTTCAGGTTAGAAGGGCCTTATTTGCCTTAGATTCACAAATTCCACTAGTGCATATTGAAGAAATTAGATTGCCTGACTAGTCTGTCTACATCCCACGCATATTACATCCCCATCAGCTGTCTTGGCACGTCCTCGGGAGGTCAGGTATGCGAAAGAGTTACCTGTAGATTCCGATGCTCGCTTGTCAATTTTCCGGCGTACAGGTACCATTGGGATCGTGCTTCAATTCTGCACATTTTGACCTTTTTTGGAAATTGGTAAAATTTTCACTTTTTGCCTCGTGGGCCCGCACCTCCGATTTCTCCCTTGCCATGTGTCCATCTTCTATGAAAAAGGAAAAAAATCACGTTTTACCTCTACCTTCCCGCCAACCCACCTTGTCCTCTGCCACAGGTCCATCTTTCATTAGCTGAGGACCCGTAGGCTCAATCTTCATTTTTACTCCCTTTAAGCCAAGGGAAAATTCTCAACTTTGTCTCTATGGACTTGCTAGCCTGCCCTATCCTTTGCCACATGTCCATCCCCTATTCACTACTAGGTTTTAGGCCAAAACTTGACTTTAAACCATTCAAAGTTTAAAAACTTCAAAATCACCAAACCTTCGTTGGCCTGCTAACCCACCTTACCCTATCGTGCTACCACATGTCTATCTCTGATTGGAGCGGGGGAAAAACTGATTTTGAAAATTTATAAAATTAGAGCCAAAAAATTGTAAGTCCTTCCGTGGCCCACACTTCCATTTTGAAACTTTTTATGACACGTGTCCTCTTGCGATTGGTTGCGGGGTTTCAGGCCAAAATTTGACTTTTAGAATTTTTGTAAAGTAAGGTCTAAAACCTTAAGGGACTCCGACCACCTGCCATCCCGCTTACTAATCAAAACATGCCACCTAGGGAAATTTTGAAAAAATGGTTCCCTGGGCCCGAAAATGCCACATTTGTTTGAAAAGGTGAAAAATGAAAAATTAGAATGCCTCCCAATGTTTCCTTAGTAAATTAGAAGTCACCACGTACACTCTGATATCCCAGCCATAATTTGATGGCTAAAATACACCCGTCTAGCTGTCAAAATGTAAAAAATTCCAGGGATGCCCTAGAATTCAATTTTTTCACTAAGGATGGTAGATTTTTTTGATTTTGAATCAACTGAAGCATTATTTTACAACATTTTCGACCTTGGGATGGGATTTTCAAATAAAAACAAGTATAAATTTATCAAATTTGATTTTTTCACAAACTGGGAAAGGGAAAATAGATATAGCCTATGAAATTGAAAAAACTAGGGCACAAAAAAGGGAAAACATGGAATATCCCTTCAAATTAGGGCAAAACAACAAGTTTTTGAGAAATTTTGAAGCATTCAACTAGAGGGGAAGAAATTTAGACCATTAATTCAAAGGGTAAAACATTTTTTAGTAGACATAGATTTGAAAATTTCAGGGCAACATGGTGCAAGATTAAAAATGGCACCAACATCGGCTCTTGTTTGGGGATGGGCACTCCTAGTGGGTGCCACAAGGATAAAACATAGAGAAACTGCCAAAATATCCTTTGGGAAAAGTTTTCAAGAACCAAAATCATCAAAAATCAGCTAAGAACATGACAAAAATGGCTGCCACATAGCAAGGTAAACCAAAAAACTGAAAAGACACCAAAAACAGAGCAAAAAACCAAACACTATACACTATACAAGCTGTGCATACCTCAAATTTACGGTTTAATCCAAGAAATGCTTTAGATGTGTACCATTAATAGGTAATTCCAATAATTCTCCATCTAAATCTTTGAGAAAAAACATATGCTCAACAATTATGATATCAATGGAGTAAGGGCCCATCCAAAATTCATCAAATTTTCCATGCTTTCCCTTGTCTTCATGCCTACTATCCCATAACAAGACCATATCTCCAACATTGAATGCTCTAGGAGTGACCTTCTTGGCAAACAATCTCTTCAATTTTTCCCTAAATCTAACATGCCTTTGATGGGAGGCTCTTCTCTCCTCATCAAGCTCAGTAATCTGATTGATCCTTGATTCATATGGGCCAAGCTCTTGATCTTCCAAATATTGGGAAAACTGAAATGAAGATAATTATAGGTATAAGGGTAGAAAATCCTGAGTTCCATACACCAATTAAAATGGACTTTTACCAGTAGCTCTTTTAAGAGTTATCCTATCAACCCAAACTAAAAATTTCAATTGTTCACCCCATTTCTTCTTGTTTTTCTCCAAGGCTCTTCTAATGATCTTTAACAAGTTCTTATTGCTGGAATTAGCTTGTCTATTCCCTTGGGGGTTATAGTTTGAAGAATAAGTTAGATTGATTCCATATTGATTGCATGTTACCATTAAAGGTTTGGCTCTAAAGCACATGGCATTATTAAGTACAATCTTGACTAGGACTCCAAATCTAAATATGATTTGATTCAACAAGAAGTCCATAACTATTTGGTGTGTTGATTTCTGGGTGGGGACTTCCTCTACCCACTTTGTAAAGTAATCAGTGGCTAAAAGGATCAACTTATGGCTTACACTCGAAGGATCTGAAATCTCACCAATGAAGTCCATCCCCCATTGCTTGAAAGGAGCTTCAATTGATACAAGGTGCAAAGGAAGGGAGCCTGAAGCTTTCAGTATTCCTAAAAAATGTTGGCAAATATCACATTTTCTAACCAGCTAGGTTGCATCTTTGAAGAGAGTAGGCCACCAATAACCAGCTCTCAAAATATTATGTGTTGTTACTCTTCCAGCAAATTTTCCTCCACAAACTCCCACATGGAAATTAGAAACTATCTTGGGAGCTTCCTCTTTAGTTATACATTTTAAGATGACACCTTCAGGGTTCTTACAAGTTAACCCAAGGTCTGTGATGATATATTTTTGAGAAGCTAGCTTGAGTGCTTTTTTCTGTTTTTTATTTAAATGATCAATATAGCAAAGGTGTCTGAGGTAAAAGATTATATCCTTGTACCACTAAAAACTTACCAATTTCCCAAGAACATCTACCCTATCTTCTTCAACTTCATTCAGTTCCACATTTTGCAGGTTGCTCTCAGCCATGAGCTTCGCAATACCTAAAACTCTTACAAGCTTTGTGGTTTGGATGTACATATCATACTCCTACAGTTTGTTCACCCATCAACATCTTTTACTTAAGATATCCATCTTTGATAAGATGTCTTTCACCATGGTGATGGGAACATAAGTAACTACTTTTGAACTTAATATATAAGGCCTGAAAACCTTTGTTGCTTTCACCAAGGCAAATTCTTATTTTTCCATAATTGTATACTTTAACTCAGCAGCTTGTAAAGCCTTGCTAAAGAAGGCAACATGCTTCTCAGCCCCATCTTCATCCTTTTGGAGCAAAATAGATGCAATAGTATTTTTAGAAGAAAATGAGAAGATTTGGAAAGGCTACTTGTAATTTGGAGCTACCAAGATAGGTGCATGTTTGAGTGCCTCTTTGATTCCTTCAGAAGATTGAATGGCAGCCTCCGCCCACTTGATAACTTGGTCCTTCTTTAACATGCTTGTGATTAGAAGAGTTAACTCAAAAAAGTTGGAAATAAACCTTCTTATAAAACTAATTTGACCAAAGAAAGATTGGATGCCTTTCTTGGTTCTTGGGATGGGTACTTTGCTAATTGCTTTCTCTTTGGGTCTATCATAACACCATATTTTGACACAATGTGACCAAGTAGCTTGGCCTTTTGCATGCTGAAATGACACTTCTTTAGATTAAGAGAAATGCCATACTTCCTACATCTACTCAACATCTTCTCTAAGTGTTTCAAATGATCACATCTCTACCTTGAAAACACAGTCACATCATCTTGGTAAACTACAATGAACTCGTTGATGTAACAAGAAAAAGTAACATCCATTGCTCTTTGAAAAGTGGCACCAGCATTCATTAAACTCGAGGGCATCCTAAAAAAAACATATGTTCCCCAAGGAGTAGTGAATGTTGTCTTAAGTCTTTCTGATTCTTTGACATCCACTTGATTGTATCCAGAGAAACCATCCAACCTAGAAAGCAACTCAGACCCTGTCACAAGATGCAACATATTTTCCATATTTTGCAAGGGATAGTTGTCCTTCATGGATGCTTTGTTTAGATTTCTAAAATCCAAACAAAGTATAATGTCTCCATTCTTCTTTCTGACTGGCACAAGGTTTGCAACCCAAGATCAGTACCTTGTGGGCTGAATGATACCTCCATCTCTCAACTTCTTTAACTCCTCTTGCATTTTCATGGAGAGAAGTGGATTAATTGGCCTTTTCCTCTATCTAAATGGCTTAGTCTTTGCCTCAAGAGGGATATCATGCTGAAATAAATCTTCTCTATATGTCTTTAGCTCTGAATATGACCATGCAAGACAGTCCTGATATTTTTTCAACAATTGAAGATAGGACTATTTTCCTCTTTGTTTAGACTATTGCCCAACCAAACTTTTCTTGGTTTTTCCTTTGTTCCTAAGTCATTCTATTCCACATCTCTTGAGATAGACATGTTTCTATTTATGATTCAATCATCATTGTTAAAATTTGACTCAAGTGCAACAAGACCTCTAGGAATGTGCTAGGAAATAAGAGATAAAATATGCGGAATACTCTCTTACAGAATCAAAACAGTAGAAACTAATATGCAGAAAATATTACAGATCTCAAATAAAAGTGCAGAATAAATAACACAACACAGAGAGACAATATTTAACATGGTACACCCAATTTGGGCTATGTCCACCAAGAATCACTTGCTCAGATTTTATTACAAGCCTTAACTCTCTCAATACAATACCCAGATCCGTTTGGAGCTATGCTCAACAAACTCTATAGAATTCAAACCCAAATTCAAAACACATCTGTAATACATTTTCTTATACATCTATCATATGCATAAGACCATATAAATAGACAACTACTTAAGCATTTTTACAAAACCGTGGGTATCAAAACCATGGGGAAAAATAAAACTGTCCCATAAACCTATGGGTAACCAAAGAGGCGGTTTTACAAAACAATGGGTACCGAAAAAAACATGGGCCCAAAACCAGCCCATAATGGTTACTCATTACCCATGGGTTAATAAACCACCCATGAAAGGTAACAATAGAAGGTAAAAATACCCGAGTGTAACACATAGAAGGTGTACCACACTCTAACATGAAAATAGGCTCCACAGACATAACAATCTCCCACTTGGAGACTGATTTCCACTGAGCAAGCTTCTCAACCCTTCACTTTCATCCGCGAAGGCCAACCAAAGCTGAACATAGCTTTAGTTTATCCCTTGTGACCACCTTGGTCATCATGTCTACAGGATTCTGACTGGTATGAATCTTCTCCAACTTCAACTTATCTTCCTCCAAATCTGTCTTGATGAAGTGATATCTCAATTGTATATGCTTCGTCCTGGAGTGGAAAGTAGACTTCTTAGCTAGGTGTATAGCACTCTTACTATCACTATGCAGCTTACATTCCTCCTTCTTATGCCCCAACTCCTCAAGAAATTGTTGTAACCAAATCATCTCTTTGCTTGCCTCTGTGGCAGCAACATACTCAGCCTCCATGGTTGAAAAAGCCATCAGCTTCTGTAGTCTTGAAATCCAGCTTACTGTTGTCCCACCTATAGTGTAAATATAACCTGTCGTGCTCCTCGTGCTGTCTACATCTCTAGCCATTTCCTAATCTACATAACCATATAAAGTGGTGTCTAATCCATTGTAGCATAAAATTATCCCCATGGTCCCTCTCAAATACCGAAGGATCCACTTTACTGCTTGTTAATGCTCTTTACCTGGATCACTCATAAATCTACTCACAACTCATACTGCATGGGCAATATTAGGCCTAGTGCACACCATAACATACATCAATCTACCAACTGCTGATGAGTAAGGTACCATGGACATATGGTTTCTTTCCTGCTCTGTCTTGGGACACTGCTCCTTTGATAACTTAAAATGGACTGCCAAAGGAGTCCCAACCGGTTTAACATCCAGCATGTTAAACCTATCTAATAACTTCTTAATGTACTCTTCTTGAGATAAATTCAGCTTTTGTTCCTTCCTATCCCGTGTTATCCTCATACCAAGGATTTTTCTGGCTACCCCCAAATCCTTCATATCAAAGGATTCACTTAGTTGTTTCTTGAGTACTTTTATTTCCTGTATGTTTTTACCTGCAACCAATATGTCATCAACATACAAACAAAGGATAATATAACTTCCATCCTCAATTTTCTATGTATATACGTAATGGTCAGAATGACATTTGATATAACCTTGCTCCATCATGAAGCTATCAAACTTCTTATACCATTAACGTGGAGCTTGTTTCAAGTCATACAAGCTCTTCTTTAGTTTACACACCATCTCCTCTTTACCTTTGACCTCATAGCCCTCTGGTTACTACATATATAGTTCCTCCTCCAAATCACCATGGAGAAATGTAGTCTTTACATCTAACACATAAAAATACCCGAGTGTAACACATAGAAGGTGTACCACACTCTAACATGAAAATAGGCTTCACAAACATAACATGGAGGTTAGAGTAAGTGTGATAAAATGGGTTTAGGTTGTTTTGAGTGGTTAAGGGAGAGTAAATGAGTTTTTACGGAGATAAAATGGGATTTATGAAGGTAAATTACATGAGATGTGGGATGGGGAAAATAGGGTAGGTAATGATAATTTGATTAATGTGTTTTAGGTCACCTAGGGGTGAAAAGGGGTGTCTCTAGATATATACTATCTCAATTAGTCAATCATGGCTTTCTCCCACTTCTTCCTGGGTCTAGTCTGCATTGGGATTATATCAATAGAAAAGGATATTAGATGGTGTGTAACTCTAATAAGATTTAGGAAATTATCTCACTTAAATAACTTTTCATAGAGGTCATATGATCTCAAATATAAACTTGATGTTGATATGTAGAGGCCAAGATCGGTAGTACCAAAATAATTGTGTTAGTTTTGAGTCTAGGTGTGCTAAGAATAAATGGATGAGTTTGTTTGGGATCAAGATGAATCTATTAAAATGATTATTTACAAAGAGAGATGGTTTAGATAGGTGATTTGGTTTGGGATATTCATTTATAGATCATGTATTGGGTGGAAATATTTTTGGATAAGGCTCTATATAAGTATAACTATCAATACTTGTAGCATGTATTTTTTTAACAATAAATTAATAACTGTAAAAACCAAATTGTCACCTATGACTATTGGAAAACATCAAAAACTATGGATTGCGAGTGGGGAGTTCCTAGTGCTCCTCCTCTCTAGTCAAATTCCTTTCCCAAAATTCCAAAATTTCTAATTTACAAAAAATGGCATGTTATTCTTTTTGATGACACAAAAAATATTCTCTCTCCTCACGTAATCAAGTTCTTCCACATGTTACTCTAATAAAAAATATTGTAAAATAAAATCAAGTTAGAATATAATTAAATATTATCATTATAATATTTTAAATGAAGCTACAATACTTATAGACATTGAAAAACTTAGTGTAAATCCAATTATAACTAATGATGAGTCATGATAAATATTCAAAATTTAGAAGTAAATTACTATAACCAACTAAACGACTAAACTAAACTAAAACTAGTCACACTAGTGAACTAAATAAATAAAATAACTAACACTGCATCAAACTATGTTAGACACCTAGTTTAAATAGTTACAACAACACTAAAATAATGTGATTTATTATCCATATAAGCATCTAAACATTTTTAAATTAATATAAAAAATAATAGTTTTATTACACTTGGTGTAAAGTTATTACACTTGGTGTAAAGTGCAATACAAACGAACATACTAAAAGTAACTATCCATAATTTAAATTGGTTTGAAACATTTTTCAAAATGAAATGTAGAATCTAGAGATAGTACCTAAATGTATAGTAAACATAATGGTTATGAATCTAGGTATTTCCTTAATTTTAAAAACTTGCTAATTATAAAAAAATGAAAATAAAATAGAGTAAAATTTGGATGAATTTGAATAACTTGAATTGTATAAAAAAGGAAACAATTATATGTTGAGAAGTAAAATTAAACGACCCTTAATTACCTCTACTCCTCCGAAAAAAAAAAAAACTTCCACGTGATGAAAATTCTAGCAACAAACAAATTCATTATAAAGGATTGACCACATTTTTAATATCCAATGGTCAATGTTCAACCTCCCAAAATAAATAGACTTTTAAAATAAGAATAAAATTTAGATACAACATTATGGAAGATTTCAAAAAGAAAAAAAAAATAATATATTCATGTCTGAATTTCACCAAATGAAAAATTAAAAAGGTTGTTATTGATAACAATATCATTTTCAAAAGAAAAATAAATTAACATATTAGATGTTTCCCACATTGACATTTATAAACAAATATTTGAATGTACTCTATTTAATTTAACAATCCAAAAATTTGGAAAGAACTTACATAATTTCTAGGTGGATTAATGTTCCTCATGTAATGTGATACCATGTTTGGTATGTCATAACTTAGGATTGATTCTTACTAAGTCAAATAAGAAACTAGTTCCATGAGATTAAAAAAATCTTTGTTGTTGGTGAACTGATCACATTCAAATGCAACTAGATTTAGATCCCATGACACAAAATAAAATAGATACTATTGTTGTAGTGTAGACAACTAATTTTGGCAATGAAAACTATAACTTTCCATATTCATCGTGACTTGTATGTACATTCCAAGCCTAGGTGACTTATCCCTTTCTCACTTCCACGAACTTTCTCATTTATCTATCCACTATTGAGTTACTCATAGAACCAATAATATCAACACATAGAAGTATACTATTATTAGCCATCTCACCCAAAATCTTCATCATTCCCTTTAATCTCCAATCTAGGACTATATGAATGTGACCGAACTACACCAAATTTTGATCTTGACCCATGCAATCCCATCTCCCACCACCTAATGTTAATTGTTCAAATTTAATATATTTTCTTATGTTATTTTATATCCCATAGTTTTGTATTAATTTGAAACTAAACATATGAACATGTCTAATATAAAGCTCAAGTCAATTATTCACACCATATGGAATACCATGAAAATATCCTTTCACTTTAAAGAATTCTTATTGAAAATATCTATATAAAGGAATACAGCTATATACTAAATCTTCCTACAATCGTCACACATATCGAACAACAACCAATGTTCAAGTCTAAACCACTAAAAATAAGTTCAAGAGTCAATATTTTTAATGTACAAGTCCTTAAAGGGATCTAAAGAGAAGTAATAACAAGGTAATGCCAATAAAAAGCATGGAAATTTTTTTGAAGGTTCAATGGAATAAATCTAACATCCTTAATAAATGCACATTATATCACAATCATGCAGGGTGCATTTAAATTTATCTATAGTTATTCCTGTTATCTTTATGTCAAGAGACATAAGGGAAAGATAGGGGTTTGGATTATATTTACACACACAATTACACATACACTAGGAGAACTACATGGGATTATCCCACCTTTGATGGAATGTAGTATAGTTCCTAGACAAAATTATTAAGGTTTGACCACCAAGGTAAATCCAACTCTACCAAACATAGACTAATCCCATTTTATTATTTAATCATTTTCAAGAATTTTTAAAGTGGGGATCTATGGTTTTTATCTATTATATATAACTACATGAGGTATTAAATATTTGGGAGCCTTAACAACTTATGTTGAAACATTTTTATAGGTCATTGATGACAAGTTGAATTAATAGAGTGCTTGTAGATCCTTTCCTAAATTAGTAAATCTCATAACTAGAACATACCATGTACCAAGATAGGTCGTACATTTCTATACTATCTCAATTTAAAGTCACTTTTATAGAGAAAAAGTACCTATAAGTAACTTCAACCCTTCTTAATTAATCTACACTATCAAATCAAAACTATGATTTTATAATAAAATAAGTGCACTTCTTATGTTATATATTTGAGAAATTGTTTCTATCATTATATCTTTCAAATTTCTTTCGGAGTTATATCCTACTTTGTGTGTTAATGGTTATTAATTGATAAAAATATACAACCAATACTTATATTATTCTTTAAACAAATAAAATCCTAATGTAAAACCAAACGCTTATTTAGTTAGGGTGAAAATTATTATGTGAACCCATTTTTTCCTCCTACATAACATTCCCCATCCTAGGGTTTCATATATTTTAATCTTGTATGCTCTATATTTGGAGTAAATTCTGATTTGTTTCTATTTTCTAGCCTCAAACTAATTTTTAAAAATTTCACTAGCATGTCAAGATTTCTCCTCCTCGGGCCTCTTTCTCCTAGGGCCTCTTTCTAGGGTTTCCTATTGGCTAAAACACATTTAGAGAAACGTCTTAAGGGACACTTTTAGTGGTGATTATTCACTAATTCATGAATATTTTGATTTTTGAAATTTGGATTTGCTAATTTTTAAGAGTCATATGGAGTAGCATTTCACTTTAAAAATATGGGAGAAATTTAGTGTGTGGGGTTGGCTAACCTAGTGTTTATAGTAATTTCATATAAATACACATATTCGCCCCAATGTGAGGGTTACATTATACATACGCTAGCAATAACATATACATCTCGAACATATACATTTCTTATTTCATCTTTTGACCACAACTCGACACTCGAGTATATTCGAGAGTCCATATGGTCAGTTATTTTCTCCATAGAGCTTGAAAAGGCTGCCCTTAATGGGAATAGTAGCAAAATACATGTCCATTTGGACAATCCCTCCGACACTTACATCCCAATTTCTTGACAAAAGCATACCCCATTTGGCAGGGCAATCAACAATCACAACATCCAATTTTAAATTCCTCCCAGGATAAGATGCAAGCTGCACAACCAAACCTTATAGACAACCAACTACTGTCAATTATATTGAGTCAATAACAATACACTTTCCATAAGATGTTGTCACTTTGATATCCAACTCATTCGTGACTTCTAGAGGCATGACATTACATGATGCACCGGAATCAAACATACAATTGTGAAGTAGCCTATATTTTATGATCAAAGTTGTGAAGAATGGATCAACATTCTATTGGGAATCAACCAAAGATGTCCCCAATTATACATCAGGTGTCTCTCCAAGATCTTCTACTACTAGTGGTGTTTCAAGGTCAACAATGATTTGAGGAGGAGTCTCGATGAAATTTACATTTCTGCATGGAGTATTCTTCTCTTCTTTCAACCCCAAGTACTCAAATTCTCTCTTCTCATGCTCAGGAATTCTAAGCAACTCAATGATTGTAACACTCACTTTAATTTGGGTCAATACTTGGGCTATGTAATAGGGAACAATCTTTGGCAAAACAACATTGGAAGGGAGAAAAAATATTCATCAAATGACAATGGATTCTTGGCAGCTCTGGTATGAGGAGGACTCTAATATTTGCATGGGACAATAGAATTCTTGGCAAGTGTTTCTTTCCTAGGAGATTCTTTTGGAATGCTAGTGAGAAAGGGTGTTTTAGGTTTGGATTCAAGCCCACTTCCTTTAACAACTTTGCTTCTAGTGTTATAATATTTCTCCTGAGATACAACAACATTCATCAACAATTGTCTATCTTCCTCCGAAGGGATACCACCATCATACATCTTAATCATCAAAGATCCTAAGTATTCAAAGTTATTGTTAGGAATTTCAAAAGCTTGCAATACATCAACTTCAAGAGCATTAGGGGGAAGAAAGACTTGTACCCATTTGATGCAATCCCAAAAATTTGCAACTCTCCTAGCACTTATTACTTAAGTAGATGTTGCTCCTCCTTGTGAGCTTGAAGAACAACCCATCATAAAAATATCATCATTAGTATCATCATCATTATTAACTTCACCTTTTTGTTGGTCCATTTCACATGGAGGATGAGGAAGAAAACATCTATCACACCAATCCATATCAGCAACTTCATCAACAACAGCAACCCTGGTAGTTAGAGGGTCAGGAACCAATCTACTTTCACGTGCTTGGGGTTGTCTATTACCCCCTCCTATAGGTCCTTTACCTCTATCATCTTGTCTTTGATCACCCCTAGGATGATTGCCAAATCTATCTTGTGCTTACTATCTACACTGACCTTGTGAAGTCTACCCAATTCCCTTCTTAGCTCTTGCAAACTCGTATGAGATTTCTTTGACAACCCCTACCAAAGTTTCCACAACCTCTTCTACATCAACACCTTTACTATCTTGAGGTTTTTTAGGGTTTATAAATTTTACACTATCTCTCTTGAGAGGTTTCCCAATAGCCTTGATATTGTTTTCAATTTGAAGTGCCATGGTGAAAGATTGTCTTAGATTGGTTGGGTTCTTGTCTCTTAGGTAATAGGATGCCTTCTTATCAAATGCATCTGCATATTTGATTAAACAGGATTCACCAAAAGGCCTCAAACCAATAGACAACCTTCTCAAAGTTTTGTTAAACCTTGTGTTAAAGTGGTGGACTGATTCATTAGGGTTCTTCTTGATTTCCTCAAACTCAAGTAAAAGAAATCTAGGATCATTCTTGTCACATATTGAAACCTAAATGCATTTTTCATTTCAGTCCAAGAGTCAATAGAATTATCAGGATATCCTTGTACCAATCGCTAGCACCCTCTTCTAGTGTATGAATAAACAATTTGACATACACATCCTCAAACTCTATCTCATAATCTTCCATCATATTATCAAAAAGTTTGAGATGTTGATCACCAGTAATAACATTGTTAGCCTAGAATTTTGGTAACCTATTTCTAACATCTTGTGGGACAGCATTTGGGTAACCATCCATTCCTCTAAAATTTATAGGACCAAAGGTGTTAGCAAAAAATGGAGGTCTAGGCTAAGCCATATTGTTTGGTGGGGGTGATCTTGGAGGTGAAACAAGCTGGTGAGGAGTGAGAGGTCTTTTGGGCGATGGGAAGGAAAACTTCAAGATAAATTTCTCTTAAGGGCTCTTCTTCTTGATGATCTCTAGAAAATTTAGAAAATATAGGAGAAAATTTAGGAGCAAGCCTTTCAAATGCACAATAAGGTCCCTCACCTAATGGGAAATATGAATCAACAATAGGATTGTCTGAATCAGATCCACTTGAAGAAGAATTACAGTCCTCAATAACAAGCTGCTCACTTTAAAACTCAACAATAGGGATCAACTTTCTTCTAGTCATGTCTCCAATAACCTTCCACACCTTTCTTCCCTCTATCTTTGAGCTTCTTGAATCTGTAAACAACTTCTTAGCAGAATCCTTGATGAAGAGAGACCTTATTCCTTCTAGTTTTACAGGGATTAGAAACACAGAAGTAAATGAAACGAAGGTAAGACAACTGGTATTTTCGATATCAAATCAGCATGGAGTCGCCACTAAGGATTTTTACCCTAGTTGTGTAAATGCACTAAATACTCTGTCAAATGTTTGCTAACATTGAAAACTTTTTAAAGCCTTATAAATTAGACCTTCTTCTTCTTAAATCAATCAATCACAATGCACCCAAAGTGTATTAACTACTAGGAAATGAAAAAAGGGCAGAAAAAACATGAAATCCTTGTTTAAAACTTGCAAACCTGAAGCATAGAATGATATTTTAACAATGTAGTAGCTCAAATACTTGAATACACAAATGGTCAAACTCTTCAAACACTTCAAAAACACCAAGAAATTCCTGGAAATGGCACCACTCGTGTTGGTATCCAAATTTGTTCTCCTTTTCATTTTGAGCAGCATCATGGATATGTCATGGAGCTTAAAGATATATTAGACCATGTTGTATGTCATTGGTAGCTAGGGATATGGTTTAGCTAGCACTCGGATTTGTGGAGAAATGGAAAGCACTCAAATAGGACTTGATCTTGTCCTAGTTGTTTTACGTTGTGCCTTGCAACCAAGGTAAGAGGACCTATTTTGTAACCTTGTAATGGTGAAGGAGATGAAGATGTCCTTCTCTTTGCTTGAAATTATATGATGGAGACCTTGATGAAAACATGATCAACACCCTGGATCTGAACTCCCGCAAGTTCTCACTTCTCAAAACATGGGTATGTTCCCAAAACAAGGAAAAGGTTACTAGAGACATTGGAAATCCTGATCTGTTATGCATAATTTAGCAAATGGATTTTGATATTCTGTGGGTATAAAAATGCAAATCAGGGGTAGTACATGATAGGATCTTTGTTATTTAGATGATTTTTTGTGGGGAATTGACAAGAAAAGCTGCGATAGATCAGATCTTTGAAAATATCTACAATACTTGGACAACTATTAGATGAAATGCCTGTTATCACCGAATCACATCACCCCTGGATGTTGATCAGATTTCTAGTTTGATCACTCTAGGCATCCAGTGTGATTGGATAACATGGGTACTATCTCCAAGTTGTGGTACTTGCTACTTGAGATAGACCTCCAGAGAAAGCTGGTTCTTACTCCTAAACTACCTGCCACAATCTACTCTAATGCAGGATAAGCTAACTGTTCTAATCTAAATTTCCAAGGGACCAGGGAAAGAGAATGCATAAAATGAAAGCCTACATTAAAGCGGTGATACACCAAAAAAGGAGGATGTGAGAGTAGTCTCCAAATGTGTGAAATACAGAGGCAAAGTGCACACTAGAAGAGGTGATGACAGTTCTCCATAATCTAGCAAAATGCATTCACAACAATATTCAAAGCACACACAATGATAATGATTTCCTACAAGAACATAATAATAGACACAATATTCTTGTAGAAAGATAAAAGGGGCAAGAAGAATGCAAGAAAACACAGCAAGGGAAGATACATCCACAAACTTGTATTTTATTACTTCCTGGTATGCACAGTTCAGTCTATTACAAGATAAGGGCCCGGATCACCATGCAAGGAGTCCACTACAAGGGCCTACAACACACTGGCTTCACAAAGCAATTTTGACAGAGCTTTGCTACCCAAAAACTCTCTCCTTTACAATGAGCCCAACACTCCAATTTATTGAAAAAATGAGAAGGAAAAGAGAAGGGAAAATGGAAATCCCGAAATCTGTCCTTCAACCACCTGTAAGAGGCATTAAATTGAGTGAAATGGTTATACATTACTTGCAAAAGGCTTCCCATACTGTCCCATGTGCTGTAGCAGAGAAAGGATGATGACCATGCCTCTTAATTGCACTCCCAGCTACCAAATAAAACACTGTTCTGAACCCTGCCACGTTTTCTTAAAAATATCAATCAATTTCTAATAAAATATGGAATTTCTTGATTGTTGTGCATCGGGCTCGGAACCACAATTCCAACGGTACCAATTTTGTGCGATTTCATTGAGAAATGCAAAATTTATGGCCTTCTGAGTGCGGGCAGCTATTTTGGGTCTGGCAGGCGTTTTTAGTCATTTGACGGGAATGAGCATTGACTGACTGGAGCCGTTTTCCAGAAAGTTCAATTTTGTGAAAATTAGAGCTCAGAGTCAAAAGTTATCACCGTTTGAAGTTCCACGGACCAAACGTTGACTTTTCTCCTCTGTCTTCGGCCATTTCGGCTTTTCACGTCCCACGCGTCCCTTTATCCCAAATGTCCCAGTGCTGCGCGGGATAAATTCTTCCGAACCACCCGAAATGGGCTTCCATGTCTCTTTTCTGCCGGTGACACGTGGCGTGATCAGATTGGCGTTCGGCTATCTGCGTCCCGCGCGTCCCTTTGTCCCATTTAGACTAGTGTTGAAGTTCCCTGTTTCGGCCGAACCGGCCGGTTCGCGTACTCGCGGCCCAAATGTCCCGTTTTCTTTCGGACCGTTCGGGACAAATTTTCCTGATTCACCCGGTTCGGCCGATTCACGTACTTTTGTCCCGCACATCGCAGACTTTAAGTTCTCATTTCGGCCGTTCCGGCCGGTTCGCGTACTTCATGTACTTTTGGCCCAACTGTTCCAGGCTGAATTGACTCATTTCGCCTAGTTCGGCTGGTTAGCGTCCAGATGTCCCAACTGTCCCGACTATTGCAAGGACTAGGACTTAGCCAATTTTTATGATTTTTTCCGGCCCAAGCTTGTTTTTTGTGACTCCTTGGACATGGGAGTTAGAAAAAATATGAGGGGACCCTAGAACCATGACTTTTGCCGTGAATCAATATAATTGCTTGGGACTAAAGAATTTGATGCATGTTATAAAAATTACCTTGAGGGGTGAATTTTGGATAACAATGCCTCAAATAATATGGACATTCTTTCAAATATAAGAGGCACAAATGGAAGCCCAGGTTGTACTCTTCACAAAATCTTTGAGAACTAACCACAAAATCTTGAAACAAAGAACTCAATTAAACACAAAAGTTCTTGATCAAACCACACCTAAGGTACCCCCAAAGGCTTACAAGAAATCTTTGCAGTCAAGGAAGGTAAAGTGATTTTAAATTTTTTTATCTCCTTATCAGATGAAGGCTCTTCTAAATATGAGATTGCAAATGCCACTAAACTATCAATAAGAAATGGAGATCCTGTGTGATTTCTAAAGACTTTCAATGTAAGATTGTAACAAGAACAATAAAAATTATTTGCAGGCATTTAAAAACGATAACAGATGCCATATTGCCCAAAGAAAACACAGATTTAATTCAAAACTTGTTAGATTCAACATCAGGGGAAAGTTATATGAACAATATTAGAGTTGTGTGATGGCTATACACTTGTAACCAACTCACATGCATGAATTTCCAACACATGAGACATTAATCTGGTTCTTTGGTGGATTTCTCAAAAAAATGAGCTTTCTTTCAGAATTTGCTCATGATTTACAACTCCTAACACTCCAATTTATAGAAAAAATGAGAAGGAAAAGAGAAGGGAAAATGGAAATCCCAAAATCTGTCCTTCAACCACCTTTAAGAGGCATTAAATTGAGTGAAATGGTTATACATTACTTGCAAAAGGCTCCCCATACTGTCCCATGTGCTGTAGCAGAGAAAGGATGATGACCATGCCTCTTAATTGCACTCCCAGCTACCAAATAAAACACTGTTCTGAACCCGGCCACGTTTTCTTAAAAATATCAATCAATTTCTAATAAAATATGGAATTTCTTGATTTTTGTGCATCGGGCTCGGAACCACAATTCCAACGGTACCAATTTTGTGCGATTTCATTGAGAAATGCAAAATTTATGGCCTTCTGAGTGCGGGCAGCTATTTTGGGTCTGGCAGGCGTTTTCTGTCATTTGACGGGAATGACCATTGACTGACTGGAGCCGTTTTCCAGAAAGTTCAATTTTGTGAAAATTAGAGCTCGGAGTCAAAATTTATCACCGTTTGAAGTTCCACGGACCAAACGTTGACTTTTCTCCTCTGTCTTCGGCCATTTCGGCTTTTCACGTCCCACGCGTCCCTTTATCCCAAATGTCCCAGTGCTGCGCGGGACAAATTCTTCCGAACCGCCCGAAATGGGCTTCCATGTCTCTTTTCTGCCGGTGACACGTGGCATGATCAGATTGGCGTTCGGCTATCTGCGTCCAGCGCGTCCCTTTGTCCCATTTAGCCCGGTGTTGAAGTTCCCTGTTTCGGCCGAACCGGCCGGTTCGCGTACTCGCGGCCCAAATGTCCCGTTTTCTTTCGGACCGTTCGGGACAAATTTTCCTGATTCACCCAGTTCGGCCGATTCACGTACTTTTGTCCCGCGCATCGCAGACTTTAAGTTCTCATTTCGGCCGTTCCGGTCGGTTCACGTACTTCATGTACTTTTGGCCCAACTGTTCCAGGCTGAATTGACTCATTTCGCCTAGTTCGGCTGGTTAGCGTCCAGATGTCCCAACTGTCCCGACTATTGCAAGGACTAGGACTTAGCCATTTTTTATGATTTTTTCCGGCCCAAGCTTGTTTTTTGTAATTTTTTCACATTTTCTCAGAACTTGCTCTCTTCTCCTTGGACATGGGAGTTAGAAAAAATATGAGGGGACCCTAGAACCATGACTTTTGCCGTGAATCAATATAATTGCTTGGGACTAAAGAATTTGATGCATGTTATAAAAATTACCTTGAGGGGTGAATTTTGGATAACAATGCCTCAAATAATATGGACATTCTTTCAAATATAAGAGGCACAAATGGAAGCCCAGGTTGTACTCTTCACAAAATCTTTGAGAACTAACCACAAAATCTTGAAACAAAGAACTCAATTAAACACAAAAGTTCTTGATCAAACCACACCTAAGGTACCCCCAAAGGCTTACAAGAAATCTTTGCAGTCAAGGAAGGTAAAGTGATTTTAAATTTTTTTATCTCCTTATCAGATGAAGGCTCTTCTAAATATGAGATTGCAAATGCCACTAAACTATCAATAAGAAATGGAGATCCTGTGTGATTTCTAAAGACTTTCAATGTAAGATTGTAACAAGAACAATAAAAATTATTTGCAGGCATTTAAAAACGATAACAGATGCCATATTGCCCAAAGAAAACATAGATTTAATTCAAAACTTGTTAGATTCAACATCAGGGGAAAGTTATATGAACAATATTAGAGTTGTGTGATGGCTATACACTTGTAACCAACTCACATGCATGAATTTCCAACACATGAGACATTAATCTGGTTCTTTGATGGATTTCTCAAAAAAATGAGCTTTCTTTCAGAATTTGCACATGATTTACAACTCCCAACCCCTTTACAATTTCTCCAAAATGCACTATATACCTCATGCCACATTGGAGCCTTATTTCCCAAGAAAATAAAATTCCATGGGATCAAGTTTGTTACAACAATCCTCATGATTCAATGAAAATGACATCAAATAGAAAAACACTCACAGGTTGCTAGGTGTGCCAAAAAGATTAAATAATTACAAATATCGAGATCATTATCCATCTTGGAGGCATGGTTTTCATCATTGAGGCATGCAAACACCCTTCTTCTAATCATTTCACCTTTTAAAACTACCTCTGCAATTTTGATTTTCTCATTTCACGTGTTTTCTCCGGCTGGGGCAAAAATTATTTCAAAAACACCTCAAATCAAAGAATTAAGTGATGAAAGTGATGCCAATGATCTTGGAAGGAAAAGATGACACAAAATCACTATAAATTAGATGAATTTTGATGTAAAATTTGTGATTCCAAGCTTCCTGGAGCTCTTATGGTGGTCAAAACAAATGGATGCACAGCAACTGTCGATCTTATCCATCTTTTAATCTTGGTCCTCCATTTGGAAAATGTGCACTTAGAAATAAGCTTGAGTTACCTTTTAACCTTTGGATAAATCCAGACGTATGGAAAAAATTGATTGGAAATCAATTCGAGCTTATTTTTGACTTTTTGACATTTTTGAAAAAATGGAAAAAGTTGAGTTTTTCCTCTACCCTTCCACCTTTGAATTTTGAAGCTAACACGTGGCACATGGTGGGTCCCATTGGGATTTCACTTCAATTCTGTGCATTTTGACCTTTTTTGGAAATTGAAATTTTTTCACTTTTCTCCCCGTGGGCCCACAACTTTGATTTCTCCCTTGCCACATGTCCATCTCCTATTCGCTAGTGAGCCAATGCTTAAATTTTTTATTTTGAACTATTTTGTGAAAAAGGGAAAAAATCCCTTTTTACCTCTGTTGGCCCACTGACCCACCTTGTTCTCTGCCATGCGTGCATATTTTTTAATTGATATAAAAAATTGAGCTAGGTACATATCTAATAATGGAGCTAACATCTCTCGACTCTGCTAAAAACCCTAGGTTTTTGAAATTTGTGAATGGAGGCAGCGTTTCTAGATAGTGCATCCGATAAGCTATGGATAATGGATTTGGTGGCTTGATAGGACCTGCGAGATTTATATCTGTGTTTAGCATATCCCCTTTCCCTATTCATGGTCGCGCCCCTTTTTCCCTGTTTTCGCTGTAAGTTGTTCATGAGGGTCGCATGGAGGCTTCTTTTGATGGAAGTGAATCGGATGCTCTAGGTAGCTAGTAATATTTCTTGAGGTGGCTAAATCCTTTGTTCGTGCCCCTACCAAGCCAATGAAACATGTAAATTCATCTCCCATTGTATGTTGTGGAGAAGATGTATTGAAATAAGAGACACATTTCAAGGAGAATGGAATCATCTGTAGATTCAAGAATATCTCCCCAAGCCTACCTGCTCTCCATGAATGGATCTCTCTTTCGTGGAAGTCATTTGTGGTAGGTAAAGTTGACATTTACCCCATAACTAGGGGTTTCTTCATAGTTTTCTTTGATGTTACTACTGATAAAGATCTGATTTCTGATGGATTGTGGGATTATGAAAACCATTTCTTGCTTATGAAGCCATGTTTCCCTCTCTTCAACCCTGTTACTAAAACTTTCCAAATCTGAATTGTGTGGATTCATTTTCCATATCTTCCTCTCCAATTTTAGGTTGATAAATTTTTAATCTATATTGGGAATTCTTTAGGCAAAACCTTAGCTATTGACACTAAGATGACCTTGTATGAGTTTACTATGTATGCTTGCATCTTGGTTGATATGAACACTTGAAAGGATTTCCCTTCTTCTGTTGATCTTCATGTTGAGGATAGGACATGGACTCAAATAATTGACTATGAAGGATTCCCCTTCAGATATAAGACTTTCTTTTCCCTTGGCCATTTAGTGGTGGATTATAAGTTTGGGAAGAAAAATACAAATATTTGAACTTCTTATTGGAATAATGTTGATTCTATCCATTTGGTTGTAAACAATCACTCAGATTCCAAGTCAGAAGATGGATCCGCATTTGAGGAATTTGTGGATCCTATGTAGGAGATGGTAATCCCTTCTTCTACCCTTGTAGAGAAGGATCCCACTACATGCACTGGGTTTGGGACTTTATCCCTTCCACTTCCTCTTAATTATTTAGTGATCCTTAATTAGGTGGGTGAAAATAATATTGAAATTTTTATATTGGTTGACACAAATGAAAATGTAAATCCAAACTCAGGAGATGATTGGTCTATTTTGAGTAGTAGAAAGAAAAGTAAAGTTGAGGAATCCCTTAATATGCATCTTAGATCCCATGGGAAGAAGTATCATGGCTAGTGTCTTGATGTGCTTATTTTTGTTGTTGTTTTGACTTTCTGTTTTTGTCTTGCATTGCTACTAGAAGAGGCTGCCCTATGTGTTCCTCATTGAAAAATATTTTATGCCTCAACTATTTCTCATTGTAACTGGGAAGGGACACCTCAACCCTTTTTTACCCTTGATAAAAAAATGATATGTTTAATACTATTCTTATAACAACTTTGATAATTTGGATGCCCTCTAGTCGTCATTACTTAGGGAGAGGAAGACCTTGACATAGACCCATGCTTACTCAGCATGTGTATATCAACTAAAGGTAATCTTCATTCTAACATGGGACATAGGTGTTGATATTTATGCCAAATCATTTTTTCTCATTAAAAATGTATAATAGAAAAGGAATTTTTGTGGAGATTTATGAGACAACCTGTTTATTTTAATTTTATAGTTCTAATCCACCGCTTGACATTTCTCACCCTTACAAACGTTATTATCTATAAAATAATATCTAAAATTATTTTAGCAACACCCATATCCCCTAATTCTACTCTATCTTCATATGGATATCCATTATATTAATCAAGTAAGTAATCCCAAATTGGTTTATATGATTTCTCCAGGGAAATGTAGACTCCAAAATTCCAGGATTCTTATGTAAACAAGGGTGATACCATAGCTATGGTTAATTGGTGGTGAGATGAGTATGTTTTCCTAGTCGATCTTCCCCTTTCCTCCTTTTTTCCTATAAAATATATGTAGTACATGTACATTTTCTACTTAATATTTGGATACACCTCTTTATTACATCCTTTAATTGCTTTTATGAGACAAAAAATTACTCATGGAAATAATAAATCCTACATAATTTATTCGTAAGCATTGTATGTAGCAAAATATAAACATAAATCTTAACATAATACTACCATCATGCTAATAAGGGTAATGAAAAAAAAGAGATTGAGTTCCTACCAAGATAAATAATCTGCGAAAAATATCACATATTTTCATCTTCGTATAGTGTTAATTAACAATTGTAAGAGTTAAGAAAAGTATTAAGTGGTGTTTCATATATAGTGTGAAAAAATAAAACCATTAATTTTTTTCCATCTATAATTATGTTTTTCATAATTATGTGAATTTACAAACTGAAATTCAAGAATATAGACATTTTTTTAAAAAATTGAAAACTGTGATTTCTCCACAATGAAATTTTAAAAATATCGATATTTCAAAAAAATTAATTTACCTTATCTGAAAGTATGAAAATAAAATTTAATTTGTCTTTTATGAAATTATGGAAAATTGGAGTAAATATTCTAGAAGTTGTCTATTTATATTGGTAAATCACATTTTTTTTATGGATAACAATGTAGATAAATGACCATATTTCTAGTAATAATTGTATTGTGAAAAGATTAATTTTTAAAAATATGAAAAGAAATCATAATTTTCATATAGATTTTTTTTATCAGTTAAAAAAGAGACTCATAGCCTCACTATTATATATATATATATATATATATATATATATATATATATATATATATATATATATATATCAGAGACAATTATAGTTACAAAAACCATCTATGATGGTGAAGCGAATAAGTAATACATGTCAAGAAAAAAAATCTTATAAACTAAAATTATCTCATCTCTTCATTTGAAGAGTTGGTTACCATGATTATAGGAGCATCAACATTGCTAGCTTCGTCCTCGATCATCAGTTTCACTAAGGAATTGGCTAGGTTGCATGCCTCAAACTACTTAGTAGGAATTTATAGGGTAGAGAAAATTACATCAATATTTTTACCTTATTACATGATTTCCACAGCCATGTCCTTACTGAGCTAACATATTTGATCCAATTTCAGAAGCACATAAAAACCCAGTTCTTCCATATCTTAGTAAATTACATAGGCATTGTTGGCACCAAGTAATACAATATGAAACCCAATAGTCTGAGCCACTTTGAGAGTGTCCAAACGGGGATTGAATTTCCCCTGGTCATTCATGACTTTAACATCCTCCTCAACTAAAGTAATTTCTCCAAGTCTTGTGGAAAGTTGAGCCCTAAGAAAAACTGTGGCCATCCACCTTAGGAGATTGGGGTCTTTAACCTCGTCGATTAACACTTATTGTGAATAGTAGATTACCTCCTTAGTTGTGACCCTCATGTTCATGTCAATCAAATGATTAGTATGCAATAATTTGCTGAGTTTCAAATCCATAACAAGCTAGAGGAATGAATAATGCATGTCCTCTATACTAACACTATGCACAAAAGTTTCTTGCATTTCTCTGAACGTATTACTGGTGGTGGATTTTATTTTATTTTCCCTCATTATCTTCTCGATTTCTCCACGGTTATCGCCTCTCTCCATGCGATTCAAATTCCAGCTATATAGGAATGACTTATAGAACTAACGATTAAATAAGATTTTTGTACACCTATCAATATCCTTCCACATGCGTCCCATAGATCTTCTAATTAATGCGGGTAATGAGTAATAATTATGCATAGATTTCATTAGTGGGATGTGGTGGCCACCTCATCATCCACATGTGTTGATGAGGTCAGCCCATCAAATTTAATTATCTCACCTACTTTTGTCATTATTTCCACCGTGTCCATAATGTTTAGAGGTCTGCTATCATTTAAATCCATCCTCAAATTAGGCAATCAATCTACAACCTTCTTTTCCTCCGTAGGGATGTCAGAAATGTGATTTATATTGAGGAGGAATTAACATTATTGGATAATTTGGTTTAGATTCTAGTGACTCTACTGACCAATTTGGACTACATTTATGATCATTAAAGAGTCTGCCTTAACCAAAATATTATCCCATTGTCAACCTTTAGCAAAGTTGTTGGTACAAACACCCAAAACTTCTTTGAAACTGAGAATTAGTAAACCATTAGAGTCTCTAAAGAGACCACCACCTCTCGGATTCCAAGAGATGCCCCTAGAAGTGCCATTGAAGTTAAAATTAATGTAGTTCCTAGGGAGATGATTCAATTTTCCTTGCTTTTTCCCTCTTCTTTGAGCTCCAAACCACCTTATCAGGGAACATAGTTTTCATTATTAAAATTTAAGAATATAGATATTTTAAAATCAAAAAAAAATTCTATTGTTATATTATGAAATATCTATATGATATTTTAAAGTATCCACTAATTTATTGTAGATAATTCACAATATTGTTTTCAAAACTAGTGTACTATGCGTTATCCAAAATTCACCCCTCAAGTTAATTTTGATAACATGAATCAAATTTTTTAGTCCTGAGAAAGTAAAATTGATTTAAGGCCCAAAATCATGTTTTAGTGGTCTCTTTGGCTTCTCTCTAGCTTCCCCATCCAAGGAAAAAATCCAAAAATTAAAGTTGTTGGCTTATTTTAATACATTACGGGTCTAGAGGTTGTGGATCATACTAGTGTGGATCATACGAAGGTTTGTCATACTAGGTTTAGAGCTGAAATACAAAGGAATCAGCTAAATCAGCTATTTGTGTCCCAGACCAAACAAGTTCAACAGGGACACGCGAGGTGCGCATTGCCGAAATCATCATAGGTAAAAAAAATCAGAAAAAGTGGAACTTTTTGTCCCAGGAAGTCCGCGGGATAGTTTGGACATAGGTACATGCGAGACGTGAAAAGCCAATTTTCCCACAAGTTAGTGCATTGTTGATGGCGTAGAGAAATGTGTCTGGGACGGTCATGAAAAAAGTATGCACAGGACAAGCAAAGATGAAAAAGTAGCAAAAATAACCATACGTTGTGAAGAATTTGGAGGTCAACGGCCCTCATAGCCTTGTCAGTAGTAGACATGCATGAAAAGTAAACCTAAATTGGGAAATGTGGATGAAATTGTCTGATATAGCTGGGACACACAGACCAAATTTCGCTGATGTAGCCGCAATGAAGAGAAAAGTCAATGTTTGACCCCCCGAAGTTCAAATAGCCATAAATTTTGACTTTGAGCTCTGATTTTCATAAAATTTGACTCTCTAGAATGAGCACGACATCTTATGCATCAAAAATCCTTTATTTCTTAATTTTAATGAGGGTAGATATATTAAAATAAAAGAAACATGTTCAGTTTCAGTTAATTAATCCTCATTCCCATCAAATGATAGAAAATACCTAGCAGACCCAAAATAGCTGCCCACACTCAGAAGGCCATACCTTTTGTATTTCTCAATGAAATCACACAAAATTGGTACCATTGGAATTGTGCTTCCAAGTCCAATGCACAAAAATCAATAAATTTGGGATTTTATGAGAAATCAATGGAGATTTATTATAAAAAGTGGATGGGTTCATGACAGTGTTTTATTTGGTAGTTAGGAGTGCAATTAAGAGGCATGGTAATCAATATTTCTCTACTGCAGCACCTGGGATACTATGGGGAGCCTTTTGCAAGTAACATACAATCATTTTACTCCATTTAATGCATTTTTCAAGTGGTTGAAGGACAGATTTTGGGATTTCCATTTTCCCCTTCTCTCTCTCTTCTCATTTTTCTATAAATTGGAGTGTTAGCCTCATTGTAAAAGGATGTAGTTTTTTTGTAGAAAAGCTCTATCAAAATTGATTTTGTGAAGCCAATGTGCTACAAGCCCTGTTAGTGGACTCCTTCCATAATGATGTAGGCCCTTATCTTGTAATAGATTGAATTGTTCATATCATGAAGCAATAAAATACAAGTTTGTGGATGCATCTTCCCCTGTTGTATTTGTTTGCACTTTTATTGCCCTTTCAACTTTCATTACAAGAATATTGTGTCTATTTTATGCTCTTGTAAGGATTAATTATTATTGTGCATGTATGAAATATTTTTGTGAATGCTTTTGCCAGATTGTGGAGAACTATTATCACCCCTTCTAGTATGTATTTTAGTTCTATTTTTCACACATTGGAAGGCTACTCTCACACCCATCCTTTTATGGTGTATCACCGATTTAGTGTAGGCTTTCATTTTTCATGCATTCTCTCTCCTTGGTCCCTTGGAAAGTTAGATTAGAATAATTAGTTTTCCCTGCATTAGAGTAGATTGTGGTAGGAAGTTTAGGAGCAAGAACAAGCTTTCTCTAGAGGTCTATCCTAAGTAGCAAGTCCCACAACTTAGAGATAGTACTCATGTTATCCAATCACACTGTGAGCTCAAGTATATACACTTGTGTAAACATAAGGGTGTTGTGATTTGGTGATAATAGTTCTGGCATGACCGGTGGGATCTGTTATCTCTCGAAAGTGTACCTAACATAGAGATGGTAGCAGGTGTTCTAAGTCTGCAAAAGAACTCTCTCTCTCTTGTAGATACAATGGGGAAACCTCAGGTCTATGGGTATACCTATTTTGAGGTGAACCTCTGGGGTTAAAAGGATGGTTCCTTATTGGTGTTTAGTAGACTGCTTTCTCAGAGTTTTAGGGTTAGGAAGTGACTAAAAATGAGATAATTACTAAGGTGATACACCAAATTTGAGTAAAGAATTTGACTTGAGTGGAATACACAACTGACTTGTGAAGAATTCTTTGTGTGCATGAACCAATTTGTACTTTCTACAAAATGTAAAGGTAAAAACATTTAATTTATACCGACGGAAAATCACAACAGTATTAGTAAGCTAACATGCATAATGAAATTTAGCAAAAAATAGTAGATCTACAGCAGGGTAAAGTGACTAATTAGGGTAAAATAGCCTCCAGGGTGTACTCACCCATGTATTCTAATTTTATCCTTTATTTAATAATAAATAAGGGAATAAAATAATACAAACTAATGCATGTGATGAAAATAGAAATTATCAGCCTTAAATACAATATAGTCAAACTGAAGTTGACTATTCTATTTTTAAGAAAGAAAGGTGAACATTTGCTAATTTTAAAATTTACTTGCTAGGCAAGTCTTCTCTCTTTACACATGCAAGTTTGTCATCTTCTTTGTTTTGTTATGTTGTGAAGGCACGTAAAAAATCATTTCCTATGTATAGGAAAAAGGATGCAACCTTAGCCATATTTGCAAAATAAAAGTGAAGTGGGGACCATCTCTAAGGTATAGATGTTTTATGATTTCCTTCACTTATCTAGATAGTCACGAAAGTGACATTTGTAAATTTGTTTGAAAACCCCATGTGGGGACCACCTTTGCTTTGGAATGCTACCGCACTATAGATTTAGACATAAGCATGTATATAATATCAAAGGGGACCACCCTTTGGGCTAGCCCACCATGCAGTTTGATTCGCCACTTTTAGACCCCATGGCACATAATACAATTTTCACCCTTTCGGTGATCATGGCATATAATACTGTTTTAATTTTTGGGCATGCATATAGTTTATAATTTATAAATTCTTGGTGAATTATTTTTTTGACCATCCACGTGGGCTAGCCCCTCTCCATGTTGACTCGACCCTTCATTTGACCCTGGCCTATGGTAACTTGACTGTGGCAGTTTAGCTTGGGTTCTGCAAAGTGTTTGAGGCCCTTGATCTTTTGCCTCAGTTTCTCTCCACCATTGATCCTGTAACCTAGATTAGGGTTCTGGCCTAAGTATTGAATACAGTTGGTGGCATTTAATTGGGCTCTATCACTTTGAACCCTGTGTAGACCGATCACCGTTAATCTTCGCACTTGGCATTCAGCGAGTCATTGATATTAACCATGGGTTATGGTTTTGGAACCCTAGTTTTGAATGTAATTTTATACTCGTGAGCTCGCATTTGGTCACTTCATTTGGTTTTTCATTCTGCGGGTGAAGCACTGGCAAAATTTTTACCGCTCTGCATTTTTTTACGAAAGCCTGGAGATTTAGACGTTTTTGAGCATGCATATTTGTTCTTTGATCTTTGACGCCATTGTTGCTCGACTGGGCCTACTTTTTTTAATGGATTCGAAGGTATTTTTGTTGTTTTTTGGTTATATGCTTGGTTTCCCTCCTATATATGATCTAAAGATCATTTTCATCTATTATTCTTCTTTGTATCACTTGTATGGAATGATAAATCCTTGTTTTCTCATTGGTTCTCTACTTTTGCTAGCTAATGAGCTCGGTACGAGCCTATAGAAAGAGATTCCGGCATGGTTTGTTTGCTTGTTTCATTACTAGTGAGTTCTTTGCACTACTTCCTCTTTATTTCGAGCTTGAGTTTTCATTCTTAAACACTGAATCTTGCAAAACCTTTATTATAATGTTCGTAAAATGAATTTATATTTGTGGGTTATCGTTTCTAATTTGACCTTGAGCTCAGAACTTACTTCATTTGCATTTTGACAAACCTTTTTGTACTCGGGTTTGGCTATTTAACCTGTAAATCTAGTTCCAAACTTATAACTGTAGACTGTTTGATATTTTACCTTGATATTTGAACTCTATTTTATTTTCTTGTAGATGTATCTTTAGGCTTTGTTATTTGCTCTTTCATTCTGAAGATGCACACTTGGATTTTGTCATTCTTCTCCATTTTGTAGGTAATTGGTAAACCTCAGCTGAGCATTTGTAAACTTGAAAGATCTCTCCATTTGATTGTAGACTTGTATAGTTTATTCTTCCCCTTTATTTGATATGCTCTTTTTGCATTATGTAAAGGCAAAATACTTTGTTTCTTTATCATTTTTCCCTCGTAGATGTATGATTGGAATCGTGACATGCTTCCTTCCTGGATCTGTATGAGTTAAAGCTTCTTGACTTCTTGTTGCTGTCTATGAACTACATCCTGGAAATGAAAACCTATCATCAGTAGTCTATTTCCTCTGTGATTCATTTTCCCTTTCTAGATGTAATTTGAACTACATTTATGAACTCTGTGCATGTATACTTTGACTTGTTGATCTTATTTCTATAAGGCATGCTTTAGCTAGACCTTTGCTAAGATTTTTAGTTTACTCTGTTAGTTGGAAGATGAATGCTATCTTCGATATTCTGTAGTTTGACATTTACATTCAGGATAATGAATCCTTGGAAGTTGTATGTTGGTTCTTTGCTTGTAAACATGATTGCATACTTTCTGTATAATGAAATAAATATCTTTTTTCTGGAAAATGAAGAAGATAATTAGTTTCTTTCTCTATAATGACACTTCACTTTCCAGATGTCATAGTAACAAGTATATTCTAATTTCTACATTATTTCTCAATTCTGTTTTAAATTTAAAGTCAATTTTATAAGGGGAGACTCTAGATTTTTTTTCCAAAATCTTTTTTTCTCTCTCCTTTTCCAGATTTGCAAAATATCTTCTAATTAGCTCATTTTGACACTTATTTCTTCTATAAATATCTGACTGATGTTTGTGCTTCATTCAGTAAATGCTTTCTTCTTAACCAAGTGTCTGATTTTCAATCAATGTTGCAACCTGTTCCTAAAAAATTCAAAAATGAGTTAGAAATAAATAGGCATTTTGGTCTTTCTTGTATCCATGTGATTTATTTCTTTTTCCTTCCTTATTCTACAACTTTTTTTTAACCTCCTTCCAGTGTCATTTACTCATTTGTTTCTTTCGTAAGCTGCTTCAGATTCTACTGCTTTTAAATCAACTCTTAGCTTCCTTTGACCTTCTCTTTTCTAATTCACTTTATGAACTCTGTCTCTTCCTAGTTGCCAACTCATTTGTTTTTCTTTGTTTTCCTGTTTGATGTGCTAATGTAATTATTTCTTTTAAGTACCATTAGATACATTGAATTTAGGATTTGTGTTTACTCTAGATCATGAGTATTGGAATAACATTATACCCTAATCTGAATTTGATAGACACTTCTCTTGTCTTGCAGGTATTAAGAAGTGGAGATGGAAAGGCTGAGGAGTGGAGATAGAAGACAGGAAAGGCAATGATGGGTTCCTTTTTACTCCTCTACTCTTGTTCTTTAGCACATGTGGTATTCTCATTTCCATGTATATGATAAGTCACTTAGTCATATCCCATGTCTTGTGTGGGAGAGATTACGATTTCTTATGAATAAAGCATTAAATTTAAAAAATGAGTTGGTTATCTCTTTCAATATTCATTTTTCCTTTGATTGTACAATAATGCAGGAAATTCAATTTCTCAATAAAATGACTTAACATAAGGGATAACTTAAAGTGAATACTTGTAACTCCAGTGGATAATCATTGAATGAAACATGTCTCTTTGCATGCTTTGTGATTATCTTAGCTTCCATTCTTCATTTTGACTCCTTTCTTCTATCTCCATTTGGACATTATTGTCATTGTTTGTTTGTCAATATTTTCTTGATGGAAGTAGCAGGAAAGGAATCAATTGTAATCTTTTATCAAAACGTAGGTAAATGAAAACTTATAAATCATTACAACTTTAATGAACATAGAGCAATAAAACTGATAGACATCAAGATAATAACCATGAATCTGATTGTCTGAAATCTGCCACAATGTCTGTTGTTCCAAAACTATACACGTTACATATTCTACAATCTGGTGTCTTCATCAGGATAACACAACTTTCCTTATGGAATTGTGTTCTCTTGCAAAGGATATCCATGAGATTGCAGACTATGTGAGTTGTTACATTTTGTAACAACACACATAGCTCCAGATTCCACTTAATCTCTTTCACAAATCAGCAATAACAAAAATAATCTGACGTAAATCCCTTAGCTTAGGTATACTTAACCAAAGATGTCCATTGTAATGAAGTTTCAAGTTTCCCATTTTTGTACAAGTGCAAAAATTGTCAACATTTCTGGTGATCCTGTAGGAAAGCTACCTGCTAGCTTATAGACTAGTGCCCTACTCTTGTCCATTGGATATGGAGTCCAAATCTGTAACCAAAAGTTGGATTTTTGTAGAAGGTCCAACCCTTTCAAAACAAATAAAGCTAGGAAAAGATCTGGAAAACCAAACCATCTGCATGAATGCACTTATTGAAAATAAAGAATGATGCAATGTGCAGAACTGCACTTATTTGAAAGAGAAATCCTACTCTAACCAATCACTGTAAGGTTTTCAATAACAGTGTTTGAGAAACATACCATTCACAGGAATGTGAAGTTCCTCTCCATTCAGCTTGGAAACTGAAAAAGCATTGTGTTCTTTGCAAGCTGATATCATATAAGGACCACTCCAAAGTGTATCAAACTTTGAGTGTTTTCTTGGCTTAGCACGATCAACATCCCATTTCAACACAATATCTCCTTCATTGAAGATTCTAAATTTGGATTTTTTATCAAAAGTATTTTTCATCTATTTCTGATTCTTCTCCTTGTTTGAATGAGCTTGATCTCTTAGTTCTTGTAATTCCATCAATTCTACATAACGGACCTGCAATGATTCATTCTCAAGTAATTCTATTTGATGCAGCAAATCCAATGCAGGTAACTCAACTGAAATTGGCATCCTCACTTCTTTCCCATACACAAGCTTATATGGTGAATTTCCAACTGATCTCTTAGGGGTCACCCTATTAGCCCAAAGTGCTGAATTCAACATTAGATGCCAAGCTCTTTGATTATCTTTGAGTGTTCTTCTTCTGATTCTCAATAGATTCTTGTTAGTTCTTTAAGCTAATCTATTACATTGTGGGTAATAATTAGATGAAGAGCTCAAGTAGATTCCATGGCTAGCAGCCCAATCTGTTACCTTAGCACCAAGAAATGCTAAAGCATTATCTAATATGATAGTTGTTGGAACACCAAATCTACAGACTATCCCTTCACAAAAGGCTAGTATTGAGGCTTCATTAGTATCCTTCAAGGCTATTGCTTCAGTCCATCTTGTAAAGTAATCTATAGCAGTTAGAATCCATTTATGTCCTTTTGAATAAGGTGGGTTAATCATTCTGATGAAGTCAACACCCCACTGCATAAAGCGTTGATCAGTTGAAATAGGCTGCAAAGATACCGAAGCTAAACGTTCTTTTCCAACAAAGAAAACACACTTCTTGCACTTCCTGATACATTTAAAACAGTCCTTAAATATGATAGGCCAACAGTAACTTGTTTTCATGATTTTCAAAGCTATAGTTCATGCAGAGAAGTGACCTCTTACAGGTCCTTCGTGGAATTCTGATAATATCTTCTAAATTTTGTCATAATCGACACATCACATCAAGATTCCATTTATATCACTTTTAAACAATACACCATCCACGAAAAAGATAAGGAATAGTTTGTAATCTGAAATATCTTCATTTATTCTTATCCATACCTCACGGATAGGTGCCATGTTATAGATAGTTAACCAAATCATTCATCCATCTCAATTCCTGAATTTCTTGACGAAGTTCAGGTTGGTAATTTCCTGGTTGCAACATAACATTTGATTGCTGATACATGGTTTCAGCATGTTGTTATGAATCTTTGGGTTCTGCAACTTGATGTTTTTCCATATCAGCAATTAAATGCTCACATTAACCTTTACCTTGAATTGTCTTTATGACTTGGATATCAACATCATATTCCATAACCTTCGTTATCCAACCCGCTCTTTTCTCATTCAACTCTTTGTTCAATAAGAAAGCTTTCACATTTGGATGAGAAACAAGAACACAAATTCTATTGTTTGAAAGCATGTACTTAAAATTAGTTAGTCCTCTAACTACAAAAAGTACTTGTTTTTCAAGGAATGTGTATCTTGTTTCATAATCGTGCAAGCTCTGTCCAAAGAAAGCAATTGGTTGTTCAATATTTTTGTCATTAAATTGAGTTAGACTAGCTGAGATTGTTTCAGCTCCTGCAAGTGCATACATTGTAAAATCTTTGTCAAAATTTAGATTTGCAAGAGTAGGAGCCTAAGAAATAGTTTTTTTAATAGCCTTAAAACCCTCTCTCCCTTTGTTGGTCCAATAGAATTTTTTCTCTTTCCTTAGCATGTTTGTCAATGGCTTAACTAATGCTAAAAAATCTAGGAAAAATCTTCTGACAAAGTTGATTTTTCCCAGAAAGATCTATAATGCCTTCCTGTGATGAGGTAATGCTAGTTGTGATATGTCTTCAATTATGAAAGGATCAATTAAAAAACCCTGTTTGGAAACATTATGACCGAGTAACTTACCTTCATGTACTAAAAAGATAGAATTTTTAGGATTCAAAGATATTTCAAACTACCTGCAGATCTGAAAAGTCTATCTCAAATGCGCTAGATGTTCATTAAATTTTTTTAAGAATATAGTGACATCATCTAAATAAAAAAGTATGTATTTATTTAGTAGGCTACGAAAATCCATGTCCATTACATGTTGAAACATTGCACAAGCATTTGAAATACCAAAAGGAATCCTTTTATAAGCATAAGTACCCCAGTTGGTGGTAAAAGCTGTTTTATATCTATCCTCTCCTCGGACTAAAATCTAATTATATCCACTGTAACCATCTAGAAGGGATAGTCTATTTGATCCTGAGACTGATCTCTAAATCTGATCCATGTTTGGTAATGGATAATGATCTTTCAATGATGCTTTATTAAGATCTTTGAAATCCACACATAATCTAATTTCTCCATTCTTTTTTCTAACTGGAACAAAATTTTCTACCCAAATTGAATGCTTAAATAGGAAAATAATTCCTGATTCAATCAATTTTGATAATTCTTTCCTCATAAGAGGTTCTATTCTGGGATTTATAAGCCTTTGTTTCTTCTTGACTGGTTTATAATTTGGCTGTAATTAAATCATATGTTGTGCTAGAATGGGGTCAAACCCTTTCAAGTCTTGGTATCTCCATGTGAAAACATCTTTAAATTCAGTGAAAACCTTAATAAAATAATTTTTTTCAGATAACGAACATACCTTTCCAAGAAATAAGTACTTTCCTTCACCAACGAAAACCTCTTCATAATTATTAGCATGAGTAGACATCTTAGCTTTGTCCTTTTTGAACTGGTCATCAGTGCTAAAGATGTCTTCCAATGTGACAAGTCCCTGAGGAAACTTGTTTGTCTTTAACTGAACAATTTGGTCACCATATAGATGTTGTAATTTATCCTAATTTATTATAGAAAATTCATCTTCCTGCTGCAAAAACCTACATATTTGATCATCACTCTCAAACACCTACCAATTAGATTCATTATTAGGTATAGAAGGTCTAACAATCAACCTAACATAAGGCTGAACTTTACTGCTTTCTATTTGTTCTAGTACTTCGAAGCTAGTACCAACTGTTGCCAGTCTATCAGCATGTTTATTTTCATCTCTAGGAATAGATTGAATATTAATGGCATCAAAATCTCCCATTAATTCTGAAACTCTATGCCTCTAAGACTTCATTAATGGATTCTTAATACATTGAAGTTTTTTACTTGATTTATTACTAACTCAGAATTGCCAAAGACTTGTAACATGTTGATTCCTCTTTTTCTGGCCCAAGTGGGCCATCAATTAACGCTTCGTACTCAGCTACATTACAAGTGCACGAAAATTGAAGACTCAAATCTAGAAAATACCTTTCATTTGTTGGGGAAGTGATCATCATACCCACTCCCTATCCTTTCTTATTCTTAGCTCCATCAAAATGAAGCTTCCAAATCCCTTCTGTTTTATTTTCTATTTTGGACAGCAAGGGAGCTGTTGCACTTTCTTCGTGCATGTAATAAACACCAGAAACATGTTCTTCAACTATTTTCTCATCCATGAACATGTTAGAAACACCTTTTAGTGCTGAATTTGAGCTACATCATCAAAATCAGATTGATCTAAAGCTGAATAATTCACTACTACATTTGGTGAATGAGGGTCAATATGAAATCTAGCCAATGGCTCAGAATTTATGATAACCTTAGTGCCATAACGTGTAGTGAAAAATAAGAAAGACCAATCAGAAGAGAGGTAGCCTCCTATTTTTGCTATAAATTCTCTAGATAGGCACAAAACAAAATATGGAGATAAATCCACTACAGTAACATCTTGTAAAATGGAAACATTTGTGCAAGCATGTAACGTTACCTTAAAATTTCTTATTACTCCAACTATATTGGTTGCAGTCCCATCAAGTTGTAAAACACTCCTTTCTATAGGTTCATATTGCAGGCCTAATTTTTTAGCAATTGACTTAGGCATGACTGTACTACTTGCACCACTGTCCACCATATAATTATGAACTAAATTTTCTCCAAAGATCAAAGATAGGTAAAAGGGTGGTGGATTATTTATGTCATGAGCATTTAGAACCTTCTGAACCATCCATCTAACATCCTTTACGTGATCTTTATCAAGTGTTCTAAGGACCACATCTGTATTTTGGACTTCCTTTACTGTTGTTTTTGAAGAAATCTGTAATTTAGCTAGTTCATGAGAGAGTAAATCATGTTTTCCTAGAATGCTTAAGGCATCCCACATCGAGATGTTAACATTGTTCTTCTTCATCACATCAACAATATTAAAAGAAGCAATAGTCTTAGAAACAGACTTGAACCGTTTTAGCATAAGCTTTAGCAAAAACTAATTCTACTTCAACAACTTTGGATATTTGAGGAATAAATAATCTTCTTGGATCAGGCTAAAGTTTTTCTGTCACTCTTTATTAGCTGCAACACTTGCTATTTTCTAAGGGAAAACAGGAATGTTGGCTAGTTTCAATACTATAGATGTTGATATATCAGTAATAATGGGAAGCATAGGTCTGTTTTGTTGTTTTTTCATTTTTGGTAGCTTTCTCTTCAGCTCTAGTGGCAACAACAATGAAATCTTCCTCATTAAAGCTGACCAAATTTTGTTCATGTGTTTTCAGAACATGACTTCCTTACTGCCCACCCCTCCATTTGAGGTATGAATAATGCTTCAGATTGAGGTTGCGTAGTAAGATTCAGGTTCAGGAATGCATTTGGGCAATTTACAATTTGATGTGGTTTATTACAAGGTTGACACCACTTTTTTGTAGCCATATTAACTCGAACTAAAGCGTTAGATGCACTAGGAACATTAGAATCAAACTAACTTTGCCGATAAGGCTACCTGTAATTTTAATTCTATTGGTAAGGCTGCCTATTATATTGATTTTGATGATATGGAGCTTGATATGGCCTATTAGGCAATGTAATCTTATTTTCAATTGATGTCAATTTATTTCCCATCGTTTGCAAGGCTTTAAACATATCTGGGGGTGGGGCTGCAATAGTAGGCTCTACGATTGTAATAGGCTGTGGGATAGGAGCTAAATCTACCAAAAAATGGCATTGTAGGCCTTGGTGCTAACTTTCCAGCCTAGATAAGGCTATTTTCCGCTTTTATAGCAGTGTCATAGGCCCCTGGAAGAGTAAAGGCTCCCATGGATTGAATCATAGTGGCAATATCACTATTCAATTCTCTAAGGTAATAAAGGAAAGCGTGATCATCTTAAGGCTTAACACTTGTCAAGATTCTTTCCCAAGTTCTAAACAAAATGAATGTTGAAACTAGACAAATATTCATGAGTGGCTCTCTTGATAGTAGATAGTTCTTCTATTAGGGACAAATGATCTGAAATGTCTTGGAACCTGTTCTAGCAATTTCTCTCCTAATCCATCCTAGTTTCTTATGCTTCCAATCTCTAGGTTCCTAAACCATTCCAAGGCTTGTCCTTTAAAAGATGCAGCTAAAAGTCTTAAAGTTCCGTCTTCATGAGTAATATTGTGGACTGCACATATGGCTGCAACATATTTGATATGTTCAGTTGGTGTAACTTGATTTTCATTAGTAAATGATGGCAGAATTTTCAGAGCAGCATTAGGAATGTCATGATATACTGTAATTACTAATGGCAGTCCATTAGTAAAGGCTACAAAATTTTTGGTTGGTTGAATAGCCATTGGAAAAACTGGGATATTGATTGAAAAATTTATTCGTGGTGAAGGAATATAAGGAGGGTTTTCAAAACCAGGTATGTTATAAGGCAAAGTATTACCAACCCTTCTTCTTCTAGTAGATTTCAAAGGTAAAGAAACAAACTCAGGAGGAATACCTATTACCGATGATCTTGTAGTCACTTTAGGCATGGAACATGTTGTAATACTAGTCTTAAATCAGCGTTACGGAGTCGCCAAAAGATCTAAGAATCTTTAGAATTAATTTTTCTGTAGCTTTGCTCCCGAAATTAACTTTTATTTTCTATAAAACTGCTTTTGATCTGCTCTAGAATCTGAAATTTGCATGCAAATCTAATTCGTGTCCCACCGGGCGTGCCAAAAATTGTTATCTCTCGAAAGTGCACCAAGCAAAGAGATGGTAGCACATGTTCTAAGTCTGCAAAAGATCTCTCTCTCTCTCATAGATACAATGGGGACACCTCAGGTCTATGGGTATACCTATTTTTAGGTGAACCTTTGGGGTTAAAAGGTTGGTTCCTTATTGGTGTTCACTAGACTACTTTCTGGGAGTTTTACGGTTAGGAAGTGACTGAAAATTATATAATTACTAAGGTGATACACCAAATTTGAATAAAGAACTTGATTTGAGTGGAATACACAATTGAGTTGTGAAGAATTCTATATGTGCACGAACCAATTTGTACTTTCTACACAATGTAAAGGCAAAAACACTTAATTTATACTGAGGGAAAATCACAACAGTACTAGTAAGCTAACATGCACAATGAAATTTAGTAGAAAATAGTAGATCTGTAGTAGGGTAAAGTGAATAATCAGGGAATATTGATTCACAAGATTAATACTGACATACACAAGACTTTAGAATAACTTGGAAAGGCAAGAGTAATTCAACACTCAGAGGCCCTTGATCTTTTGCCTCGGTTTCTCTCTACCGTTGATCCTGTAACCCGAATTATGGTTCTAGCCTGAGCATTGAATATAATAGGTGGCATTTAATTGGGCTCTATCGCTTCAAACCCTATGTAGACCAATCACCGTTAATCTTGGCACTTGGCATTCAGTGAGTCGTTGATCTTGACAATGGGTTAGGGTTTTGGAACCATAGTTTTGAATGTAAGTTTATACTCGTGAGCTTGCATTTGGTAACTTCATTTGGTTTTTCATTCTGTGGGCGAAGCCCTGGAAATTTTTTTACCGCTCTACATTTTTTGACAAAAGCTATGAGATTTAGACGTTTTTAAGCCTGCATACTTGTTCTTTGATCTTCAACACCATTGTTGCTCGACTGGGCCTACATTTTTTTTATGGATTTGAAGGTATTTTTGTTGTTTTTCGGTTCTGTGTTCATTTTCATATATTATTTTTCTCTATAAATGATAAATCCTTGTTTTCTCTTTGGTTCTCTACCTTTGGTAGCTATTGATCTCGGTACGAGTCTGTTGAAAGAGATGTCAGCATGGTTTGTTTTCTTATTTCATTACTGGTGAGTTCTTTCCATTGTTTCCTCTTTCTTTTGAGCTGGAGTTTTCATTCTTTAACTCTGAATCATGTAAAACCTTGGTTATAATGTTTGTAAAACGAAAATATTTGTCGGTTATCTTTTCTGCTTTGACCTTGAGCTTAGAACTTAATTCATTTGCATTTTGACGAACCTTTCTATGCTCGGGTTTAGATATTTAACCTGTAAATCTGGCTCCAAACTTAGAAATCTAGACTGTTTGATCTTTTACCTTGATATTTAAACTCTGTTTCATTTTCTAGTAGATGTATATTTGGGAATTTTTATTTGCTCTTTCGTTCTGTAGATGCACACTTGGAGTTTGTCATTCTTCTCCATTTTGTAGATAATTGGTAAACCTCAGCTGAGCATTTGTAAACTTAAAAGAGCTCTCCATTTGACTATAGACCTTTATAGTTTAATCTTCCCCTTTATTTGATATGCTCTTTTTTCATTCTGTAGAGGTAAAATACTTCGTTTCTTTGCAATTTTTTCCTCATAGATGTATGCTTGGCATCGTGACATGCTTCCTTCCTGGACTTATATGAGTTAAAGATTCTTGACTTGTTGTTGTTGTCTATGAACTATATCCTGGAAATGAAAACCTAGCATCAGTAATCTATTACCTTTGTGATTCATTTTCCCTTTGTAGATGTAAACTACTTTTATGAACTTTGTGTATGCATACATTGACTTGTTGATCTTATTTCTATAAGGCATGCTTTAGCTAGACCTTTGCTAAGATTTTTAGTTTACTCCGTCAGTTAGAAGATGAATGCTTTCTTTGATATTCTGTAGTTTGACATTTGCATTCAGGATAATGAATCCTTGGTAGTTGTATGTTGGTTCTTTGTTTAGAAACATGATTGCATACTTTCTATATAATGAAATAAATATCTCTTTTCTAGAAAACGAAGAAGATAATTAGTTTCTTTCTCTGTAATGACACCTCACTTTCTAGAAGTCATAGTAGCAAGTATATTTTAATTTCTGCATTATTTCTCAATTCTGTTTTAAATCGAAGGTCAATTTTACAAGGTGAGACTCTAGAATTTTTTTTCCAAAATCCCATTTTCTCTTTCCTTTTCATGATTTTTAATCCATATTTATAAAATATCTTCTTATTAGCTCATTCTAACCCTTCTTTCTTCTATAACTATCCTACTGATGTTTGTGTTTTATTCAGTAGATACTTTCTTCTTAACCAAGTGATTGATTTTCAATCAATGTTGCAACCTATTCCTACAAAATTCAAAAATGAGTTAGAAATAAATAGGACTTTTGGCCTCTCTTATATCCATGTGATTTATTTCTTTTTCCTTCCTTCTTCTGTAATTTTTTTTAAAACTTGTTTCCATTGACATTTACTCATCCATTTCTTTCACAAGTTGCTTCAGATTCTACCCCTTTTAAATCAACTCTTAGCTTCCTTTGATCTTCTCTTTTCTGATTCACTTTATGAACTCTGCCACTCCCTAGTTGCCAGCTCATCTATTTTTTTACTTTCCTGCTCGATGTGTTTCTATACTTCTTTCTTGTAAGTACCATTAGATACATCGAATTCAGGATTTGTGTTTGCTCTAGAACATGAGTATTGGAATAACATTATACCCTGAGCTCAATTTGATAGACACTTCTCTTGTCTTGTAGGTATTAAGAAATGGAGATGGAAGAAGAAGATGGAAGAGTTGAGATGGAGATGGAAAGGCTGAGGAGTGGAGATAGAAGATAGAAAAGGCAATGATGGGTTCCTTTTTACTCCTCTACTCTTGTTCTTTAGCACATGTGGTATTCTCATTTCCATGTATATGATAAGTGACTTAGTCGTATCCCATGTCTTGTGTGGGAGAGCTTATGATTTCTTATGAATAAAGCATTAAATTTAAAAAATGAGTTGGTTATCTCTTTCAATATTCAGTTTTCCTTTGATTGTACAATGATTTAGGCAACTCAATTTCTCAATAAAATGAATTAACATAAGGGATAACTTGAAGTGAATACCTGTAACTCCAGTGGATAATCATTGAATGAAACGAGTCTTTTTGCATGCTTTGTGATTATCTTAGCTTCCATTATTTATTTTGAATCCTTTCGGCTATCTCCATTTGGACATTATTGTCACTGTTTGTTTGTCAATATTTTCTTGATGGAAGTAGCATGAAAGGAATCAATTGTAATATTTTATGGCAGTGTAGGTAAATGTAAACTTATAAATCATTACAACTTTAATGAACATAGAGCAATAAAACTGATATACATCAAGATAATAACCGTGAATCTAATTGTCTAAAAACTTTCGCTATGTCTGATGTTCCAAAACTATACACCTTACATATTTTTCAATCCGGTGTCTTCATCGGGATAACACAACTATCCTTTGGGGCTTGATTTCTCTTACTGAGGATAATCATGAGATTGCAGACTATGTGATTTGTTATGTTTTGTAACAACACACATAGTTGCAGATTCCACTTAATCTCTTTCACAAATCAGCAATAAAAAAAATAATCTAACATAAATCCCTTAGCTTAGGTATACTTCATGAAAGCTATCCATTGTAATTAAGTTTCAAGTTGCCCATTTTTACTCAAGTGCAAAAAATTGTCAACAGGACCAAGAAAGAGGAAGTCTTCATTTTGATTAACACAAGATTTATGTACACTTGTTGTAAGTTTCCAAATTTGAAGGAGATTTGAAAATGCACATTTGGAGACTTCAAAAGAGGAAAAATCCACTTGTTTTAGTAGTTCAAGTGTGGCATATTTATGAGAAGAATTTAGACCAGATGAAGAACTACGGAAGAGGAACTATTTGTTCATCTACACATATCCCCAGATAGAATAAGAAGAGGAAGAAGAGCTCAAAGATCTCCATCTTCACTGAATAAATTTTTTTCAACACCTCCACCTAGAAGACCTTTCATTCAGTCAACTATTGTTATTCAAGCAATCAGGATAGCGAAACCAAATCTATATGTCGACTTCACTGGTAACAACCCACTTGCCCTAAAAGCACAAAATTTGGTCCCGATTGTACCATTAAAGAGCATCTTGTATTTCATTGGGGAAAACCAGACTTCCCCTAGTGAAAATGTCTAAGATATTGCAAATATCTATATAAACCATGAAATCCATGAGATTGACATTGCAGTCAAGTTGCTTTCCTCTTCATTCAAATTGAAAGCTTCCAAATGGTTTAGGAGCCTTGTGGTAGACTCTATCCAAAATTGGAACCAACTGTGCACAGCTCTCCACAACTAGTTTGGAGAGAAAGGTGACAACTTATCTTTTTTGGAGCAACTAACGACAATCAAGAGAGCCTCAAATGAGCAGCTGACAGAATTTAACCTCAAATTTCAGTGGACCAAGGATAAGATCCCAATAGTAGTAAATCCAACTGACGAAGGTGCCTTCTTATACTTTCTTAGGGATTTGAATTATGATATTTCTTTGATGATTTATTCAATGGGAGACACAACCTTGCCTGCAGCCTATAGCCTTTCCATAGGGTCTAATAATTGTTTGATTCAGGCCAGAAAAATCACTCATAAGCCATCTATGCCTCTATACCTTGAGTTAGGGAGCCCGGATATTAACCAAACGCCTACATTAGCTCCTATACCAACCCCCAGGAGTCAAAGCTCATCTGAAGCCTCCACTTCATCATCTAACAACTCCAAGGAACTCCAAGAGGTCATGAAGCAATTGCAAAACTTGGGTAACAAGATAGTAATGATCAAAAGACAACAAGCTCAGAGTTATAGGCAATATCAACGTCAAGCTCAGTCTCAGGGTCAATATCAGAATAGACCCCAATACCAAAAAAATAGGCCACCATATCAGACTATAAATTAGAGCCAAAACCAAGGACAGCCTCAAGATGCTAGACTTTTTAGGCCATATGATCCAAGTACAACTTCAACATCAAGGGCATTGGTTATGGTACAGAATAACGTGGCACAAGAATATGATTGGTGTTTCCCATGCAATCAGCCTTATAAACAATCAATGTGCTTTAATGGTGCATTAAATAAGGCCCTAATTGTGTAAACTATTGGTGTGTCACAAGAATCTAGCCACAAAGAAAATCAGCAATAAGAAGTACCTCAGCAAGGCACATCTCTGAACGAAACTATGCTTGTTAATTGGCAGGCTGAAGATTTCTGTGGTATAAATCAAATACTTTCTCAAATTTTAGCAGCCAATACGTGCTGCAAGAAGAGAAACATTGGAGAGGGATATTCATATAAATCTAATCTTCAACAATCCTCTATTACACGACAAGGTACTGGAAATCCAAGTGCAGTTCCAAATGTGCGGGGTCAGCCCAAAATACCTTCTTAACCATCTCAAGTGTCAGTTGCAAAAACTCATGTGCTATAGAATAATGTTCAAGGAAAAGGGCAGCAGAGAGATAGCTCATCTACATTCAACATCATTGAGAAGATGAAGAAAATGATTGTAAACATCTCAATGTGGGAGTCATTGGCTATCCCTGGACAGAGAGACCTACTGCAGGTTGTTATGGCAAATTGGTCAGCATCAAATCAACCTCCCAATCAATAAGAAAAGGTTCTTACCAATGCAACTTAGTTTGAAGGAAATCATGGAGGATAACAAGGTAAAAATTTGAAGCCCCTCCATTCTATGTCTCATTGATCACAGGAGATAATTTTGTACATAATTACATGATTGACTCGAGAGCAAGTCACTCAGTCATGTCAAAACAAATAGCTGATTAGTTTAGCTCTTCAATATGAAATCACCTCTAAGAGTGTAGTGTAATTGGATGGGACAGCAGTGACAATGGTTGGAGTAATCAATAATTTTAGCCTCACATTGCACACGTGTCCTAATGTAGCGGTGTTACAAGATGTGTCAGTTGTAAGACTTGCCACTACTCTTTGCATTGTGTTTGTCAACAGAATTCATTACTAAAATTGGAGGCTATCTTGTAGCTGATTGGTCCTCACATGTTATTTAGAATAAGGTATGTAACTAAGGCTACAATCAGATCTGAGACTATATGCATATTTTCACGTAGAGCCCCATATGTCGAGTCCAATCAATGGAAATTGTTTAGTATTTGATCAAGAGGATTATCTAAGCACTTATGAATCTGATACCAAGGTCAGATGTATTCTAGACTTGACCCTTGATGAATGGGAAAAAAAAAGAAATGCATTTTATCCATACAAAGAAATGAAGGAATCTGAGCTAGGAGTTTATTGTTTGCATGTAGAGAATCAACCTCTCCCCAGCACCACCAAGCCAGATCACAAGGATGAAAATAAAGTTTGGAAATTGTCTTTTGATAGATCAAGAAGTAGATGATGTGCAGGAGGAGGAGCTATGCTCATTTCACCACAAGGTACAAAGTATTACTCGGCCTTCCATTTCCAGTTTTCTTGCTCAAACAACACAACTGAGTATGAATCCTTAATTCACAAATTTCAATAGACAAGGAAGAAAGGCATTAAGAATTCTCAAGTATTTGGTGATAGTGAGATGATTGTGAACTAATTCAGAGGACAAAATGCTGCCAAGAATGATCTGTTGAAGAACTACAAAAATCAGGTATGGGATCTTATTAAAGATTTTGAAGCTTTTAGCTTCAATTCCATCCCAAGGAAAAAGAGTGAAAAAGCAGAATGACTGGCTACGATTGGCACTAGCTATTTGATGTTGTAGAAAGAATCAAAAGTGAGAAATCTCAGCCTCATATCAAAGTGGTTGTAAGACCAGCTGTTCTAGATAACAACACAAGTTGGCAAGTCTTCGAGAATGATCAGCAAATTATCAATTTCATACGAGAATAAGATGAGTTGTCTGCCAAAAATCAAGATAAGCTAGAGCAATAGTATGGTGATCAAGTGGTGTAGCTAAGAACTAAAAAATTACCAAAGGGCCTTATAACCTTGGATTTAATATTCAACCTGAATGATCAGTTCTGGAAGGAGAAAGAAAACATTCAAGTAAAGGGTGAAGATTCAGAGCCTATTTTAGTAAACGAAGGACATACATTACAAATTAGCAAAGTACCCCACAATATAAATTTGAGTTTGTTTAGCTTTGTCAAGAATTCCTAGATGCCTTTGCTTGGACTTGAAAGGATTTAACAGGTTTCAAACCAAATCTGACACCACATACTATTGAGCTAGATTCATAATATAAGCCTATCAGGCAGGAGCAAAGGCCAATGAATCCCAATATTGAACCTCTTATGAGAAAAGAGTTGAACAAGATGATTGAGACTAGTATCATCTTCCCTATCAAACATTCAAGTTGGGTTGCAAACTTGGTGCCAGTGAGAAAGAGAAATGGATAAATAAGATTATGTGTGGACTTCCATAATCTAAATCGAGCATCACTCAAGGATCATTATCCATCCATTAATGGAAAAAATCTTGCAGGTTGTAGCTGGTTCAGACAGGTTTTCATTGCTAGACAAATACTTAGGCTATAATTTGATAATGGTGAATTAAGAAGATCAGTTCAAGATAGCCTTCACTACAAAATGGGGAACATATTATTACAAGAATATGCCATTTCTACTGCCAAACATTGGGGAAAAATTTCAGCGAATGATGGATATGGCATTCAAAAGCTTAATTAACAAGATAGTGCCGGTATACCTAGATGATATCATTGTCTTCTCAAAGAATGTAGTAGAACATGTATTTTACCTCAAGCAAGTGTTTTAGAGGTGTAGAAGGTTTGGAGTGTCATTGAATCCAAAGAAGTGTGTTTTCTTGGCACACAAGAGAAAATTATTAGGCCACATTGTCTGAAGGGAAGGATTAACAATTGATCTCGAAAGGGTTGAAGCCATCCGAACACTTCCATTGCCACACCATAAGAAATCTTTCCAAGACTTCTTGGGAAGGTTAAACTTTGTCCGCAGATTTGTGCCTAATTTTTCTACCCTTGTGAAACCTTTAACAATGATGTTGAAGAAGAGTCTTGTATTCAAATGGACAGTAGAAGGCAAAGAGAGTTTTGAGAACATCAAGCATGTGATATCACGAGCTCTAACTCTTATCAACCTAGAATTTTCAAAGGACTTCATGTTGTATGCTTTTTTAGGATCAGATACAATCGCATCTATCTTAATATAGCTAAATGGAGAACGTTTAGAACAACCCATAACATTCTTCAGTCAAACACTGGAAGATTACAAAGTAAAGTATTCTTTCATTCAAAAGCATTTCCTTGCTGTCATCAGGAGTTTGAAGAAGTTTAAACACTTGGTCTCGAACAATAAGATTCAAATGTTGGTGTCTTATGTTGGTGTCAAGGAATTTCTCCTAAACAAGGATTTGAACAAGAAGAGAGTAGGTTGGATCACTCGGGTGATTGAATATGATGTTGAAATCAAAGTGACCAAGCTGGTTTGTGGAAAAGGTTTATGTGAGCACCTCACTTCTAAATAGGTTTGTGCCCTCCAGAATGGAACAAAGCTAAGAGGGGATACTTTAGATTACAAGCCATACCATATGTACTCATTAATGACATCTTATTCAAGAAGGATATCAATGGTGTTTTATTGAGATGCATTGGAATAGGTCAATTTGAGAAGATATTACATGAGTTCCATGATGAAGAATTAGGAGGCCACTTTGCTCCATGAGTAACAGCTCTCAAAATCATGAAGGCTAGTTTCTATTGGCCTATGGTGTTCAATGATTGCTACTCATGGGTCAAGAAATGTAAGAGATGTGCATTCTTCACAGGGAAGAAAAGGTTAGCAGCATTGCCCCTTCGTCTAATTTCAGTAAATCAACCATTCATGCAATGGGGACTAGAATTTATTAGGGTTATCAATCCAAATACAAGTCAAGGCTATAAGTGGATACTTATGGCAACAAAATATTTCACCAAGAGGACTGAAGTAGTGGCACTCAAGGAGGCAAATGAATACAACATCTTGGATTTCTATGAAGGGATAGTCATGAGGTTTGGTGTCCCTACCACTATCATATCAAACAATGCATTGGCATTCCTTGGCACAAAGATCACTGAATGGGCTATCAAGAATTATGTGTATCTCAACACTTTATCAAATTATTACCCTTAGGGTAATGGTCAAGAAAAGTCTACGAACAAGAACCTACTAATAATCATAAGGAGAAATCTTGATGAGAATCAAAGAAATTGGAATGCAAAGCTCAAATCATCTCTATGGGGTGATAGGATCACACCCAAGAGATCTACACGAAGCTCTCTAGACAAGCTTGTATATGGGAAAGAAACAGTTGTACCTATATCACTCGATTTGTCAGCATTGGAACTCATGAAATAGTTGGAACAAGCTGAGTTTGATCCTGTGGAAATAAGGTATGTAGAGCTGATAGAATTGGAAGAAACAAGAGAACATGCAATGTAGACCATGGAAAAGGATCAAGCATTGATCAAGAAGAGTTTTGACAAGAAAGCTAAGGCCAGGGTATTGCAAGCTAGATATTTTGTACTAAAATGGGATGTTGATCATGTAAAGCAAGGAAAACATTCCAAGTTTGATGCCATGTGGAGTGGTCCATACATGATCATTGAATACAAAGGTAGCAATGCCTTCTGAATGGCTAAGATGGATGGTTAAGAGTTACAGATTCCGGTCAATGGAATCTATCTCAAACATTACTACTAGAAAGAAAGTTTCTCACCCTTGTAAATATTAATTTAGAATTTCCATTCCTCCAAGTGTTTGTGCACATTGTTTTTCTATTAGAATAGGTTTTATTTCCCTAAGTGTTAGTGCACATGTCCTATTGTTTCTAGTATGTACATGTTTACAATTCATTGAGCTCCCGGAAAAGAATTTGTAGCCATAGAAGAATCAAATCAACAAATATTTCAATGGCTCAAGAATGTAGATTTTCAAAATTCAGATCAGATAAGAGATTATCAGACAGGCTCCATGCCTAATGGATTGATATAGGCAGCTGGCCATACTCCATTTGGCAGGCAGATAACCCCGCCGAGTCACCAAAATTGTTATCCGAAATTCACCCCTCAAGGTAATTTTGATAACATGCATCGAATTCTTTAGTCCCAAGCAAGTAGAATTGATTCAAGGCCCAAAATCATGTTTTGGGTATCCATTTGGCTTCTCTCTAGCTTCCCCATCCAAGGAAAAAATCCAACAAGTTAGAAAAAAATGAAAAAATACCAAAATTGAAGTCGCAGGGTTGATTTAATGCATTACGGGTCTGGAGGTTGCGGATTGTACCAGTGTGGAATGTACCAAGGTTCATCATACCAGGCTTGGAGCTGAAATACAAAGGAATTGGCTGAATCATCTTTCTGTGCCCCAGACTACAGAAGTTCAATAGGGACACGTGGGGCACGCATTGCTGAAATTGCCGTAGGTAAAGAAAATCAGAAAAAGTGGAACTTTTTGTCCCAGGTGGTCCACGGGACAGTTGGGACACAAGTATGCGTGGGACGTGAAAATCTAATTTTCTCGCAAGTCAGTGCATTGTGGGTGGCATAGAGAAATGTGTTTGGGATAGTCAGAACAAAAGTACATGCAGGACGTGCAAAGGTGAAAAACTGCATAAAGAACCATATGTTGTGGAGAATGCGGAGGTCAACGGCCTTCATGGCTTGGTCAATAATAGACATGCAGGACAAGGAAATATGAATTGGGTGATGGGGATGAAAGTGTCTAAGATAGCTGGAGCAAGTGCACCTGAATTTTTTCAAGTAGCCGCAATGAAGAGAAAAGTCAATGTTCGCCCCCCCCCCCCCCCCCGAACTTCAAATGGCCATAACTTTTGACTCCGAGCTCCGATTTTTATAAAATCAGACTTTTTCAAACAAGAGCAATGTCCTCTGCATCAAAAATCCTATATTTATTAATTTTAATGAGGGTAGATATATTAAAATAAAAGAAACATGTTTAGTTCTAGTCAATTAATGCTCATTCTCGTTAAATGACAGAAAATGCCTAGTAGACCCAAAATAGCTACCCGCACTCAGAAGGCCATAACTTTTGCATTCCTCAATGAAATCACACAAAATTGGTACCGTTGGAATCATGTTTCTAGTCCCAATGCATAAAAGTTAAAAAATTAGGGATTTGATGAGAAATTAATAGATATATTTTATAAAATGTGGCTGGGTTTGTGACATTGTTTGTAGTGCCCACTTCCCTTTAACACCTTTTGATACTGATCTTGATACTGTTGATTACATTATGGAAATTATTATGGTTTTTATTTAGTATGATGTTAGATGTTGGATCATGGATTATTTTATATCTTGATTTAGCTAATATGCATGATGATTATTAGAGACACTTCATATATGGATGATGATATACTATTTGACATGGATATATTATGAATGTTGTTCACACATATGATTTTTGGATATTGTGAGTAGACCTAGAAGATGGAAATTATATGATGATGATATAGTTGTTGATATAAATTGTAAGTGATATTGTTGATTACCTTGATGTTTTTGTGATTCATATGGATAGATTATTTTGTGACTATATTTATATCATGTTCGATGTTCTGATATGGCCACGAGGCCAAAGGGGGTATTTTTTTTTTGTAGGTTAAACTATCATAACAAACATCGGGGGATTGGAGACAAACCACATTGAAATTATAGATGAATTTAACAAGGTCACCATGCTTGTTAGGAATTAATAATATCTAATGTGGAATAATTCCTCATAATTGCAATAATAAGAAGTATGAATAGAATTACATAAATGAAATATGCACAACACAAAGACAATATTTAACGTGGTTCACCCAATGTGGGCTACATCCATTGATAACACTTGCTCAAATTTTAGTACAAGCCAATAGTGTTCACAGTTAAAATAATCAGATCTTGTTTGGAGCTGTGCTCAACAAACCCTCTTGAATTCACACTTGAATTCGTACACACTATTCACCTTCACAAAACACACTCATATAAATCCTATTGTATGTCCTTCTATTTGGAAGTATATCAATAGGTAGCCGAAGAGGTGGTTTTACAAAAAAATGGGTACCGAAAAAACCATGGGCCCAAAAACAACCCATAATGGTTACCCATTACCTATGGGTTAATAAACCACCTATGAAAATTATCTGAGTATAACACATGGAAGGTGTACCAAACTCTAACATGAAAACATGCTCCACAAACATAACAATGACAACTGTATTTTTTGTGTGTGTTTTTTTTTTGTTAGGGAATCCCATAGGGGCGATTACATTTGAATGTGACCAAGGGGTTTTGTGTATTTTAGTGATTTGGTTCCTTTTTATTATTGTTTGCATGTGTTTATTTTGTGATGTATTTACCCCTTTCATTATTATTTTAATTGTGGATAATTAATGTGAGCAATCATATCGTTAAAATAAATAAATTCATCAAATTTGGGATATAAGAAAGTAAATACAGAAGTTGTTGGTTGTTGTATTAAATGTGGTAACTGATGTGTAAGTCATATATTGGAGTATGAAACACTCCACCTTCTTGGAAATTCGAATTTGTCTTTGGTGGCTGTTTTTGGAGGCTTGTGGGACAAGTTAAACTTGTCTCATACCTCTTAAATTTACATACCAACCTTGCCTATGGTTGGAGGGTGAAATTTAGAATTTTATAATGCATTTTGGGAACAAAAATTATAGATTTTAATTACACTTTTCTTACATGATTTAATTTCAGCCCTTTGGGGTGTGGGTTGGATTTGAGTGTATAAGTAAATTGTCATATTATTCACTTGCCTATTTATTATGCATTGAAGAATGAATTAAATTTTTTTTTAGAGTTTAGGATGTGTGATGTGGCATCCTACATGGATCCACCTCAACCTCTTTTCTTCCCTCTTCTATAAAATTAGAAATCCTTGCTTTGTTTTGGGTTGTTGAACATTTTGCATACTTCCTTTTAGGAAAATTTTTGTTGTGTGGAGCTCTTGCTTTTGAAAGGAGTTTGGAGACCCTTGCATGTTTGTTGGTTGTTGATTTTGGACTATATTTTGGTATTGGAAAGCTTGGTATTTTGAAACTTAGAAAACTCCATCATGGAGAGGTAAGATCTTGGCTCTTGAGATACTCCTTTTCTGTATGAATTTCCATGTTATTGTGTGAATGTTTTAGCATGTTTGTGGGATGTTTAGGTAGACTTCCTCGGAATGGTGTAGGAGAAGACTATGGGGTACTCTTGAGGGAGGAAAAAGTGTTTTAGGGAGTTATAAGTGTGGACGGAGTTAGGATTGGGTTCCACCTTGTAAAAATAAATAACTTACATTTCTTTACTCATTAGGGGGTACCATGAGAGGTTGGGGAGGCATAAGGAAATGTGAGGATTAAGGGGTACTTGGGGGAGGCTTAAGGGCATGACAGGGTTTGAAATGATATATATATATATATATATATATATATATATATATTCATGGGTTGTTCTCATGTGGTGATAACCATTTCCCCTTTGGGAGGAATAAGTAGCATCGCCCATAGTTTCTTACTCCTTTGGCTTGCTTGGTGAAGCCTTAGTATTATTTTTTCATGTGTTAATGTAGTTGAACAACTACATTCTGTTTAGGACTTTGTTTTTATTTTGAAATTTGCATGTTGAAATATTACATTGTGATGTGGAAGTCTATTGTTGCCATGGGTTGAAATACATTTCTTATTACTTTGTGGTTGGGGCTTGGGTGTTGAAGGAATGACGAAGATCTCGAGGGAATTCATGAGCACCAAAATGTTCCACTCAACCATAAAATCATGTAGCTTCAATATCAAAGAAAGAAATCATTCATGGAAGCAATGTGCATGCATTGAGGAAAAAAATCTAAAAAAACCAAACTCTATTCCATTCCCCATGTGTTGCTCAAGATGAAAGAGTTTACAAATAGTATTGGGGTGTGTAACTCCCCCACAAATGTAGTCGTTGAGAAGTGGGAGTTACATTCCCAGGATAGTTGGTCAATTGTAACTCCAATGATACTCTATGACCTGTGTAAGAGCCATAATGACACCCTAGATCACCTAAGCATGGTGAATCACCTATGTGGAGGTATTCCATGTATTTCAAAATAAATACATGGAAAATAACCTACACCAACACCCCCCTGAAGCATAGCTTACGTGGAGAAAAATGAAAACAAGGAGAAGTGGGTCTCGATAAGAAGCGTAATTAGGTACCCATGTATAAGAACCTCTCAAAAAGTGGAGTAAAAGGATAAAACCCAGTGGAAAAAAACTCCCCCCAAAAGAGAGACAAGTGTACTCTCTAATCTAAGAAAGATGCCAAGGATGGGTCCCGACCATAGATGTGCCTGAAAAGGCACCCATGTACAAAGAGGCAATCTCTCTTAAAGAAGAAGAAGAGAGAATAATAGGGAGACAAGAGGAATGCAGAAGTGTCCATGGACGGATTTGAACTTTGCACCTATAGGAGGTCTCCCAGAATAATGTCGATGACGAGATCATCTACCTCTAGACTAAAGAAGAGCCACTCATAATGAACTGTGTGCCTACCCTTAGGAAGGATAGAAATGAAATGTTGGAAGTCTGCTGACTCCACAAAGGAAACTGAAGGTAGCAACACAAAGTACTCTAAGTCTGGTGCACTAAAGTGTGACATACGTCTAGTGAGTGAGTGTCAATGAGCCGAAGGTAATGCCACGTGCATAGAATTGTCAGAGTGTGAAGAGTGAACACTTGTAGAAAGGATGTCCACATGATGTGAAGCGAACAAAACATCCTCCACAACAGAAAAGGGATCCACAACTGAGGGTGGATCAATGAAGGTCTTCCAAAAAGTGGAACTATGGCAAGAATCACAGAAGGGGCACTCCCAACAACGGAGATGATGAACTCCTAAAAAACACCTGTAGATGGATGAGGGACCTGTAGAGCATCACAAGTGGACTCTGTGAAAAGAAGACAAAGGTCATGTAGATACTCATCCCAATGAGGGGGCTCAACAAATAGAAGAGTGATGTATGATAGGTATGAGTCATCCAATGAAGGCAGAGGAGTGGAAGGGGCCTTGCAAACTAGAAGTGGAAAGGAGGTGGGTGTGATGGCAGTATGAGGCTGAGTAGAAGACTGTCTGATATCTGATGAGATGTGGGGGGGTGACAAAAATGTCTGGAATAGTGAGAGAAAGAGGAGAAGAGTCCTCTGTAGTACTCTCAACATCAGAACAGGGTGCAAAATCCTTGTCATCATAAGTAGAATCAAGCAAGTCTATGTCAGTGGAATGACCATCACATGAAGAAATGGTGGAGACAATTGAATCAGCAACAACAAAAATAGCGGTAGTATGTGAAGGGTCTCCATAGAGGGAATGAAGAATGCTTCACACACAGTGAGGTGGATCTGAGTCTACCGTGTGAAACTAGAGAGAATGAGATACATGCATCATCATGTGACCAAAGAAATGGTCACAATTGTCAAGGAATTCCTCTAGATGATGATGATCAATGGGTGTAGGAACTGGCCCAAGTAAGAAGGGTGAAAGACCCTCGTGAGCAAAGTAACGTTCCATGGAAGCATGCCAAGCTGAATAGTTCCCTCTCCCAGTGAGAAGTGGCTGAGGCTATAAGGTGATCCTATGACACTCAAGTTAGGAAAGAGCACTCTCTATGATGTAGAATCAAAACTGCAAGGTGCAAAAAAGCAAGACGTCATACACAACCAATAATGCATCTGCTTGTAAAAGCCCAAGAGTACAGTCAAACGCAGTAGAATGTGGAACTTTATAAAGTAGTGTATTTATAAAAATGAAAATTTCATCACGTAATGTGTGAAAAATCATGTAACTTTGACTAAAGAAGCGCTGAAAAATGAGCTACGAGTCAAAAGTTATGGCATTAAAATGATTCCTGCAACTGATGGAAAATGCCACTAAATGCTACAAACACATTAAAAAAGTACATGAGATGGGTGCAAAGGGTAGTGTGTGACTGCTCGTTGGAAATGAAATGAAATTTTAGTAGGGGTTTGTTTTGACTGCAAGGGGGGATTAGCCTCCTTCCAACCCCGGACCTCGCCCTCCATCTTCGATGCTCGAAGGAAGGTAAGTAAACAAGCAAAAAATACAGCCTAAACATCAATTACATGCCATGAATGGTTTTTTTTTTACCTCAAAACATTAAAAAAGAGGAAGGAGAGGGCCCACATTTGAAATCCACGTGGCCATTCAAATGCCAAGCTGAGCTGTTGAAGTTGCAGTGAATGCAGATCTGCCAACAAGAAGAGGGTTGATAGTGGACTGAGCCAAGCTAAAGAGTTGGTTTGGAGGTCGAGTTGTTGGTTTCCATGTGGTACAAGGAGGTGTTGTGTAATTCTCCAATAAAGCCGCGTGTGACTATAATTGGTCTAGTTAAACTCAACAACCAAAAACATTTTCAAACGGCATAATGCAAAACGTTTTTCAATGCAAAAAAAATGCAAGTTGAGCGACCAAAACAGCAAGTCTGATGTGAATAGTGCCAGCAACTTGGAGGAGAAGTTAAAGGGGTCTATGTGGGTTTGATCGAGCTATTGTGTTGGCAGATGAGTAGGTTGAAACCACCAATATAAAGTTCACAAAAAATGTTGCAGGACTATTGTAGGGCCACGTGGAGGACAACAAAAACATTTTAGCAAAGACCACTTACGTGCTAGGATGTGTAATAGTAAACAGTGGATAAAAAATGGATAATGTATTGACCACATGTTTCTGAAAATAGGGAAAAAATGTTGAGTTCTCTGGTTTGATACCTCCAATAAAGGTTGTGCAGAGATGACCATGACCAGCAAGTTTAGAGATCAAAGTCTTAGGCACCAAGATAAGCATGAGCACAAGGAGTCAAGGGGTAGATGGTGAACACAAAGACCAATGCATAGATGTCTTCACACAGACCCAAAAAAAATAAAATCTGAAACAGATTCACCACCGCCCCTAACTCAGCAATAACACATAAGAATGCATATGTAGAAGGTGAAATGAAAACAAGTTTGAGGATTGCACTACTTGGAGAAGGAGTGCAGCAAAGAATATAAGATCTGCAGCATTGAAGAGCATGTCCAAACAATTTTTCCACTTTTAAAAAAAAAAATTTACTCTTCAACGTTGAACCACCCAATGCACAGAACTGAGTTTTGTTGTGTAAAAGAACACTATTGTGTCGTATTCTTCTTTGGCTCTCCAACACAATAAGCTGGATAGACTTCTTCTTTGTCTTTGATCACATGTAAACCAGTAAGAAACACACAAACAACCCACAAACAAATGCCACTAGAATATCAAAAATATGCCAGAAAACTTGATCAACAACCCTTGAAAAATGTAAGTAGGGCACATGCAAATGATAGCTTACAAAAGAAACTACGAGACAAAGAGTAGTAAGCAACTATTGTGAGCAACATGATTCTGATCCCCGAGCTCTGATACCATGTCAGAGGAATGACGAAGATCTGGAGGGAATTCGTGAGCACCAAAAATTTGCACTCAACCGTAAAACGATGTAGCTTCAAGATCAAAGAAAGAAATCAATCATGGAACAATATGCATGCATTGAAGAAAAAAATCTGAAAAAACCAAACTCTATTCCATTCCCTATGTGTTGCTCAAGATGAAAGGGTGTACAAATAGTATTGAGGTGTGTAACTCCCCCACAAATGTAGCCATTGAGAAGTGGGAGTTACATTCCCGGAATAGCTAGTCAAATGTAACTCCAATGATGCTCTATGACGTGTGTAAGAGCCATAATGACACCCTAGGACACCTAAGCATGGTGAATCACCTATGTGGAGGTATTCCATGTATTTGAAATTATACATGGAAAATAACCTACACCAACATCGGGGTCCAATGAAGAAGGATGGATTCTCCTTTCATTGGATGTCTTGGTTGGGTGGAGAGCGTTTCCTTTCCCCTGACTTTTTTGTGATCAAAATTATAAGAATGAGAAGAATGTATGTTGATGTTCTGAAGTTAAGGAAAGACAGTTTGATGGTCCCTTATGAAATAAAATTTCATTGCAACCTTCCCACTTGAAGTGGATGATCTTGTAAATGTTGTAATGGAAAGATGTTGTATAGATTTGTAAGTGAAATTTGACATATAAAAAGTTATACTTTGTATTCGGTTTAGAAAGAATGTGAAAGAATCATACGTGTTTGGTACACTGTATTTTTTAATCAAATGGAAAGGAAGTTGTAAGTTGTCTTTTGGAATCAATAATTGAATTTAATGCTTTTCTCAAATTACATTTTTGTATTTGAATCTGATTATTTCAATGTATTTGAATCTTTGCTTGAAAGAAGAAAATATGTATGAAGGATAGTGCAGAACGTTTCCTTTGAAACGTGAAAAAAATTAGAAATTAGAATTTGTATTCTATCTCTTAAATGGTTTGATTAAATCACTTAAATGTATTAGATTGGAATTGAAATGAATATGCATACTTGGAAGGTGAAAAATGATAAATAAATCCTTTAGGAATTGATCTCTGTTTTGTATTTCATCCTGGTAATAATTTATCTAAATTGAACAGTTCGAACAAGCAAGTAAGAAATAACAATGAAAAATTAAAATTGAACATGCTATGATGTAAATGAATTCAATTTGACAAAAAAACTTAAGTATTTTAAAACTCAGCGAAATCGGGCTCAAACCGTTTTGTAGTCGTTTTCTGTCAATAAATGGAAATGTTCAAATTACAAAATATTTAGATAAATCAAACCTTGAATCCTCCCTTAAATCCATTTAGGAACAATCCTCCATGTCCAATGGACACATTGAGAGAGGATGAAGACAAAATTGAACAGATCTAACAAGTTAAAATTTACCAGTGTGCTTTATATAAACCTGCAAGACATTTTCTTAAAATTGACCCCTTAAAATTTATCAAAATCTAAAATTAATGATCTCTATGGAAAGAGGAATTTGAGATCTTTCCAGAAAGTCCTTGTTTTCCAAAAAGTGAGCTCTCTATCAAAAGTTATGGTCTTCTGAAGTTTTCTTCACTTGGCGTTAAATTTTGGAAGTGTAATTAAGAGGCATGGTCATCATTCTTTCTCTGTTGTAGAACCTGGGACAATATGGGGAGCCATTTACAAGTAACATCCAATCATTTTACTCCATTTAATGTATCTTACAACTGGTTGAAGTACATATTTCAGGATTTCTATTTTCACCTTCTCTCTCTCTTCTCATTTTTCTATAAATTGGAGTGTTAGGCTCATTGTAAAAGGAGGTAGATTTGTTGTATCAAAGCTCTGTCAAAATTGTTTTGTGAAGACAATGTGTTGCAGGCCCTGGACTCCTTGCATGGTGATCCAAGCCCTTATCTTGTAATAGATTGAATTGTGCATATCATGAAGCAATAAAATACAATTTTGTGGATGCATCTTCCCCTACTTTATTTGTTTGCACTCTTCTTGCCCTTTCAACCTTCATTACAAGAATATTATGTTTATTTTATGCTCTTGCAAGGATTCATTATCATTGTGCATGTACAAAATATTTTTGTGAATGCATTTACCAGATTGTGGAGAACTATTATCACCCCATCTAGTATGCATTTTAATTCTATTTTTCACACATTGGAAGACTACTCTCACACCCCTCCTTTTCTTGTGTATCACCGCTTTAGTGTAGGATTTCATTTTTCATGCATTCTCTCTCCTTGGTTCCTTAGAAATTTAGATTAGAACAATTAGTTTTCCCTACATTAGAGTAGATTGTGGCAGGTAGCTTAGGAGTAAGAACCAGCTTTCTCTGGAGGTCTATCTCAAGTAGCAAGTCCAACAACATGGAGATAGTACCCATGTTATTCAATCACATTGTGAGCTCAAGTATATGCACTTGTGTAAACATAAGGGTGATGTGATTCGGTGATAACACTCTAGACTATAAAAGAAACTAGTTTGAATTTATTGATTATTTATAGGTAGAGTTGATTAATGATTGTTATTATTTTTAGTTGCATAAAATATTTATAAATAATATTTGTGTTATTATTCAAATTATCAACAAAAAATGTTAAAACTGGATTTGTTTTATATTATTCATGATTGCAAATTTTTACCTTATTTAAGGATTTATCATCCATGCGTAAATTATAGTAGTTTAGATTACCTACAACTATATTTTTAATTATATTTTGTTAGTGTATATTTTTTTAAAAAAAAGAAATAACTAGCATATTAAATTTCCCACAATGCATGTATTTCAAATTTTGTGGATAATATAAAGTCAATATTATAATGTGGAGAATTTTCACAATTTTATTTAAAACTTAGAAATGGTGCTAAAATTTTGAATTGTAATAAAAATTATTTACTATAGATTATGAGTAACTAGTATTCAATGACATACTAAAATCTCCAAAATATACATATAATGTATAAATTGGCACTATTTTTTGGAATTGTGGCAGGTTTTAAACTTTTTTTGCCAACTCCCATCTTCTTCAGTTCATGTGGAAGGTCATATTTTTGTATTTATTCATTTTATCAATAGGATTGGAAGGAATGAAGTGTCAGGTATTCATTTTCACTCAACAAAATAGAAACTAAATACAACACCACACATAGAAAAAGAAACATAAAATTAATATTAGTATGCTTTATGAAAAAACTAATATACATCGTCTCATATGAAAAACATACGAAAATGAAAACACAACTTTAGAAAGAAATAGCCAAGACAAATTCATGTATGAATAACTCTTCGGTAGGTATCCTAAAAAACCTCTATGTAGCATAGTCTACCACCACACTATGGGCATATCAATGTGGAATTTGAAGGGGCAAGCTTCTTCGACATGCAACGATTCCTAGATTTTAAAGAGGCACGTGCTCCCATATATCGAAATGAGGGTGAGAGTATGACAAGAGATAAAAGAAATTTCTTCAACTTACATCATACATTCACAACCTTACAATTACCAAAATATAACAACTAATAAAAAATTTCTATGTAAAAATTATCTGTATATTAGCAATATTTACAAATATAATGAATACAAAAAATAAAAATTACTCTAATGTTATTCCATTTAACACAAGTAAGAGCTAGAAGATCACATGTAACTTTAATTGTAATGTTTATATTTTCTTACTATAAAAACAGATCAACATGGAAATCTAAAACTTATTTATACTTATACATAATATTAAGAATCATCTCAAACACTTATAACATTAAATGTCTTCATTTTGTTTAACTTTAGTTTTATTATTCTTTAAGTTATTGTTAGGTTGTCTTAATAAGATGTTGTTAGAAATCTATAAAATATGCTAAATATTCATTACATTAGTAAAAAATGTAGAAAACAACTGTGTTTTTTAATATGCTTGAAAACATAATGTGTTTTTCAATGTGCTGAAAAATAAATTGTGTTTTTCAACAAGATGAAAAACAAACTGTTTTTTTCAACACAATGAAAACCAAAATGCGTTTTTCATTATGTTTCGACTTATCGAATTAATTATTATTTTATTAATGAAATCATTATCAATAATAAATCAACATTTAAATTGTGGGGAAAAAAGCCAAGCATTATATTATTAATGTAAATTACCAAATAACTAAACCTACTTTATTATCATACTAGGTCACAATCTATTAGTATCATATCAATGTCAATTACTAAATCTCAATTACATTAGTCTAAAAAATGTTGAAAATCATTTTGTTTTTCATTTGTACATTTAAAACATGGAATCTAATTTTCTTTAGTGTTCATTTTATCATGTAGTGTTAATTTATTTATGTGACCTCCAAATGTTTATGAATTGTCCTTGCAAATGATATTATGTTCTTTTATCAATTCTACCATGACATTACTATTTTAGGAGGAAAAATCTTAGTTAGATGATTAGCTATGGAATCTTAACGAGAATGAGAAAAAATCTTACTTACCCTATGGGCTCAGTGAAAATAACATACTAAGAGATGAGAAATGTTGCTAAGAGTTGGATGCTTATACTGATAATCTTTAGAAGGAACAAGATAAAGCATTTAGAATGTCCTGAAGATGGTTACTGATAAAAAAATTCCTAATTAATGGGGGGCAAGAAAATTTGTGATTTGTCACAACAATGGGGATGGATGATTCTTATTCTCATTCTTAAAACCCACTATTGATGGCATCAGATGATGTTTTTTCTCCTTATTTTGGTCAAGTGGGTCGCATCTTCAAGTTAGCAGGTAATAGCTAAGTAGAAAGGGATTTTGGTTATGGAAGTATCTCTTGACTCCACATTGGTGCATTGATCTCCTTATTTTGGAGTTGAAAACTTTATCTTTTAAGGACAATAATCTGAATCCTCATGCCACCACATTTGTGAGTGTTGATTAGGGCTAGTTTTCTATAAAATGAATATAATTCTTATGAATAGTAAGTTATAAATTTGATAATGTATTAACTCCCAACTTTGTGTCCATGATTGCCAACCCTCTTCCATTGTTATAGGAGTGCATCTTTTGCATCTAAATAATTTTTTTTTCACTTATTCTATGTTAATAAAATGTTTGTAACAGAACCCAACTTTTACCTATGGTTTGAATCTACCTTAATTCTTCATCATATTCAGCCAAAGAATAAAAACTAATGCAGAGATTATTTAAGCTATGATACTTAGAAAAATATACAAATTATTCCACCTCTATTCAGTGGTAGAGGTAAGCATTATCTACAAATCATATTCCGTTGAAAAATCTACATTAGAATTTTTCGATGAGACAAGAATCTATATATGATAATATACCAGAATATAAAGAATTTGAAATTAACAACTGTAGACATATTTGGTGATAAATTACAGTAACCACAGTTAAAAACGATTGAGAAATAACCAAAAATGGTTTTAAATAAAATTAATTCGAGACCCATATTCAGTGTTAAAAGAAAAAGAAAAATAAAGAAAAATCAGTCTTTACCATGGTATTCTTGTTGCATGTAAAGAAATATAAATAAAATTGAATTGCATATTTGTGCTGGTTTTCTGGTTTTTGATATCGAGCAGATGCGTTACCTGTTGGTCACAGATGTGTCATGGTTGACTTTTCTGTGCTCTCCGAAATCACGAGAAACCTTTCCTTTTATTGGCTTTTTTGTGAATGAATCAAATCAAGGAAGAAAAATGTTTATGTTTATTAGTGGTTTGGAAAAAGGCTAGTTTACTGTACTGTGAAAAGTTAAAACAGCACTGGGTAAAGTACATCCTTAAATGCATTTGGCCTCCTCGACCTCACCACTTTGCAAGCACACTGAGAAACTGACTAGGAAATATATTGTAATATCTATCTCGTATTCCTTGTGCAGTTGCCCATTAATATCATTGAAATGACTCCCTCCGGTGTCGTTTTTTTTTACCGTGTCATGTCATTTTCATGCGCATAAGATGTGGTGCATGGTAAATTTTATCATGTGAGCTATTTATGTGGTGCATTTTGTGGGGAGGGTTTCTCTTGCCCATAGTTTCTTCTTATGCTCGTGCTAAATAGCAGGCCAAAAACTAATTTTTCATACCATAAATTACCTCTACACATGTTTCACTTTAGTCTCTCTAAGCTTATTTGTCTTAGGTTTTTGGGGCTTCTCTTGCACCGAATGTTGTGATATACTTAAGAAATCATTACTTTATTTTTTCCCATCATAGAAATCAAATTTGAGAGTGTCTATTATTCACAATGGGAATACTTTTGATTATATTCTAAGCACTGTATAGATTAATAAAAATTATATACAAAAAAATTATTTTATTTTAAATTATATTATATCATCTATTTTTTTATTCTTTAATATGTTATTTTTCCTTTTTTTCATTTTCTTTCGATCTTGTCTAATTATATCCTCCCTAAATTGCTTATGGATTTGTAGACATAAGATTGGTGAAATGCACTTTAGGTCCCAATGGATGGTTTACGATGATACCGCCACCGAATCACTTCCATTTGACTCATCCACTGACAGAGAACCTCCGCTATAACCCTAATGACATCGACCTCAAGAACCTTCTCAGGAACTCTTGATTTCCAAAGTATTGCCAAAAAAATTAAAAATCCAAGCTACTGAACACAAGATTTAGGAGATCCCACTTCTAGCTATCTGAAACAATTTAAAAAAAAAATAGTTATAGAGGTCCCTAATACTATTGTTCAATATGGTTGGTCCATCGTGGGTATCAAAAATAGTCACAATAAATCTGACACAGCCAACCCCTTAGTGGGTTCCTCCAACAATGTTAAGTTGTAAGATATCCCATCCAATTCACCATAAAACCTTTTTAAGCCATTAGAGGCTGCCCTTCCAAATCCCAAGTGACTTTTATCCTCAATTTCCATGGAGGAAGCACTAGTTCAACACCTGAGGCCATCCTTAGTGGTTGAAGTTCTTAGTAGTCCTCAATAATAGACTAATGTTATTATTACTTCAATATCATTTCTTTTAGATTCTCCCTAGAAAATGTTATTTGGTCACTCTCTAATAAACCCTCACCGCCTTTAACAAGGTGATTTTTCTATTCAAACCAAAAGTGAATATCAATATAATGAATTCTTACATTCTAATTAGCAATAGTTATTTATAAGTAGTTATGAAACCCTCATGGTATTGAATTCAACATATATTTCCCTTTCTAAATGTTTCTAATAAATTACTTCTCATGGAATGTTAGGGGTATTACAAACTCCACCCACACATACACAATGTGAGAATTTTGAAAGTGAGATGTAGACATGGAAATTATTTTTCTACAAGAAGTTAAGGTGGAAAGTTTTCTACTATTTATTATCAATAAATTAATCTGGATAGATAGGGAATATATTAATAACAATCATGACCCAAATTTTGAATGTATTATTTTTTTTTCTCCTAAATGGACACCCCACTAAGTTATTTATGGAATTGACCCAAAACATTGTGTTCTCTAGGTGTTATACACCATTGAGAACTAATCTTTTACGGTGATTGATTATAATGAAACAAATGAAACAATTATAAGAATGGAAATATGGCGATGCATAGAAGATGATTTCCATTATGTGCATTGGTTAATGTGTGGTGACTTCAATATGTTTGAGCTAGAAATAGACAAGATTGGTCACCTATTATAATTTAGCTGATTAGAGAAATATCTGCCTAGATGTATATGTGCAATAAATTTGTTTATTTTGAAGCCAAATCTATTTTTCACTTAGAATCAATCATATGATGCTCAAATTTTTACAATGGGTATAAAAAATTCCTTAAATAGCTGGGTCATGTCATGATATTCAAAGAACTATTATTTTCCTATGTTAAATATTTTTAGTTGTTGATGGAATTGTTTTTAGATATGGTCCTTTCCAACCACTTTCAAATCCACTTCTTAATAGAATGGCTATCATGGATGTTGAAAATTCATATCACCCAATTTTATATCTATATTTCCCTTCCTTATTTTGGTTCCACTTTGGATCATATTAAGCATGTTTGGAGCTTGGTGGGTATGGAAACTAGCATAATATGTTGGATAGAGTGGTGTATGAATTCTATTCAGCATCTAACATTCTTCCTCCACATTTATGGGTACTGAATATCTCTCACTTGGCATAAATCCTACACTACCAGGACTTCTAAGTTGATGTTTTCATTAGTTTCTCTTGACCAAGCATCAGTCGATGGTCCTTTCAAATTGTAGGTTGTGAACCTGAGGTAATGCCTCAAAATTATAAACAATTACAATGCTAGGGCTATATAAATAAAACCCAAGTTACATTGGCTAAAGGTAGGAGATAGAGTTTCATAATATTTTTTTTCAAAATTTAAAATCCAAGCACTCATACCATTAGATCAAGCTCATTTGGGAAGTAAATCAATGCATTACAAAAGTTTCGTATATGGTGTATCCCTTTTTACCCCATTATTAACAATTTTTCAAATATTAGGAACTTTATCGTGGGAAACAAGTGGTTCTCTAGCAATGTATTGTAGTTGTTTCTTGTAATGTTTCTAAAGCTCAAAATGATGCAAGTGATGGGAAATTACCTATCAATGAGTTTTGTGAGGTTGTCTCCTAGATCACTAATGTCAAATATCCTATCCAAGATGGGATACCATGTAAATTTTATAAAACTCTTTAGGATCAGGTAGGAAATTAAGTTTTCCAAGTTTATTTAGAAGCTTTCAACTCTAATTCACTTGTTCATTTAACTAATCAATGAAAAAATATAATTCATTCCCAATATGGAGGACTCAATACTTATATGTAATTAGATTCATAATCAGCTTACTCAATGTCTCCTACAAAATCAGTACTAAAGCCTTAGTTTTGTGTATCTGCCACCTACTCCTTGTAATTGTTAGTCAGGTTAATAAAATATGTTCATTCATACTGGATATATCTTGCATAATATTATAGTAGTATATGGAGGCATTCAGAGGGATCTCCACTCTTATTATAAATATGTGTTTCTTAAATTTGATTTTGAAAGGTTATGATAGGATAGAATGGAATTTTATTCTAGCAATGCTCAAAGTGTTTGGATTTAATCCTACATTTATCCATTTTATGTTATTGTTGTTTACTAAATCCACATATTACCTCTTGAGTAATGAAGTTACCTAAAATAATCTTTTCAAATTTTCCACTTGATTGAGTAAGTAATCCCTCTAGTCCTTCTTTATATGTCTTAGTGTAATATTTTTCTACCTCCTTTCCAATTCCACTTATTAAGGGCTTGTAAATTGAATCTCTCTCCTAATATTGTCTCGTGCACACCTTATCAATGGGTATTTTACAAATAACTCATTTATTACCTTGTTATAAGATGAGAATAAGGTTCATTAAGTTATGCATTTCCTTGATGTGTATTTCCTAGCGTTTATCTTAAGCATACAATGGAGAAAGACCTTAAATTATGGGCGATCATTTCTACCTTCACCTCCATGATTATATACCGTTCATTAAAATAGGATTCAACATGGAGTTTTTTTTTTAATTTATAGGGATACCTTCCTCTTTCTAGGAAACCACACCTCACATCACATCTAGAAATATTTGATTGATAAGGTGGATAAACTATTCAAACATTAATTTCCCAAAAAAAGTGGTTTGAGATTATTTCTCCCAAGATTCTCATGATGGATAGACTTGATTTCTATTATTTTATGCATTCTTTGGTGTACTATTGGAAATGTAGATTTACAAATGTATGGTCTAACATTATGGAACCCAATCTTTATCTCAATTATAAAAATTTACTCCTTGTTTAAAGGCTCATATACTTAGTCTTATAATAATATTAATTCCCTTTATGTTATTAAATTGAAACTCTCATGCACCTCTTCTAGTGTTGTAAGAAATCATATAACATTTGGACATGAATTCATCAATTTCGACCTTATCTTTTCCATTGGAAACATATCATAGTAGAGGATTAGTAAGGAATGCCCATGACGTTTTCTCAAATTTTCCATGCCGTAAGAGTATAATTTTTCTTATTTCATTTAGAAAGAGATAAATTCAGTCATAGTTTCTGGTGTTGTTTTTAATTGAAATCTTTCAAATTTTAATAAAGTTATGATTATTTTTAATCTATTGTTGTAAAGTGAAAGAAAAACATGTGTTATTGGAGGTTTATCACCTCTAGAACCTTCTAGATCACTAAGGAAATAAACCTTCTACTATTTCTCATCTTATCCCACCTTCTTGGTATCATGGTAACTTGGTGAGAGGAAGGAGTTAACACCGTAATAGGTCTCACCATAGGTATCAACACCACTCTAGGTAAGGATTTATCCCTTTCCACCACTCACCTCCATAACATTAACATGTAGGGTGGTGTTTTTAACTATTGTGTTGTAATATCTCAACTGTACCACCTATGGTAGACAATGTCCCTCAGCTGGCCCTAGCCATGGAAAAAATAATGAAGATGTGACTGAAGCTACTAATAAATTTTCCACTAGATGTGAGCCCAATCCTAAAGGATCAAACCTTATAAATGGTTGGTAGGTCAATCCTAAAAAAGTACCCTTATCCTACTCTCTTCATAGTTGTTACCTAAATAGTCATGTATCATTGGTGTGTTACTAGGTTTCGTAATTAGTTCCTACGCCTTTGAGCTAGTGAGATTTGGTGTTCAGTTACTACACCCTCAAGTGAGTTTGAATTCTTATGGTGAGCTAGAATACAACCTTCTTGTGAATAATTTTACTATTTACTTTTGGTAATATAACCTCTATTTCAAAAAAAAAATCCAAATCCAAATAAAAGCATGTGGATTTATAAAAGTTTGAAGTATGTAATTAAGATGTTTCCTACATGTTTTTCTTGAAAGTGCTACACTCTTTCATTTTGATATATAAATGTCAAAAATATAGTTTCCCATATCCAATCATCCCTAATTCTAACTACATTAAGGATTACCTCATAGCCAAATGAATCTCTACCACCAATATTGCATTTTCTTTATGCTCTAAAGAAATAAAGGAATTTTTATCACCAAATAGTTACACTCTACAGTGCATATATAGTTGTATAAAATTTTATGCACATATCACCCACCATAAATGCATTATTTTTTCACTCCAGAAAATGGAAATGTAAATGATTAATTTCCACATTCAAAAATTACAATCAGTTACCATTAGCCTCCACATTAACACCCAAGAAACATGGACCCATTTTGCAATTTAGAAAATTCAAACATAGTGTACAAAGTAAAATGCACGTTCTTAATTAGTTAAAAAAATATAATGAAATGATTATAGGGATTAAATTAAGTATCAATATCTTCATGTTGTTTTTTCCAAAGGTGAAATTCTTTGCATGCATGCCATTGTGATTTTATTTTAGCATTCAATCTAATTAATTTTCTAATATTTCCCAAGTTGGAAATCGCCAAGATATATTTAGAAATAAATGTGTTTGAAATTATTTTAATACCTATTTTTTTTACTTTTGGATGCCTAAAATTAAATAAACCTCTTCAACTGCAACCCTTTTGTATTATTTATCTTAAAATATATTTTCATCTCTCTCCATGAAACAACTTCACACTATTGACATTGGATAATTCAAATTAAGATTTTATTAAATTTATCTTCAATGATGTGAATGTCATCTTGGCACCACAAATCATCCCCATGTGTTTGAAAATTTCACAAAACTAGCATTTTTTAACAATTTGATGATGTTTTTAATGAATATGGTCTGGAAACATTCCTAACATTAATAACCTCTCACCCACTCCTTCATATCAATACTTATTTTATGGAAACATAATCCCTAATTCCTTTAAAATCACATGACTCGTGCTCATGTGGTCCACATGGTCTTTTAAATTTTACTTGATAAGTTATTTGTAGGCATTTCTTGATTAGAAAATTAACATAAATGACATTGAAAACCACAACACAATATTTTTCATCCAAACCAGCTCCCTTTAGGTTTGAATATATTAACTTTATGAAGTCATGATATTCACAATTTGTGTCACTAAAATCCTAAAACCAATAAGAACATAATTAACTAAATGAAACAACCATGATGAAATATTACAATCTATAAAAATTTCCAATCCATAATACAATTTTTTTTAGAATTTTCACATAATATATTATCATCTTTTATCAACTGTAAACTACTACAAGTTAATTCATGGATGAATGAAATGATTATTCTCTCTACTATAAATAGTATGATAACTTGGCCACTTGGCCTCCGCAAAAATAAAATCATCCACTCGGTCTCTTGGTATCCCATATACAGAAATAAACACTCGTATGTGTATGTTTCGCAACTCAATCTATTCTAATTATGTTGAAATGATCTTGAGGGGAGGTTTGGATAATTATTTCCAATCATGTTGCATCTTAGAAGCCATATACAATAATAATTGACATATTATGCAACCATAGAACATAGAACTTAAAATTGTACAAAAAAGTCTAATTCAAAATAATCACTTTAGCCTAAAGCTATGAATCAATAAACACTTTTGACATGATCTTTAAACTAATTGTAGGACACAATAAGGCCCCTAGTCCCCAAATAATTCTACAACAATAATAACCCATGTTCTTGCAAAGGGCCATTATAACCCTATGACATATAAGCATTAGTGACAAACACCAAACGCATACCAATATTCAAACTTTTTTTTTAGTAGCACATTAATAATATGTTTCTTAAAATAGAAGCACATGTAAACACATAACATATAGCTATATAATAATACAATACACATTTACTATTTTCCAATATACTCTAGAATTTCGTGTTGCAAAGTATAACTAATGAAATTCACATTCAGAAGTATAAAATCTATTTTATTTCATATGCAGATAAAATATTTCAAAAATAGGAAGCAACAATGTCGTGAATTCATCAAAAATATTTTTAAAAACATTTGATTGTTGAAATGAATTTTACATCAATAAATTCGGTTTCTTTCCTCATAAATTGAATTTTTATATCACTAATTCCCCTGACAAGATATTTTAAAATAAAACCAAAAATTATACAAAGTATGCATGTATTCCTTGACAACAATAACTTCTAATATTATCAACACAATATTTAAATATTTGGCATTTCATAACCCATTTACCTCTGAATGAGGTGAATGAGTGTGTCTATTTATTCAAACCCATCATGGGATGTTTCAGATATTTTTAAATGATTGTGTATGTTTATTCCAACCCATCATGGGAGGTAGATTACATCTTAAGATCTTTATCCACTAATCTGTATTATCTTATTCTTGGCCTAGGAAAACTTGGTTTGTCATGTAGTTCAATAGACAATATAAGAAAAAAAATTGATGAATGCATATTTCAAAGCTTTCTATCATGCTATGATGAAGTACAACAAAGTGAAAGTTTAACTAATAACTAAAATTAATATTTAAAAAAATTAAATTAAAATTAAACTGGTCCTCATCTTCTATACCTAGGAAAGGACATACATACATAAATTTTGAATAAAATGTTTTGGTTGTTCCTGCCTACCTTGATATTCAAGCTGAAACACTAAAACAATATTTAAATATTTGGCATTTCATAACCCATTTACCTCCGAATGAGGTGAATGAGTGTGTCTATTTATTCAAACCCATCATGGGATGTTTCAGATATTTTTGAATGATTGTGTATGTTTATTCCAACCCATCATGGGAGGTAGATTACATCTTAAGATATTTATCCACTAATCTGTATTATCTTACTCTTGGCCTAGGAAAACTTGGTTTGTCATGTAGTTCAATAGACAATATAAGAAAAAAAATTGATGAATGCATATTTCAAAGCTTTCTATCATGCTATGATGAAGTACAACAAAGTGAAAGTTTAACTAATAACTAAAATTAATATTTAAAAAAATAAAATTAAAATTAAACTAGTCCTCATCTTCTATACCTAGGAAAGGACATGCATACATAAATTTTGAATAAAATGTTTTGGTTGTTCCTGCCTACCTTGAAATTCAAGCTAAAACACTAAAAAGAGATTTAGAAACCAAATAAATAGGGAAAACTTAATTTATTAATGTAAAATCTAAAGCCTAGCCTATGTGAATGATGTAAAAGTAGACGACCAATAATCTTGGAGGTGCTACCTCTGCTACACTTGGAATTTGCTTATACTATGCTAAACTGAATTAGGATATCATCAACCATACCAAGATTTATTTTCATATACTTATTGACATAATGAAAGAAAACATTTCTAAATTTATGTAAACAATAAAAAAACTATAATCCAGACACAAGCTTAAAAAAGATAAAAATGTTGGCTCAAAAGCTACATATAATGTGTCTAGAAGCTTCACCACCAAATGATAATTATTTATCCCAAAATAGGGAGTGGTGTAAGACTGTCCATCTAGTTGATGAGTTTTCCACTATTTGTGCATGATATGGTAAACTATGACAGATTTGTGTCCTTCTGCAAACCATAATAATCCATTGCTTGCAGCAACGTTTTAAAAATCATGAAATTGACTTGATAAATCCAAATCCCATTCTCATGTATAATTTTTTTTTCCTATATCCAGTCTCTATATTAAAAAATGTCTATCCCCCTCATTGTGGGTATATCTAATTCTCCAACTACTTCTTGTACATATAAGTTGGTTTTCATCATGCGCTGAATTTGTTGCCAAGGCTAATAGGTTTCCATCACATTCAGTAAGGAAGTATGTAAATCCTACCGACATGGGAAGGAAAAAAGAAAAACACCATTAGTCTTCATTCAAATCATAAGCTATTATTTTTTAGTGAATTTCTTAGTAATCTACAAAAAAGAGCTCTTCATCTTCCTCCTCATATTCAATTGTTACAATGAAATAAATGATAACATTGAAATAAAATGGATGCCTTGTATTACTATCGATATCCTATTAATATCGTTGTGGAGGTGGATGCACATATGATGAATTTTTCTTTGAATCAAATGCAAAGGTAATTGTCTCCTTCCCCAATTGAGGATAGGTTCCTATAATCACTAATTTTATAGAATTTGGTGGAGAACAAATACTGACCAACCATGGAAAGGGAATTTTTTGGTCAGGAGTGACAGGAGGAGAGGGATTGACAAGGTTGTACACCTCAAATATTGGGGTACCCTTAGATAGAGTATAATAAAAACAAAGTATCCCATGCGATGTAGTAGTAAGGGATGTACTAGTATTTAGAAATGAATTTTCCATACTCTGAAATGAAAAAAGAAAGTATGGAAAGATTACCCATTCATAGATTGTGGAATAGGAATTGAAATCTATGATGCATTTTTCATCGTAGATTTGGTTCCTTGTGAACAAGATAAATTAAGTGTGGGGGAAAATTATTAGAGTGGGTAAGAGAAAAATCCGGGTTGAAAATGAGGGTGTGTCATTTCTTTTGCAATATGGGCATCTTAGACAGTTCCCTGGTTGACATTCTGGAAAACAAATTAGTGATCAACTCATTAGAGGATCCAACCTTCTCTACACTGCTTCATATTGTCAATCTAGGAATTTCATCCATATCCATTAGCTCTACTTTGCCTTATGTTAAAAAAAGAGTTTAATTTTGCTCCTAGAAAATGAAAAAGTGGTTTGTTTATTACATGCTTTTAATTTTTAGGTAGTTCACTTTTAGATTCCTATTTTTTGGAAAATCTAATAAGGAAAATAAATCAAATGCTCTGTATTTCACAAAACCATGTGCTTTTTAGTTCTATTTTTAATATTTGAGTGTTTTATTGTTAGATGAAAGCCATCTATTTACTAGAGGAAAATATAAGTGTTTTGATATAACACATTCATAGAGATTATATTGAGTTGAAGCTCTAACAAGGAAGAAGAAATATATGCACAAAAGTGGTGATCTGAGTTTGCAATAATTTGTTTTATTTGCAATTTTTTATTTTATTTCTGTTAGTTGTTATTTTATGTGCCTAATTTTTACAAATTGGTATCAAAGCGTGGATTTTTTTAGTAGGTTTCTAATTGGCAACAGGTTATTGCTTTTATATCCAGTCTGTAGACACCGTAATTTACAGGAAAGAATTACAAATATTGGTCATTAACCATTAAGGCATTATTCAGATCCCAAGATGTGTGGGAAATCGTAGAGAATGGGTACACAGATCCTGTAAACATAGTAGCATATAATGTGTTGGTGCTCAAAATAGTCTCACCCCAATTTTGTAAGGAAATTATTATAGTGCTCTTATTATTAATAATTTCATATATTGTAATATTAATACTATGAGTTACATTGTAACTCATTTTTAATAATATAGGTTTGTTATATTGTTTCAACAATATATTTTTGTTATATTCGTAATGGTATTAACGGGTTTTTTGGTTGTGTGACTTCCTAGTTTGTAGGAGGATAGTTTTCTATTTCCATGGTTATTTATTAGCCTTAGTATTGATTATAATTATGTTGAATAATAATATGAATTAATTTTTCCTATGTGACAAGCCTGCTGTACCAATATTTGGTATCAGAGTGAGAACATCTGAATGAGAGTCTTATAAGTCTTAATTCAAAATTTTGTCTTAAGTATCATTTATTTGCAAACCTGGAGATGGACGTGTGTTGCAGATAAGGTGAAGGGAATTCATTTTTTTGCATTGGAATTTGAGTCGTACTGTATGTTTATTCACTGAATTTGGTGTCCACACATTCCATTTATGCATGTTCAAATTAACCTGCTCAGCCATATTCAATATAAAGTCACAATTTGACCCACCATTCAATTGTGCTCTAGCTGTAGTGTAGAAAATGTGGAAGGATTCTAGATTAAAATATAAAGGACGTTCTTCCAAAGGTAAATTATAGCATAGAAGCATCATTTTTAATGGTCTGCATGTTGATCTACTGCATTCAAATCTAGTATTTGATCTTCAGTAGTGGAGCCGCTTTCATCTTACAAGCTAAAAGATCTACTTTATTGGTTTTGCACAACCTGATTATCTTCAACTTGAGTTACAAACCAACATGTAGGATAAATTTGAGGGATGAAAATGAATACAAAACACCATATCTTATCTCTATGATTTGAGGAGAATATATGTGTGTAACAGATTAAATAGTTGTGCATGTGGTCTTCAATCGATGAATTACTTTAGTATAAGATCATTTGATATTATCAGTTTGTAACTTTGTATTGAATAATTTGGTTAGTTGGTTTTTCATCTGTGGATATATGCAAGTGAGATCTTTACTACAATCGATATAAAGGTTTAAGAAATATTCTTAGCATTGAAATACATGGTCACTATTAGCAGATTCCTGGATTAAGAAATTTTGGCTGAGTGATCTGTATTCTAAATCTCATCATTCAAAAATATGCTAGTGGTGAGTCAGTTAACTGTCAAGTTCTGTTATATTTCCTTTATTAAAATCAACTATCTCTGCCAGTATAAACATTTTATTATTGTTTGGTTTTATGGAGTTTCAAAACGGAAAATATAAATTTAATTGAAAGATTTTATGGTAAATACTTCCACATGTGGCAAGTATGAACTCAATTACAATTGATTGATAAAAACTTATGGGACATTGTTGAAGGAAAAATTAAAAAACTACATGATGCAGATGAAGTAGCGAAATGGGAAAGTAAGGATCGAAAATCAATAACAATTATCAGCCTTGGTCTTTTCAATTCATATTTTCATCATATTGATCTAACCAAGTCATGTAATAACATTTGGGTGACATTGACCAAGTTATTTGGATCTCAAGCAGGTAGTGCAGCAATGGTGCTGAAGCAAAAACATTTTGGGCTAAAGATGGGAGAAAATGACAATATGGTTGAACATATCAGTAAGTTTCGATCCATTTTAAATCAATTAGTGGGAATAAAAGCAAAGGTATATGGAGAAGATGCTAAAGCAATCTTACTAAATAGTTTTCCAAAAGAATATTCGAGTATTGTTTTTACTCTTAGTAAGATCAATCCTAGTTTGGAAAATTTAATTTCCTCTTTGCTTGATGAGGAAGAAAAAATCAAAAGGTATGTACCAGAAAAAGAAACTGTCATGGTTGCAAATAATAAATCATCATTCTAAAAAGGTAAAAAAAGGTTTGTATCATCAAAGAAATGTATTTAGGTCATTATTGTAAACAACCAGGACATGGTTTTGTGACTTGTAAGAAAAGAGCTCAAGATCTCTTAGATGATAAGTTAGAACAAAAGGATTTAGTTGCTGAAGAAGATTGGGATGATTATTCTAATTCTACAAATGATAATGAACCTATTAATTATTCTAGTGATGAATATTATTTGTATTCAGCATCTATCCTCTTATTAGAGGACGGAGGCAACAAAGGAAGGAGGAAAATCAATGTCCTATAGTTCTTCACTACCTCAGAGGCTGTAAACTACTTTAGTGACATATTTGTGTCTTGTGTGATGAATAAGAACAGATGAGTATCATTGTTCCTATGTGCAGTGTAGTACTTGTGTGTCCCACGTGATGATAATGATTTATACCATTGATAATTTTGTAGGAAGTGTTCTTGATAAGACTGATTTGATAATTGATGTGAATTCGTTGAACGGTCCATTGATTATGTAGTTCCCACAATCAGTGTTGAGGATTGAGACCATGCGCAGGCTACGGAGAGGCATGCTACTTGGTTGAATATTGTGTTTTCCCCATGTTCGAACTAAGGGGGGGAATGTAAGAAAAATATTATAGTGATCTCATTATTAATAAGTGCATATATTGTAATATTATTAATATGAATTACATTGTAACTCATTCTTAATAATATAGGTTTGTTATATTGTTTCAACAATATATTTCTGTTATACCTGTAATGATATTAACGGGTTGTTTAGTTGTGTGACTTCCTGGTTTGTAGGAGGTTAGTTTTCTATTTCCATGGCTATTTATTAGCCTTAGTATTGATTGTAATTATGTTGAGTAATCATATCAATTAATTTTTCCTGTGTGAAAATCCTGTTGTACCAATATTTGCCTCTGAAAATTTAATTATTTACGGCCTTTGTCATTTTCCCATTCCCCATATTGTGCCTGGTTAATCTTTATGGCCATTCTTAATTTGTTCCTAGAATGTAAATCACTTAAGAGTCTATATTTTGAGTCTCACATGCTCTTTTCCTTCAGAAGACTTGAGTTTCGCCATGTTTCCTATTCTCCACAGTCAAGATTTGTCCTCTTTGTCATTTCTACCCTAAAATCTTGAAGAAAATGAATGGATGTATCCCTGAAGAACATATTTGATCCCTGTAACATTTCTAAACTTTCAGTTCTTGAAGAAAATTTCATTCCTAGGCTCAAATGGTCATTTTTCTTTATTTTACGGTTTGATGGGTGTTTCTCCCAGTCAAATTTGTATCCTTGTATCTATAGGGAGACGTGGCACCTTTGGTTGGACGTGGCTCAGTTGGGTACTTAGAAAAATTCATGAAAATCCTCAACTCAAAATGTATCCACATGGAGGCACGGCCCTCATTTTAAGATCTATTTTTTGGTTTTGCCTTGGAGTAGTACCAGGAGGAAACATGGAGATTTTTGCTACTTATCCCGGACTTAGAAAAATTTTCATGGAGTTGGAACAGTTTGGTGGAACAGGGTCTCCACTTTTGGAACCGTCTTGAAGTTGTGCCATGAAAACACTTGGGGGAACCATGCATGTTTGGGGACTGGCCCTTAAATTTCAATTTAAAGAACAACCAGGCTAACATGTGGAGGCCTCTACTTGCTTTGTATTTTACTTAGACTTTTTAATGGCCAAAAGGAGACTGCCTCAGAGTGTGACACATGGAACCTTCCACTAAGCTTCAAGCATTCAGGAAAACCTTGAAAGAAAAGAACACGTGGCGAGCCAGTGCTCGTTCAAAGTATCAAATTTTTTGGGCCATCTCAAGGTTTGCCATGGTGACACGTGGCATTTTTAAAATTCAAAAAGGTGGGGAGGCAAACCATTGGAGGCAACTTTGATTTTTGCCTCCTTAAGGATTAAAATTTCAAAATGGCCTGCAAGCCGGATGAGGGAAAAGGTCAATGTTTTTCCCTGGTCAATGGCAGAGGTGTGGGCTCTCGGGGGAAATTTGGAAAAAATTCCTTTTGAGAGATAAGAATCAAAAGTGTGGCACCACTCCAATCACATTTGGACACGTTTAAGGATCATTCCCAAGGGCGTAGTTGCGGGAAACAATTGGAAAATTTTCCTTTTTCCAAACAAGACAATAAAATGGTAGAATTTGGCTGTGGTTCCATTCCAATCACATTCATACACATGTCAAGCTTGTATACCAATGGTGGATGTGTGGAAACAAATTGAATTCTTTTCCATTTTTGCAAAAAGTTGTAAAAAGTCAAGGGAAGCCCACGGATCTATTCTGAAGCCTGAATCTGCCACATGAATATTCAAAGTAAAGATCAATGGCTTCTGTAAGTCTAAGTTTGAATTTCCCCCCATTTCTCTGAAACACGTCTAGATGTGCGAGTCTCCATGATTTCTTGGTCTTTTTTACACGCCAAGTAGAGAAGGAAGTTAATGTTGATATCTAAAGTTTCGTAGGAAGATCTGGACGATGTCCTTTTCCATTAAAATGGTATGACTTTCATGCCCAATGAGATTTTCCATTTTTCATCTCCTGAGCATGGAATGGGCTAGATTTTATAGATTAGGGGTATACGTGATTGGTAAATTGAAGAAAGAGTGATCTACTAGAGCAAGGAGTTGAATGAGAGAGGCATTCGATGAAATCTACCTCCTTGACCACCTGGAGAATTTTACAGATCTGATTCTATGCATCACAAAATAATCATGGTGAAAACTACTGCATTTAACGTTGTTGTATTTTATGGAGAGGGGAATCTGTTGTAAATTCTATAAATGGCAGAATTTTTTCATGCAAATGGTTGGGAGTTGTTAGAGTGTGAGGGGTTTGGACTAATTTTTCTAATAGAAATCTTGATAGAGCCTGTCCCTTTTGAGAAACCATTCAAGAAGCTTGTATATCTCTTTTGTATTAAAATCTGATCATGTCAAGGTGGTTGTAAGTGTACAGCCGTTGACAAGATTTTAGACTGTTCTAGAAAATTTTCTTGCTGATAGATTTAATCAAATTTGAGTTATTTATGTGTTGTCTTGAGCAAAATGTGTTGATCTTACTTTTGAATGTATGTAAATAGTTTTCCCGTTTCTGTTGCAATCTTGTATTAAAATTTGATTTAATCACACAATCCTCAATCCTTATGAGATTTTAGTGGCATTTAAAATTCCATTTCTCATAAGAGCTTTCATTTGGGTTGAAATAAATGATTTAAAATCACTTTTCTCTCATCTATTGATAGAGATTGTCTGTAAACCTTTGGGTGTACCTTGGGTGTGATTTGGCTTAGATCTTGATGCTGTGTTGGGTTTTCTAACTTGATCCTTCATGATAGAATCTCATAGATTGTGTGAAAGAGTGATAATTTGGGCCTCCATTGAAGCACATATTCTAGTTGAAGCAACATTTTAGCTATTATCTAGCATTCTATTTGTCTAACTTTCCATTTTGTAATGTTCTTCAAGGATTTGGTGAATCTAGTTTCACCCTGCCCCACCTCCAACAAGAAATTCATTCAAAAACAACTAATCTTACCCATCCTACCCCTGTTTGTCATGTGTGTATCCCAATGCACAATACTCATCATCTAAACATGTAGAATCAAACATGGTCTCAAATGTCTTTAGTAACCTTTGCTTTGTTGTGAAATATCTCCATGATTTGGATGTGACAACTCGTGAGAGTCAGATCTGTTGTGTTGATCATATTTTCTCAAGGTCTTCATTATAAAGTTTATGCAAAGGAAGGATTTATCAATTTTCTTAAATAACAGAGGTTACAAAATAGGTTCTCTTACCTTGGTTGAAAGGCACAACCTAAAATAGTGAGGATAGATCAAGTCATCTTGAAGGTGCTATCTACCTCTCCAAAAATCCAAGTAACCAAGGGACAGTTAGATTTATTCCCAGCTACAAAATGACCTATATTTATGATCTAGCTACCTCTAAGCTCCCTGTTTAATATATGTTGTTGCTTATCTTGAAAAGGAGAACAAATTTGGATACCAACACTTGTGGCACCATTGCCGGGGACTCTCAATTCTACATCAAGATCCTAGTAAAACACTTCTTGTATGCTCCAAGTGCTATGTGCAGTTACTTCAATTTTCACAACCAGTGCACTGGTTTTTATTTAATAAATCATGGCAAAAGAAGGTCATAATCTTTCCATTTCCAGTTTCTTGCATTGAGAGACATTTGAAAGATCATATTCAGTGCATTTGCACAACTAAGGTGGAAGTCCTAAGTGGCGAATTCCTATTCATCTGATCTTTTATTGAGTACCAGTGTCTTAAAACTCTTTCAAAGTTAGATTTTTTACTAATATTTGTAAACTTGGAAGGAAGAAGATCTTTCTTTGCCAGGGATCCTTCAAGGACATTGTTTCTAGAGTTAGGAAAAGCAAAATCTGAAGGTAGAAAATCCTAGAGAGCTATTGGGGTCAACAGATAAGGAGAGGGATCTCCATTGATGAAAGTGAACGGCCTATCATTGAAGACTGCCATTCAAGTGACTCTGAATTGGATAGTCTCTTTATGGAATTGAATTCTCCAACTGGAGAGGGGCCTTCATTTGATTTTGAAAGGTTCACTTCACACTCTACACCTGTCTTTTTTGTGGTTCATAGAGATTTCCAAGAAATAAGGTCTTTGAGGGGTATGCATTTTGAAAATTGTACTCCTCTGTTCCTAGAACCCTCTGCTCCCCATTAGTTTGTCACCCCTCCAGGATCACCTCCTCGAATCAATATGGCTCAACATAGGCCTCTAATTTTTGTAAAAACCTTTGAACCTATAAATTTTGTGGGAATGTTTGGTTACCCAAATGCAGTGCCTCAATATGTAAAGAACAGGCTACCAAACTTCCAGGGAAACAATGCTATAATTGGTGACAAGCATCTGGAGCCCTTTCTCAATATGGTGGAAGACTTGAGATTGAGCATGAGAATGTATACATCAAATTGTTTTTGTACACTTTAGAAGAGGATGCCAGAGACTAGTAATAAGCATTACCAGATAACTCTATTGATTCTTGGGCTGAAATAAACAATGCATTTAGATTATAATATGGTGATAGGAATGACCCAAGGTTTCTTCTATCAGAGTTTGAAAACATCAAGAAGAATCCCATTGATTCAGTACATGACTTCAATACAAGGTTTAATAAAACTTTGAGGAGATTTCTTGTTAGGATAAGGCCTTGTGATGAGTCATGTTTGATCAAATATATTGATGCATTTGATAAAAAGGCTATATATTACTTAAGAGACAAGAACCCCACAAATTGGAGGTAGGCCTTCACCATGGTTTTGCATATAGAGAGAACCATCAAGAAAATTGGGACGCCTCCAAAGAGGGAAGGTGTGAAGCTAGTTAACCTAGAAAAACATCAAAAAAGCAAGGCTCTTGATTTGGAAGAAGTTATAAAGACTTTGGCAAGGGCTATCAAAGAAATTTCCTACAAGCTAGCCTGGGATGAGAAGGGAATTGGGCAGAGTTCATAAGGACAACACAAGAAAAAAGGCCAAGATAGATTCACATATCATCAAAGAAATGATGACAGAGGCAAGGGATCTATTGGATTTGGAAATATATATTCCCAAGATAGGGATAAGAAAATGGTGTCTAATCCGTTGGCTACCAGAGTTGTTGTGGTGGAAGAGACAAATGTCATTGATTGGCATGAAAAATGTTTCATGCCCCATGCTCCTTGTGAAGAAGATCAACAAGAATAGGAAGAAGCTGATGATAATGATAATGATGTCTGCATGATGGGATGTTCCACCAGCTCACAACAAGGGGTAACCTCAACTGAGGTGATAAGTGCTAGAACTGCTGCCATGTTTTGGGACTACATTCATAGGGTATATATTCTTCCCCCTTCCCATAATTTATAAGTATACAATGCACAATCTTTTGAATTTCCCAATAATGACTTTGAACACTTAAGGGATTTAATCATAAAGAAGTATGATGGAGGAATTCCATCTGAGGAAGATAGGCAGTTACTAATGAATGTTGTTGTTGCTCAAGAAAGGGAATATAACACAAGAAGTAAGATTGTAAAAGGGGTAGGGACTCAAGCTAAGAATAAATCCCCCTTACTTCAAACATTCCTAAAGAGGCTCCTAGGAAAGAGGCATCTACCAAAAGACCTGCAATTCCAAACAAGAGTCACACCCCTTTTCATGCCAAAGTTGTCAAGAATCATGTGCCATCTAATGAGAGTGTTGGCTTTCCTTCCAATACTGCCTTGCCAAAAAATGTCCCATATGACATAACCCAAGTATCGAGTCAAATCAAAGTCTATGTTCCAATTTTTTACTTTCTTAGGATTCCTAAGCACAAGAATAGAGTGTTTGAATACTTGGGGTTGAAAGAAGAGAAAACTACCCTAAGCAGAAATGTGAATATTGTGGAGACTCCTCCAACCATTAAAGAACCAAAAACAACACCAACATCATAAGAGCGAGAAGAACCACCTGATATCTATTTGGGGGCATCCTTGGTGGACTCTCAAATGAATGTGGATTCATTCTTCACCACTTTGATCATAAAGGATAGACTGTTGTACAACTGCATGTTTGACTCAGGGGCATCATGCAATGTCATACGTTTGGAGGTCATGAATGAACTAAACATCAAGGTGAAAATAGCATACGAGAAGTGCACTACCATGGAATCCAGAGAAAATTCAGTGGTAGGGTGTGTTAATGGTTTAGTGGTGTAGCTTGCAGCATACCCAGGTAAAAGCTTAAAACTTGATGTTGTCATTGTTGACTGCCCAACCAAGTGGGGCATGCTACTGTCAAGAAAATGGGCTGTAAGTGTTGGTGGGAGTGTCTAGATGGATATGTCCTATGCTATTGTCCCAATTGAAGGCAGCCTTGTCAGGTATATGGAGAAAAGAAAATGTTGCATCTTATTGAGGATCCCAACAATGCAACCTATGAAGTATTGTACACAAATGTTGATGCTGACAACTTTGTAGGATTTGCTGATGGAAAGGAACACAAGATTGAAGAATGCAAATTCCTTAAACAAGATGGCTCTCCTTGGACTCTGTTATTTGATGGAGCTTGCTCTAGGTTTGGGAATGGTGTTGGTGTTGTTTTGCTTTCTCCAAGCTAGGAAATATTTTTTTCTCCTTCAAGTTGAACTTTGAATGCACTAACAACATTGTTAAGTATGAGGCATTGTTGCTAGGTAAATAAGAATTGCTTGTAAGTATGGTGTTAAGGAAATTATTGTTAAGGGAGATGCAGAGTTAGTTGTGAAAAAAGTTAAGAGGACTGTATGCTACAAGGAATAAGTAAATGAAACAATATAGACATGTAGTTTGGGATCTTATTGAGATGTTTGACTCCTTCAAAATTGTGCATCATGATAGGAGATTCAATGACTTGGATGATAGGATTACAGTGTTGGGGTCTCGGTTTGACAATTGTACAGTGTCCCCATATTGTGAATATGAGGTTGAGGTATTGACAAGACACTTTGTCCCTGATACTGTTAAACACTGATAGGTTTTTGATGATGATACTCAAGTCAGAAGATTTTTGTAAAACAAACAAGAGTTTTCTGATAAATGCATTGATTTGGATTCAATGGTATGTACCACAAAAGGAAAAGAAACCTTTTTTGGCAAGGGTATCATCCATCTGAAGACCAACACTATTCGTAGAGGGCTAGTGGCTCTTGAGTGCCATTTTGATAATGTTGATTGCATTGTTTATAGATGTATGGTAGCCTAAAGGGATGTTGAGGAGCATGATCTTGGTACAAAGGAGAAGCCAAGGAAAATTTTGTTAGGAAGCAATCTCAGCAAACATGAGAAGTAGTCATACATCCAGATATTGAGGAAATACCAAGACTATCTAGCTTAGACCTATTCTAAGCTCAAATTATACAGAGAGGACCTATTTCAACATGAGATTCCCTTAGAGCCCAATGTAAGGCCATTCACACAGAAGCAAAGGCCAATCAATCCATTTCTATCTCTTAAAATGCAAGAGGAACTGGAGAAGCTAAGAGAAGGAGGGATTATCCAGTCCATAAGGTATTCCTCTTAGATTGTAAACCTAGTGCTAGTGAGAAAGAAAAATTGTGACATCAGATTATGTGTGGACTTCAGAAATATGAACAGAGTTTTAATGAAGGATAACTATCCTTTACCAAATATGGAGAACATGCTGCAGTTAGTGACTGGTTATGAGTTGCTTTCCACCTTGGATTCTTTCTCTAGTTACAATTAAGTTGTGGTGAAGGAATCAGAAAGGATCAAGGCAACCTTCACTACCCGTTAGGGGACCTATTTTTATGTCAAGATGCCCTTTAGTTTGAGTAATGCTGGAGCCACCTTTCAAAGAGTAATGGATGTTACTATTTCTTATTACATCAATGAGTTTATTACAGTCTATCAGGATGATGTAACTGTATTTTCTAGAAAGAGAAGTGATCACATGCTACACTTGGAGAATATGTTGATACGATGTAGAGAATATGGCATCTCACTTAGTCCAAAGAAATGTCATTTTGGAGTGCAGAAGGAAAAGTTTCTTAGTCACATAGTGTCACAATAATGAGTGATGATTGATCCAGAAAGAGTAGAGGCCATCAGAAAGGTCCCCATCCCAAAGACTAAGAAAGGAATTAAGTCCTTCTTCAGGTAAATAAAATTAATTAGAAGACTCATATCAAAATTTGTTGAGTTAACCATACCAATCACTTCCGTGCTGAAGAAAGGTCAGGTCATCAAATGGGAGGAGGATAACAGCTCTAGATTATAAGGATTTTTCATTGTTCTTCAATAATAGAGGTTACAAAATAGGTTCTCTTACCTTGGATGAAAGTCACAACATAAAATAGTGAGGATATATCAAATCCTCTTGAAGGTGCTATCCATCTCTCCACAAATCCAAGTAATAAAGGGACAGTAAGATTTATCTCTGGCTAAAAAATGACATATATTTGTAATCTAGCTGCCTCTAAGCTCCTTGTTGAATCTTTGTTGCTGTGTGGTTTTAAAAGGAGAAAAAATTGGATACCAACATAATGCACTCTCACAAATAGAGAAAGACACTTTGAAGGAATTAAGAAAGAAAGATGGAAAATATCTTTTCTTCATTCATCAAGCCATGCATGAGAGCATGTTACCTAGAGTTGCAACAGCCATTAGAGAAAAAATTGCATGGGAAACTCTCCAAATTACATATAAAGGTAAAGAGAAAGTAAAAATAGCTAAGCTACAGTTACTTTGTAGAGATTTTGAAAATATGTGAATGAAAGATTCAGATTTAGAATAATCATTCTTTAATTTTCTAGTTGGTTTAGTCAATCAAATCAAATATCATGGTGAAACAATTGAGGACATAAGGATTATTGAAACATTTCTTAGAATTTTTCTTGAAAATTTTGATCCTTTAGTAGTTGTTACTAAATAAACAAAGGATATAAGTCAGTTTTCAATTGATGAGTTGCATGGATCACTAATAAATCATGAAGAGAGGTTGAATATATCACATGTAGTTGTAGATAATTCTTTTTCATCATAGGTATAAATAAATCATGTAAGAGGAAGAGGAAATTTTATCCCTAGAGGTAAAGGAAGAAGTTCATCTAGAGGACGCAGAAATGGTCCATCAAACAGAATTGGAATTGGACATAGTCAAGAGCATAATTATAATCATTTTTCAGGTCAGAGATAGGATAAGTCACATGTACAATGTTACTATTGTAATAAATATTGGCACTATGCTTATGAATCTATGAAAAAGTTGTATGATCAAAACAAACATAATCAAAAATAGGTTAGGAGCTCTACTTCAAGCTCCATGTTTCTTGCATGCACAAAGATTACCAAAGAATCACCTATTGAGTGTAATCTATCAAAAGAGATCCCTAATGACGTGTGGTATTTTGATTCTTGTTGTAGTAATCACATGTTAAGTAACTTAGATTTATTTTCTAATTTGGATGACTAAGTAAAGACAAACGTCATTGTTATATCTTAAAAGTGTACCCTGTAGACAGATGGTTGCAGATTTTCAAAGCTTGCAGAATTTGATCTCTCTCTTTTATAGATACAATGGAAACACCTAATTTTTTTGGGTATACCTATTTTTTGGTGAGTCTCTAGTATCAAGGGTGGTTCCTTATTGATGTATCCTAATCTGATTTCTGGGGTTTAAGGGTAAAAGATGACTGTAAAGTAATTAAAACTAAGGTGATATGCCAAATTTTCATGAGGGATTTGACTGAGTATATTCACAATTGATATGTGAAAGGATTCTTGATACACGAACCAAAAATTCATTTTGCAGAATGTTAAGGGAAAATCATTGAGGTATTAAGGGAGATTATCACAACAATACTACTAAGCTAAGCATGCACATTAATATCATGCAGGGATTGACTGAAATTTTGCAATGGGGTAAGATGATTAATTAGGGAATTTGCATTCACAAAACTAATAGAAATATACACAAGACTGCAAAAATTGGGAAGGATGAAAATAATTCACACTCAGAAGACAAAACTAGAAAAAATTGCTTCAGTACTCCTATATCCAAAAAGTCCTCCTTTGTGCTTTGCAAAGGAACACAATATATAGTAATGTAAAATCCACCCTCTTCCTAAAAATATCCTAAGGCTTATACTCACCCATGTATCCTATTTTTAACCTTTATTTAATAATAGATAAAGGAATAAAAATAGAGCATGCAATTACAAATAGGCATTATTAGCCTATATTACAATACTGTCAAACTGGAGTTGACTTTTCTATTTTTATGAAAGTGAGGGTAAATAATTTTCTACTAATAATCTTACTTGTTATGCAATTATTTCTCCTTTGAGCATGTAACTTTATCTTCTTCTCTGTTATGTCCTCTTGTGAAGCATGCAACAAATCAATTCTCTGCCCATGAGTAAAAAATTCAATAGTTGTAATATTTGCAATGATAAAATCCAATATGGGGTCCACTTGTGAATGTGCACATGATCTGATGTTGACATCTCTGGGCTTCTAATTTTCATAAGGGTGACATACTGCAAATCAACTTCATCCTCCTTCAAGTGGGGCCCACCTTTGCACTTTACCATGGTTTGGTTTTGTAAAAAGGGACACCTTTGTCATACTTGAGCCACCTTGGTAATTCATGTTGTAATATATAGTTGCCACCTTGGTCTAAACACGACATTGTAATACTTGTCGACTTTTGCATTTTGAAAACACTTGTTTATAGTTTATAAATCGTACCTTTTGGGTAATCATAGGTAAATATGATTTGGTTGGCACTTTACATTATTTGAAGTTGGACTATAGTTCAGAATTTTGCAATTCAAAATGAAATGATTTTGTTTAAAGCGTGAGGTTGGCCCCCCTTACATAATGACTCACCCATTTTCAATTTTTTAGTGGAAACGTAACGTGGTTTGAGTTTTTTTTTAATTTGGTGATGATCATGGGCCATTGATTTATGTCCTTTATACATTCGATGCCATTGATTATTAACCTGCAGTTAGGGTTTCAAACCTGGCAATAAAGGTGGTAGCTGGCAATTGACTGTGATTATTTTCTTTGATATCTGACCTTGATCTATGACTTTAGTTCTCTATCCTTTCAATATATACCCATTAATTATTGATCGTGGTTGAGTTAGGTTGAACTCACCTCTCGAGTTTGCATGATAAAGGAAAATATTGACCCTAATGCATATTTTATTTGAGCTTTTTTACTATGCAGGAAAAGCCCTAGCAAAATATTTGTTCGAAGCCATTGTCTGAAGCATTTGAGCTTGGTCTTTTATGTGAAAATGGTTCTCTAACATTTTTTTCTTCTCTTTAGCTCTCTGTGTGGCTGTACATATGATCATTTCTAAGCTTTAGAGTGATTATGGGAGTGCCATTGTTGATTCTTCTAGCTCTGAGATTCATTTGGTTTGTGTTTTACTTCATTGGATGGCCACCATGGTGGTGAGAGCTTGGAGATTATTTTTTGTATTATTCCTTTGGTGGCCGCAATTGTCAGTGTTTTTGAGTTTCCTGTGTCTTCACCTTCAAAAGAGTTGTGTGAGCTTCTAGGTATACAACATCGTTGGCACTTGAGCTTGAGATTTAGCTATTCTTGGCGTTTGCATTTCTACCATTTTTAGGCTCTATGAGGATTCTCTAGGTCTTGATCTATTTGTACTCTGTGATCATTCCTCCTATTGAGCTTGAATTTTAGTTCTCTGAAAATGTGGTAACCACTAGAGGGTTAGAGCTCGACCTTTTCTTAAAAGATCTATGTGCCTTGTGGAGTTCTACAAGGATTTTGTAGAAGGTATGGTCGCCATTTCCATGAGCTTGAAGCTCGACTATGTATCTATCATACTGTTCTATGAGGGAAGTAAGTCTCGACCTCCTCGGGTATTACTGTTACTTCTTCATTGCTATTTTGACCTTAAAAACTGATAATCTATTCCTTTCTTTACATTTCCTGTGTTTTTGTGGCTCAGCCTTGGTCATTTCGAGTTGAAGCTCATTCTAAGATTTCTCTTCTTTCTCTGAACTTGATGATTCCTTGAGGTTTTCAATAGATCCAATTTTAGTTAGTGAGTTATTTCTCCCTCATTTATCTGATTTCTTGATACCCATTAATGTTTTTTTATCAATGGTTAGGATTTGTACACTTTTTACTCTGATACTACAACTTGAATCTTATTTTTAAATGGGAATGAAAATCATCCTGAAATACTAGAATATTTCTTTGACTTGGATATGTATGAGTTTTTTGAATCAAATTTCTTCCACCTAAGTTTGTGTTCTTAATAATATGTCAAGCTTTTTTTACTTGCTACTTAGATCCATTCCTTATAAAAATTATCCCTTAAATGTCGATTGTTGCTAACTTAATGTTGCAAAAAGAGGCCTCCTTTTGATGATCATTTGAGTGTGTGTAATTATTGGAACTGTGTATGAATGTGTTTCTGATTCCTTTATTGTTCTCGGTCAATCCTTGAGACTTTTCTAGAACTTACTGGCCTTCTATCTCTGTTAGTAACCATTTAGTCATTGTGGATTCCTTCACTAGCCATGCCACTCGATGTTCAACCACTGTGTGAATTGTTATTGCATTGAAAAATTAATTGTTTTTTGTGAGAGATTTTATGGATTTTGACATGTCTTGAAATTTTGTGGACACCCTTGATCTCTAAAATCTTGAGCTCTGAAGCTATACTGTACTAGTCTGTAGACTTAATACTTGCTTCATTTCTAAGAATTGTACTTTGGGATGGCTGTATTTTGTGAATGTTATCTCAAAAAATCATTTTTTTTAGTTGCTAAGCTATAATGTGTACTCTAAAATTCTTCACTTCAATGACTGAAAGTGTAGTTCTCATTTCTTTTCTGCATTATATACAGTATTTTATTTTATTATAGCTCTAGTATGTATGATGGAAAAGTCGTAGATGTCCATTTTACATAGCAAAGCTCTTTCAAAATTTTCCCAGAATTCCTTATTTTGTTACTTTTTCAGTTGTAGTAGTTGTGTTTTCTGATTCAGAATATAGAACATAACACTTCATGTTGAAGCTGATTTGGTAAATAAAACTGAGACATCATAACTATTTATCTTGATAAGGGCATGCTTTACTACTTTTCGGTATCACTTACTTGATTTAAATAATTATTTTAAAGCATGTAGTAGTGTAAAGCAATATGATGAAAAGTTTCAAATGTTCATTTTACATGGCGAAGCCTTGTTAAAATTTTCCCAGAATTCCTTTTAGTTCTATTTCAACTATAACCCTTTCTTTCTAGTTAACTTCAACTTCTTGAAATCAGATTCTTCCTTGTAGTTGCAAACTGGAACATGTACTTCTAATTGCTAGTCTCTTTTCTGTATTGTAACTTCTTCCATTTACATAAAATATTGAGTTGAGTTACATTAATATTTATTTCTAGCCTGTACTTATTACTTGTCCATTTCTTCTTGGCACAACCTGTACCTGCACACTTAAGAAAAAAATTAGAAAATACTTAGGCTTTTTGGCCTCTCTTATATCCATGTTTTCTTCCTTTCTTTTCTCTTTCTTATTTCTAAATGAGTAGAGCATGTATGTAGTCTTATATTTAAGTAAATTATATCTCCTATTTTGAAGAGATTCATATGCACAAACTAGGACAGTAAGGAATATGAATTGATCTCTAATCTCATAACTGATAAGTCATATTTTCTTCTTTTCAAGTAAAGTGACTTCTACAATGGAGATGAAGAAGGAATACAAGCTAGGATGGAGCTACTCCTAATAATGAAGTAAACCCCAAGGAAATGATGGGTTCACTCATACTCTTTACTTTCTTTTTCATGCATGTGTACCTCTTATTTCACTAGTTGTACTTTACTTTCCAGTTACATCCCACGGCTTGCGTGGGAACATTTGAAATTTCCTTATGAATAAAACATTGAATTTTGTAAATGAGTTGTATATTTATTTATGCATTTCAGCTTTCTGTATGGATTGTATGATGAACTAAAATACTTAGTCATTTAATTGAATGTATTAATCATGAAAGAAAGAACATTAATGAGAACCTTTAATGTTCAGTAATGAACTCTTATTTCTACAATCTGCACTTATTTTGGCTGTCCCAAAACTCAACAGTTTACCTATTCTATAATTTGGTGTCTTCATCAAGCCAACACAGCTGTCCTTCAGGGCCTCTATGTTCTTTTTTTGAAGATATCACGAAATTGCAGACTATGTGATCTGTTACATTTTGTAATAGCACACATAGCTGCAGATTTCACTTAATAATTAATTAATTCAGCAGTAACCAATAATATCAAAACTCCCTTAGCTTAGGTATACTTCACCAATGCCTTTCATCGTAACGATGAAGTTTCGAGTTGCCCATTCTTACACCAGTACAAAAATTGTGAACAATTACCATTGGGAATAACAATATAGTTACTAAAAAACTAAAAGGATCAATCAACATTCTAACTAAAAGTGGGAGAAAAAGATTATTGAGGATGTTTATTATGTTGTTGGTTTGAAGTATAATCTTATGAGCATTGGTAAATTGGTACAAAAGGGATACATAGTTTACATTGAAGACAACAAATGTGTGATTGTGGATAAAGCTCCAAGAACCCAGGTGATTACTAAAGTGAAGATGACAAGAAAAAAATTGTTTCCTTCGAATATTATAGCAGCCACTTCTGAAGTTCATAAAGTGAAGATGATAAGAAACAAAAATTTTCCTATGAAGATTATACCAGCCACATCCAGAGTTCATACTACAAATCAGTTCAGAGCTAAAGAGATTGAATCAACTTGTCAGTCAGTTGAAAAAGATGAATCATGGATATGGCATCTCAATTCTACTCATTTAAACTTGGTTGGTTTGTATTTATTACACATAAATAATATGGTGAATGGTTTACCTTTGATTCATAAACCAGATAGAGTTTGTAAAGGTTGTATTTTTGGGAAGCAATATAGAGAGTCCTTCCCAGTTGGAAAAACAAAAATAATAAGTGCACCACTTGAAATTGTTCACTCAGATTTATGTAGAACAATGAAAACAACTTCTATTAGAGGATTCTCATATTTTATGACATTCATTGATTATTATACAAGGAAGACATGAGTGTATGTTTTGACACACAAATCATATGCTTTTTATATATTTCAGTAGTTCAATGCTTTACTGGAAATTTAAAGTGCGTACTACATCAATGTTCTGATGACAAAAAAAGGAGGTGAGTATATTTCGAATGATTTTCTAAAAAAATATAAATATCATGGTATACACAAGCAATTTACTTCTAGGTATACACATTAGCGTAATGGTGTGGCAAAGAGAAAGAATATAAACATTGTAGAGATGGAAATATGTATGGTGAAGGAAAAGCATATTTCAAATGAGTATCGGGAAGAAGCTGTAGCAACAAAAATTTAAATCATAAATAGGTGTCCAACGAATATTTTTTGAAACATGGTTCCTCAAAAATCTTGGATGAAGAGGAAATATGGTGTTTCTAATTTTAGAATATTTGGTTATCTAGCATACACACATGTGTCTGATGATCTAAGGAAGAAGTTTGACAAAAAAGGAGAAAAGTGCATATTTGTTGGATGTTTAGAGACTACAAAAGCTTACAAGTTGTTTAATCCAGTTGTCAAAAAGTTCATAATCATCAGAGATGTACGGTTTGTTGAAAATGAGGCATGGGATGGAAGTATTAAGAAGATATTCAGTGTATAAGGAGTTATTCCTCATGATCATATGGAAGATGAAATCATAGAGAAGAAAGGTATTGTATCTTCTTCAAATTGTGGACATGCACCATAAGTTGTAGTACAAGCTACACCTCTATCTACATCTAGGAGGTCTCCAAGATTTCATTCATCTACAACCATGTAATAGACACCACAACTAATACATGAATCAACTCCTTTATTACAAAACAGTCCATCATCAAATATCCCTTTGCATTGGAAAACAAGGATTCTTAGTGAGATTTATAATGTTCATACAACTAATGATTTTTCAGTTTATGCATTGTTTTCTCAAGCTGCAGATCTAGTATACTTTGAACAAGCTATAAAATATGATGTTTGGGTTTAAGCCATGGATGATTTGATAGATGTTATAGAGAAGAATCAAACATGGGAATTGGTAGATCTTGTAGAAGGAAATGATGTGATAGGAGTGAAGTGGGTCTAAAAGACCAAATATACTCTTGATGGTAAAGTACAGAAACATAAAGCAAGGTTCATTACTAGAGGTTTTTCACAATAATATGGAGTAGATTACAATGTGGAATTTGCACCTGTAACATGTTTAGAAACTTTAAGAATGGTCTTAGCAATTCTAACTCAAAACAAATGGACTATTTATCATATTGATGTAAAATCAGCAATCTTTAATGGTGTTTTTGAAGAATAAGTTTATGTGAATTAGCTAGAAGGTTATGAGATTGAATTTCATGAAGGAAAGGTATATAGGTTGAAATATGGTCTCAAGCAAGCACCTAGATCTTGGGACATCAAGATTGATTCTTATTTTATATAGAATGATTTCAGTAGGAGCAGAAATGAGCCTACCTTATACATCAAGATAAATGATAAAGGTAAAATTTTGATTGTTTGTTTATATGTGGATGATTTAATCATCACTCAAAATCTATCTACAGATTCAATCAAATCAACTATGAAGAAAGAATTTGAGATAAAAGATTTAGGCCTCATGCACTCTTTTTTGGTCATTGAAGTTCAACAATCAGAAGCTGGAGTTTTTATTTCACAATAAAAGTATGCTAATGATGTTTTGAAGAGATTTAACATGTTGAATTACAAGCCAACACTAACACTAGTTGCAGTAGGTTTGAAGTTAAGAAAAGATGACAACGGATCATTTGTAGATTAAACATTGTTCAAAAGGCTAGTTGGAAGTGTCATGTATTTGATAACCACAAAGCCAGATATTATGTATGGTGTGATCCTCATCTCAAGGATCATGGAATCTCCAAAATATTCACATTAGCAAACTAGAAAAATTATTTAACGGTATGTATGTGGAACTAAGAATCATGGGATCTTGTATTCAACATCAGATGAGTTCAAAATCATAACTTACATAGACAGTGACCAGTGTCAGAAAGTATAGATGATAGAAAAAACACATCTGGAAATTCTTTTCACTTTGGAAAATGTGCAGTTTCATGTGCATCAAAGAATTATCCCATAGTTACACTATCTTCAGCAGAAGTAGAGTAAATATCAACAACAAGAGTAGGATGCAGTCAGGTTTTCTGGATGAGAAGAGTGTTGAAATATTCGAGGCAAAATCAAGAGGATGCTACACATATTTTTTTGTGAGAACAATTCAGCAATAGAATTATCCATAAATCATGTTTTTCACAAGAGGAGCAAGAAAATAGACATTTGGTTAATTGGTTAACAACAAGGAAATTTGTTTGGAATTTATCAAATCTAAAGATCAGTTTGCTGATATTTTTATGAAAGCTTTTGGAAATGATGTTTTTGACTATTTGAGAAGTTGTTTAGGAGTTTGTGATTAGGAATATGTCATTTCTATAAGTTGACACATAGCTCCAGAAGAATAAAATTTTGAAGGTCAAATTTAAGGGGGAGTGTTAGAAAAAGAGTTTAATTTTGTCCCTAGAAAAGAAAAGGCAGTTTGTTTATTACATGCTTTTAATTGTTAGATTGTTCACTTTTAAACTCCTACTTTTAGGAAAAGCTAATAAAGAAAATAAATCAAAATCTTTTTATTGTACAAAATTATTTTCTTTTTAGTTCTATTTTTCAGAGTATAATGTTTTATTGTTAAATGAAAGCCATCTATTTATTAGAGGAAATTGTATGTGTTTTTATATAACACATTCTGAGAGATTATATTGACCCAAATATCTGACAAGGAAGAAAAAATATATGTATAGAAGTGCTAACCTAAGTTTGCAATAATCATTTTTATTTGCAAATTTTTATTTTATTTTTGTTAGTTGTTATTTTATCTGTCTAATTTTTAGAAATTTTTAAAACTTCCTTTTAGTTTCAATTTGCTCCAATGGTAGTTATTACAGATGAATGGTTTGCACATTATAGAATTTTAAATGGTATGGGAGTTTAATGAGAATAACCATAGAGTAAATGGGAATAAAAATATTTCAAAGAATTGGGATTGACACGTTCGAGAGAGGAGTGCATCATATTTCTTGATCAAAACATTTAGACATGTCTTCTTGTTTGTTATTATTTAATTGGAATTCGTTTCTTGATATTTACCTCTAATTTGTTACTTAGGTTAGGCTTCACCCTCTATCAATGGCATGCAAGTTAACAATCTTTTCAATTATTTTATGAATAGATATTTTTTATAGTTATATGTTTAATTTTTAAGGTTTCCCCAATTTTACAAATCTTTATAATATGGTATACCATAAATACAAAGTAATTATGGCATTTATCTCTGATGTTTTCAGTAATGATCATGGATCATAACCCCTCTTTTCTTACCCTTGAATTAAACATCAAATTTATTTAACTAGTAATCGTATTTGAAATCTACAATGTGAACACCAAAAGAGATATAGTGAAGAAGTGAAACTCAAAGGGAAGGGAAAACGGGAAAGGAAGATGGGTGTAAAAAATGAGTAAAAGGGTGGAGAATTGCATGAGAAAAGAAAGATGAATCGAAGATCCAATGTGAAAAGAATCTCTCTATGAAGAGCACGACATGTATGATAATCAAAAGAAGGAGAAAACTATTTTTGGGAAGGAATTCATGGAAAGTTTAGAGGGAGATATCTCAAATACTAGCATTGGATGGAAAATATTGTTGTGGAACATAATTGGTTGAATTTACAACTCTTGACATAATGGAGTTACTAGAAAAAAAATAAAATGGAAAGGGAATTTGAATGCATGTTTCACAAGTCACGTCAAGGATAGGAATATGTAGATTGTACTTAGAATGTTTAATTGGTTAATCCATGTAAAATTTAATTCAGTGTTTTTCTACATGTATCAGGCTAATAATTAGGGTAGTGTAATATTCAAACAAGTGCAAGTTTTTTCGAAAGGGGAAAAATCAAAAAGGGAAAAGGCAACATGTTCCAACTTTGGAACATGACCACAAAGACCATTTGTTGTATAATGGTTTAGCCTTTTTAATATAATGTAAGGTGAATTAATTGTAGGGAGTAGATGGAGGACCATGTATTGATAATATTTAGGTTCTAATGATTGGTCATATGGGTCAAAGGTAGATTAAGGATTTGGATAATTTTTTATGTGTCATATTGATCGTACCAAAATAATATATTCTCTATATGCTCTATTCAAGTAATTCAATCACAAAAAGAGGACACAATTAAATTTTGGGGAACTCAAAAATTTTAAGGGTTCCAAACTCAAGTAAGCATAGGAAAATAGATGTTGTGCAAACAAACACCACTAATTGAGTTGCAAGAGCAATCAAATATATGATTGAAATGTATCTTTTATTTTTAATCAAACTTGTTTCTTTATTGAATAGCATAAAGGTTTCCAACTGGATGGAACTTAATTAGATAGGTATGATTTAAACATGAATGTATTTTTGTATATTAAAAGGTGAAAATTATATACCTGGATGCACCACAACTATTCCATGAAACATATTGTTTATTCCTAAAAATAGCTACTAGATGTGCTCCACTTAATCATCCAAATTACATGTGATTTATTCATGTGAGTGTCATGTGATCTTAAACGGGAAAAAATAAAAATTTATGATACTTCAATAGGGACCCAAGTTAAGACCCAATGGCACCACTTGCTTATTGTAGGAGTTTGCAGGTATTTGTTTTTGTAGTTTTAAGATCAAGAAATTATATTAAAGTAGGTGATTCTGGAACAATCATTGATAAATGCGGAAGTATGAGGAAGGGATGTATGGGGTAAAATAAATTGTTATCTGACAAGAAATTAGTGTTATTTTTTCATTTTATGTATTTTATGGTGGAAAGGTTTTTTGACTACAAGACATTTAGTGTGTAAATTGTTTGAAAGAAAAAGACCATACATTGTGAAAGAGGTTGAGGAAAAATATTTATTGAGATATCTAAAAAATATAAATGTAATCAATAAGTATTATTGACATCAATATTTATTTGTAATTTCAGCTCTTGTAAGTGATAGACTAAATTTCATAATTAGAGGCAAGTTCTTGCTAATAGATAACTATTATGATTTTTTTGTAAATTATGTTGAACTAAGAAAATGATTATTTTTTCCCTCAAGACACAAGCACCTAGGGGGAAAAAAGGTCCCCACCAGTGCTATCAGGTTTGGGAACTAGTGCTTTCTCTATGTTTTGACCCAAGTCTATTTTTAAGCCCATATATAATAGTGTGCCTATGTTGATTTATGTATTATATCATAATGATCTATGTTGAAGCTCTAAGATTTTGTAGCAATGTTTTTTACACCCAATAGATGCCCCTTCTTTTAGGGTGCATGAGACAACTATAGAAGAATACAGTCCAAATGGGAGGACCAAAAGTTGATATGTATATTTTAAGTGGATACCTATAGGGGGTGTGGGATGGGCATGGTAGAAACCAAGCCACGTGTAAACAAAATAGAATAGTAATAAGAGTTAGTTTAATTGAGGTAATAACTTGCACCGTGAAAAGTGCATTTCATACATGGCACATCGCTCACAATTTCACAAGATAGTCATGGCCAAAGCGTCCAAAAGAATACAATGATCAAGAAATACATAGGGCATAGCCCAAAAAAAAATAGCAAGAAAAAAAGTGACAGATAACCATGGTTGTACTCATCCTACAAGACAAATGCTACATGTGAAGCACCTGTTAGGATGTTAGAAAGATAAAGAGTATGTCAAGGCATGCAGATATTAGTGAAAAGAAAGTGCTAGTAAGAAGAAGAAATAAATGATGAAACAATACAACATATAATATGTGAGAGTAGTAGAGGTGTATGCGTTCTTAATCCTCGACAGCATTGGAAATGGATTCAATGTCAAGTATTATGCATCGTGGAAGGAGATCTGAGAGATCTACATTCACATCCAGATACCAAGTTAATTTGCATTTCTGTATTATAAATATAATGACATACTGAGTATCGTTCTAGCATAGTAACAAAAGTGCAAGATGGAAGTAGTATAAGCTACCAAGAATAAATGCAACCAAAATATGAAAAATTTGTATGAGTGTGATGGTGTGGTATTTAAGATGTGAAGATGGGAGGATGTTAATTGGCCCCCATTGGATGTGTATGAGATGAGGTTTATTTATAAATCTCCCCTCAATGGTCAAGAAAGAACCATAAAATAAGAGTGGGTCATTGGGAAATGAGTGTGTTATATGTGCTTGAGAGTAGATGCTATAAAATTTGTATTGCGAAGCACAAAGTATGAAGTGTGTATGATTTGATGTTAATAGATGAAATATTCCCTCCATATTAAAGTGTGAACCATATCACAAGAGTGTGTCATCGGGTAGTTACCGTACAATGTGTGAACCAACAAATTGAGCATGCTTAGAAAATTTAGACATGAAGCACAATGTGTGAAGTGTAGAAATAGACACTAAATACAACTGATAGTGATGAAAGGGGGGATAAGTATGATTCCCCCCAAGCATGTGAGTGATGGATATTTATGTGATGATGCAAGAGCAACCATACCTTTGTGGGAGAATGTGAGATGTATCATGAGAATACATAAAGTCATCCAAATGGTAAGTAAGAGCAGGAGAAAGACCATGGTTTTATTTTTGGTTGGGAGGAGGAATTTTAAAGAAGTTATCTATCACAAGTGGAATTGATTTATCTTGTTTGGTTGGTGGTTTATAATTTTTAATTGGTAATGTTATAACATAGTTGATAAGAAGAGATGATGGGGTACTGATTTTGAGAGATGGTTGCTTATTTGGAATTGGTAATGCTATAGAAAACTTAATAAGAGGAGGTGATGGGATACGAAGTTTTAAAGGTGGTATAAAATTGGCTTAGATAGGTGGCTCTTGAATGACCAAAGAAGGAACATTATTAATTATGGCCTGATGCTTATTAGACATGGAAGGATCAGATTTGTGATCCCAATGGGATTTAACAATTGGAGATGAGAACGTAATGAATTTTTTTATAGAAAACGAAATGAAACCATGATATTTAAGGTGGCCAATTGATCAATGTAAATCATAGCAATCATTGTATTTGTGTACATTAAGTCTATAGTAATACAAAAATGGGATACCTTTGTATTTTCCAAGTGAATAAGGATGGTAGTAATGAGTAGGTGGAAATTTGATCAACTAGTGATTGGGGATCTCAGGAATAATATCATGTTTCTTAGAATTTAGATCAAACTTAAGAGGTGTTGTTAGTTGTAAGAAATGGGATTTAATTATATGAGCACATGAAGTATACACAAGATTGGAAAAAACTAGATAAGAAGAACTAACATGGTCTTGAGAAGTAACCTTGAGATGTTAGATTTTAGCTGTGAGAGATGTAATCATGGTTTCCATAGCCTAAATTTTATCTTGACATAAAAAATGTAAAGCTTGCATTGAATTGAACATAGATTTATTTCTTGTAGTATCAGGATAAATAGGTTCATTCCAAGGATGATTAAAGATGGAACTTACTTGTGTAAACAAGATATTGCTAGGGATATACATAGTTTCTAGGGATTTTGGGAGAACCTTTTTGTAAGGTGGGTGCATTTGAAGTAACTAATGTGAGGAGACTTGAGACAGCTTAGGAGGCATGAAAGAAAAGGTAATATGAAAAATAGGGATCCAAAGGACCAATCACGAGTGGGGTTCATTGAATGATTTAATATAAATAGAATGAAATATAATTATAGAGAAACTATTGTAATGAATGATGCATGAGTAACATAATATAGTAAATGGACCAGAAATGTTAAAGCAATAATATGAAACCCTAAGCAAGGGAGAGGGAGAAGGTGACTTATCACTGTTAGAATAGATTATGAAAAAGATCATCAAGGATGAATAGAAATTAAGGGACCCAGAAATATTCCAGAAAAAAGCACCCACTAGATGATAGGAGCGTTCAGGTGCTAGCATAGTGTTCATTCTAGGCGCTAGTTTCTATGTAGATTTTGAGGATTTTGTTTTTAGGGCCAGAGGAGATTCGCTCTTGATCTCTATTTTCTAGTCTAGGTCTGATGTAATTTTTTCGTTCATACTTATAATATATAAAATAGATACCTAAATATAGAAACCCATAAACCACATAAAATCTAATAAAAAAATATGCATAATGGGGAATTGGAATGATCTAGATAGTCTAAAAAATATTGAACTCGTGACTGAGTGCTCCACTACATCTCTATGAAGGTGTGTGTAATGATGTGGTAGGATGTCCTCAAGCACAAGTTGCTCAATGATAGATTGATAGATCTAGAATGTAGCAGATGTAAAGAATGTTTGATATGGAATATAATAGAATTACCCTCCTATGTTGTGTATGTAGAAGCGACGCAACCCTTTTCCCTTGAGTTAGTTTTTCTATATGGATACTTTTGATTCTCTTGTGCCTTTGTATCTAAGAATAGATGATAATATGTAATGCTTAGTACATGGCCCATTATTTGAGAGCTATAATTATATATATGATTCCTTTGTTTGAATTTCATAATTGACAACTAAAAGGCTGACCCAATAGTCTAAAATATACCTGAGAGGTAAAAGAGACCCAAATATGGGAGAAAGTGTTAAGAGTGCCTAGGAGGGATAGGAGAATCCATGTGCTAGTGTCTTGAGTGGGAGATAGCATCTGAGACCATAAAATATAAATGAGTCAAATATCGATAGTGTTGTACGGTGTAAGGTGAATAAAATTATAACAAAAAAAACTTAGAATGGCCAAAACACATTGTCAATTATTTGTTTTCTTACTTACGAATCATGTATATACTAGTATGCGCTAGGACCTAGAAGTGTACCAAAGTGCATTGATTTTATTCTAAAAATTATGTTATTAAACATATGTTGTACCCATGATAAATATCACTTTGGTTATCACATTACCTATGATGGAATTCATAACAAGTTTGAATATGAAACAAAACAACACCCCCTAAATATCAACTTAGGTGATATGGTAAAAAGAATAATTCTTATTCTCATAAATATGGATTTCGATAACTAGGCCTGATGATGAACCCATGTACAATGATAGAAAAAGAATAACAGTTAATTTTCTTTAATTAAATATATAGTTAATCTGGTGAAGCCTCCACAAGAGTGATTGTATTACCTGTTCCATATGAATGAATTCAAGGTGAAAACCAAATAAGGTTGGCTCACAAATTGTTCTAAATTTTTAAACCACCAAATAATGTTGTCTCAGAAACTAAACTAATATTTAAACAACCTAAAGGGTTGGATCGATTACATATTTCACATCAAAAATTATTTTGAAAACAACATAGGGATTGACACAAAAATGCTCTGGAACAAAAAAATAACAAACCTTTGCATCCACTAGGAACAAATGCAATGTACATAACATACTCAAAAACCCATGGAGGAATTATTAATACACAACACCCCTCATAATGTTGAGTAGGGAGTGAAGACAATGTAACTTAGTATCTCCAAATAATGTCAATGTGGTAAGTGCACAAAAAAGCACAATAAAATCATCTAGCAAGAGTGACCAAAAATTCCACATGATGAAGGCAACAACTGAAATATTAAAATAGAGTGTGGAAAATAGCACACAAATGAAGGTATAAAATTACATCAACCTATAGTGGAACTTTCTAATTTAATCTAAGTACAAATACATCTTTAAAACCCACCCAATATTATTTACATGTTATAAAATAGGAAATTAAGATGAAAATCATAAAATGTCATTCAAAATCACAATAAATAGATATTGTAAATGTGAATAATGTGAAAATATACACATTTAAAAATAATGCAAATCCGAGTTACCAATCAAAATTTATGGCCTCGAAAGTTTTAAAATACATGGTTTGATCAACTAAATCTGCCAAAACTTTATAATTCTAACAATATCGGTCATAAAAATGCAATAATTAACATCACCTTTATGCAGATCAGCGTAAAATAGGAAAGTTGAAAAAAATTATATTCCCACACTTCATAGATTAAAATTTATGATCCTAAGAGAAAATATACTCCATGAAAGGGCTCAATTATGATAGCTTATCCCTTTGGGGATAAAAATGACCAATGGGTAGTCATATGGCAAGACAAGGGGCTGAGCATAGATCACAGGCACTACAACAAATATGTCCTTTTGCTACAATTTTTCAACATTAATTTTGTGGTTATGTGGATTTTTAAAAATTAAAATTGTGGCATTGGAATTTTTTCTAATCCACATTTTGATATATTATTGTAGTTTTTCCACAATTCGTTATACCATGTATAGTCCACAATTTATAAAATTTATAGCTAATCTCCATTTTTTAAACTGTACATTTTCCACATTTCTTGATGTTTGTAACATTTCTACATTTCTTATATGTGTTAGTATTTCACAATGTTCACAAAAAATGTAATTTTTCTATATATTCCATCTTTGTAGAAATTCCACAATTTACAATTTTATAACTCTCATCAATGCTATATTGTAGTAATATCAACAATTTATTTCTACAATTTCTATTACCACATAAAAATTGTAGGTGGAAGCTGCAATTTGATTGCCACAATAATTAATCGTGAAATTATCTATTATAAAAATGTAGAAATGTTACTATTTTTTGGAATATATTGGGTAAAGTGAGGGTTTTAGAAGGTCCCACAACCTTGATACAAAAATCCCATTAGGCCAGATCTAGCAATAGAATTTTCAAAAAAAAAATACCCAAGAGGATTCTTATATGGAGAACGAAGTATTTCACAATGTTCGACAAAAGGAACAATGTAAATGAGCTTCTTCTAGCTCATATTCAACATCTTTAGCTCTAGGAGAGCCAGAGTCGTTTGCCACAATTTACGCCAATTTTATAAACTCTCGATCAATGTTATATTGCTAAGGCCGCCCTGGTCAACAATTCGTGATTTCCTACCAAGCTTTAAGAGCTATTGAAGGCACGCTAAAAATTACTCAGGATGGAGGAGCTGCATATCAGCTCTGATATGCCACAATAATTATCATCAGTGTCAATATCCGCAGTATTAGGGTCCATAACAGGAGTGTAGAGAGGAGTGTTACTATTGGAATCTTTGGACAGCCGAGGGTTCCTTAGAGCCAGTAGAAGTGAGAGGTTTTAGAAGGATCCGCTACAACCTTAATACAAAAATCCTGCTCCTAGGCCGAGGAGTCTAGCAATAGAATTGAGCAAGCCCCAACAGATCAGCCACACCAGAGGATTCCAGGGCTGGAGATACGAAGAAGGAGCGCAAGCCGAGAAAAGGAACAATTAAATGAGCTTCTTCAGCTCAGAAACAGGCATCTTTAGCTGGGTGTAGGAGAGCCAGAGTCGGATTGCCAGTGGGAATGGATCCATCACCTTGAGAAGCTCACGAACAGTCATTTTGCTAAGGCCGAACCTGAGGATAGAATTCGTGAAGTCCTCCCAAGCTTTAAGAGCTTTGAAGGCACGCTGCAGTTTACTCAGGATGGAGGAGATGATATCAGCTCTGTTATGGTCATTTTTATCATCAGTGTCAATATCCGCAGTATTAGGGTCCATAACAGGAGTGGAGAGAGGAGTGTCAGCAGTGGAATCTTTGACAGCCGAGGGTTCCTTAGAGCCAGCAGAATGAGAGGAGGGAAAAAGGAAGGCAGCCAAATTGATCTTTCTCCCCCAACGGGGGTGGGAGGGGAAACAGAGGTCGGAAAAGGGGATAGAAAACCAGAAGGTACCCTTGGATGGAGTGAGAAGTCATTCTCATTCCGCCCTCTGGGCACCTCAGAGAGTTCCCCGACAGAGATGAGGGGGGGAAGGCAGGATTTTCACCACCCTGCGAGTGAAGTGGAACGGAAATGTGGCAGAACCAGGAGTGGGCGGGTGGGGCGCCGAGAGGAGCGGTGGGAGGAGGAAGGGGGCGAGAAAGGAGGGGAGGGGGAAGCGGCGGCGGCGACCCATTTGGGAGGGAAACGGAGCAGGTCAGTGTGGAAAGCGGTGACGGAGAAAAGCAAATAGAGAAGACCTTGGTGGAGGATGACACCCTCGCCCTCCCGAGCCAGCATAACAGAGTGTTCCAGAGACTGAAAAAGGAAGGTAGCCAAATTGATCTTTCTCCCCCAACGGAGGTGGGAGAGGATGAACAGATGTGGGGGAAAAAAAAACCAGACGGTACCTTCCGTCGATGGTGAAGTACCTCATAATGGCTTCCGCCACTCTGTCCCAGGGCGAGGGCAGAGAGTCGCGGGGTATAGCCCGACAGATATTTCTTTGGTCTGTCACCCGGGGCGTTGAATTCTTGAATTTCGGCGTGAAGGGAACGCCTGTAGTAAAAATATCGCCCGCAGCAGGGAGCCCGGTGGCATCAGCGATGGCGTTCGTTGAGATGGTGAACCTAGTGCTGCCAATTTGAACACGTCCTCTCGACCACGAAGCCGTTACAGCATAAGAAACCCAGGGCCGAGTAACCAGACATTCTTTCCAGAAAAGTAGAAATCCCATTTTCCACTAAGATGTTCCAAACCTCGCCATCATTCCTAAGCGACTCGCAATTGTCGGGCTCAAGGCGCTTCAATTGCCCCCCCCCATGAGAAGAAATTAGAATAGTTACAGAATCGGAGATAGGAGAGAACGAGAGCCAGCCTGAACAGGATACCGGCAATGATATTAAAACCCTTTCGCCACCCTCCTCAGATGATTAATGTGTGCATAAAGCTCGTTCGTGCGGGGATTTGCCGCATCATTACTAGGCGCCTTCAATCAAGTACCCCGTGTCAAGAGTCATATCAATTAAATTTGCCATATTAACCGCCGCCATTTGAGAAGGCCAAGGCGGGCAAGCCGAGACCCAAGTCAGCTTCTGAGAGACCACCAGTCAGCAGTGGAGTGTGTCATTTTGAACAATCTGACAAAGGTCATTCGGGAAGTTATCAGTCCAAATTTGCTGATTTTCGATGAGGACACCCATATTAGCAAGAAGATCCGCCTTGATTACCTTCCCGGAGGACATGCTGGAATTGGACTTGAAGGAAAGATCTTTGAATATTTCTAATATCAGCAATGATGTTTTTAATCGACCAATGGCCAGGGTCATTGGAGCGGAGGAGGTTTATGATGTTGAGGGAGTCACTTTCCACTTGAAGGGGATCATTGCCCAACTTGATAGTCATCTCAAGACCTTTGAGGATGGCTAAGGCCTCCGCACGATGGTTGGAGCCAAAATTGAAATTATGGGCAGAAGCAGCAACAATTAAACCCGAATAGCAACGGAGAATGGCCCCCTCCGGACATACCTGGATTACCTTTCGAAGCGCCATCCGTGTTGAGTTTTCTCCATCCCCTTGGAGGGGGAAGCCAGCATCAAATTCCTATCCAAGTATGGGAGTTTTTTTTAAAGGAATGGATAAATACTGCTGCCACTCCAGGGTGTGACAGAACTGAATTTTTTGCTAATATTTGGACCAAGTGGTCAGGTTGATATTTTCTTGGAGAGCCAGGGCAATCTGAGTAGCCACCTGTCCAGGATTGAGACACTTTTCTTTGAATATTCTTCTGTTTCTTTCTTTCCATATGCCCCAATAAGCCATGCGAGAGGAGGAGTTTCCAAGCCAATTTTAGAATCGGATGAGTGAAGGGAGAGTACCATTGAGAAAGGGTGTCCTGAATGGAATCCGGAAAGATCCAAAAAACACCGAATCTCGAAAGGAGCCACTACCAAATATCATGCGAGAAAGAGTAATGGACCAAGAGATGTGATGAGGATTCCTCTTCATTGGCATATAGAACACATTTGGTGGGAAGGGAAAAACCCCTTCTCTTTAGGTTCTCCCGAGAAAGGAAAGCATTTTTAGAGGATAGCCAAGAGAAAAAACCAATTTTTGGGGTGATCTCCTTAGGCCAGAATTTTATAAGAGGGGGGCCCATGTCAGCACAATGCATCGAGAGATAAGAAACCTTAACTGAAAAGGAGCCCGATGTGGAGAGAGTCCAGATAATCTCGTCCTCATTATGGGAATACGGGATGTAAATGGTAGAGAGAAGCTCTCTAAGGGAGGACAGCAGGTTTCTTTGCAGGTCGCTGATATCCTCCCAATCCTTGATATCCCATGAGGGGATGGAATTCACCCTCTACCAATAACCTGAAGCTAATCTACCATGAATATTGACGATACTTCTCTTGATAGGGTCCCAAGAGGGGTTGAGGTCAAGGGGATCATCACCAATCCAAGTGTCCCTCCAGAAATCAATGAGACGCCCATTCCTGAATCTCCATTTAGTGCCAGCACGAATGATGGGGAGCGAGCTACAAATGGAGTTCCATATGGAGGAGCCTCTAGTGGGGATGGATGTGAGAAAGTATTCATTGTTTACTAAATACTTAGCACGGAGCAAGTGGGCCCAACAGGAATCGCCTTTAGCCACCTCCCAAGCGAGTTTTACCAGGAGGGCCCCATTCATCTCCTTCATTTTCCGAAGACCAAGACCACCATGAACAGTTGGTTTACAAACCTCTTTCCAGGCCACAAGATGGATCCTTTTCTTTTCTTCAGTTCCAGACCACAGAAAGTTCCTTTGAATTTTTTCCACAGCCTCCCTAACAGAGCTGGGAATCTTAAGCATGGACATGAAGTAAGAAGGAAGATTCTGAAGAGTGGCTTTCACCAGCTGGAGCTTGCCAGCCTAGCTGAGGAGAGCTCCTTTCCAAGCAGCGAGTTTTTTTTTATATCTTTCAATTACCTGATTCCACATAATTTTTGATTGCCTTCCATGGAAGAGGGGGATGCCCAGGTAAGAGGCTGGGAGATCTACAATTGAGCAACCAAAGATATCAGCAATCTTCCTCTGAACTCTGGGGGGCGTGTTGATGAAGGAGATGCTACTCTTGATGAAGTTGACCGTTTGCTGCGAGGCTGATTGATAAAGAGATAGGATATCCATAATAGCCCTAGCTTCAATAACAGAAGCCAAACTCAGCAATAAGGTGTCGTCAGCGAACTAGCTATGAGTGGCCGAGGGACAGTTAGAGGTGATTTTCATGCCAGAGATGATGGATTGATTTTTTTCCGCATCCAGAGCTCTGCTGAGGGAATCCGCCATAAGAATAAAGAGAAAAGGTGACAGAGGATCGCCTTGCCTGATACCTCTGCTACTTTTGAAGAAACCCGCAGGAATGCCATTGATCAGAATAGAGAAGCAAGGGGTTGAAACACATGAGTAAATCCAGCTACACCATTTTTTGTCGAACCCAAATTTTTCCAAGGTCTTGATTAAGAAAGGCCAGCTGACTCTGTCAAAGGCTTTTTGCATATCCAATTTTAAGATCATACCAGGAGACTTCGCAAGAAGAGCCGAGTGGATGGCCTCATGGACAGTAATTATACCGCCTTGAATAAGCCGACCTTTTATGAATCCATTCTGATTATGGGAGATGAGGTTCGGCATAAGAGGTTTTAGCCTGGAAGCCAGCATCTTAGTGATGATCTTGTAAGATGTGTTGCATAAACTTATGGGCCGAAAATTGGACACCTCCTTGGAATTATGCACTTTTGGGGCCAGGGCCATGAAAGTGGTGTTCCATTCCTTTAGCAGTTTATCATTCATCTGAAATTCTTTGACTGCGAGGAAAAGGTCCTGCTTGATGATTTCCCAAAAAACTTGGAAGAAAGCAGCCGGAAAGCCATCCGGACCCGGGGCTTTGTCTCGCTTCATAGGAAAGACAGCTTTATGAATTTCCTCCATAGAAAAAGGCTTGGTAAGATTGTTGTTCATCTCAGGAGAAACCATATGTGGAATGTGCTGAAGCATTTCATTCATAGATTGTTCCGAAGGGGCCAGATTAGCATGGAGAAGATTTGAGTAGAAGGATATAAGCTCATTGGATATATCAGATTCAGCAGTAAGTAGAGTTCCTGAAGGTGACACCAACTCACGAATCTTATCCCTAGCTTTATGTTTACATGCAATGATGTGGAAGAATTTGGTATTACGATCACCTTGGTCAAGCCAAAGGGCCCGAGAACGCTGCCTCTAGTAGGTTTCTTCTTCTTTAAGAGTGTTGTGATAATCAATGAGGAGAGAGATTTCCTGTTGGTGAAGATGGTCCAACCTTCCAACAGTCTCAATTTGTTCAAAAATTTTGATCAAGCTCTGAGAAAGATCCTTCTTGCGAACCTTGATGTTACTGAAGACCTTTGACTTCCATATTTTGAGCTGTTTTTTTATTTCTTTGAGTTTGCTGGAAAATCTGAACATATTAGTTCCCTCAATCTCGATATTCCACCAGCTTGCTACTAGGGGGGTCAGATGGTTATTTTCAAGCCAAGCCAGCTCAAATCTGAAGGGAGGGTTCTTCAAATTTACCATGTGGTTGGCGCTCAACAGAAGGGGGCTGTGATCAGAGCCAACCCTTGGGAGGGAGCTGAGATAAAAGTCCAGAAAGAGAGAAATCCAATCCAGCGAGCCAAGAGCTCTATCTAATCTACATTGAATGTGATTCCTGCCCAATCTACAGTTTGACCATGTGTAAGAAGAGTCGTGGAGATCCATATCCAGAAGTGAATTTTCCCTAATGAAATTAGCCAAAGCTTCCATGCTAGCCGGCATAGCAGGCATTCCCCCCTGTTTATCTGAGGGATAAAGAGGACAATTAAGATCACCCATTATAATAATAGGAATTTTACCACAAGTGACGATGAAGTTGGTGATATCCCTCCAAAGTTTTCCTCGATGATTCTCCAAGTTAGGGGCATACACATTGATAGCAATCCAGGAGGAGTCAGTACCAATCTCTTGAAAAGGATACAAAGAAAATTGGGGTGCTTGAACACGCAATCCCCTTTAAGAATTCTGGGATTCCACAAGGTACAAATCCCCCCGGAGTTTCCAGTTGAAGGTTGAGATTCAAAGGCAGCCGCAGGCCAGATTTTATGAAGCCGAACCTCCGTTTTTAGCTTGGTTTCCTGTAACATGATGATATCAGGTGAGTTCTGGAACTTGATGTCTTTGATGATTCTTTGTTTTTAAAGAGAGTTGAGCCCTCTTATATTCCAAGAAATGATCTTCATTTCTTTTGTTTGGGTTTACTCCCCACCACCATGGGGATAGTGCTTTGGGTTCCTTGTGCCACATTGTAGCAGCTTCTATCTGAAGCTTAACACTGCTTGGAGTTCTGCCTCTAACTTTTTCCAAGCCTATATCTGGTTTCTTGTTGCTGCTTCTAGTGAAACGGTGATTAAAACAATCATCGGTGGAGAGATCCGAGGGAGAGGGGGCAGAATCATAAACAGGGGGGCAGAGGGGAGGCAGGGTGGGAGGATCAAGGGAAGAGGGGATCGAGGGAAGGGGGGGATGGGAAGGGGAGCAGGAAGCGGCGAAGGGGGAGGGGAGGAGGTAGCCAAAAGGTCCACACCAAGAGATGAAGGGCCGAGAACTGAAGGAGCTAGGGGTGGGGAGAGAGGATGGGGAACAGAGGAGGAGGGAAAGATCTCAGAAGCAGGATCAGTAGAAGGGTTGAATTCTCCATCCTCAAGGAGAGTGAAGGAATAAGATGTGGGAATGATCGGGATCTCAATGGAGGATGATTTAGGAACGGATTTTTTCTTGAATTTTGGGGAGAGGGTTTGGGACAAAGGTTTCGGTTGAGGTTTAGAGGGGCAGCTAGAGGCCCTATGGCCAATTTTTTTGCAGAAAGAACAAGCTTGAGGAATGTATTCATAGTCAATAGGCTGTTTCCAATTCCCAAAGTCCGAGATAAGCTCTATGTCCTTTGGCAAGGGCCAACTAATATCAGCATTAACACAGAAACGAGCATGAATAAATCTAGGTTTTGCTTTCGTGGCTTGATCTATAGCAATCAAAGAACCTATAGAAAGAGCAATACCTTCAATAACTGCCGGATGCCAAAACTCCAATGGGAGCCCCGGAAGGCGGACCCAGATTGGGGCTTGGGTCATGGATTCCGTGTGTGGGTTGAAACCAGGAGACCATTTCCTGAGATAAAAACCCCGCCTGCAAAAGAACCACGGACCACCCAACAGCGCTCTAGCGAAGTCTTCTTTCAAGCTGAAAGAGAATAAGATGAATCCATTTGGCATAGCCGCTATTTCAAGTGCTCCACATGGTTGCCATTTTAAACAAGCCCAAATTTTTATATCCTCCAGTGGGGGCCTAGGGCCCATCAGCGTACCCACCAAGGACAGGTCACGAGAAGCGGCAGCAGCCTCCGTGATATGAGAGGGGATGCGCAGGGAAAAGGACCCTTCTGACAGTGAAGGGGAAAGCTTTTCCACGCTGTGAGCTGATGTGGAACCCTCCACGACTTTTGACCAAGCGAGAGGCTGTGAGGGAGAGAGAGGCCCTGACAGAGGGGCCCCCTGATCCGGACCAGGAGGGTCCGGCATTAGAAAGGGGACCAGAGACAGCAAGCGGAAGCAGCAGGCGGGAGCAGCCGAGGCGCGGTTGCGTGATAATATTAAGAGATGTAGAAATGTTACTATTAACAACTAATTTGACATTCATTTAAATAATTCTTTATGTGGACTGTCAACATTTGAAACACACAAATATATATTTATTATTAAATGTAAATATTTTTTGAGAAAAAAATTATTTTCATGGGTTCAACAAATATTATTTTTATGGGTTCAACAAAAATTTTCTAATTTTAAAATTATGAGATTTGCCACCATTTTAAAAGAGTCACTTATTTATAAATGAAAAAATTGTGAATATTTTAACATTTTATATAGTATTGTTATTCTATTATTACAATTTTAATAATTCTATAAAGTAATTTTCAATTTTATTGTTGTTAATAATGCAATTGTTTAATACTAAAATAAATTAAGATAAAAATGTATTACATTTATATTTATAAAATTAATTTACATTGTATGAAAATGTATTTTTAAAATTAGATCATATTTTAATTATTATTGTTTGATATGAGAGAAACTATTACATTTAACTTTAAAAAAATTCATATATATATATATATATATATATATATATATATATATCTGAAAATTCTAAATTAAAATTTTTACTTACCGACGATATTTTAAAACATTTAAAATCCATGCATATATATGCACATGTGAAGACATGATAATTAAGAATAATTAACAATCTGCTAAAAAAATAGATCGTTATTAAATATGACGTCATTATGTTTTAAAAGTATCTATCTCAAAACATTCCAAGCAAGTAAAAATATATGATTTTATTAAAAAAATATTAAAGAGAAACCTAATAAAAAACATATAAAAGTTTTCAAAAATAAATACATGAAACATACCATTTTATAGTGACAGTTGAATACAAAATAAATTAAGCTAAAAAAGATATGTAAATAAACATCTAGCACTCAAAGGGATGAATAAAATATAATATTCTTCTTGGTTAAATTTCCAGAACAAAATTTAAAAAGATGAAATGCGTGGCACTTAAAGATGTATAGTGTGAAGAAGCTCCTCCTGTACCTTTAATTTTATTTCTTAAATCAACCTGCAAGATTCTGGTTTTCAGATCCGTCATAGATTTGTGGAAGATTTAACCACTATGCTTTGAGGCTTCGACTTTATCCCCTGATACTAGTTTTGGTCTAGAAGAAAGTTAAAAAAAGTTAAATGGATTTCAATGCATGATATGCCAAGTGAGGGACTTATTGCCATATTCATCGAACATTATATAGAACATTAGCTGAGAACATTAGTTGAGAACATTATTTGTTCAATTTGTAGTCGGAATGAAAGAGATAAAAATAAAATATACACTCAACATGGACTGCTCACTGACATTCATTCCTACAATTCCATTCCAATGACAACCATTTTAATGCTTCTAGAAAATGAAAGCCATATACGATATAAAAAAATATTAAAGAGAAACCTAATAAAAAACATATAAAAGTTTTCAAAAATAAATACATGAAACATACCATTTTATAGTGACAGTTGAATACAAAATAAATTAAGCTAAAAAAGATATGTAAATAAACATCTAGCACTCAAAGGGATGAATAAAATATAATATTCTTCTTGGTTAAATTTCCAGAACAAAATTTAAAAAGATGAAATGCGTGGCACATAAAGATGTATAGTGTGAAGAAGCTCCTCCTGTACCTTTAATTTTTATTTCTGAAATCAGATCATGCAAGATTCTGGTTTTCAGATCCGTCATAGATTTGTGGATAGATTTAACCACTATGATCTTTGAAAATTCGACTATTGTGCACCACTGATACTAGTTTTGGTCTAGAATATAAGTCTCCTCATTATAGTTAAATGGATTTCAATTCATGCATATGTCCAAGTGATTTTATTCTTTATCGTGCCATAGTTCATCGAACATTATACAGAACATGTGGTTCGAGAACAATAGGCTTTTAGAACCTTAGCTTGTATCAAATTTTTAAACGGAATCCAAGAGATAAAAATAAAATGTACATTCCAACAGGGACTTTGCCATTCCAGTGGTACAAATTTTTTTTACAAAAAATTCTATTACAAATAATATATCATTTTAATACTATCCACAAGAATTTAAAAGCCCATATACAATTATGGAACAATTTTACAGAGTATCTATAAAAGCATCTTATTCATAGATAAATAATGATTAAGGACATAATTGTAGCAAGGAACTTTATATAATTCGCACAATTTTTCCCAAATTAACGTTTAAGGGGAATCATAATGGAAATATAACCTTTTCAGCTATGTCCACACCACATGATACTTATGTTGAATATGTGTCCTAAAACCCATTTTAGTAGGAGTTCATGGGAAAGAGGAATGTACAAAAATCGTCATAGTTTAATGTAGAGGACCTACATATACCATTTTCACTTATGCTAGGCATCACATCCAATTATATTGATCCATCCATAAGAACACTAATCGTATTGTGAAATTTCAACTCACAATAATGGGGTCAAAGGAATCCTGCATAATAAATGGCAGGAACCAGATAATGTGATGCCCATTACCATCTCATTTATTTTTGCATTTACAATTATCCCATTTTTAAATGGGTGCGATTGTGAAAATTTTGTCAGAAACCAATCGATTTACTAAATTAATTAATGCGTTATAGACTTGCATATGTCAGAAAGATCTAAAATAATATGTCCTCACAAAATTATTAAAAATAAAAACAAAACTAGAAGATTTTTTTTTAAACCCTATAAGACATTAAATTATTAATAATGTTGAATGAATATTGCTGCATTTCAGTATTGGTTTAATACAACTTGATCATTGCTAATAGGGTATTGACACTTTCATGATAATTTTTTCTGTGGATATAATGGGATTTCGTATGAATTGAAGCACTTATTATATATTATTTTACCAAGAACACCATTATGCTTAATTTTCATGATGACAACTTGGTTTCATAACCAAATTTAACAACTAAAAGAATATCATCTAAATGTAAAACATTACATTACCTATGCCCTGTTGATGAGAATTTTCTATAATCCAATGGTTGATATTTTTATCTGTGAACGATCCGTGCCAATTCAAACACTGATCAGGTAAACTAAATTTCCATGATTCGCGGCGTAGATCCATGCAAAGTAATTAAAACCTAAAACCTTCTAGAACAAAAATATCCAATAGGACCTGGAGGCATGTAAAACAGAAAAATTGTAGCAGGAAAAAAATAGCGGTGGATGAACTAGCAGGAATTTCAAGATTCTCCATATCAGGGGCTAACACTTCCCTACCTTCGGATCAATTTCTCTAATCAAATTTCCACAAGCATTCATGGTTGAAGAGACTGTGAATAGAAAATCTTGTTGATTTTAAAATATATTACATTATAAAGTTGTAGACACGTAGAATTTCTCTCTATCGACATCTTTAGATCTAATTTTGATGGGTTTAATAAATAAAGGAGATATAAGAACAAATATATTGATAAGTTTAAAAAAGACATATGTACATGATGAATGGTTTGGACTTTGCATTTTAATAGATCCTAGGCTAGGATTTTAATGTGTTCTTTGTATTCAAATAGTTGCTGCTTACATGGTCAAAGATGGATAGTGGAAAGTGATAATGATTACATTCTTGCAAAAAAAATATTGTGTATTTAGTTATTATGCCAAGGATTGAAGTATATCTGATATTCAAATGGTAGTAAAATGATATTTTAACTTATGATATATATTATACTATTGTATTTACTGTAAATTGTGGATGACTCCCGAGGATTTATAGATTAGGGTAGTTTAATTACCACTATCTATGAATAGATAAATAAAAGTGTGATTTATCAACAAAAGACATTTTGAACTTTACTACCTTTAAAAGAGCCGCAATCATGCTTTAGTTTGATATTATTTATCAAATTGTGAGTGGTGCCTAATATTATTGAAGATATTACGTTTTTATACCATAGAAATATTTTAAAATAATATATTATATTGACTAATTTTGAGAGTACATTCGATAATTGTAATCTCTTGAAAATTCTAGTTAAATCAAATAATTTAATGTATTAAATTATGTTTTATTTATGAATTAAGGAATTAAAAGAGGGAGGTACATAATATCCAACTTAAGGATAACTTTAACTTTTAGCAAAAGCATCCACATGTGCTTCCGTGAGAGGCCATATATTGTAGATTATTCATTGTTAGATATTGTTGATAATGTGCAGTCCCACATAGTAATTTTAAGAGGTTTGGAATTTTTATCAAAATATTTGTAAATTTTTAAGAGAGCATATCCATTCAGGTAGCATGTAAAATCATGTTGGATTTGAATTAGTATTAGGCAACAAGTTAAGAGTATGTATAGAGGTCGTATGTGATTAGAGATGTTCCTGCAATGAAAAAGTGTGTAGAAATTAACATCATAGTGTGGATGCTTAATAATATGTAAACTAGAAACATACTATTTTTTGTTGGGGTTGTGTAGACAGTGATAACCTGTAATTTGATTGTAAAAAAAGGCTTAAGAACTAGTTGCATCTATTGTTGATGTCGTGCATTGGATGAAAATGTAATTTGTAATTAGTTTCACAGACATTCATGTAAAGTAACTTAACGATGAAGAGATTGTTTGGAAAGAATGTGAAAATGTAATTTACTTATAACGAGGAGAGAGATACCTATTAGCTTCAATTGCTAACAACATCCTTAGGTGTTCCTCTTCTAGCAATCTTTGTTTTACATTCCTTGCTATTTTGATTTCTAAGTAGCGTTCAAAACTAAAAGGGGGAAATATTCTCAAATGGTCAATGGACCTAACTCAACATAATGCTGTGAAAGTCAACCCCGGTTTCTCATCATCTCCAATATCAATAGTTACTTTAGGTAAAGTTAATTCTTGAGAATTGTGTATGGTAAGGGCCCAAGCCATTTTTAGTGGCACCTGTTTACGATTGCCTCTTATTACTGCCAATATAGGAATAGATTTAGGATTTATGGGGTCCCATGCAGGACCTGCGTAGTTATCAAATTTTACTATTACAGACATGGGCAAGCTGGGCGGTTTGGAGCCAACGGTGTGGATAATGTCCTGTATAGTACCAATAGAACCGTTAACTAATCCAGTTTTAATGCAAGGGTTATAGAGTAACATAACTCATTTTCCAATTGTGTCATCGTCTACATCTTCTAATCATGAGTGCCTCTTATATTCAGCAACACTCCGGGTGATCACCCTGGATAAAGACTTCGATAGCAGAAGATGTATTCTATTCAATGTGTTTGTCAAACAAGATAGCAGAGCCATATAAAGGCTGCGGAAGAATAAGGATAGTTATAACTGTCCATCAACTAACAACAATGTATTAAATATTAAATTAAACTAATGCTAACATTCCCCCCTTGATACATTGCACTTACAAATGTATCCCCTTAACAAATCAAACTTCACTTTGCCGAGAGGCTTGGTGAGAATATATGCAACCTGATAAATTTACTGTATGTAACGACCCAAAAAATCCACACACACGAACAACACAGTAAAAGACAGGATAATTTTTTTTTGAACTTGCTTGACACGTAGCATGACGCAACATGTCGTCACCAAGGATACAACTAACAATGAGAACAACTTGTTACGGGGATGACCACAAGGTCAGCACGGAAACGTTCACACCCAAAAGGACAATACACTTTTTTTTTTTGACATGACAACATAGAGGTCCATCCACAGAACACACTAACAGTTAGGGCCATCCACAATGAGATATTCTTGAGGATTATTTATTTTAAAAATACATCTTGCAATTCTTAGTTTACGTTTTCAAGGATGTTCAAGGTATGATTCATATAATTCATCTTACCAAGCTAAGTTTATTCTTTTTACACTGAGTAATCATTTTTAATCTTCTCTATTATGACATTCATTTATCTTAATTCGTTTGTTTAGAGAAAGGGGTAATTTAATTTCACAAGGCCATCTATTAACACTTACGCTACTAGAACTTGTTCATGCCCATATGACAACATGGGTTTGCGTTCAACATTCTTAAGAGAAAATTACAAGGTACCTTGGATAAAGTTAAAGGAAGAAGGTCAATTGAGTTCATCCTTGAGACATCATTAGTTCTTACTGAGGTTTAATTGAAGCTTGAGGTTTTATACGTAATTATTAATTATTTTACTTAGGCTTCCTGGATGATTTTACAAAAGGAAAACAATTTACCTTTCAAATGGTTGAGGGACAGATTGCATGGTTTCGAAACCGATCCCTCCTACTTATTAAATCTTGTTAACTTATATCAACTAACAATTTGTTTCACCTTAGGATCATTCTAAGAATTCACCATACAAAAAGGATAATGTTCACTAGTGTAGCTAGGGATATCAAGTTATAAAATTTTTACTTCACAAAGGATGGTTTCATTTTGATCACTCATGGAATTATTTGATTTCAAGTAGATCACCTCTACATTTATTTGTTGAATATAAAATTATTATTTGTTTAGCTTCTTAAGGGTTAACCGACCCATTTTACTTTACTTATAAAATATTGTCACCAAGTCTTAGAAAGATTTAACTTAACAATTTATTCCCAAGATCAAATTTTACAATACTCATATCAATGTAAAGATTGAATACAATTTCTCACAAGGATAAGTTACCAGTTTACCTACAGAAGGACAAGACAACATCATCACACAATTTCAGAACAACCCAAGGCAAGAGGTCTTCTAAACTCCTTTGCAAGCACTATTACAAAAATTTACCTCACATTGGACATTTTTACAAGGAACTTCATAAATTGCACTGATGAAACCTTTACAAATCTTTCCTTTAATCTACTCGCATAATCCATCTGCACAAATACTAGCTAGAATCAGTTCGCGAGAACTGAGCATGTTAAGGCTACACATTGCAACAGTAAGCTAACATTTAACAATATCAAGAAAGGAATGTTCTAAATTCAGAAATGGATTAAAACACAACCCACAACTCCAAGATTAATCACATGAGAGAGAAATCTAAACCATCCAACAAGGAGAAAGTCAAAATACCAGTAAGAACAAAATTACATAAATCAAGGCAAGACCTTATGGGTTAGGAACAAGAAGATCAAGAGGGTTGATATTTCTTCATGTGATCCTATGGTTTACGTGATTGGAATCCAATACTCAATCCATCCATCTAAAGGGGGTCCAAGAGAAGACAAAACATACTAATTATGATCGTAGGCGCGAAACAAAACGACGTTATCCAATTCTCCCAGGGAAAGGCTTCATAGTAATAAGGGTTCGACGCCCTAAAAGAAAACAACTATAGTTTCAGTTTTAACCAAGGAGTTTACCACTACTTCCTTATAGGATTTCTTAAACGTAGCACTAGTTAACAAAACAAATCCACCCTTCCAAAAGCATACAAATGAGACACAAAAAGGGCCATTATTCTTCCAACAAACCTTATCCTAATCGTCAACTTCTCTTCATAATGTAATGGAAGGCTAAACCCAAAAGTAGTTAATAATTTTTATATATTTCCGACAATGTCAATAAGTATTTTAAAATAAAGATAAAAATTGATTTCCTTAACAAAGCCACAAAATGGGACTTTTAGTAACCAAGTTGAAGTATAAGATATTCGAGTTCGAAAACAAAGGGATTCGATACATGGTGGGTAATACACCATTGATGCCCCAGAATCAAAGGACCTTACCACGAGTACAAGCACAAAATAAGAACCAACACACATATCCATCAGGAAGGTTACGCAGTGCAGTCAGGCCTAGAAGTTCTATGAGCTCCTTGCCAATGGTATAGAAGATGGAAATTTTACCCGATCCATGTGGGCTTATCAGGGAAAGGTCTAGCAAATATCAAACAGATGAATATAATAGCCACCTATTATATTATCACTGTAATCAGCTGTCATCTAACAGAAACGAGTTCACGAGTCCAATACCATGGATTCACCTACAACTTTTGTTTCAGTCCAGCTATTAATAGCTTGCTCGTGACCCCTAGTAAAATTTGAAGAGATTTCATTCAATAAAACTTACAATGTTTTCGCTTACTTTAATCACACAAGATTTTGAACCAGGAAGAAGGTAAAGTAATTCTCTCAACACGTAGAGGCCAAAATAGATGTCAGGTCATTCATCCTCTAGAACTGGGTACAACAATCAACCATGTACAGTTCTAAAACAAAAACCTAATGCCATTTTCTAATTAAACAAAAAGTAAGGAATGCCCACAGCCTTAAACAAGTTTTAGAACACAACGTCACTATTAATGTACCATTTAGCAAAACAGGAGAGCCCTAGACAGGAAATACGTATACATTCAACCCAAATAGAGATATGAAGGCTTAACCTTCCATATAGTAAGCCTTCAATTATAATTACCATCACAGAGTTCTTTAAAAGAGAGTCATATAAGCAAACGAAACCCTATAATGTTTCCTTCCCTACGAACTAGACTGCATCACTCAAAATTGCAGTAACCCTTTTAGACAAGTATGAAATAGAGTAAGCTATAAGAGAGGAAAGAACATTCCAAGCAAAACCAGTGAAATTGGATCGAGATTTAAAGGGACAACCAACACAATCAAGCAGCGATATAAACAACCACGAAAACATTTGTCTAGGCGCCATTCAAGAGGAAAGAAAATTCATTTCAAGATACTGAAAGAAGGTAGAAAACTATTACAAAGAGTAGATTTAACATGCCTATTTTAAACGCTAAATCTCATGGCCACGCATGCGCAGACCCCTTCTCCCCGCAGTCCCAAAATTATTCTCCACCAAATTCACGCTTCTCACCCACTCGGCGTCCCAAATACCACGCAAAAGACACAATAACCATTCCGGTAACTGCATAGACACAGGCAGAAGGAGAAAGTTCATTCTAGAGCAGTTAACCCCAATTTCCAGTATGTAATTCCACGAAACAGCAACAGAAATTTGGAATAATTAACAGGGTTTTGCATGACCTTGCAATATGCTTTTACTCTTGGGTCTAGATTCTAGAACAAGATCGGAAAGTCTTGCGTTCAACTATTCAAACAACTCATGAACTGCTTTCCTATTTAAGGCATTGTCAATTAGTTTTTTTTTAAAGCCATTAGGACGCACTATTACATTAGTTTACCCATCAATTTGTGCGCAAAGAAAACATTCCAGAAACTAAAATCAAAGTTGATTCATGCTTACCATTGGAAGTCTCACACATTATAGCTTGCTTCAATTAACATCACTTTTATCCTCCACGCTAAGCAAAATTTCTTTGAAGCATTTTGTCAAACAGTTTGCGCGTAATCTACTCCAACGACGTGAAGCAACACTGTCCAACATTGGAAAGGATATTTGTCAGATGATGAAGTAGTTGCAAGAGCTCTTGATATTAAATACCCGCAGCCTACCTGCCACTCAAGCCCTAATCCTCCTCAAATTGAGCTGATACTATCTCAATAGAAAAAATTGCTCCACATCTGATAATTACAGAGGTTTTAAACTACGTGGAAGCACGGGTGATGTCCTTACCCTCCAGATGTATCGATCACATTCAGATGAGTTGGGTTGAGTTTGGAGGTGCTGATTTTGTTAGGTGTCATCAGATTGCTGAGTGCAACTGCAAAGGCAGCCCCATCTTGTGGACTCAGAGCTCCCTCACCTCCTCCCGATCTTGTGAACAATGCAGTGCATAAATGAGCATTCAACAGTGACCATATAAATGCAAGGAGTAATGGGATGATTTGCATACGAGAAGGATTATTAGGCATCGCCATTATTACAGCATTCCAAACGTGCTTCATGAATATTTTGATCTGAAACAGATCCGCCTCCGGGAAACAAAAGGGCTTTCCCCTAGGCTGACTCGGTGCCATAAATACTGGCAGTGTCAAAATGCCTGTACCCGACCTGTAAAGCTATGTCAACAGCTTGCTTCATCTTATCTATGTTGTCAGCCTTAGCCGCAGTACCAAAGCCTATCAGTGGTCTTGCTATTCCTGAATTCAGCTGTGAAACTCTCTCTCGTATCTCCATGCTTCTGCTATGACCGCAAAAGTGAAAACAACTACCTGAGTTGTATTTCGGGTACAAATTGATTTTGGGCTGTGTAAAACAGTCAACCCCGAATAGATGTTTGCAGTCGATGCTGAACAGATAACAACAAAGTTAGACAACCTGCTTGTTGGAGCACTCAAAAAGGCTTCTACTACAGCTGCAAGATTTTGCAACAACTGATCACGACTGTGGTCGCGTGCAACCAGAACATCAGGATCAACACCAACGGTTCCTTGGGATCACCCTGCAGTAGCTGTCACACTTATCTCTCTCTGGAGGCCACTGATTTTCTGAGATAAGTTTACTTCTCTACCCTGTAGCTGCTGCAAATCACCAAACACTTCCTCACGGCACTTTCCTAGGAGAATTTCAGTTCTACGCTCCACTGAAGCTGCCTGTACAGCACGATTTTGAGACCCACACCCACCCTTGCAACGTCAGGGTGACAGACCTTCATTTCACCATTAATGAATCCACTATCCAGAACACGCTATAGCGATTCATCTGTTTCAGCATTTGATGGAGTGCAAAACAAGCATCCGTGGTTGGACAGACATGACAGGAGACCACGTGAACAGCAGGTGAAGTCAACATTTCAATCAATGAGCATGTGCGGCCACCAAAGGATTCCTTCACATCACACATTAATAGCTCCACCCTCCACGCCAAGAAGGAGATGAAGCTGACCGAGACAAGGTAGGTTGGGGGGGGGAATTACACTGTGGAAAATCCACAATAATTGAAAACCAATAACTAAATTATCATAGAGATGCCACAAATATTCTACAATTATATCAAATTGTAGAATGATTGTGGAATAATTGTGGTAAAAGTTGCTTGTTTGTTGTAGTGAGGGGTTAGATGATGGTCATATGGATGACCAAGTGTTGAATGGGTGCAGCATGAAAATGCACTATTGATGTCAAGCATAAAAAATGTAACAAAACTATGCTCAAACTTCAAATACACATCGCAAGTGCCTTAGTACTCCATTATTTTCAAACCAATACTTTACATAAATAAATTTAAGAGAGCTATAAAAATAAAATACTTTTGTTCCATTGTTTATAGGAAATTGTAAAAACTAATTGTATTCTCTATTACTCCTGGTTTTCCATGAAGATCTTAACTTTGAAAAATTCTATAATGCCCCACTTTGTCGCCCTTAACCGATGAAGTGTGGATTCCACCTTCACACCTGGTTTTCGATGCAAGAGTGTACTCCTCCAGTTTCTCTTGTCCCCAGTGGTATCGGATCCAAGTTGTCTTATCTCACTGAAGCTTTGACGACCTTCATGGACACTAGTTTTTCTGAAGTTATTTAATTTTCTTTCCTTTTCTTTGTTTTGGTTGGATAATGGCAATGAGGAGATCAATAATCAAATCCAAACAAAATATATAGATTAATTAAATATTATTTAACTTGACCAAATCAAATAAATAGATGGAGATAGTTTATTAAACAAAAGTAAAATTTAATAGCAAGTAAGACAATATTTATATATGTACATATATTAAAATAGAATATTATTAAAATGCATACATTTACACTATGGCAAATGTTGCAGTGGGTAAGGAGACCTGGCCTTTAATTAGGCGTGGAGGAAGATCCTTACCACTCATTCTTTTTGGCAAGGCGTGTTGATCTTTCCTTTCGTTTGAATGCCAAGTGGGGGGGCAGTTGGCCGCCTGTCTCTTCTAGCAACCTTTCAACCACTTCAGACCTGTCATCTTTTATGGCCTGCTCTACTTTCTTTGACTTCCTGATGCCTTTGTCTACCGCATCTTGGGGGAAGGAAACCCCTAATTTGGGGAGTCTGTTGATTGGGTTTAGATTGGTTTTACTTGGGCATCCTTCCCTGGCCGCATGGGATCCTCTGGAGACTGGCCGCTACACTCTAATGGAGTTTCCTTGCAAGTCTGCCCTTTTGACACACGTTGGGAGGATGTTGGCTAGGTTGTGAAGTCTGGGTGTGCTCCAGCTGCAAGCCAGTGAAGAAGACATGTTGCCTCCATTGTTCTTTGAGTGCTGCGAGGTGTGTTCTTGTCTGGGATCTGCAGCAGCAACCCGCAGCAGGAGATAGCCAGGTGAAAGATAGGTTATAGTTTGATTGAAGCTTTTTTAGCGCTTCCAACAGGTAGGTTGTCCATCTATGTTGTTTTTTGTGCAGTATCAATGCATCCTCCGATTCAGGATTCTCCTTAAAGATATTTCTGTCAAAAATGACTATGTGAAAATGAGAGTGTTACCAAGAGACCTGATGAAATTTGTTTGCAAAGATTCTCCACTGAGACCTTGTTTTACGGTGTAACTCATGGAAGAGGATTTCGTAGAGGCAGATCTGTTTCATATCAGAATATTCATGAAGCACATTTTGATTTGCAATTATGTGAGCTCTTCAACGAGTCACTAAGTTGGCAGGCATAAAGGTTTCTGTTGAATTTATCGCACCTTGCAAGCTACAGCTGAAATGTTTGCACCGAGAGTTTGATGTTGTCCTCAAATATCACAAGATGAAGGATAGATTGGTTGGTGTATTTGAGGAAACAAATACCAGTGTTCACAAGTTGTACCAGATGCAAGCTAATGGATCGCTGCTCTTCCCTACTACTAATGTCAATGATTCTTTTACCAAGAGCAAGTTCGATAACTTGTACGGATGCAAGCACTCTCCGCCAGATGGTCTGATGAGAGCCACTGAGGTGATGATTGCTGGCAAGGTTGCTATTGTCTGTGGGTATGGAGTCTGTACCAAGAGATTTTTTTTTGGTTATAAAGTCCATCTTCTTTTGCTTATTCAACGTATGCCCGGGTTTTGTTTCTTTTGGTGACCTACTCACGCCATTTATTGGCTGACCGCTGATTAAAATTTTAGAACCGAATACTTTTGAATCCGAGTCTCCAAATTGGGATAATGGACCTAGAAAGCATGGTTGGTGTGTTGGGGTTATCAGTTCCAGTAATGCGGTTTCTCTTATGTTTTGTAGCGACGATTCCAGTGAGCTAGGGATGGTGTTTGATCCTAGGGAATACGGGAAGGCATCTGTACTCAGCATTTACAGGGTCTCTGCTATCTTACTTGTCATTTGGGCTATCGTCAAATATACATTTTATGGTGCCCTTGACGCTGAGCTATAGTTCCATGCTGATGTGCAGAAGTCATTGTGGGCGTATCACTTTTGTGGCTGCTTTTTCCTATCTCATTGGCTGCCATGTTTATAATATGAGTGGGGATGCTTGGAAGGAAGGAGGGATTGATGGAACTGGGGGCTCTTATGGTTTTGACACTCAAAGTCATTTCTTGTGCGGTCAACTACCAGGATGGGTCGTCAAAAGGAGAGGATGATGGCATATCAAAGGAAAATAGACATGTAATTTCAGAGTGTCCCTGAAGTGCTGGATTGATTGCAAATCCCTTCTCTCTCAGAACATCTTTTCACCACTCCTTTTTCCTTTCCTCCAAACCCCCCCAGCTTATCATCCCAGACGTGCACAAGTTTCTTGAAAACAGTTCAATGTCATGAAATCTCCATGATATTGTAAAACGAGGCTTTAACATTTACCCCATCAGTATATGGGCAGAGATGCACATTGTTGACTATATAATTGATTTTATGAAATCAAGAGCATGGCCGTTAACAGAGTTTGGACCTTCAGCAGGCTGAGGAAGAGAAGTTGCGCAGGTTGTGTTGCTGTTGCTCGAGCCCTCGGTCGACGTGTTTGTTAGTTGGAAGAATTATAATCAGGAATGTTAAATCTACTCCTTGTAATAGCTTTCTACCTTCTTTCAGTATCTTGAAATTATTATTCTTTCCTCTTGAATGGCGCCTAGACAAAATGTTTTCGTGGTTGTTTATATCGCTGCCTGATTGTGTTGGTTGTTCCTTTAAATCTCGTTCCAATTTCGCTAGTTTTTCTTAGAATGTTCTTTCCTCTCTTATAGCTTGCTCTATTTATATTTGTCTAAATGGGATACTGCAATATTGAGTGATGCAGATCTAGTTCGTAGGGAAGGAAATATTATAGAGTTTCATTTGCTTGTATGACTCTCTTTTAAAAGAATTCTGTGATCTGGTATTTATAATTGAAGGCTTACTGTACGGAAGGTTAATGCCTTCATATCTCTATTTGCTTGAATAAGTACGTATTTCCTGTTTAGGGCTCTCCTGTTTTTTGCTAAAAAGTACATTAATAGTGACATTGTGTTCTAAAAACTTGTCTAAGTCTGTGTGGGCATTCCTTACTTTCTGCTTAATTGGAAAATGACATTAGGGTCTTGTTTTAGAACCGTTCATGGTTGACTTTTGTACCCAGTTCTAGAGGATGAATAACCTGACATCTATTTTGGCCTCTACGTGTTGAGAGAATTACCATACCTACTACCTGGTTCAAACTCTTGTTTGATTAAAGTAAGGGGGGAAACATTGTAAGTTTTATTGAATGAAATCTCTTCAATTTTTATTTAAGGGTCGCGAGCAAGTTATTAATAGCTGGAATGAAACAAAGGTTGTAGGTGAATCCATGGTATTGGACTCGTGAACTCGTTTCCAGTTAGATAACAGCTGATTACAACGATAATATAATAGGTGGCTATTATATTCATCTGTTTGATATTGCTAGACATTTCCTTGATGAGCCCACATGGATCGAGTAAAACTTCCATCTTCTTTACCATTGGCAAGGAGCTCATAGAATTTCCAGGCCTGACTGCACTGCGTAACCTTCGTGATGGATTTGTGTGTTGGTTCTTATTTTTTTGTGCTCGTACTCGTTGTAGGGTCTTTTGATTCTAGGGCGTCATTGGTTTTTTACCCTCCGTCGTATCGAATCCCTTTGTTTTCGAACTGGAATAACTTATACTTCAAACTTGGTTACTAAAAGTCCTATTTTGTGGCCTTGTTAAGGAAATCAATTTTTATTTTTATTTTAAAATACTTATTGACATTGTCGGAAATATATAAAAAAATTACTAATGACTTTTGGGTTTAGCCTTTCCTTATATTATGTAGAGAAGTTGACGATTAGGATAAGGTTTGTTCGGTAGAATAATGGCCCTTGTTGTGCCTCATTTGTATGCTTTTGGATGAGTGGATTTGTTTTGTTAACTAGTACTACGTTTAGGAAATTCTATAAGGAGGTAGTGGTAAACTCCTTGGTTAAAACTGAAACTATAGTTGTTTTCTTTAAAGGGCATCGAAACCATAATACTATGAAGCCTTCCCCTTTGAGAGAATTGGATAACGTCATTTTGCTTCACGCCTACAATCATAATTAGTATGTTTTGTCTTCTCTTGGACCCCTTTAGATGGATAAAGTAAGTTTTAGATTCCAATCACGTAAACCATAGGAATACACGAAGGAGATATCAACACTCTTGACCTTCTTGTTCCTAACCCATAAGCTCTTGCCTTGATTTATGTGATTTTGTTCTTACTGGCATTTTGAATTTCTCCTTGCTGGTTGGTTTAGATTTCTTGCTCATGCGAATAATTTTGGAGTTGTGGGTTGTGTTTTAAATCCATTTTTTAATTAGAACGTTCCTTTCTTGATATTGTTAAATGTTAGCTTACTGTTGCAATGTGTAGCCTTAACATGCTCAGTTCTCGTGAACTGATTCTAGCTTGTATTTGTGCAGATGGATTATGCGAGTAGAGTAAAGGAATGAGTTGTAAAGGTTTCATCAGTGTAACTCATGAAGTTCTTTGTAAAAGTGTTCTATGTGTTGTAAATTGTGTAACATTGCTTGCAAAGGAGTTTATATGACCTCTTGCCTTGGGTTGTTCTGAAATTGCGTGAAGATGTTATCTTGTCCTTCTGTAGGTAAACTGGTAACTTATCTTTGTGGGAAATGGTATTCAATGTTTACATTGATATGAGTATTGTAAAACTTTGATCTTGAGAATAAATTGTCAAGTTAAATCTTTCTAAGACTGAGTGACAATATTTTATAAGTAAAGTAAAATGGGTCGGCTTAACCGTTAAAGAAGCTAAACAAAAATAATAATTTTATATTCAAAGAAATAAATGTAGAGGTGATCTACTTGAAATCAAATAATTCCATGAGTGATCAAAAGGAGACCATCCTTTGTGAAGTAAAAATTTTATAACTTGATATCCCTAGCTACACTAGCGAACATTATCCTTTTTATGGTGAATTCTTATAATGATCCTAAGGTGAAACAAATTGTTAGTTGATATAAGATAATAAGATTTAATAAGTAGGAGGAATCGGCTTTAGAAACCACGCAATTTGTCTCTCAACCATTTGAAAGGTAAATTGTTTTCTTTTGTAAAAATCATCCAGTGAAGCCTAAGTAAAATATTTATTAATTTTTGATAAATCCTCAAGCTTCAATAAAAACCGGGTTAATAACTAATGAGGTCATAAAGATGAATTCAACTCGACCTTCTTCCTCTAACCAGTTTTATTTTGGTGCTTGGTAATCTTTCTTTTGAGTTTGTTGAAAGCAAATCCATATTGTAATAAGGTTATGAGCGAGTTTTAGTAGCACATGTGAGGATAGATGGCCTTGTGGAATTAATTTACCTCCTTTATTAAATAATTAAAATAAACAAATAAATGTCATAATAGAGAAGATTTAAAGTTAATTACTCAGTGAAAAAGGAATAAACTTAGCTTGGTAAGATGAATTGTATGAATCATATCCTGAGTCTCCTTGAAAATGTAAGCTAAGAATTTGCAAGATGTCTTATTAAAATAAATAACGCTCAAGAATATCTCATTGTGGTTGGCCCTAACTGTAAGTGTGTTTTATGGTTGGACTTCTATGTTATCTTGTCTAAAAGAAAAGTAAATTTTCCTTGAAAGGTGTGAACGCTTCCGTGTTGCCTTTATGGCCATCCTTGTATCAAGTTGTTCACAGTGTTAGTTGTATCCTTGGTGACGACATGTTGAGTCATGTTATGTGTCAAGCAAGTCAAAAAAAAATTTATCCTGTATTTCACTGTGTTGTTCGTGTGTGAGTTTTATTAGTCGTTACACTTGGTATCAGAGCGTAGGTTCATGCTCTCGAACCTATGGGTCAGATTGGTGTTGTATGGTGATGGTGTTACATGATGTGATGGTGTTACATGATGAGATGATGATGATGATTTGCATGATGATGATTTATATTGGAAGAGTAATGTGCTTTAAGCGTGATGTGATTATTGTCGTAATTGTGATATTGTGAACGCACGTGATGTGTATGTCACCTCAGTGCGTGTTTGTGATCATGTTGATGTGTCGGGGATGGGAGTATTCTCTCTCCTTCTTGTGGATTCTATGAAGAGTTCACGTGTGAATTATTGTTTGTGGCGTGTGAAAAGAATTATAAAGTGGATGACATAGTGTTAGAGCATTGTGGCATATTGTGATATGTGGGTGTATCAATGTGTTGTATGACTAGATTGATGTTAAAAGAAATGAGTTGTATCATGATGTTTTTACCATGTTTTGAAGAAATGTGTGTACCACCTTGTTATGTAGCAATGGATGTTATGTTGTGATGTACTATGTTCATCGTATGTATGATTTCGTGCAAATATGTAATGCTTCATGTTGTGATTTGGGGTCATACGGTGAGTATATGAACCCTATCGTATGGTGATTGCACTTTGGGTGCAGAATGTGGTAAAGTGATGTGTTACACTCAGTGAATGTATGATTGTGATCTACCTTGTATATGTACCATATGTAAGACGTTATGGTAGTTATGTGTGTGCCACCGTTATGTTAGTGATGTTGCTGTATGTTATGTTGTGAATCTTACGCTAACCGACCTTGAGGGTTATTGGTAGAAGTGAATGTTGAGAGTGAGGAATGGTGTACCATGGGTCAATAACTTCAGCCAAAACTTGGTTTAGTAGATAGCATGTGATTCTTTCCTCTCTCCCTATGTGGTTGTATGTACGCAACCTAAGTGCAACTATGACTATGTTTAGCCTTGTCGAAGTGGTGGCGGGATGATTCAGATGGAGGTGATGACAGTTGTATTATTGATATGTATTTTATGAGCTGAGGCTCGATGTTCCGAGTGCTAGCAACTCGTTGAGTACCCCTTTGGTGGCCAGATAAGGCCACACAGTTATCGTAATGTGACATTATTATAAGTTGATTTTATTCATAAATTGAACTTTTTACTTTTATTCTGTAAGGACCAGCAGCTTTTCTTGATTGCCATGCTTTACAATTTTGGGCATTTCATTGGTTTGTGGAACTAAAATGGGGATTTTGATACTAACTATGGCTATTTGGCCATTTATTTTGCTTGAATTTGGGTCTTCTTTTAAATTTGGAATTTCTACTGCCTTGCCCAAGGCTTGTACTTTGCCACTTGGCACTTTGATTGGATTGTTGTGCTAGTTCTATTGTCGTGATGTGTGGAATATGGTCATGGGATGCACCATGGAATGGTTGGACCTATGGACCCGCTTCATTGTATAGGGGTACGCCCCAAGGAGTACAGATAACTAGCGGGTTGTTGAACCACGCGTTATTATGTCACTTGGGTTAGGAGTGTTCGAGCTCTATGTGTCTTAGGCCATAGGGTCAACCGGCCTCCTTGAGGGAGGCATAAGAGTTTGAGGGAGGCATAAGAGACTTGATGGAGGCATAAGAGTTTGAGGGAGGCATAAGAGACTTGAGGGAGGCATAAGAGTTTGAGGGAGGCATAAGAGACTTGAGGGAGGCATAAGAGTTTGAGGGAGTCATAAAAGCTTGAGGGAGGCATAAGAGTTTGAGGAAGGCATATGATATTTGTCTGTATGGTTGATCTTTGGGATATATGTTGAGTTATTGTGATGTTTTGGTAGTGGTCTTTTGATGTATGTGTTACTCATGTCAGATGGATATGTGTTGTGATGTTGTGGATATGTCATTGATTCCCTTGTGGACAGTATGTACCTGTAGCATTTGTTTGGTGTTATGTGAATTTATTTCATCGATGCAAATGGAGGATATGTCTGGAAATTGTAGTACTCTTTTGTTTGAGTATTTGGTATGTCATTCATTGATGTTTTTCAAGTACTATGTTATGTGGAGTGTGCCTATTCTATTCCTTATTTGTGTAACCTTTTGTGGTGCAATGCAATCTTGAAGTATATACTTGTGTGCTTGTGAATCTGTAGTGTCTTTTGAACCTGATAGGGTGTTGTGTTAGCAGTTCATGTTGGGCACCCACAATAGGAAATAAACCAAAACTCTTCAATGATGAAATTTTAAAAAAACAAATTAAACTAAGAATAATGCTAATGGAAAGGAACTAATGAAATAATAAATAAGAGGGAACTGCCAATCTTCATAGAACCTTGAAAGTTAAAATTCCTATCAAATGTTCCTAAGGCTACCTTGTGACTGTCCTATAATCAACTAAAATTTTAAACCATAAAGTGTACTTTCTCCCTTACTTGTTCTTGGTTGCGAACCATTTCTTTTCCGTTGTGTTATGTCGCATCGAGGACGATGCTTTCTTAAGGGGAGGAGAATGTAATGCCCTGCTTTGTCACCCTTAACCGATGAAGTGTGGATTCTGCCTTCGCACCTGGTTTACGATGCAAGAGTGTACTCCTCCAGTTTCTCTTGTCCCCAGTGGTATCGGATCCAAGTCGTCTTATCTCACTGAAGCTTTGACGACCTTCATGGACACTAGTTTTTCTGAAGTTATTTAATTTTCTTTCCTTTTCTTTGTTTTGGTTGGATAATGGCAATGAGGAGATCAATAATCAAATCCAAACAAAATATATAGATTAATTAAATATTGTTTAACTTGACCGAATCAAATAAATAGATGGAGATAGTTTATTAAACAAAAGTAAAATTTAATAGCAAGTAAGACAATATTTATATATGTACATATATTAAAATAGAATATTATTAAAATGCATACATTTACACTATGGAAAATGTTGCGGTGGGTAAGGAGACCTGGCCTTTAATTAGGTGTGGAGGAAGAGCCTTACCACTCATTCTTTTTGGCAAGGCGTGTTGGTCTTTCCTTTGGTTTGAATGCTAAGTGGGGGGGCAGTTGGCCACCTGTCTCTTCTAGCAACCTTTCAAACACTTCAGACCTATCATCTTTTATGGTCTGCTCTACTTTCTTTGATTTCCTGATGCCTTTGTCTGCCGCGTCTTGGGGGAAGGAAACCCCTGATTTGGGGAGTCTGATGATTGGGTTTGGATTGGTTTTACTCGGGCATCCTTCCCTGGCCACGTGGGCTCCTTTGGAGACTGGCCGCTACACTCTGATGGAGTTTCCTTCCAAGTCTTTCCTTTTGACACGCGCTGGGAGGATGTTGTCTAGGTTGTGAAGTCCGGGTGTGCTCCATCTGTAAGCCAGTGAAGCAGACGTGTTGCCTCCATTGTTCTTTGAGTGCTGCGAGGTGTGTTCTTGTCTGGGATCCACAGCAGCAACCCGCAGCAGGAGATAGCCAGGCGACAGACAGGTTACAGTTTGATTGAAGCTTTTTGAGCGCTTCCAACAGGCAGGTTGTCCAACTATGTTGTTTTCCGTGCAGTATCAATGCATCCTCCGATTCGGGATTCTCCTTCAAGATATTTCTGTCAAAATCGACTATGTGACAGTGAGAGTGTTACCAGGAGACCTGATGAAATTTGTTTGCAAAGATTCTCCACTGAGACCTTGTTTTACGGTGTAACTCATGGAAGAGGATCTCGTAGAGGTAGATCTGTTTCATATCAGAATATTCATGAAGCACATTTTGATTTGTAATTATGTGAGCTCTTCAACGAGTCACTAAGTTGGCAGGCATAAAGGTTTCTATTGAATTTATCGCACCTTGCAAGCTACAGCTGAAATGTTTGCACCGAGAGTTTGATGTTGTCCTCAAATATCACAAGATGAAGGATAGATTGGTTGGTGTATCTGAGGAAACAACTACCGGTGTTCACAGGCTGTACCAGATGCAAGCTAATGGATCGCTGCTCTTCCCTGCTACTAATGTCAATGATTCTGTTACCAAGAGCAAGTTCGATAACTTGTACGGATGCAGGCACTCTCTGCCAGATGGTCTGATGAGAGCCACTAAGGTGATGATTGCTGGCAAGGTTGCTGTTGTCTGTGGGTATGGAGTCTGTACCAAGAGAATTTTTTTTGGTTATAAAGCCATCTTCTTTTGCTTATTAAACGTATGCCCTGGTTTTGTTTCATTTTGGTGACCTGCTCACGCCATTTATTGGCTGACCGCTAATTAAAAATTTAGAACCGAATACTTTTGAATCCGAGTCTCCAAGTTGGGATCATGGACCTGGAAAGCATGGCTGGTGTGTTGGGGTTATCAGTTCCAGTAATGCGGTTTCTCTTATGTTTTGTAGCGATGATTCCAGTGAGCTAGGGATGGCATTTGATCCCGGGGAATACGGGAAGGCATCTGTACTCAATGTTTATAGGATATCTGCTATCTTACTTGTCATTTGGGTTGTCATCAAATCTACATTTTATGGTGCCCTTGATGTTGAGCTATAGTTCCATGCTGCTGTGCAGAAGTCATTGTGGGCGTATCACTTTTGTGGCTGCTTTTGCCTATCTCATTGGCTGCCATGTTTATTAAATGAGTGGGGATGCTTGGAAGGAAGGAGGGATTGATGGAACTGGGGGCTCTTATGGTCTTGACACTCAAAGTCATTTCTTGTGTGGTCAACTACCAGGATGGGTCGTCAAAAGGAGAGGATGATGGCATATCAAAGGAAAACAGGCATGTAATTTCAGAGTGTCCCTGAAGTGCTGGATTGATTGCAAAACCCTTCTCTCTCAGAACATCTTTTCACCACTCCTTTTTCTTTTTCCTTTCCTCCAAACCCCCCCAGCTTATCATCCTAGACTTGCACAAGTTTCTCGAAAACAGTTCAATGTCACGGCATCTCCATGATATTGTAAAACGAGGCTTTAACATTTACCCCATCAGTATATGGGCAGAGATGCACATTGCGGACTATACAATTGATTTTATGAAGTCAAGAGCATGGCCGTTAACAGAGTTTGGACCTTCAGCAGGCTGAGGAAGAGAAGTTGCGCAGGTTGTGTTGTTGTTGCTCGAGCCCTGGTCGACGTGCTTGTTAGTTGGAAGAATTATAATCAGGCATGTTAAATCTACTCCTTGTAATAGTTTTCTACCTTCTTTCAGTATCTTGAAATGATTATTCTTTCCTCTTGAATGGCGCCTAGACAAAATGTTTTCGTGGTTGTTTATATCGCTGCCTGATTGTGTTGGTTGTTCCTTTAAATCTCGTTCCAATTTCGTTGGTTTTGCTTAGAATGTTCTTTCCTCTCTTATAGCTTACTCTATTTATATTTGTCTAAGTGGGCTACTGCAATTTTGAGTGATGCAATCTAGTTCGTAGGGAAGGAAACATTTTAGAGTTTCGTTTGCTTATATGACTCTCTTTTAAAAGAATTTTGTGATGGTATTTATAATTAAAGGCTTACTTTATGGAAGGTTAAGCCATCATATCTCTATTTTCTTGAATAAATACGTATTTCTTGTTCAGGGCTCTCCTGTTTTGCTAAAAGGTACATTAATAGTGACATTTTGTTCTAAAACTTGTTTAAGCCTGTGGGCATTCCTTACTTTTTGTTTAATTAGAAAATGGCATTAGGGTTTTGTTTTAGAACTGTACATGGTTGACTGTTGTACCCAGTTCTAGAGGATGAATAACCTGACATCTATTTTGGCCTCTACATGTTGAGAGAATTACTATACCTACTTCCTGGTTCAAACTCTTGTTTGATTAAAGTAAGGGGGAAACATTGTAAGTTTTATTGAATGAAATATCTACAATTTTTATTAAGGGTCGCAAGCAAGCTATTAATAGCTGGACTGAAACAAAAGTTGTAGGTGAATCCATGGTATTGGACTCGTGAACTCGTTTCCTGTTAGATAACAATTGATTACAGTGATAATATAATAGGTGGTTATTATATTCATCTGTTTGATAATTGCTAGACATTTCCTTGATAAGCCCACATGGATCGGGTAAAATTTCCTTCTTCTATACCATTGGCAAGGAGCTCATAGAACTTCTAGGCCTGACTGCACTGCGTAACCTTCCTGAATGGATATGTGTGTTGGTTCTTATTTTTTTTGTGCTTGCACTCGTGGTAGGGTCTTTTGAGTCTAGGGGCATCATTGGTGTTTTACCCTCCGTGTATCGAATCCCTTTGTTTTCGAACTCGAATATCTTATACTTCAAACTTGGTTACTAAAAGTCCCATTTTGTGGCTTTGTTAAGGAAATCAATTTTTATTTTTATTTTAAAATACTTATTGACATTGTCAGAAATATATAAAAATTATTAACGACTTTTGGGTTTAGCCTTCCCTTATATTATGTAGAGAAGTTGATGATTAGGATAAGGTTTGTTGGTAGAATAATGGCCCTTTTGTGTCTCATTTGTATGCTTTTGGAAGAGTGGATTTGTTTTGTTAACTAGTACTACGTTTAAGAAATCCTATAAGGAGGTAGTGGTAAACTCCTTGGTTAAAACTGAAACTATAGTTGTTTTCTTTTAAGGGCGTCGAACCCATATTACTATGAAGCCTTGCCCTGGGAGAATTGGATAACGTCGTTTTTCTTCGCGCCTACGATCATAATCAGTATGTTTTGTCTTCTCTTGGACCCCTTTAGTTGGGTGGAGTAAGTATTGGATTCCAATCACGTAATCTATAGATTGCATGAAGGAGATATATCAACACTCTTGACGTTCTTGTTCCTAACCCATAAGGTCTTGCCTTGATTTATGTGATTTTGTTCTTTCTGGTATTTTGACTTTCTCCTTGCTGGATGGTTTAGATTTCTTTCTCATGCGAATAATTTTGGAGTTGTGGGTTGTGTTTTAATCCCTTTTTGAATTAGAACTTTCCTTTCTTGATATTGTTAAATGTTAGCTTACTATTGCAATGTGTAGCCTTAACATGCTCAGTTCTCACGAACTGATTCTAGCTAGTATTTGTGTAGATGGATTATGTGAGTAGATTAAAGGAAAGAGTTGTAAAGGTTTCATCAGTACAACTCATGAAGTTCTTTGTAAAAGTGTTCTATGTGTTGTAAATTATGTAACATTGCTTGCAAAGAGTTTATATGACCTCTTGCCTGGAATTGTTCGGAAAATTGGTGAAGAAGTTGTTTGTCTTTTTTTGTAATTTGGCTGGTAACTCTTCTTAGTGAGAAATATTATTCATTCTTTTCACTGGCATAAGCATTGTTAAACTTTGATCTTGAGAATTAAGTGTTAATTTAAATCTTTCTAAGACTTTGTATTGATGTGTTCATATGTAAGCTTTAATGGGGTGGCTTTTCCCTTACAGAAGTTACCTAGAAGTTTTGTTCAAAGAAATATGTTGTGGTTTAGATCCCCTTGAAAACAAACAATGCCTTAAGTAATCAAGAGTGAGACTATCCTTACAAAGTGATTTTATATAGCGTGTTATCCCTAACTAAACTAGTAAACACTACTCTTTTTGGTGAATGCTTAAAACAAGCTTAAAGGAAAACAATGGTTAGTTCTAATAAGATTTAACAAGTAAGAGAAGAAAATTTAAAAACCACTCATTTTATCTCTCATCCTATTTGAAAGTAAGTAGTTTCCTTTTGATAAGCTCTTTCGGTGAAGCCTAAGTAAAAGCGTTTATAATTACGTATATAACCCCAAGCTCCAATTAAACCTTGGTAATAACTAATGACGTCTTAAAGAGGAATTTAACTCGACCTTATATCCTTAACCCTTTCCCATTTTGGATACTTTTTAAGTTCATCTTGATTTTGTTGAACAGCGAATTCTTGTTGTAGCAATGTAATGAGCAAATTTTAGTAACGTAAGTATGGTCAGATAGCCTTGTGGAATTAAATTAATCCCTTATTAAATAATGGAACTAAACAAATAATTGTCGTAAAGTGAAGACTTTAAGTGAACTTCTCTACAGTGTATAAGAAATTAACTCAGTTGGTAAGATGAATTTGTGCGAATCATATATTGAATCTTTCTGAAAACATAAGTCATGAGTTAAAGGGTGTTATATCAAAATAAGTAACCTTCAATAATTTCTTACTGTGGCTTGCCCTAGCTGTGAGAGTGTCATGTGGTTGGACTTCTATGTTGTCTTGTCTAAAAGAAAAGTAAATTGTCCTTGAAAGGTGTGAACGTTTCCGTGTTGCCTTTATGGCCATCCTTGTATCAAGTTGTTCACAGTGTTAGTTGTATCCTTGGTGACGACATGTTGCGTCATGTTATGTGTCAAGCAAGTCAAAAAAAAATTTATCCTGTATTTCACTATGTTGTTCGTGTGTGAGTTTTATGGGTCGTTACAAAATTCATAGAATACACCAGATGCTCCCAAAAATATAATTTTTTTAATTTGTATTTTTCTAATTAAAATTAACAAAAAATGCTAGATCACATCCAATTTTTTTAGATTTTTCTAGAACTTGGAAAAATCCAAAAATGACCCTATAAAAGTAGTTTTGGCTAAAACGAAAAATACTCATTGGGTGATTTTGAAAATCCACAACATGGATTGGCTCAAAAAAATCATATGGGCTTGGGAAGAAGCATGGTTATTCTAGATTTGATGAAATAAAATAAATCCATATCTTGAAAGGCCTTCAAAGGGATTTTTAGATCCACCAAAGACACTTAAAATGGAGAAAAAAGATAAATATATTTTTCAAAATTCTTGTTTATTTCATATTTGCAACAAATAATGAAAATAACTCTAAATAAAAATCTAAATGTAAAAAAATTATGAGATGTAGATTTCAAATCCAACTTTGATACCATATAGAAAATATTTCAATACAATACAAGAAATGAGGAAGCCCCAATAAAAATTTGAAATGTAAGTATCCACAAAAAATGCTCAAACAAGAGGAATAGATTCACCCAAAAAATCAAGTGGTATTAAACTAGAAATAATATACAATGAATATGAGTGTGTAAAAAAAAATGGTTGCACTAGAAAATAATTTCCCTAAGGGACTACATCTCCACCAACTTTGGAGATGACTCTAAGATTCAATATTTTTTTCCACAAGGACATAAAGGTTCTTTATATAGAAAAAAGTAGGAGATGAGTGAATAATGGGATATGAACATTCCCCAAATTACACCTCACCATTCTCATACATTTATATAGAAAAAAGTAGGAGATGAGTGAATAATGGGATATGAACATTCCCCAAATTACACCTCACCATTCTCATACATGTGACAATAACTACCACTTAAATGTGTATTTACCATATTGTGTTCTTGTTTACAATGTTTGCACTTGTGCAAAAATGGGTATCTCGAAACTTCATTGTTGCAATGAAAGTCATGGGTGAAGTATACCCAAGCTAAGGAAGTTATGATATCATTAGTTACTTCTGATATTATGTTGTTATTTACAATATGACGTCCACTTATGATTAATTAATGATTAAGTGAAATCTATAGCTATGTGTGTTGTTACAAAATGTAACAGATCACAAAGTCTGTAATTTCATGATACCTTTTAGCAAAAGAACACAAAGGCCCCGAAGGATAGTTGTGTTGTCTTGATGAATACACTGAATTACAAAGTAGGTGAATTTTTGAGTTTTGGGACAAAAAACATAAGTGTAGATTATAGAAAATCAGAGTTCATTACTGAATGTTACAGATTCTCATTAATGTTCTTTCATTCATGATTAAGACATTCAATTAAATGACTGAGTTGTTTAGTTTGTCATACAATCCATACAGAAAGATGAAATGCATAAAGAAATATACAACTCATTTAAAAAATTCAATGTTTTATTCATAAGGAATTTTCAAATGTTTCCCACACAAGCCGTGGGATGTAACTGGAAAGTAAAGTATAGCTACTAAAATAAAAGGTACAGATGCATGAAAGAGAAAGTAAAGGAGTATGAGTGAACCCATCATTACCTTGGGGTTCCTTTCTTCGATTGAAGCATCTCTATGTCCATCTTTTGTTCCTTCTTCATCTCCATTGTAGAATCCATTGTACCTGAGAAGAAGAAAAGAATAACTATCAACTATGAGCTTAGGGATAAAATCATATTCCTACATTTTCCTAATTCATGCATATGAATATCTTCAAACAAGAGATGTAATTGACTTGAATATCAGACTACGTACATGCTCTACTTACTCAAAGAGAAGAGAAAAGAAGAACATGGACATAAGAGAGGCCAAAAGGCCTTAGTATTTTCTAACTATTTTCTTAAGTGTGTAGGTACAGGTTGTAGCCAAGGAAAAATAGACAATTCATAAGTGCATGTAAGAAAAGGAAGAATGTTACTCAAAGTTTTAGTAACTATTCTGAAATGGAAGAAGTTACAGTGTAGAAGAGAAACTAGCCAATAGAAGAACACTTTTCAGTTGCAGCTAATGGAGAAGAATTAGATTTTCAAAAGTTGAAGTTAACTAAAAAGAAAGGTTACAGTTGAAAAGGAATGAAGACAAGATTCTGGGAAAATTTTGATAGGGCTTCGCCATGTAAAATGGAAATTTACAATTTTTTATCATACTACTTTCAACTACTAAATGCTTTAAATGAATTATTTGAATCAAGTAACTGATATAGGAAAGCAATAAATCATGCTATGATCAAGATAAAACAGCTATGATGTCTCATTTTTTATTTACCAATCTAGTTTCAAACATGAAGTGTTGTGATTCTGGATTCTGAATCACAAAATAAAACAACTATGCTGGAAATGGAAGGAAGGAAAAATTTTGGAAAATTTTTCCACGGCTTCACCATGAAAAATCAACATTTAAAATTTTTCAGAATTTTAGGAAGATTACTATCAAGGAAATAAAGCATCTAAGTAAAGAAACATAAGCAAAAACATCAACTAATCCAATTTTGAATATTCAATATAGGAAGAAGTTCAATATAACTTCTAGAAAAATAGATTTTCTCTAAGTATCTCAGCAAGAACTTATTATACTAGCTGTTACAGGAAAGGATAAAATTCAAAGAAGAAGAAATAAGTTGTGCATCATATTATTATCCAGTGCTAAGATACAAAAAAGAGTGTAGTATTCTAACAAGTGACAGGAACCATCTTCAAAATCAAAGTAAGAAGTACTTAAACAAGATTGTAGTGAACTAAGGAAGCAAATTTTACAGCATAGGTATGACTTTCAGAAATGAAGCAAGTTTAAGTGTACAAAATGCTACAATACATTCCAGAAAAGGCTCAGGGCTTATCCAAAGAAGAAATTTGATTAGAAAACTCATACATATCTAGGTCAAAGGGATATTCAGGAACACAGTTAAAAATGTGTTGTTATCACATAAGCTACGAAATGACAGTGTAGACTAGTATCCCCATGAGATCTAGGAATTATAAACATTAAGGTGCTCAGTTACTTAGAGGATTAAAAGTGACAAACACCTAAGATCCAAGTCCTAAAAAAATGAGAATAAAAAGTAAATATCACACACAATTGACTCTCAAAATCAATTTCAAAGTCATGAAGATATAGGAAAAATAGAGATCTGTGAGTACCCATGTCATGGAAGCACAAATCCTGGCAATGAATGAAGACCCATTAATAGTAGCAAGAAATCACAAAGGATCTTGTACAACAAGGAGCTTATTATTAGTGTCTCAAAAATAAAATGAAAAAATGATGAAGATTCAGATCTAAGAAAGCTCGGGAAGAGGTTTCTAACAGAGATGCCAACAAAAGAGGCTAATCATATACAATACAACTATACGGTAAAGCTCAAAGCAGAAATCTGAATACCCGTATTTTAAAATATGTAGATCTATAGTTCTAAAGTACCATATACAATTCGCGATAGAATTCAAAAAAGGAAGAACATGAATTTGAGGAGTATGAATTCAAAAACACAAAGTTTACAACAACACAAGTGCCAAATTCATACATTTTCAGAGGAAGATATGAGTAACTAGTTGAAATTTACGGGTTCTAAGTAAAAATTTTAGTAAATCCTTGAGGTAAGGTCGCAAAATCAATAGACCCACAAAGCTTTAGCTCATAATAGTTTTCAACTTGAAAAAACCAAGGCCGAGCCATGAAAGTCACAAGAAATACAATGAAAAAATCAAGTATCAGATTCGGAGGACAAAATAACAAAGACTAAGTAATAGTGAAAACTTAGGGGTTGGAAAAACTTACCTTCCCTCATCAAATGGTTATGCACATAACAAGAGATGGTGGCTGCTTCAAAAGAAAAGCTCTTAGAGACCAAAATTATACTGGTGCTCAAGCCTTCGACCACAAGATTTCACAAAAACTCAAAGCTCAAAGAGATTAATCATGGTAGCCACTTCAAAATCAAACTCATATCTCATGGACTTCACCACAAAGACCAAACAGAATAGAGCCAAAGCTTCAGGGTTCAACAATGACATCCATTATAGAAATTTGAGCTCAAATCTTGCTTAGAATAAATGAACCGATCTCGACAGTTCGCGACAATGGAGGGAAAAACCCACGACCACCTCTCTCAAAAGCTTCAAACAGAGTAAAAGCAACATGAAATATAGATGAAAGATAACTTCAAAGAACCAATATGTAATAGGAGTATATCTTCAATGATAAGATCAATGGCATTAAAAAATTTTGTCAGGCCTTCACCCGCACAACTAAAAATAGAATTAAGTGATCATTATGGGTCAAGGTCACCCTTTAGCATGCAAACTCGAGAGATGAGTCAACAGGACTCAACCATGGTTGAATCATCGATGATTTGAAAGCATCAAGGAACAGGATCAAAGGCTGAGGATAGTTCTTAGAGCTTGAAATAATTAACAATGGTTATTTCTCACCGACCACATTCAAAGCACAGTCAGAAACCATAACCATGAGTCCAAAGATCGATGGCCTAAGATCTAAAATTACAGAGATTGGAGGTTTAAAATCATCACCAAATTTCCAAAAAAAGACTCGACCTGAGTTAGGTTTCCACTAACAAAACTCATGCAAGGGTGAGTCACAGTGGAGAAGGGGCTAACCCACATCATTGAATCAAACAAAGTCATTGAATTCAAAATTCAAAAGATCAACTATAGTCCAAACTTTAAATAATGCCAAAATATGAGCAAATTATGCCACAATGATAACCGAAAAGGTGAAATATTTTAACCATATACTATTCAAGTATGTAATCCGATAAGTATTACATGGTCATGTATTTCCAAAAGGTGGCAGACTATATAGCGTAGCCTATGTCAAATAATCAATGGTGACTGAGTATGGTTTGGTAACTCGCGGGCAGACTTGGATCAGTTTAATGGTCGATGCCACATTGCCATACATGAAACACAACAACAGAATTCTCCATGATATCACTGTGCACAGGTATAGTCCTGTCATTAATTCACTCTGATTTAGATTTTTCTTAAGCAGAAAAAATGAGAGAGTGCATATCGATCCACATTGGATAGGCTAGAATCACGGTTGGAAATGCATGTTTGGAACTCTACTGCCTTGAGCACAGTATTCAGCCCAATGGCTAGATGCCTAGCGATAAGACTGTCATAGCCAGAGATGATGCCTTCAACATGTTTTTTAGTGAGACAGGAGGTGGAAAGCATGTTCCCCATGCTGTATTTGTAGATCTAGAGCATAATGTTATCGATGAAGTCCGCACAGGCACTTACCATTAGCTCTTCCATTTAGAGTCGCTTCTTAGTGGAAAAGAAGATGTGGCTAAAAATTTTTCCCTTGGCCATTATACCATCAGCAAAGAGATTGTGGACATCTACCTCGATTGTATCAGGAAACTTGCAGATAACTGTATGGGCCTCCAAGGTTTCCTTGTCTTCAATACAGTCAGTGGAGGAACTGGGTCTGGACTGGGTTCACTTCTGTTGGAATGCTTTTCTATGGATTATGGCAAAAAAATCCAAGATAAGTTTCATTTATATCCTTCAAACACACGTGCAGGGAGAGTAGCAACACCAGATCCAAAATAGGTCTTCACACAGAGATTGGTGGTAAGTCAGAACAGGTCACGTTTTATTCCTCCACGCTCTTACACCAAACAAAATTTATCCTATATGCTACTCTCGTGTGCTATTCCCACTTCCACACTTTGATACCACTGTTAGGTTAGGAGAAATGTAAAAATGTCTTAAAAATTTTATTCACAATGAGGAGTGTATAAATACAGGAGAGAATGTGGTTAAGAGGTAACTACTTGTAACTAAAAGGTCAGTTATATGTAGCTAAACTGAACATTGTATTAATTATGCCAATAATTTTTAGGAAGAGGCTAAAATTTTTTTTTCTATATATTGTGTGCCTTTGCAAAGCACAAAAGGGGGACTTTTTTGGATATAGGAGTACTGAAGCAATTTTTACCAGTTTTCCCTTCTGAGTGTGAAAAATTTCTGCCTTCCCAATTATTTGTAGTCTTGTGTATGTTTTTATTAGTCTTTTGAATGAAAATTCCCAAATTAATCATCTTACCCTGTTGTAAAATTTAGTAGTTTTTGCATGATTTTAATGTGTATGTTTAGCTTAGCAATATTGTTGCGATAATCTCCCTCAATACCTCCAAGTGTTTTTCGCTTAATATTCTACAGAAGAACTCTTGGTTCACGTAGCAAAAATCCTTCACATATCAATTGTGCATATACTCAGTCAAAGCCCTTATAAAAAAATTTTTTATCACCTTAGTTTTAATTACTTTACAGTCATCTTTTACTTTTAAACCCCAGAATTAATTTAGGATACATCAACAAGGAACTGGCCTTGATACCGGAGACTCACCTCAAAATAGGTATACACACAGACCTGAGGTGTTTCCAATGTATCTATGAAAGAGAAAGATCAAATTTTGCAGGCTTAGAAAACTTGTAGCCATCTTTGTACAGGATGCACTTTCGATAGATAATAGTTCCCATGATCAATCTTTCCTTGGTAACAACACTCATTAAAGAGGATTTCAAAACAAGTGTAAACCTGAAACACAACAACAATAAATAATTATCATACAAATTATAATATAGAAATGTGTCGAAATCATAATAACTCCATAACCATCATCATATAAATCACAATAAAAAATGGAGACAGTTTTTGAATAAATTATATACAATATCTCTCAATATATAGATACAAAAAAATACGTCATACATCATATCCCAAAATAATATACAAAAATATTGGTTTCTCATGTCTGACTCCTAGAATGCATAGGAGGTGGAGGAAGTGGAGGTGGAAGCCTTGTCCTAGGAACAACACACCCATTTGATGATCATATTGTTGGTGATAAAAAATTTTGTGGTAAAAATTGTTTTGTTTCTTGCCAACACTCATGGAGTCTAAGTCCCTTTACTTAACCAATGTAGTTTTCGTATATGCATTCATGAGTGAAAGCGAGTTTTCTCCGAGTGGCCTTACGGTTAGGGATCCAACAGGGATACTCCATTAACTTTGTGGAAAATCTAGCAATATCTTGCTAGGGATTACTATTTTTGAAAAGTGGGAAAGGGGAGTGAGAAAAGAGGTAGACGAACTAATGTTATAGGTAGAAAATCATATTCTTGCACCCACTATTTGGAAGTTTCATCGCATGCCCTAAAATTAAGAGGAAACAACTCTGCAAGTAGCAGTAAGACCAAATAGAATTTAATGAGCACAAAGTATCAAGAAATCCCTTAGTTAAAGAAATATAGAAACCCCTTTTTGTATTGATTTCTCAAAATAAAGTTGTACATAGTGGAGAAATGGAGGAAATTTTTAGAATGAGGGAACGGAAGAATTTGGTTATCTCCTTTGTTTTCTCAATGCACTCTTGAGTTTACAGAATCAATCACCAAACCTTTAAAATGAGAAGGCCTTTATAATTTATAGAATGAGAGATGAATCTTCATCTACCCCTAAATGGCTTTTCATACATCCTCACACAACTTAAAACTTTTCAACTTCCTAGGAGAATATAAAGTCCCTTTTTACAACATAAAGGTGACTTTTATATTATAATCATAAATTTATTTTTTAATTTCATCAAAGGACATATGAAAAGTGCACCCCCGACAAATAATTAGAACATGGAGGAGAGAAAAATTAGAGGGAGGGAAGGGAAGAGAGAGATAAGGAAGAATAAGGGGGAAGAAAAACCAATGACAAAACATTTTCCTCCGATGAAGTCCACATCTCCTTCTAGGTGACTTGATGTAATGCACCAACGTGGCAATATCTATATCCCGAAACTCTTTACACTTTGAGAAGCTCCTTTGGATGGTTCAAGCACACTTTCAGTTCAAGTGTTCAAAAACACTTGTCGAATGACTTCACTGATGACCACGAACATTGAAACATAAAGATCCTTTCTGAAGAGGTAGGAACTCATAACCGATTCTACCAAGTTGAGTCAATTTTTTCACCGATGACCGCAACTTCCACTCTTCACATGACATACATGTGACCTAAACCATATAGTGATTGTGAAGAAACACTTTCAAAATCCCCAAGATGGATCTTGAATGCCCTGTTAGAAATGCCTATGATGATCCCAAATTATGATGTTGACATGAATGATCGTTCCTCTATGTCCTATTGTGCCAAAAAAGTCCATTGAGTGTGACTTACTATTAATATCAAGTTCCCATATGGGAGACTTACTATTCTTGGTAAGAGGTGATTTTTTCCTCTTCTTAACCATCCTAATGCAACGATCTCCCTCATTCACTCTTGCACACATGACCTTCTCCTCAACCACTTCTTGGGGTGACTTACTATTTTTACAAAGCACCCATATAGGGGGCTTACTATTTTTAGTAAGTTGTAATTTTAACTAATTTCTTCTCTGGAAAATCATTCTGGGTTCCTGGATATCTTTAGTGCACACTGCCTTTTCCATAGCTACTTTTGATGGTGAACTTCCAAACATAGCAAATCTTTATAGAAAAATTTACTATTTTTACAAAGTTGACTTCCACTACTTGGATTGTGAAATAACATATTTTTTTAGACTCATCTCATCATCGCGGTCATGCCCTCCAAATTTCACTTGATTTTTCCGATTAGAATGCTTGGAAATAAAATTTAATTTTTTTTCCTAGCAGTGGCTTCAAGCAAGGAGCTACCATGACGGCCATTAATGGAACTCAAAATTTGTAGGTCCGTTATTTATCTACAATTGCAATGAAATTAACTCTTTTGCAATAGTTTTTTCATTTGGAGTTCATCTGCAAGTTTTTATCTTGTTTCCATTGCCATATTGATGGGAAATCTAACGAATTTGAGATAGGGCACGAAATGGGATTTTTTTGTTAGAAATAATGTTTTAGGGCACCATTCAACCCCTCGTTTATTGCATCTTGATCATCTTGAAAAATGAGCAAGTCTGAAAAATATGACATCTCAATCCAACTTGTATTTTGAAAGATATGAAGATTTTCCAATTCATGACAATGAGATTTTTTAGGTGAAGATCTTTGTTCCTCTTCCGCATCTTTTGTTTCTTTGACTTTTCCGATCAAGCTCTCTTCTGAAACCTATATGTATTCATGTATTTGAGTGCTTAGTTTATATGGTAGATCTAGTTCATAGCATCAATGGCGGACTGGGTGTGAGAAAGAAATGGTGGACATCTTACAAAATAATGGCATGATGAACTGTGAAGAAGAAGAAGAAGTGGGAAAAAATGGTGAAGTGTCAAAGCTTGAGAGAGAATTTGTGAAGGCCATATCTGGAATTCTTGATGCAGTGTTTTCGAAAAAATTTAAATGATTTTTCTTGGAAATAGTATGTAAAATCTAATGGTGGGAGAATCAATTTTGGATTCTTTGATTTAGGCTCTGAAAAAGTGGATTTATGATTTGGATCCTTAGTTGAGCATGGAAAAATCCCGATATAAACCTATTGTTCCAAAGTGTTTTGGAATATAAGATTTAAAAATATTTTAGGGATTTTAATTCCATTTCATAAGATTTTTTTTTAGGTCCTAACTCCATCCAACGCTCCCGGCATCACTCCCTGATGTTCAGTTACTTTTTTGGCCCTCTGCCTTGCCTAGGCCTGTGAAAAACTTATTGCAGACCTATTGCATCAAGGTGTTGTGAAAAAAATTATTTCAATAAATTTTAGGTATTTTAGTTCGCTTTCCAAAGATGTCTTGTTTTGTTCTTTACTCCATCTATAGATCTTTGAATCACTTCTTGAAGCTCGTTAACTCTTTTAACCATGTGTATTGACTAGGCTTGAGAAACCTATTTTTGCTTAAACTAATCCAAATCCTCCAAATATTTATTGAATCTTCCAAAATCAATTCCATGATGTTACTATACCTTCAATTCACCTCTATGTTGGATTTGTCTCCTTTGTTCTGATCAAGGGGTGTGCATTAGTCTCGGGTAGGCCAGTGGTAGCCCTTCCCAATACTGCCCAAAAATAATAGTTTTAAAGAACCCCTAAAATCACTTGGGGGGTTGACTTGAGTTTCCTAAATCACCTAAGATAATAATTTAACATCATCTAGGAGGTCATTGGGTTGACTGGGTAGACTCAGGGTGCCTTGGAATGGTAAAACATAAAAAATTTTGCATAGGGGTATCGTTGTCATGCTTGAAAATTGTCAATTTCCCTATCAAAAATTTGCATAAAAACACATTTAGAATACCATCTTTATTTAGTGGAAGTATAAGAAGGAAATTTTTGTGTTGTAGGTACTTCATGCTTGTATAATTTTTGCTAATAAGAAATCTCCTTCTTGTCCCACACAAGCTCTCTAGGAAAGGGCTCTAGACCATGTGATAGTGTATGGTGGCTAGATGATGTCATTATATACAGAGCTTCCATATTTGTAAATGCTTGATATCTCTATATCCTAATTTTATCCATATCCCTATCAATCGTGTAACATGGGTCATAAATTATTGTACATCTAATATTGGATAACTAACTTAGAAAGCATATGTGATCTACTACTATTGTAAAATATAAATTTCTATAACCTTGGCTTTAATTTCCACTATATATCTAACAAGTGATGTCTCAGTTAGTCCTCCACTAATTGAACTTGGTCCAATAGCTCCATCTACCCCTATTTGTATCCTTTATCAACATCCATAGGATATCCCCTATCGCTTAGCTAACCTACGTATTGAGGTGTAACTTGTGTTGGTGGATGTATCTATAATTTCTATTGAGGTGGACCTAGATGTGTAGGCTGTGGTTGTATAACTTGTCTATATATGGGATCAAATATGTCAAATCCATTGAGGTTTGACTTGTAACATCTACCTCATCCATTGGATCCTCTTAGTAATATCAAAGGTCGTGGTTGTACTATTCTCATTAGTCACATAGGTCTAGAATGTGTCCACCATTCATAAAAGTTTTTGTTTTCATTGCATCCACCATGTTCATGCATAGATCATATTGTGTGGGAACTATTCCCATCCAACTCAGATCATTTGTAACTTGATTCATTGATTGATCTCAGAGTCTGCGTTTAAGAGTAACATGAGAAAGTATATGAATCAGATATATAGGAATCCCTTATTATAATATAAACTACATGCTATCATTGAATCACAACACCCTTATATTAGCGCAAGTGTGTGTGCTTGAGCTCATTGTGTGACTGGGTAACATGGGTGCTATCTCCAATTTATGAGACTTGCTACTTGAGATAGACCTCCAGAGAAATATGGTTCATACTCCTAAACTACCTACCACAATCTACTCTAATGTAGAAAAAACTATCTAATCCTAATCTAACTTCCAAGAGACCATGAAAAGAGAGAATTGAAAATAAAGCATACACTAACAGTGGTGATAGACCAGAAAAGGAGGTAATGAGAATAACTTACCAATGTGTGAAAGATGGAGCAAAGTACATACTAGAGAGGGTGATAATAGTTCTCCACATTCTAGAAATTGTATTCACAATAATATTCCATACACACACAATAGTAATTAATCCCTTCAAGAGCTGAAAATAGACACAATATGTTTGTAATGAGGTTGAAATTAAAAGATGAATCAAAAGAAACACATCTAGGAAAGATACATCGACAAAATTGCATCTATTGCTTCATGATATGCATAGTTCAATTTGTTACAAAATAAGGGCCTTGATCACCATGCAAGGAGTCCACAACAAGGGCCTGTAGCACATTGTCTTCACAAGAGCAATTTGACAGATTTTTTCTACTCAAAAAAACTATCTTCTCTCTTTACAATGAGTCCAACACTTCAATTTATAGAATTTTGAGAGGAGAGAGAGAGGGAGAAATTAAAATAATGAAATTTGACTTCCCACCACTTGCAAGATGTCATAAATGGAGTGAAATGATGGTAGTTTTCTTGCAACCGGTTCCCCATAATGTCCCATAACTTGAAACAGTGAAAAATGTATGCCCATGGTTCATTAAATGTTCTCACAACCACCAATAAAATCATTGTTGTGAACTTGGACACATTTTCAGCAAAATTAGCATTAAAAATTCATAAATTTCAGCTTTCCTTGATTTCTTTGCCTAGAGCTTGGAATTATGATTCCAAATAGACAAATTTTATGCAAATCTATTGAGAATTGCAAAATTTATAGTCTTTTTAGTCTAAGTAGTTATTTTAGGTTTTCTAGGCATTTATTGGATTTGACAGGACTGAGAGTTTAACATTTTTTAGAGATAGATATGTTTTTAGGCGTAGAAGATGTTGTTCCCTTTCCGAAAAGTTTAATTTTGTGAAACTCATACCTCCAAGTCAAAATTTATGACTATTTCAAGTTCATGGGTCGGGCGTTGACTTTCCCTTTGGATTGAGGGTATTGCAGGTTTTTGGGGAGCTCATGTCCCTATGGCACTTAGAATGTGTAGGCCTCTTTTGACTAGGCTAGGTGGGTCGTTGACTCCTGTCATATCCACAACAATTTGAGCATGGCAATTTTGGATTTTTGAGTCCTACATGTACTTTTGTCCCAGCTGTCCCACGGCCCACATAGGACAATTTTTTCTACCTTTTCCACAATGAACTGGCTTACACCCATTTCGAATTTCTTGGACCTGATTGTCCTGGTCATATTTTTATTCCTTTTCCATGATGAATTGGCTTATGGCAATTTCATCCTTTTTCGGTGCGGCTGTGTCAAAAATTATTTTCCACTTTTGCTGGAATGAACTAGATCTTTAGAAATTTAGTCCTGAACTTCGTATGATGAATCCTGGTATGATCTGCATTGGTTCCATCCGTAGCTGTCATACTCAATTTGCACTAAAATAGGCCATTGACTTCATTTCTTCAATTTTTTGCAATTTTTTTCTAATTCCTTAGATTTTTTTTTTAATAGGAAAGTTAGAAAAATCCCCAGGGATCCCTCAAAACCTGATTTTGGGCCTTGAACCATTTCTTCTTTGTCAAGCCTGAAGAAATTGTACAGGTTATAAAAATTACCTTGGGGTGAATTTTGGATAACAATACCTCTACAACATGTTATGATCATATCTCTTGGTATCATATGCAGGCCTACTACTAATATAAAATTGTGTTATAACTTATCCCAAGAATAGTTGATCATCATCTGAAGTAATTCGTGTGGCCATGTATGGCCACCATGTGAATTAGACATCCATGTTCTCATCAATCATTTGTCTATAATATATCATTTATCCTAGGTGAGGCCTCAATGTCCCTAGCACAAAGACTCATCCAAACACTATAGGATCCTCACCATGCCATTTTCTTCTCTCTCCCATTGGTCTCTCAACAAAAATATATTCCCAGGAAAAAATCAGCAATAGTGTCAAGAGTAGCAATATGTAGTCACTTGTGTATACAAACATATCTAGATCCTTGTATAATGTAGCTAATACACAACTTCCCTAGGAAAAAATAGTCATATTGATTCAATTTAATTTACATTAATTAAATCTATATTGCATATTAACTACTATAAATAATGATATATAAATTATATCATACAATAAAGACACAAGCAAACTAGCGTGTGCAATTTGAAACCCTAAGCAAAAGAGTGAGATAGGATGACTTATCTATTTTTTGAACAAACAAGAGGTTATCTTGGCAGGTAAAAGTAATGATCAAACTCAACACATGGTCATTGATGCTTACTGGAGATTCTAGCACTCAAAAATAATGTAGGATTGGATCATCCATGGAAGGATAGGAGCATCCGATAACTAATGACTAGATATGGTTGCTAGTGTCGAGACAAGTGCTTATGTTTTGATTTTTTCTTAGTTGTAAGGTATTTTTTCCAATATTCATTTTGTCACTACTACTTCAATGTTAGGGTTCTGATCACACCTCAAACTAGTAAAACAAATTATCTACCTACACATGTCGACAAACAACATCAAATTTAATAAAATAGAAGCAGAATGTGGAGTCAAACTGATCCTTGTGGAAACCAGAAGAATGAACATACTACCAAGAACTACACTACATCTCATACCCCATGTAGTTATTATGTGTGGTTATAAATGGTGCCCTAGGATGCACTTGTGCAAGTCACACAAATGATAGTGGGATGTAGCTAGAATGTAGCAATGTAATAGTGGGTGTGGATGGAATAGAATAGACTTACCCTTCCTATGTTGTTTATATAGAGAAAGTATGCATCCCTTGTCCCTTGAATGAATACTAGATGGATTCCTTCAAAGTGCTTTAGTGCCTTTGGAAAGAAAGCTTAGGTGATGATAGTAATGTTTAGCGGTTATTCCCTCATTCTGAAAAGATAACTATGTACTTATATGATTCTCTTATTTGAATTTTTGAAACAACAATTGTAAGGCTGACCCATATGTGAAATTTTTCTCAAAAGATCAAAGACAACCGAAAAGAGTGAGTAGGATAAGAAAGGGTTAGGGGCACTCAGGAGGGACAAGAGTGCCTAGGTGTTGTTGTTCTTGTAAAGGCACAAAAACGACGATGACAACGGTCTAGGACTTGCTTCCACAAGCATACAGCCTGAAATTTAGACTAAATTTTTTTTTTTTTGCAAATTATTTTACTTCATTTTCCATGATCCATGTCATGCATTCATTAGAGAAAGGTTTGCTAAACGTCTTAAGTTGATTGCATAAATACTATATATATATATTATAAAATCTCAAAATGATGATATATATATATATATATATATATATATATATACCACCAAGTTTATGTGTTTATATACCAAAAGACATTATTTTAACTTAATCATATTCCACTTTGCAATTAAATGAAACTATACTTCGAGTTGTTTTCACGTAGCTCAGTGAGTTTAGTTTATATATATACCGCCAATCAATGTTATATATAGGTCGATCCACTCCAAGAGAGCTATTCAAATAAACTCGAGGAGCTTTTACCTCACTTCCCAACTTTATTATACACCCGACCACAATGGTTATACCATGCACCACCATGACATGGGAAGTCAACACGACCACCAACCAACCAACCCGGGTAGCACACAATTCAGGCGGTATAGGTATATACATTACCGCATGGAGAAATGGTTCGTGTGTGGCCGCAGCCACTACGTGGAGAAACATTAAAAAAAATAGGTTGGAAAATCATGGTTGGGGTGGGTGGCTCAACAACCACCTGCCAAATTTTAAGGCTCCCTCCCTTGCGTGTAAATCAACTCCTGTTGGGCCGCGTATAACATTTATTCACTTAGATCTTGCGAATCATAATCTTCACACAGTCAGCCTGCTGTTTTGGGTTCTATCCTGGCCGCATGAATTCATTGAGGTGGTTGTAGAAGAAGTTACAGTCCAGTGTACAGACTGGTTACCCAACCATGGCCGCTCGTGGACAGAGGATGGTGATTAGAGATGAAGCTACAACTAGAGAAGCAGGTGTGAGAACAGTTTACTCGGCCCTGACCGCGTGAGCAAGAAGGGAGGGAGAAGAAGAAGCTACGGGTGAGGGTGCAGGCGGGGTACCTCCATTTTCACTGGGTGCTGCGAGGTGTGTTCTTGCCGGGATCCATGGCCGTGGCCTGCGCAGGGAGACGGCCAGGTCGCAGCAACAACACAAAGCCCCCTTTTCTTTTTATTTCTTCGAGCGCTCAAAACCAGCAGGTTGACCATTTATGTTGTTATCTGTTCAGTATTGAAAGCATCTTCAAATTCGGGATACGCCTCCATGATATTTTAATCAAAATCGATTAAAGGGACAGTGAGAGTGTCATAAGGAGAACAGAAGAAGCTTATTACAGCAATTTTCTATAGTGATCTTACCAGTTTTAAGGTGGAGCTCATGGGGGAGAAACTCCATATAGGTGGATCTGTTCCATATCAGAATATTCATGTAGTAGTTTACTTTGAAAATTAGTGAGAATGTTTCAGGGTAGAGGTGGGTCCGTTTCACATCAGAATATTCTTGAAGCACAGGCTGATTGCAATTTATATGAGCATTTTTGCGTGTATTTTATTACATTCTTAATACACGATGATTATATAGAGATGTATCATCATCTAAATTATTTTATATTACATGCATGCAGGATTTTATATTTATCCTAGCACTGTTTGTTTGGCATTGGTATGAACTTTTTAAGACCTTGGGAAGTGTCATAAAACACTAATACATACGCAGGTTCCTTTGCTTATATTTAATTAATATTATGTCTTGGTTGAAGTTTATAATAATATTCTTTGTTAATATAAAGGGAATACTAATAGTATATTGTTATAAATAGAGTTTAATAATAGTAAATCCATTAGTTTTAATAACACTTAAATATGAATAATATTTAGAATATTAGTTTCCTTATTACCGAAATGTGGGTAATGAACTAAATAAGCTTGGAACCTTTACATTAAAATCTCTTTCTACATCTTTTAATAGGGGCATTTGTATGGGATTTCAAGTAGATTTGATCTCCTTTCCCTTACTAATTTGTAAATAATTTTACAATGAATTCTTAAATGAAGATAAACAAAATAGAGCTAGGACATAATTTGCTTTATTTGTATATTGGAAACTAATTAAAACTTAAGTCTTTCCATCCATAATACAAGAAGAGAATATGCACTAATATTCTCACTTTTCAATACATCTTTTTTAAGCAACAACATGAAATCTAATATGTATATTTTTTGTAAATTTCCTATCATTCCACAAAAGAGTCCAACAATATTTCCTTTAAGTTTTAAAACAAGAACTACTAACATTTCAACAAGATCCACACATTCATAAGAGGTTCCAAGCCAAGTTAAAGGAGAATAAATAGATTGTCTTTCTTGCAAATTTTAATTCCATCCACATTGCAACCTTACTAATGAAGTTCAATACAATTTTCCTTCAACATCTTGTTACAACATCTTCCACTTAATGTGGGAACAAAATCTACAATAATAGAACCTAAAATACAAAGCAATATTACATTTTTCCTCCACTCAAGGTGGGTAAAAATACATGGTGGTTTCACATTGTCATCAACAAGGTTCCAATGCTCCAAATATCAACAAGGTGGCTCCTCCATAGTTTTCTTGATTCACAACAAAATAAGGGGAGAGGCAACGCTCTCCTCCCAACCAAGATACCCAGTGGAGAAGAGAAGCCATCCTCTCCATTGGCCCTCGAGCCCCAACCACATTACAATGGGAGAAAATCAAACTCATGGCAACTACTAGCTTCCACATAACTCAACATAAAATTTCACATTCATTCCATAATCCTTCAAATAAGATCTATAACACAACAAGAGGGAAAACAATCACAACAACAAGTCACAAGGCTTATCAAGAAAGCCATAAGAGTAAGACCTATGGGGAGGCCACTTATGCCTCCCAATGGGAATGGGTGCCACCTAAAAGCATCCAATGCAAAACACAATACCCCTAACAACTCTTATGCCTCCCTCAAGTACCCCTTATCCCTCCATCCACTCTTATGCCTACCTCAACTCTTATGGCTCCCTCAAAGTAAAAACAAGAAGAAAATACAAACATTTCTCTTACTAGGTGGGCATCCAACCCAAACTCCCTCCTCAAGAAAATGATCTTTTATGCCTCCCTCATTTAAACTCCCCATAGTCTCCTCCCACTCCCAACTTAGGCATTCTACCCATTCCCAACAAGCATTGCAAACAACAATATTCAACACAACATATGCACTCATTCATATAACAAAAAGAATAAAACATAATATAAACAAAGGTGAAGCTCCTACCTTTCCATGGGAGAGCTTGTTCCAAGTATGAAGTCTCAAATCCCTCCAAAGATCAAGCAAGCATCCACAAGCTCCAACAAAATTCCCACAAGTATCAACAAGTTCCAAAAATCCACAAACTCCTTCAAATTCCTCTCCTCTCCAAAATACAAAAGACTAAAAAAATGAAACTTCCAACCCCCAAAACAAACAAGAGGATCAAATAAATAGAGAAAAGAGAGGGAGGGATGATGTGGCTCCAAGTAGGATGCCACCTCCTTTCCCTCCACTCCACATCATTTGGTCAACTTCATATTCCAATGCACCATTAATAAGTGTTTGAAAGAAAGGCAAGCACCTTACACACTCCAACTAAGCCCACTCCCCAAAAGGACAAAATTAAATTTTGAAAGAAAGTGCAATTAATATTTTACCCTTTTATCCCTCCCAAAACACCTAAAAGACCCTAAATTTGGCCTTCCAACCCATAGGTAGGGTTGGCATGGGGTTTTAAGAGGAGTGGGACAAGTTTGACTTGTCCCACAAGCTTCCAAATTTGGCCTCTAAGGCCAAATTCGAGTTTCCCAAGTGGGGGTAGAATGTGCTACATTCAAAACTCATACACACATCAATCCACACAAAATCCAAAGTAAATCAAGCCTAATAAATGAACTTTCTTTGGTCATATCCTTTAATTAGTTTAGGACAAAATTCAAATTAACTTAATTAAGACACTACAACCCATGACTAATAAAGGGGTAAACTCCAATCCAAAGAATATGAATAATAACACAAGTAAAATTTCACTTACTAAGAGCAACACATACTAACATAATAGAAAGGGAAAATTAAAACAAAACAACACATGACCCCTAGGTCACAATTTTCCCCTAACCAAATAATTCAGACACACACACAATTACTTATTGCCATGGTTACCTTAGCTAGATTCTTCTCGAATTCCGATGTGGTTGGTCTCCACTCCCCAATATTGTTGTGAATACAATATACCTACAGAACAGAGAATACCTCCTTCGGCCTGTTGGCCGCATTAAATCATTCATGCCAAATATACAATATAATCTAAAATAAACGACACATGATGTACTATCATCTATGCAAGTACGATATCACTTACACTTTCTAGCACATTTCTATTCCACATTTCATTTATATCAAAACGATCATCACATTAGTCCAATTATCAAGTTCTACTCCATATGATTAAACATATCACATGTCATTATTAAAGATAAATAACCATGTCAAAAGTATACGAATATCATCATCAGGTGTCCACCAGTAGACCATATGCATCATATAAAGATCAATTCAATAACAGTCCAGTGTCTATGATATCTACCAGCATGCTAAATCAAGAAGCCATAATAAATCCATAAGTGAAGTATCCAGTCTTGAAAACAACAAAACGAAAATGGTGTCGAAGGGAAGCGGGCACTACAGTTCTGGTTGGGCGCTGGCGTTCAAAGCCATAAAACATAAATCTGTTAAATTCTGACTGGGTTGTAGGGTATGGAAGACCAAACATAAAATAAGAAATGAAGAAAAAAGGCCAAACGTATTTGTAAAAAACTATTTTTCTTGCTTAGGAATTATGTAAATATTAGCATGCTTTTAGGACCTATAAATTTACACAACTACACGATATTGTGTCTACATTTTCCCCCACTTTATGTTGTTGACTGAATACTCAATAACATAAAGTAGATAAGAGATGTGTACCTTATGATCCTTTAGAGAGTGTGGAGAATATCAGACCGAGTGGACAAGTGAAGCATGGAATGATTGCAAAGTGAAGCATGGAGACTAGAATTAAAGAAAAGTAACCCTAGGGGTGAATTGTATGCATTGCTTATTGATGCAAGAGCATCAGGGAATTCACATTATAACATCCATGCAACTTTAAATCTTTCTATAGACATATCTAGAACCCTATATCATAGATACAATAAATATATATATTTAAAATAGTCATGGGAGTTGAGGGAATTTTTGTTCTATCTTAGGAGTAATCTAAACTTATATATACGAATAAGTTTTAAGCCACGTAGAGAGGGGCTAAAGAAAGCCAATAAATATGTATAAATGTCGAAGCATTAGTTTTTATGCGACAAGAGTGAGTGATTAGAAGAGATGATAAGGTCTTTTGGCCTGCCTTTTAATATTGTGCTTTAAGATAGTTTGTCTGAGAGTGAATAAGTTGGTGTACGTTTTGTAAATAGAGTGGAAGATCAAATAAAAGGGAAGATTTTAGTTTTATGTTGTCGATCGTTTGTGTGTATTGAATAATCTAGATTTATAATCTCATTTTCCTGTATCTTTACCCATACATGAGTAACGAGTTGTCTGTTATAAGGAATCCATTGAAAAATGTTTTGTACCTAATCCAGACTCTCACAGTCATGTCAATTTCCTACTCTTACGGTCATTTACGTGAGGTAACTTGATGTTATTGGAAATTGAAATCTGTATATTATTTAAGGGTTTGTTGATTGCTTTGACCCAGCCAACCGGATGAAGATCAACCTATGATGCGGTGGCAAGAAAAATGGAATTAAGGCACATTTCTCAGAACATTTTGGGCCTCGGGAGACTGTTCAAAGACTGTTGTTCAGATCAAACAGCTACATGGACTACGCCATCCACTCTAAATCCAATATCTATAAATCAAGTGATCAGATGGAGGCGTCACTTAATCCGTGGTAATGTCTGTTTTAATTGCCTTGCATGTGCAGTCTGGTATATTGCGAATTGATTTTGACATTACGAATAAGCCTCCCTGGAGTTTTGGGTCAAGCTCTAATTTTGGGAAATTGTATAGTGATTACCTAAATCTTTATCTTTTAGATTAATTTGTAAACAGTTGTTAACTCTTATAGATTTGCAGAACTAATCTATAGTGTTACCTTATATTGTTGCACAATTATTCAATCATGCAATGGTGCATATCCAGATCAGAATAGTTGATGGACTGACTGGACCTTTGTGTCGTTTTTATGGTTAGCTGGAGTTTAGTTACCCTATAATAACACAATAAGATTGCATTCAAGGAGATCAAAGTCCACCTCAGGCGATTTGGCTAAAGAAGTCAGGGCGCAACTCATGCAATATTGACTTGGCATCGTTGTGAATTGCTAGCTTGCTATTACAGCTGCCAAACTCATAAAAGCTGGTATTAAAGTTTTTTGTATCCTTTTCCATTTATTTGAGGATCGAGATAGGAATTTGAACCAGCTAAACAGAAGAGTATTTTATAGCTGGTATTTCTGTTAATTGAATTGAAGAATTAGATAGATGGAGAGCGCTTTGCATTCAATGGCACCTAGCTGTAAGCGGAATTTGCAACGTAACGATCACGCACGTTAGCGCAGCCTATGCCAAAACTCGAACTCATGACCACTGCGATGTCAGCAACCCCACCTACCACTGCGCCACGCTGTTTTTTGAAGATGTTAAGGAAAAAATTGTATTTGACGTCAGCTGCTAACTTACGTGACAGTTAGGCTGATCGCGTATATATTGGCATATTAATTTGGTATAATACCATCTGAATTAGAAGCGTAGAGGAACTGGACTATGGTGCAAATAACGAATGATTGAATTACGAGTTGTAAATTAAATTGTACATTAGAAAAAGAAACCAAAATGTCCTTGCATCATTAAGGATTACACGGAGGGTCGTATATTTTTTTTACCATAGGAAACTAGTTGCCTGTATAACTCATGGGAACTGAATATAAAGTTGTTACAGGGGAAAATGAAGTCAGGGCATCACTTATACCTGTTTTTGTGCTTGTAGTTTTTGTTATAGGCTGCTTCTTTTTGCGTATTATAGAAGTACCTCCAAAAGAACAGAAAAAAAGGAGCAAAAATCCTGTATATGAAAAAATTGAGCGAAGTATGCAACCGTATGTAAAAGTGTGTAGGACTTTGGTAGTAACGGAAAGTGTGAACTTGACGTAAAAGAGTGTAAAAGATAGAAAGGTGTCATGAAATACTGTGAAAAGCAGGTTTTTTGTGCGATCTCACGTTGATAGCGAGTTTTTTTGGGAGATCTCATACCAAGTGCAAGTTTGTTGGGTGATATCATGTAAAGAGTGAGTGTTGGGAAGAGAGGTATTGTTTTACTCTCCATCCATGATTCTACCCAATAAACACAATTGCAAATGGTGCATCCCGATTTTTTCCTCTTGTTCCTTTTGTTCCGGATTAGTTCCAAATTGTTCTGATTGTACCGATTGATGGAGATAGCATGTATTATGTAGACATCTAAAATGTCAACATGATTAATTACAATTAATATGTCCCACAAATACCTCATTTCATCATTTCCCCCTTTAATATTTTATTTTATCTATTTTAAACTATATAATACTTAATCACAACATTAATTAAAATGATCTTGTTATAATCCCTATTTACATTTTCTAGAAATTTAATATTCCTACATCTACCTACCCATCTACGCTACACATTCCTACACATGTCCTTTCCACGTAACTTCACCCCTAATCATCATTTATTAACATGTTGTAATTATAATCCTAATCATATTCTCACCACTTAATCTATATGATTCTATTTCTAGAAGCCTCTCTAAATTTCCCTCTTCGATATTAAAAATTCAAATAAACCTTATACTCTCCATTGAATCTTCTCTCAAATTCTAGAAATCTCCATTCTTCTCATGCAATCTCCAACATTGATTTAAATCCCACATGGATTCATCTTACCCATTGAATACTCCACTGACAAGCTATAAATTAAGCTCTCTTCTCCATGAGAACCAACTTGAAAATCCACAACAAAGTTTTTCCAATTTTTTTTTTTAATACAATCAATCCATCAACTGATCTATCAATCCAATCTACCATGATTTATCCTTTATCCTTCATCAAGAAATCACAAATCAATCAAACGGAGGTGTTGTCCAAGTGAATCAAAAATATGAAGCAATCCAAGAGAAACCAACATCAATCAAGAGAAAATCCAACACATCAAAGGAGTTGTGCAACTTGTAGGTAAGTGCAAGTATTTTTCTATCTCCTACTTTCAATCCATTTCTCTATCTGAAGTTTTGTTTGAAAATATTAGATTAGAAGAGCAAGTTTGTTTGCTTTCTCACATTTTTACAACTAATATTTTCTTGCATTACACATTCTATAACTAAAGGTATATTCATGTCAATTTAGAAGTGATCACTGAATTATTGTAGACTATTTTCTACTAACAAAATGATTGGGCCTTCCCCTAGGACATTAGCACCCAAGGGAGGTTAGGATCATAGGCACTAGTGTCTATAATGTGTATGAAGTCCAAGTCATATTCTACACTATTTTGTGACTTCATGCTTCTGCTTTTTCTAAAATATTGACCTATATAGTCTAGCTATGAGTCATTGTAGTGGTGGTTTATTCATCTAAAGTCTACCCCCCTCATTTGGGGTGCATATGACAATGGTAGGATAATGCGACCCAAAAGAGAGGACCTGATGCTAATATAAAGTGGCTACCTGTAGGGGGTACAAGATGTGCATGGTAGAAATCAAGGCACATGCAAACAAGATGGCTAGTAATCAAGTATTATTAGTAAACATAGCTAGCATGCAATAGGAAACATTGTAAAATGAAAGTTTACAAGTAAGATGGACCGTAAGAGTAGGTTTCAAACATGGGACATCACTCACAATGCAACAAGATAATCAGGGACAAAAAAAACCAAAGACATACAATGATTATATAAGACATAGGGAATAGACCATAAACAATAACATACAATAACAAAAAATAACAAGCAAAAATGTATCAGATAACCATGGTTGTATATATCTCTACAAGGCAAATGCTACACATGAAGCACCCATTAACATGTTAAAAACATAAGTAGTATGTCAAGGCCTGTATAAGTTAGTGAAGAAGTAGATTAACTTGTAATAAGAAATAGTTAATAATGTAGCAATAGAACCTGAAGTGTGTTGAATGTGGTAGTAGGAAAAAGTACATGCCCTTAAGAGCCTCAGTGGAAATGGTAAAATGTATATTTCCAAGCATAATTACAACATATCAAAATTTGTAAGAGATTTGCATTCACTTCAAAAGACCAAGTGAACGCGCATGTGTATATATAGAAATATAATGATATACTAATAATCCTTATAGCATGTAGAACAAAGTGTAACATGTAAATATACAAAACTTGCAAGAATATATGCGACCAAGATATGTAAATGCAATGTATGGGTGTGATGGTATGATATGTAAAATGTGAAGATGATAGGATTAGCATGTCTCCCCAACAAATGTGTATGATATGAGGATCATTTATAGAAACCCTCAACAGTCAATAATGAACCATACAATAAGAGTGTATCATTGGTTAATGTGTATGAATAGATGCTAGAAAGATGTATCATGAATCATAATGCACACAGTGTGAATGATATGAGGTTTCTTTAAGAATTACACCCTCAACAGTCAATTATGAACTATGGAACAAGAGTGTTTCATATGATGATGGGTTTATTGTGTACAAGTAGATGCTAGAAAGATGTGTTGTGAAGAAAAAAGTGAGAAGTGTAGTAGATGTGAGGTTCATTTCAGAAGTGGACCCTGAACAGTCGAGTATGAACTAGAGTGCATCATAGGGTAATGAGTGCAATGCATGGTAGTATATGATAGAAAGATATATTGTAAAGCAAAAATTATGAAGTGTGTAAGTAAATTAGGGTTCATGAAACAAGTGATGCCCTCAACAATAAAGTGTGAACCATAGCATTAGAGTGCATCTCAGTGTAGTGATGGTAGAATGTGAATACCAATAGTGTAGGAGTTCTGAAAAGGATTAGTCAAGAAGAGCGGAGTGTGAAGGGTAGTAGTAGACATTAGAGACATTTGATTGGGAGTTGTTGGAAAAGATGTGATCATTGTGAACAAGAGTAGCAAGAGTATCTTTAGTGCATGAAAAGATGTATACCGTATATAGAAACTAGAATGTGTACCATAAATAGAAGGATCCACAAGTGATAATGATGAGAAAAGCGTGTATGGAGCAGTATAGAAGCATATAGAGATGTGGTAAGGTTTTCCCATAATGTATATATGAGAAACTAGTGCTAGAAATATTGATGTGATTTGTATAGCAAGAGTAATATATAGATAAACATGTAAATAATATGGATAGACAACTGATAATTACAACATATGACTATGAGGGGGATAATTTAATTCACCCAAGTGTGCGAGTGATGCAAATTTATCTGAGGATGGAAGAGATACCATGCCATGGTTGCAGATGTGGAAATGTGTCAGGAGTATTAGTGTTAGTGTTAGGATGAGTAGGTTTTCCTATGTAAGATGTAATATAAAGAACAAATGTAAATTACTTTTTTTGATCGTGAGTATGTGAAATAGTGAATACGAGATGAGGTGGGAATAAAAGGATCAAGCAGAGGGAGATAGCCAAGTCCAAGTCTAGTGGATTGTGTGGGAATGGAAAGAGGTTCTTTGAATCCTTTTACATGTTTTCCTAATCTGGTACTAGTGAAACTATAGCCAAGCATATACTAGTACCCAAGACAATACTTTCATAAATTGGGAGGAGGGGTGGACAGAGTGCGGGATTCGGGTGAATGACTGATAGTGTTGAAAAACACAAATGAGGAGAAATCTGTGAAGGCCTCATAGATCACACCATGCTATAGGAATTGCGTACGCTCATGAAGTGTTGAAGGGACTACATGTAAGGCATGGATACAAGATCATCCAAGGAGAATGTTATAATTAAGATTTTTAGGCATTACATAGAATTAGATGGAAAATTTTCATGGCCCAACAGTAATGGGAATTGTGATTGTACCTAAGAGTTTTTGAGGAATATTGTCAAAGCAATGAATACAAATAGATGAGGGTGTTAAGGATGCTTCAGAAAGGCCAAGTTGTTAAAGGAATGGTAGGTTACAAATTTATTTGTAGGAGCAATTATCAACTAAAGCTCATTTAACCCCTATATTATTGATACAAACATGACTATAATTAGGTTGATCATTATCTTAAATAGTTAAGAAAGAATTTATGTAGATATAAAAGTATTGTGTTCTTCGTTAAAATATAATGTTGTAATAAATTTATGATAAACATATTCTAGAGAAGTATGAGGATGAATATAAGTGTTGAACGCAAAAGATTGAATTTTAGTTTTACATTCATAATTTGACCGAAATAAGGTAGTGATGGATACACTCATGGATGTAAGATTCTACGGTATTAAACTTTGCAATAAAGAAGGAATTAATAGTGTTTAAACGAGGATATGGGTTCACTAAATCATTTAATTTAATTTAAATTACTTAAATCTATATTGCAAGATAACTATTGTAAATAATTATGTATAAATAATAACATACAAGAAAGGCAGAAGAAAAATAGCTTGTACAATGTGAAACCCTAACCAAGAGAGTAAGATAAGAGGACATAGCTGATTTTAAAACAAACCAGAGGTGATATGACTAGGTAAAAGTGTTAAATAGGCTATAGACATTATCGTTGATGCTTACTAGAGATTTTGGAACACAGAAATAGTGCAAGACAAGAGCACCCACCTTAGGAAGAGAGGGTCCAGGTGTTAGTGACCAGATCTGGGTGCAAATGTCTTGATAGGTGTTTTGGTCTAAATTTTTCTAGGTAAAAACGTCCTCACTCCAATATTTATTTTATCATTCTGAATTTTTTGTTAGTGTTCTGATCGCACTTGTTACTTGTAAAACAAATTGTCTACCTGCACATGTCCACAAACCACATCAAATCTAATAAAAAAGATGAAGGATGTGGACTGACGCTAACCCCAGTCATCACCCGAAGAGTGAAATTACTACTGAGAACTCCACTACATCTCAAACCCAATTTAGTTCTTTTGTGTGTGTCCAAAAATTTTGCCCTACGATGCCCTTGTGTAAGTTGCATAAATGATAGCGAGTTATAGCTAGAATGTAGTTGTTGGGAAGTTTGACTGTCTTTTTCTTGTGGCTTTTTTGTCTATCTAGATTGTTAAACCTTTTCCTTCTGCACTGTTATGTTGTATCTATGTTTTGACACTTATGGTATGCTCGGGTATGATGCCCATAAAAAAACCATTCAGCATTAATAAAAAAAATTATGATGGTCTAAGCTCTTATGAGCTTCACCAACATTGTTAAACTGCCTATGGTGAATCTCCATAGGCTCCTTCTAGATATTCTACTTAATGTTATGAATTTTTCATTTTTTTAAAATAAAAGGGATGCATTGCTTATTTTTTATGCTTAAGAATCTAGTTTTAAAATTTTAGTATCATTTTCATTACATTTTCCATGCACTTATCTGACTATTACCCATTATTCGTTTTCGATGATTCTTGTTGAACTTGTATGTTTAGGTATTTTGTATATGTGTGATGACACCTTCCATCATTTATAATATCCACCAAATGAAAGGGATATATATATATATATATATATATATAGTATTTTAAATAACAACCATCATCTTATATGAAGGGAAGAGGATCTTAAGGAGGGTGAAGATCGTAGTTTGGGGGCCATGTAAAAATATTTATGCCTCACAAAAGGTGGAGGAATGGATGAATCCCAAGAGGACGTGTGAAAGAGAAAACTAGCGGTCATGAAATACTCCCGAATGGAGATTTTGGTATTGATGTAGGAGGAAATAATTGTGTAATCATCGTGCACATTTCCCTAGTATTTGAACAAAGTGAGGAATATAAAGGTGAAAGTTACAAAGAACAAGATAAGAGATAGTAGTGTTTTCTATTTAGCGGAGCGAGGAAAGCTAAGAATATTGGATTTTTGGGAAGGTCCAGGATATAAAGAGTTCCTTAGGAGGACACGGCGTGAATGTGAAACTGCTGAAATTATGGAGGATGGGGAGGAAGGTTGGAATATGGTACGTAATAGAAAATCAAATTAAAAGACCGAAACAAGTGACTGTATTAATTAGTAGAAGCATACTTTTTTAAGACCACCCAACAACAAAAACCATAAACCAATTAATAAGTGTTTGTTTTGTTATTATGTTGTTGTTTTGCCATTTGTGAGCTGCATGTTAATTGTTTTGTTTGTTTTTGTTTTAGACAATTCTTTTGGTTGTATTTGGAGATTGTGCCCCCTCTTCCTATTGTAACAATGTTCGGCCCTTGCTCATTTACTCCCTTTTAACAATAACTATAAATAACATCCATTCTATATTATACACAATAGAAGATGTGATTACCTACCCTAGGGGCATATGCTCGAGGATGTAAAACTACTTCTAAAAAGATTCTTTAGTATACAATGGTAATGTCAATATTGTATCACATCTTTGTTTTAAATGGTGGCTTGACAAAGGGTTACGTGAAATGCTTTTGCCAAGGATAAACTTTGCATTCTTTTAATTTTGTCAAATCTACAGTGATATGAATTATCAATGTGTAGCGTTAGAGGCGGGAATAAACCAAATTAATGACCAATGAAGAATCCACTTCGTGGTACCCTCCATTTCACCATCTGCGCCCATCTCGAATAGTGTTTATTAATTATTGACAACTCACGAGCAACTCCAAAACAAAATTACACAAAATTTCTTGTGAATCCAAATGCGCGTAAAATCCCGATTCCCATGGAAAAAGATGATTCTAACGTACGAAGTAGACAGGAGGCAGCGCCACGAAGAACGTCACAATATTTTTTTTGTCAAACTATGATCAGATCGAGCTTATTTTTTATTAAAAATCGGGTTCCGTTACTTTTTGGCATTCTGCTAAATAATGAAGTATACCTCTGCATGACATGATCAACGACCTCGTCTTTGATTTATGCATGTCCGAATTTTTTTTTTTCATTTTAGTATTTTTTCCCGTTATCAATCATTCTTGTAGCTACTGCAGTTCCTGTACGTCCCCTTGAAAAAGGAATTTTCTTACGGATAGAAGAAAAAGAAAATGAATTTATAGAATTTTGACATTCCTTGAGACAATATTACGAGTTTCCCTGTTTTTAAAAATTTAAGTAGTTATTTGATTTCATTTTTTGAAGATGCAGGAGACGTGGTAGATTCCATGTTGACAGAAATCAAGTGCAGATGAAACACTCCGTAAAATTTATAATTTTATGATTCTTTGAAGATTAATTTCCTTGTGACATCGGCGCTTTTTTTTTTTTTGCGGTTTATTTTTTTTTTTTTTAAGTAATTGCTTCACATAGGTGATCCTACTTTTGTGGGACAGTTTGCTAGCAATGTGGGAAAAGTGAAGACGAATGCTTAGATCGGAGCCTGGAGGAGTGTAGCAGCTCATAAAAGTTACATCTATGCAGAACCCGAGAAGGGTTCATTTATATAGTTCTCTTTCAGCGTACACAAGGTAGAGCAAAATCCCTTCAATGTAGGTCACTTACAAATGTTATTAGGCACTATGCAAATCATGTCTTATGAACTAATCTGAAATTATAAATAACTATATTACTAATGAAAAAGATTGCGAAACACAAGAAGCTTATATTAGTATGTATGTTTCGTTTTTAAAAATGTAACATTTTGACAACATTAAAAGCCAATAAATGGAAAAGAACTCTTTTACATGTATATGACTACATAAGGGAAAGGCCCCCCTAGTTGGATATGGTGCGACCGACCAACCTTTCTATACGTGATAGGACCCTATGCTCTATGGTCAATTCCACAACAATCCTATTTTTTAATAAAAATAATTCTTTGCATTGGGATACTCATTTTAATATGTAATAATTTCAATATAAATGTGACCAATGTGTTGATGTACCACCTCAATACTTCCATAATGTAAAGAAATGGGGTAACTCTACGACTGAAAAATCAACACGTGACCTTCAGTCGTACTCGACCTTTCGAGTTCGTGCCTAGACAACTGATGTAGATTGAGTGGATGGCTATATGAAGCGGAAATAGGTGTGTATGCGATAGACAAGTTTTCAAGTCAACCTAATGTCCTCTATAGGAAGAAAAGGTATCTTCTCGTCAAGGTCAATAAAACTCTCTCTAACCTAAGTGGGTGTGATGGAATGGTCAAGAAGAATACACACACTTAAAATTTTGTAAATGTCAGTGTGTGAGACTCTCTCAACTGATTGCGGAATACGTGGAAAGTGATCAATGGGCGCCTGGTAATGATGTCCAAACAAGGTCATGGAGTAAATGAGAGAGGTGTGGTTCTCCTAGATATATCCACGGTTAGTTGGTTTAGTCAAGAATGTGAAAGCTCTATAAGCATCTTTGTTTAGGACGTTCAACTGTCTAACAATATCTGGTGGTTGTGGGGATGTTCTAAAGACTAGTGATTGTAATCTAGTATCTAAATCTATTTGGTCTTTGGGCACGTTCCATTGGGGGACCCTAGGATCACAACGGTCAACTCTCTCTTGTTGTGGTCCGAGAATGATCATGTGTGCATTTGTGCAATTTAATCTACGAAAGAAAAAAACGAACTATTCTAAATAAATTAAAGCTAACTATATTTTTCGATTTTCCAATATAGAAAAAATAAAACAATAAACAGTAATCTAATATACTTTAAACTAATATTTTTATTTTCTGGAATAACAGTGCATATAGAAGAAATGAGGAAATTGCTTCTAAATTAATTAACCAATCCTAAAACAAATAAACAACCAGATGTAGTTGTTTACTTGTCAACAAGAAATCTAATATATTCTAAAGAAATAAATCTTCTCTAAACTATGAATTTGAATAAAATCCTCAGACACACCTCAGAGTCATGGGAAGAATTAGAAGCTTCTCAGAAACTTTTTTCCCCCTGAAAATTCCCCAATGGAATTTTAGAGAGACTAATTTAAATAGAATTTTAGAGATAGGCAAGGAAGCTATCTATCCTAAGAAAGATTTACAGAAGAAAATTATCTATTGTGATTACCTAACAATTGCAACAATAGAAATGGAAGTTTCTTTTCTACTGTAGTAAATAATTTTCAAAAATATTCACAAATAAAGAAGTGAAGAAAAAAATAAACTCAATAGCAATGCCAACCTAGAAATTACAGTTTTGAGGAAATGCCAGTTGTTGTATCAATTTGTGTCCCCTTAGTTATATTATCCAATATTCTCTCTCCACATGAGTCTAAGGAGTTGGGAATGAAGAAGAAGCAAGAAGAAGGTGTTGGAGAAATGTCGACTTGCAAGTAATTTTGTAGAAATGCAGGTAGAGGAAGAACAACACAAAATAACAACGATTGGTTGTGTGATCTCTAGTAGAATTTTAGCAGAATAATAGTGAAAACACAATACCATAGATTTTTCAATGTATTATCAGGCACTACCCTGTTTCTACCCTTACCATAGACGAATTTATTGTCAGGCCATACTGGGATATGATTGGGTTGTGGGGCGGTGAAATATTAAAACTGATTGCGTGCAACACAACTATTCAGCTAGTGAATATGATAGGTAGGCTGGAGTTCCACCCTATTGATAGAGTTCCCCAAAAATTAAATCTTCCATATGTCGATGCACTTCCTGTCATTCTTATTTTTTACCATGGTATTAGAGAGGATCGGGGATGCCTTAATGGCTTGCATGGTTGGACAATTGTTACATTGGGGGTACCTATTAGTATGGAGAAGGTCCTAGCCCCCAGAGCACCAATAGTCCTCCTCTATATTGAGACTGCACCCACTCACAATGAGGAGAATGAGAAGGAGGAGGCACATATGGATTCAGAGATAGAGCTTGAGGGTGGAGAGGAGATGGGAGGAGAGGAGCATAATGAAGAGTCGGATAATGATATAGAGTGATGGGGTACCAAGGATATCTCTAAGGTTGTAAGAGAAGAGGTAGAGGTAGAGAAGGTAAACCTTGTTTCAGAGGACCCACTTTCTCGAGAGGGAGGCGACGGTGAGCATTCCGTGATGGGTCATCACATCACACTAGAAGAGGATGATGCTCAGTAGGTCCCTACAGTGGCTCTACCACCACCAACTGCACTAGCCAACCATTCCTAGATGTCAGGAGATCTGAGTATGTAGATACTCTTCTCTCGACCTTTTTAGTTATAATTGTTAGTAAGCAACATATTGTGTTTCTGTTTGGTTTTACAATTTTTTCTAATAGCCATTGTTTTCTTTTGTGTTATGCATCCACTGTTGATAGACGTCGATACCTTATTTTTCGGATCTTCATCAATACACTTCTCTTCCCTATGGGGAAGACACAGGAGGAGATGCTCACATACATGGGGCATCCTATGCAGGTCAGCCATCACAAAAATATATTTGCACCACTTTGGGAACTGTAGAGATGATTTCCGAGACAAAGACCAAGCTTTTTGCATTCTGACTAGCCTAGAGGCTGGAGAGGTGGAGCCACTCTTGCAGTGAGATTGTGACTACTGATAGATCACATGCACCATCTCATGGCCATTCTCATAGTTTTGTTCATGCATGCTACATTCACGCCATAGAAGCCCCAATATTAGTCCTCAATGGGCACCTTCTCAGGGATCCCATAAGGAAGGATAGGCGACAAGCCTTTATTGGTTCAATGTAATTTTTTGAGACATTTATATGTATTTTTATTTGGATTTGCATGCTCATAGCTAGAATTTTTACCACACATAGAGTTTTATGGCATTATATATAGACTTGACTCATCATGTATATATATATAGATACTTCTTTTTGTTTCAGTCAATCTTGTGTAAGAGTTCAGTCATTGATATTTTATCTTTGTTGTGTACTCTAAGATGCTCAGAAATTGCATTTTTTTATATAATTTTATGATGCATGTTATGGATGATGATATGCTAATAGTATGATTTTTTTTGTTGTATATGATGTTTATGCAAACACAATGTAATGTCGAAACTTTGGTTTTTCAAGCAATATTTGACAATTCTTATTTGTTTGGAAATATGTGATGAAATGATTTGATAATAGAATTAACTAACTCCACTTCTAACCCCATGTAACTAGTATGACGTGAGGGCTCAACATAGAGAGCCAGAAGGGATGAGAGTTTAATGATTTTGATAAATGGAAGTGGTGAGAGAAAGACAATATTTGGATAGAAATTGTATTAGAAACCTATAACCTAACTCCACACACAGTTTACTACACAGTCTAGAATGTTATTTTCTTGAATTTTATCTAGACTTAGATCCGTAAATGGCCTCTTGATTGAAAAAATCTATTTTAAGACTTTAACTCTTGTGGAACATACACATATAATTCACTTTTTTTTGGATTTGAGATTTCAAATCACTTTTAATTGAGTAAATTGCTTCTAACTTACTACTTATTTGAAGAGACCCCCTATACCTTACCCCATGCTACCAGAAACAAGCATCAATTCATGAATGAAGACACGACATAGGTGAGTAATGAAACTTCCCTCCTTTCCCAATATCACATCACTAGTAAGTAAACATGGGATCATCACTGAATTCTGGTGGGGCAAGGAAGTGTGGTTTTATTTGTAAATGAAATATTTTTACATTTATTTGGTTTGAATTATATAATTTTCTTTTATTTTTGACTCTAAGTTTTGATTTTGAGAGGGATTAATTTCCCCTATCCTCAACCGCATGCAATAAGTTAGATGCGAGGGCTCAACACCAAAGGCTTAGATAGGTGATCAAGCGATTTGGGTAAAAAAAAATTAGAATGATTTTGCTACCAAAGAGGTTTTTGTGTTTTTTCTTTTGGGAGAGATATGACACAAAGAAGCTTCTAGAACATACTTATGGGAAAAGACACCTGTGCTAGAAAAAAACTACAAGTAGAACCAAGTATGTAGTCCTTGGTAGGATTAGTATCAAAATTTTGTCTTAACTTGTTGAACCAATGAAATGATTAGCAATGTTGATGATAATATTGCAGATATTTAAAGAAATGTGATTGAATGTTTTTCCAATGTTTTAGCAGCTTTTTGAAAATTTCATGAAAGATAAGTTATTTGATAGTTACAAGTTTATAAAATGATCTGGCAAATGAAAATGCAATGCGGATGTAGTAGTACATAAGTTGAAATGCAGATGGATCATGTTAGAGTAGGTATTTACCTTAGCTCATGTTCACCTAGGTGCTTTATTTACCTTTATGTATTTATCCTCACCCATTTATGTGTGTGAATATTTCTTTTTCTTTATTTAGATATTAGGGGGATATTATATAGTTGTTAGGTATAGTTCTTTCTTTGATATATGGTATTGAATAATTCTTTCCTTGATCTATGGTCTTGACTAGTTCTTTCCATGATGTATGGCTTGATCTACGACCTTTACTAGTTCTTAGATTGTTATTCCTTTCCTATAAAAGCAAGGCCCATTCCATTGTATTTCATTGAGCTCCATAATAATATATGATATGGTTGCTCATTTGTTTGCAAAGGTTTTATGTAAAGCTATTCTGGTGAATTGCTTTCATATTATTGATCATGGTGTTTGATTAGAAGTTATATTCTTGGCTTGGTATCAGAGCATGGGATTATTTTTGATATTTGTCTGTAAGTTTTGTTTTGCAAGCATTTTTTTATGTATTTATATATTCAAGATTTGTCTGTATTTTGTTTCTGCTTGTGTTTATATGAAAAACAGAGGCCACCATTGGATCCAGAAGGCATGAAAACCCTAAGATCAACTGTAAACTCATCCATTTATGGAGGAAGTCAATTTTTTGGTTTTTTTAGTGGTTGTAGAGAAATGCACTAGTTCACCTCGGGATTCGTTCCAAACAAGAAAGCAACAGAGCAAACTGATTTATCAGTTTGTTGGATTTCTTGATATCTACACTAGGTTTTGTTCTAGTGCAGTGTAGCATTTTCAAGTTGCGTGCATATGGTATGGTCATATGAGGGCTTAAAGATCGTGATTCCTATTAGTAGGTGCTTAACTCCAACCCGCTTTCATTTTATTTTTGTGGTGAAGGCAATAGCATTTTATTTTGTTTTAGTGATAATTAAATAAATAGTAAAGCATAATATTTAAAAGTTTGTAACTTTTGATCGGTAACTTAGTTTTGAGTGCAAATTTTTGCAAAAGTTCTTGTTTTTTCGTGATCTTTCCATTGGAAATATTTATTTTGAGAATCATGCTATAATTTTAAAGTTCCATATTATAACACGCACTCATTATAAAGTGTCAAAATCTAGGGGAGGGATCTTCTTGCATTGCTTGGTGGTCTTGTTGTATTGCTTGGTTCTTGCATTTATTTTTGTGATTTTTTGAGGATGGAGCCTACATCTACATTAGATACTATTGAGCAATTAACAACACATAATTACCACACATAGAAACCAAGAATGGGAAACAATAATTAAGTGGAAAGGATTATGGGCTTTCACTTCTTCATAACAATCAATGTTCACTAGAGAATATAAGAAATTTCAGTACCAATGAAAACTTGATGAGTGTATAGGTTTGATAGGAACTTATATAAGTCACAGTCTTTTGTTTCATTTGAAAAAATGTGAATCTCCTTTCAAAATTTGATATAAATTGGAGGATTTATTTTATAAGGTGGATCATATGAGAGCCATGCAACTTGAAATTGAGATCACCTCTCTTAATCCTTAATATTTTCCAAGAATTATAAATGATCTTACCAAGTTCAAGCATATTTTGACATAGTTAAAGGGGAATGGAAGAGATAAGAAAGATAAAGAGTGTGTTTACTTGATTCTATCCAAGTTGAGAGGACCATTCTAAATTTTTGCTTCTACCTTTTTATCTATCATGGATTCCTTAGGTGACACATTCAAAATGCCTAACTTAGAAACATTTTGTGAAATAATTACTAGGAAAGAATCCAAATTGTCTCACCTTGAGTCTCCCACCTCTCAAAAGGCATTAGTTGCATCTAATCCTAAGGGACAGGGAAAACCAAATAGTAAAACCAAATCCACACCTTCTCCATCTTGAAACGATCCTAAACCCAAACAAAACAACTCAAAGCCTAAGGAGTCTTCTAAATCCAAGAATAAGTCTATCCATTCATGCTCTTTTTGTGGGGGTAGTAATCATGAAGAACATAGGTGTTATAAGTGAATGCAAGCCTTAAACAATGTAGTCAAGAAACAAAAAATTTCTATCTCCATGCCACCTCCTTCTAATCAGCATGGCAAAGAACTTAATGTTGTTACGAGATCTCGGTCACCAGTTGGAAATAGCTAGGTTATAGATTTAGGTGCTTCTCATCACATGAATTCTTCCAAAGAGTCTTTTGTTTCTCTAGGTTTGAGTTCTATTTCCAAAATTGAGGTTGGAGATGTTGGTACCCGAATTTAATCTCCTTCAAAGGCCAAACAACATCATGGATTTGACAAGACACTCAGAGGCATATCAATAATTATTTATGTCATTTTGTAGTCGGGGAAGCAGTCTATCTGACCTTTTTAGCACTCAGGCTTTGAAAAGGAGTGGGTATAACCTTAAGAGGATTTGATCTATCCTCACTATTTTAGGTTGTGCCTTTCAAACAAGGTAACAGAACTTTTTTGTAACCTATTGTTTATGGAGGAGATGGAAGTATCCTTCCTGGTGAAGTTGTTAAGGATACCTTGAAGAAAATATGATCAATGCAACAAAATCTAACTCTCATGAGTTATCACTCTAGATAGTGGAGATATTCTCTAGACAAGGTTCATGCTACTGAAGACATTTGGAATCCTAATTCTTTTTGCATATTTTGGTAGTAAAAATTATGCATTTGTATACATAGATGAGAAATAGGGGTAGTATGGGTATGATTAATTATTTTTGAATGAATTTTGGTGGGAGGTGAAGTAGGAAAAAGTTGATTATACCAAATCTTTGAGAATTAAAAAAAAAATGGAAAGATTGAATAATAAAATACTTTCAGAGTATCCAGGATGTTCCTTTAACAAGAATATGTGATCAATGGAGGCCTAGATTAGCACTTTTCACACAAACTTCAAGAATCCAAAATGAAGCCTTAAATTGGAAAACTTAACTGAACATTATCAATCCCTATTTCATCACACCTAAGATACCCTCAATGGCTAAAAAACAATCTTATAGTCATGCTAGGAGTCACAGTGATTTTAAATTTGTTTATTTCACTATAAAATGAAATATCCTCTAATAAATGAAATTGCAAATGCCACCAAACTATCACAAGGATAATATCTTGTGTGATTCACATAGATTTCAATGTAAGAATGCAACAGGAATAAGAAAAACTACTTGTAGACATTTAGGAACAACGCAAACACAAATTTTGCCCAAGAAGAATAAAGATTAACTTAAGTTTGGTTAAATTTATCAGTAGGAGAAATTTTCTCAAACAATCTCAGAGTTTGTCAATGGTTGTACACTCGCAACCACTTTGACATGATCAAATATAACACAAAAGAGATAAAAAGGCTTCTTTAGATAGTTTCTCAGAAATACGGGCTCTATCAAGCTTTTTTCTAAGGAAACCAGTTTCTGAATCCTAATACATCTACGTTCAGAAACTCCCAACTATTGACATGAATTTTTTTTTCTATTTATAACATTTCCAAAAGATCCTTCTCTCCCTAAAAATCCAGACATTGAGTGCCGCCAGTGCTTTCCATGATCACGATCATGATTCCCAGAATCAAATATGTAAAAAGTCACCATGTACCTAGGGGGTAGATCTATTCGAAAATCTCCCCCATTGAACTCTTTTCTCTAGCAAATCACTCTTCCTTCTATTCACCAACCACTTCCACCAATATTCTATCTAATATGGTTCTTTGCGTGCCTGGGGAGAAGAAATGGAAGATCACATAGAGTCCAAAGATCAGATATCAATTTAATGGTAGAAGGCATCCCTGAATTTTTCTCAGATTACCATTAGGTTATTTGCATGCCAAGGAAAGAAAAATTAGGGTGAATCTGATAGTTAGATTGCATATTAATTGTGAGAGACATTTACAGACCTTCCCCACCAAACAAGGATGCCAGATTTAATGTTCCTCTTAATTTGGCATGCAGGAGACTCTAGGAAATGATAAAAAACCACAAGAATACGCATCCATAGGAGCTCTGGAGTAAAAATGGTGGAAAATCAGATACAGAGACACATTTTCCATTGATTTCTAGTTTGAATTTGGACCATCCACATGGGAGATCCATTTTAGAGCCAACCTGTGGGTTCCTTTTCTCCTTTTACAACTTTTGGAAAAATGTAATTTTTTCACATTTTGTTCCGCACTTTTTCCCTTGAGAAATGAGCCTTAAATGTGTCATAAGGTGGGCCCTAAAGAAACCATGGCCAAATTCTACCATTTTACCTCTTTTTTGGAAAAGGGTAAATTTTCCAAGTTTTCCCCGTAGCTGCGCCCCTTGAAAAATGGGCTAGAAAAGTGTCCCAATATGGGTCCCATTGGAACCACGCTTCCTTTTTTACTTTTAACTCCCTTTTCCTAGAAGGAAAATTTTCCAATTTTTCCCCAAGCGTCCGCACCTCCGCCATTGACTAAAGCAAGCTTTGACTTTTCCTTTCTTCAGGATTGTGGGCCATTTTGATGCTTTAATCCTTTGAATATCAATGGGAAAAAAATCCAAGTTACCCTTGATGGTCTGCCTCCCTGCCCCTTTGACTAGAAAGAAACTTGGACCACCTTCTTTTCAGGATTGCGGGAAATTTTGAGATTTTAATCCTTTTTATGACAAGAGGTGAAAAATCCAAGTTGCCTCCGATGGTCCGGTTCCCCACATTTTGATTTTTCAAACTGTTATGTGTCACAATGATGCAACTTCAAAAACCCTAAGGCTTCAAAATTATTTGGCAGGGGTGCACTTCCATTTTAGAATTTTAACCCATTTGGCCAAAAGGGCAAAGCATCCAAATTACCTCCAAAGACCTGCATCTTCATCATTAGCTTTGTCACGTGTCCTCCTGTGGGGTTAAAGTGTGACTTTTTCCCTGCCACTTTAAAATTTGCTTTAATCAAAGCCTTGGCGGGGCCGCGGGGTGGGTTAAAACTTTTTGCCAAACTAGCCAAAAATATCAAGTTGAAAAAACAAACCTACCATGCCCCATCCAATTACAAGATGCCACGTAAGCACCAAAAGACCCAATCAGATTTGAGAGGGGCTATGGGAAATTTTTTTCCTTTTTGCCAAAAAAGTAAAAAGTGATAAGTTAAAGCATTTTCCTGTTATCCCTTGACCAACCAAAAGCGGAAACATGACTTCCAAACACTGAGGAATAACTTTGATAGGAAAAAGAAACCCGTTATATAGTCAAAAATATAGAAAATCACCATTCACGCTTAGAACCTGATTTTTCGCTAAGGATGCAAATTTTCTCAAACAAAAAACAAGTGAATCATGATTTTGAACATCTTTTCCACCATGAATTTGGATTTTCAAAGTCATGCAAATATAAATCAGCCAGTCTCGAGCCTCCATGGTCGAGGAAAAATAGGAAACATGGGAGAGCCCGTGCATTTTGAGAAAATTAGGGAAAAAATAGGAAAATATTGGCAAATGGGGTAAGAAAAATCTGAGCACCAACATTGGCTCCGACTCAAGAATGGGCACTCCCTGCAAGTGCCACAAGATCTAAGGTAGACCAAGTGCCAAAATATCCATTAGGCAAAGGATTCAGCTTATAGATCACAAAACCAGGACCATCCCTCAAAAATGAATAGAGAAACTAGTAAAAACAAGCCACCAGGTGCGAGAACAAACAAGAACACGAAAGACATATAACAAACCAACAAACTATACACTATATAGATGATATTCACCTTGGCTTTGGGTAATTAATCAAAGAAATGCTTTAGATGCCTGTCATTAATAGGAAATTTGAGCAACTCTCCATCCAAGTCCTTCAAGAAGAAGTTATGCTCACCAATATGAATATCTATGGAATAAGGGCCCATCCACAATGCATCAAATTTACCATGCTTTCCCTTATCTTCATGCCTACTATCCCGTAACAACACGAGATCTCTAACATTGAAAGCTCTTGGGGTGACCTTCTTGTCAAAAAACTTCTTTAGCTTCTCCCTGAGCATTACATGCCTTTGGTGGTACGCTCTCCTTTCTTCATCAAGTTCAACAATCTAGTTAATTTGGGCATCATATGGACTTACTTATTGATCATCTAGTTGTTGCATGAACTGATATGAGGATAATTGCATATGCAGGGGCAACAGGACCTGAGTTCCATATACCAACTCAAATGGACTCTTTCAAGTGGATCTTTTAACATTAATTCGGTCTACCTAGACAACAAACTTTAACTTCTCACCCAATTTTCTCTTGTTCAGCTCGAAGGCTCTTCTAATAATCTTCAGTAAATTTTTATTATTAGACTCAGCTTGTCCATTTCCTTGGGGATTGTAATTAGATGCATATGTCAAGTTGATCCCATATTATTTTCATATTACCACCAAGGTTTTACCTTTGAAGCTAATGGCATTATCAGTAACAATCTTGATGGGCACCCCAAACCTGTAGATGACGTGGTTCAACAAGAAATCCATGACAATTTGGTGTGTTTCTCTTTCGGTGGGGATTTCCTCCACCCATTTGGTGAAGTAATCATTGGGTATAAGAATCCACTTATGACCATCACTTGAAGGTTCTGAAATCTCACCAATGAAATCCATTCCCCATCACTTGAATGGGGCTTCAATTGATATAGGCTGTAAACGAAGGGAAACTGAGGCTTTCAGCCTTTTAGAGAAGCGATGGAAACTCTCACAACTTCTAACCAAAAGAGTTGCATCCTTGAAGAGTTTTGGCCACCAATAACTAGCCCTCAGGATCTTGTGTGTTATGACTCTTCTAGCAAAATTCCGTCCACAACATCCTCCATGGAGATCAAAAATTATCTTGGGGGCTTCATCTTCAGTAATGCACCTTATGAGGACCCCCTCAGGGTTCTTCTAAGCTAACCCATAATCAGTGATGACATATTTATGGGAAGGAAACTTAAGGGCCCTTTTCTGGTTCTTACTCAAATACTCGGGGCAGTATAAATGTCTAAGATAAAAAATCACATTCTTGTACCACTTAGAACTCATTCGTTTCTCAAATACATTTTCCCTTTCTTCTCCTACCTAATTTACCTCAATAGTTTACAAGTTGATCTCAGCCATAAGCTTAGCCAAACTCAAAGCTATCATGAGCTTCATGGTTTGGATATCCATGTCAAATTCTTGCAACTTGTTCACTCTTCTGCACCTTTTTCTTGAGACTTCCGTCTCTGATAAAATGTCATTCACCATGGTGTGGGGAACATAAGCAACAATATTAGAACTCAAAATGTAATGCTTGAAAAAATTTGTTTCTTTTATGAAGGGAAATTCTTGTTTCTCTATAATAGTGTATTTCATTTGAGCCCCTGCAATACCTTACCAAAAAAGGCAATTGGCCTCTCAGCTCCTTCATCATCCTTCTACAGTAGGAAAGAAGCAATAGTGTTCTATAAAGCAAAAAAGAATAGTTGGAAGGGCTTCTTATAATCTAGAGCTGCTAGAACAGGTGCATGCTTTAGTGCCTCTTTAATCCCACTGAAAGCTTGGATGGGAGCCTCCTCCCATTTGATGGCCTGGTCATTTTTTAGCATGGAATTGATTGGAATGGTGAACTCAAATTTTTTTTATATAAATCTTCTGATGAAGTTTATCTTCCCAAAGAAGGACTAAATTCCTTTTCTGGTTCTTGGGATTGAAACCTAACTGATGGCCTCTACCCTTTCTTGATCAATCATCACCCCTTCTTGTGACAAAATATGACCAAGCAATTTTTCCTTCTACACTCCAAAATGGCACTTCTTTGGATTGAGAGAAATACCATATTCTCTACATCTTATTAACATCTTTTCCAAGTGCAGCAAGTGATCACTTCTCTTTCTAGAGAACATAGTTACATCATCTTGGTAGACAACAATAAAATCATTGATGTAACTATAAAAAGCAACATCGATTGCTCTTTAAAAATTTTCTCCATCATTCATTAGTCTGAAGGGAATCCTAATATATAAATAAGTCCCCTAAGGAGTGGTAAAGGCAGTTTTAATTCTTTCCGATTCCTTCACCACAACTTGGTTATAACCAGAGAAGCCATTCAAGGTAGAAAGTAGCTCAAAAATAGTCACAATCTGCAAATTTTTTTACATGTTTGGTAACTTGGATAATCATCATTCATTGATGCTCTATTCAGATTCATAAAAACCATACACAACTTGATGTCACCATTCTTCTTTCTAATTGGCACTAGGTTTGCAACCCAAGAAGAATATCTGGTAGGTAGAATAATCCCTCCATCCCTCAGTTTCTTCAGTTCCTCTTTCATTTTAAGAGATAGGAGTGGATTGATTGGTATATTTTATTCTTGAATGGTTTTGCATTGTATTCCAAGGGAATATTATGTTGAAATAGATCCTCTCTATATGCTTTTAGTTTAGAATAAGTCCAAGCCATGTAGTCTTGATACATTTTCAACAATTATATGTAGGACTGTTCCTCCTCCTTTCTGAGATTACTTCCAAACTAGATCTTTGTTGTTTTCTCCTTTTTGCCAAGGTCATTCTCCTCAATATCCATTGAGGCATCCATGCATCTGTTAATAATGTGATCAACATTATCAAAATTGTACTCAAGAGAAACCAGCCCTCTGGGAATGGTATTACTCATTAGTTGGATAAGTCCTTTGCACAAATAGGTTTCTTTACCCTCTGCTACACCCACCATTGGCTCCCAATGAATATTTTTATCAGTGAAATCTCCTTTATTCTGTAGAAATCTTCTGACCTGAGCATCATCATCAAAAACTTGCCAATGCTTAATATTGTTAGGTACAGATGGCCTTGTTAACATCTCAACATCATATTCACAATATGGGGACACTACACACTTATCAAACCATGATCCCAACACAGAAATCCCATCTTCCATATCATTTAACTTCCTATCATGATGCACAATGTTGAATGAACCAAACATCTTAATGAAATCCCAAACTGCATGCTTGCATTGTTTCATTCGTTGATTCTTTGTGGCATACAATTTTCTAACTTGCTTTATAATAAATTCCAAATCTCCCTTGATAATAATGTCTTTAACACCATATTTCCAAGAAATCCTCAAACCTAACAACAACACCTCATACTCAACAATGTTATTAGCACATTCAAAGTTGAGTTTGAAGGAAAAGACAAACTCTTCCTGACTTGGGGAGATAAGAACAACACCAACACCATTCCCGAACTTGGAGCAAGCTCCATCAAAAAATAAAGTTGAAGGAGAGCTTGTTTTTTCAAGACATTTGCATTCTTCAATCTTGTTCTCCTTTCCATCATCAAATCCTACAAAGTTATCAGTATCAACTCTTGTGTACAAAACTTCATAAGATGCATTGTTGGGATCTTCAATAAGGTGCAACATCCTTTTTTCTCCATATAACTTGAAAAGGATTCCCTCAATTGAGATGGTAGCATAGGACATGTCCCTTTGAACACTCCCACTAAAACTTGCATCCCATTTTCTAGATAACAACATACCCCACTTGGCTAGTCTATCAACAATAACTACATCAAGCTTTAAATTTCTACCCCGATAGGCTGCAAGTTGTACTACCAAACCCTTCACACATCCCACCACTGGCATCTCTCTGGAATCCATGGAAGTACACTTCCCACATGCTTCTGTTACCTTGATATCTAGCTAATTCATGACCTCTAGAGGCATAACATTGCATGATACCCATGAGTCAAACATACAGTTGTATAGCAATCTATCTTTAATGATCAGAGTGGTGAAGAATGGATCCACATTCACCTGAGAATCTACCAAGGATGTCCCTAGATAAACCTCAAGAGGTTCATCTAGCTCTTCTAATGCTTGTGGTGCTTCTCATTTTTCAATGATTGGAGGATTCTGCATAATATTTATATTTCTACCTAGGGAAATATTCTCTTCTTTCAATCCAGAATAATCAAATTCCCTCTTTTTGTGCTTAGGGATCCTAAGCAAATCAACTATTGGAACTGAGATCTTCATTTGACTCAAGACTTAGGCAATATCATAAGTGAAAAACTTGGGCAAGGGAGCATTGGAAGGAAGGTTGACACTTTCATTAGATGGCACAAGATTTTTGGTAGCTTGGGCATGAGGAGGGGTATGATTTTTGTTTGGGACAGCAAGGCCCTTAGCAGATGTATCTTTCCTAGGAGCCTCTTTAGGAACATTTGAGAGCAATGGGGATTTCAGCTTGGCCTGAGGCCCCGTCCCTTTAACAACCCTACTTCTTGTGTTGTGTTCCTTTTCTTGAGCCATAATAGCATTCATAAACAACTGCCTATCTTCCTCATATGGGATTCCTCCATCATATTTCTTTATCATTAAAGCCCTTAGATATTCAAAGTCCTTATTGGGAAATTCAAAATATTTTATAATATCTACTTATAAAATATGATAGGGAGGAAGGATAGATACCCGGTGGATGCAATCCCAAAAATGAGTAGTAGTTCTAGAACTTATTACCTCAGTTAAAGTTGCCCCTTGTTGTGAGATTATGGAGTAACCCATCATGCAAACATCATCATCATTTTCATCATCTAATTATTCTTCTTCCTGCTAATCTTCCTTGCATGGAGCATGGGGCTTGAAACATCTGTCACACCAATCAATGACATATGTCTCCTCCATAACCTTAACTCTAGCAACCAAAGGATCAGGTACCGTTCTATTTTTCCTAGCCTAAGACTACCTATTTCCAAATCAAACAAGTCCCTTGCCTCTATCATCACATCTTTGGTGATTTGTGAACCTGTCTTGGCCTTGCTGCTTATGTTGACCTTGTGATCTCTACCCAATTTCTTTCTCATTTTGGGCTAGTTTGTATGATATTTCTTTCACAGCCCCTGCCAAAGTTTTCAAAACTTCCTCCAAATCAGCAGCCTTACTTGTTTGAGGATTTTCCATGTTAATTAGTTTTACACCCTCTCTTTTTGTAGGATTTCTAATTGCCTTGATGTTATTTTCAATTTGGAGAGCCATGGTGAATGCCTCCCTCAAATTATGTCCATCAAGTAGTAAGCAACCTTTTTTTATCAAATTCATCTGAATATTTGATCAGACATGATTCATCACATGGCCTTATCCTAACAGGAAATTTCCTCAAGGGTTTATTAAACCTTATGTTGAAATCATGTACTAACTCATTAGGATTCTTCTTTATGTTTTCAAATTCGGATAGAAGAAACATAGGGTAAGTTTTGTTACCATACTGCATCTAAATGCATTATTAACCTTGGTACAGGAATCTATGGAATTATCTAGCAAAGATTTTTACCAATCCCTAACATCTTCCTCCAAATTATGGATAAACAATTTGATATATACATCTTCATGTTCAATCTAAAATTCTTCCATCATATTGATAAAAATATTTATATGTTGATCACCAATTATAGCATTATTTCCTCAGAACTTTGGTAACGTATTTCTCACATTCTGGGGAACTTCATTTGGATAACCAGCCATCCCTATAAAATTTATGGGACCAAAGGTGTTTACAACAAAATAGGGTCTAGGTGGGGGTAGGGCGATGTTGTTTTGAGGAGGTGGTCCTAAATGAGTGAAAAATTGATAAGGAGCAGAGGGCCTTTGAAATACGGGAGTATAACTTTCAAAATGGATATCCCCTAAAGGCCTTGTTTCCTAGAAAACCCTATCAGCTTCATAAAAGAACAAGGTAGAATGAGAAGCAAAATTTTCAAAATAAAATGAAGGCCCCTCTCCAGTTGGAGAATTATATTCCACAAAGAGGTTACATGATTCATAAGCACTCAAATTATAGTCTTCAATAATAGGCTGATGAATTTCATCAATAGAGATCCCTTTTCTTGTCCACTGATCTCCAATAGCTCTCCAGGATTTTCTTTGTTTTGATTTTACTTTTCCTAGCTTTGGGAATAGTGTCCTAGCAGGATCCCTAGCAAAGAAATACCTTCTTCCTTCTAGCTTTGCAAAGGTTAGTAACCAGTCTCACATGACAGAGGTTAAACCACTGGTATTCATTAAGAATTAGATCAATAGGGAGTCGCCACTAAGGATTTCCACCTTAGTTGTACAAATGGACTAAATACGATCTGTCAAATGTCTATCAACACTATAAATTGGAAATGGGAAGATTCTGACTTTTCTTTATTTAGATTTATCAATGAAATCAGTTACAACTTTGAATGCTTCTTATACGCCCGAACACAAGATGATATTTGAAAAATGTATTTCCACTTTGAGCATACAAGCAGTGTTTTACTAGGGTCTGAATATGAATTGCAATCACTATGTTCCCTAGAAACGGTGCCAGTAAAGTTTTGTTGACGGGATAAATAGATATGAACTGGTAGCGAATCAGCAAATCGTCTTACCAACTCAAATAAATCCATGACAACGGCGCCAGAAGCGTGCTGGTACCTAAATTTAATCTCCTTCAAAGGCTAAGCAACATCATGGATTTGAAAAAATGCTCAGAGGTAGATAGATAATTATGTATGTCATTTTGTATCCAGGGAAGAAATCTATCTGAAATTTTTAGCACTCATACTTTGAAAAGGAGTGGGTAGCACCTTAAGAGAATTTGATCTATCCTCACTATTTTAGTTTGTGCCTTTAAACCAAGGTAAGAGAACCCTTTTGTAGCCTGATTTTTATAGAGGAGATGTAAATATCCTTCCTGGTGAATTTGTTAAGGAGACCTTGAAGAAACTATGATTAATTCAAAAAAATCTAACTCTCACGAGTTGTCACTCTAGATAGTGGAGATATTCTCAAGAAAAGGTTTAGGCTAATAAAGACATTTGGAATCCTGATTGTTTCTACATGTTTTGGTAGTAAAAATTATGCATTTGTATACATACATGATAAAAAGGGGTAGTATGGGTATGATTAATTGTTTTTGAATGAATTTTGGTACCCAGGAGGGTATATCTCTTCAAAAATATGTTCTATTCATGTCTTTTCTCTATAAAATCACTCTTCCTTCTATTCGCCAACCATTTCCACCCGTATTCTATCCAATCTGGTTCTTTGTGTGCCTAGGGAGAAGAAATGGAAGATAAGATTGAGCCCAAAGATTAGATCTCACTTTAATGGTAGATGATGTCCCCATATTTTTGTCACCAAACCCATATTACCAATAGGTCATTCACGTGCCAAGGAAAGAAAAATCGGGCCAAATCTGACAGTCAGATTGCATATTAATGGTGAGAGATGTTCACAGACCTTCCCCACCAAACTAGGATGCAAGATTTAATGTTTCTCTTCATTTGGTGTGTAGGAGATTCCAAGAAATGATAGAAAATGACAAGAATACGCATCCCCGGGAGCTCTGGAGTGAAAATTGTCAAAAAATAAAATATAGAGACACATTTTCCATTTATTTCTATTTTGAATTTGGACCATCCACATGGGAGATCAATTTTAGAGTGGGCCTGTGGGTTATTTTCTCCCTTTTACAACTTTTGGAAAATTGTAAATTTTTCATATTTTGTTCCACACATCCACCCTTGAGAAATGAGCCTGACACATGTCCTAAGGTGGGCCCCAAAGGAACCACAGCCAAATTGGGGCATTTCACCTCTTTTTTTGAAAAGGGAAAATTTTCCAAGTTTTCCTTGTAGCTTCGCCCTTGAAAATGGGCCTGACACGTGTCCCAATGTGGGTCCCATTGAAATCATGCTTCCTTTTTTACTTTTAACTCATTTTTCCCAAAAGGAAAATTTTCTAAATTTCCCCCTAGAGTCCACACCTCCGCCACTGACTGGAGGAAGCTTTGACTTTTCCTTTATAAAGATTTCAGGGCATTTTGATGCTTTAATATTTTGAATACCAGGGGGCAAAAAATCCAAGTTACCCTCGATGGTCCGCCTCCCCACCACTTTGACTTGAAAGAAACTTTGACCACCTTCTTATCAAACTTGTGGGAAATTTTGAGATTTTAATCCTTTTGATGATAAGAGGAAAAAAATCCAAGTTTCCTTCGATGGTCCGATTCCCCACCTTTTGAATTTTCAATTTATTACTTGTCATAATGGCACTACTTCAAAAACCCTAAGGCTTCAAAATGATTTGGCGGGTGCGTGCTTACATTTTAGAATTTTACCCCTTTTATCCAAAAGGGAAAAACATCCAACTTACCTCTAAAGGACTGCATCTCCGTCATTAGCTTTGCCATGTGTCCTCCTGTGGGGTCGAAGTGAGAATTTTTCCCTGCCACTTTAAAATTTGCTTTAATCAAAGCCTTGGCGGGGCTGCGGGGTGAGTTCAAACTGTTTGCCAAAGTAGCCAAAAATATCAAGTTGAAAAAAAAACCCACTGCACCCCATCCAATTAGAAGTAGCCATGTAAGCACCAAAAGACCCAATCAAATTTGAGCGGGGCTAGGGAACAAATTTTCCTTTTTGCCAAAAAAGTGAAAAGTAATAAGTTAAATCATTTTCCCACTTTCCGCTGACCAACTAAAAAAATCCACGTGACCACCAAACACTAAGGAATAACTTTGATAGTAAAAAGACACCCGTCAAACCATCAAACATATAGAAAATCACCATTCATTCCCAGAACCTGATTTTTCGCTAAGGATGAAAATTTTCTAAAAAAAAAAACAAGTGATTCATGATTCTGAGTATCTTTTCGACCATGGATTTATATTTTCAAAGGCATAAAAATATAAATCAACCATTCTCGAGCTTCCATGGTTGAGGAAAAATAAGGAAAAAGGACAGAGCCCGTGGATTTTGACAAAATTAGGGCAAAAACATGGTAAAATTGGAGAATCTTTCAAGGAGGGGGATGAAAATGGATTTTGGAAACAACCTGAAGCATTAAAATGGAGGAAGAGGCTTTAGAACATCCCATTGAGAGATAAAACATTTCACAACATGCAAATCAAAGGAAAATAATGGCAAATGGGGTGAGACAAATCTGAGCACCAACAGGAGATTATTCCTTTCTTTTTGTTAAAGGAAAAGGTGATATACAACTTTATATTGGTAGTATCCAAGATGCACTATATATTCCTACCATCAATACAAATTTGCTTTCTGTATATCAGATTTTTCATTTTGGTCAAGGAAAAATAGTGACTTTTACACCACATGGAGCAAAAGTATGAATTTTTTTGGAGCCTCATTCACTGGTTGCTCAAGCTATTGTTGATCATAGTTCTAGAGTATACCACTTTGAGGGTTTTGATGAAACTTCTTCTATAGGGATAGGATAGGTTTCTCATGCAGATTCAGAGAGTAAGCTTTGGCATGAAATATTTGGACATCTCAATTACAGATATTTGAAGGAGTTGAACACTCATGGTATAGTAGATGGTCTTCCTAGAGTTTCTTGTCTTGACGGATTTTTTCATTGTTGTGCATTAAGGAAAAAACACCAAGATCATTTTCCTAAGAATTTTTCTAAGACAACTTCTTCACCACTTGAGCTTGTTCATAGTGGCTTGAAAGTTTTTCTTACCCCATTTTTAAATGGAGCTAAGTATGCACTTACGTTTATTGATAATTTATTAAGGAGTATTTGGGTTTATTTTCTCAAGTACAAAAGTGATATTTTTTCACACTTCAAAGTCTTCAAGGTTTTTTTCAAGAAATAATATTTTAGTAGCATATAGAAAATTCATACTGCTAATAGGGGGAGTACTTCAGCAACGAGTTTTTAGACTTTTTGGAAACTCAAGGCACTATTCACTAGTATACTATTCCTCATACTCCACAAAAAAATGACTTAGCAGAAAGGAAGAATAGAAATTTAAAGGAAATGCCAAACTTTCTGATGCATTCTACAGATTTTCCTCCTATCTACTGAGCATAAGTAGTTAAGTGTGTTAACTACATTAGGAATTACACACCCCACAAAGCACTTAAGCATTTGACTCTAGATGAATATTGGTCCAACACTAAGATAGATGTCTCAATTTTTTGAGTCTTTATGAACCATGCTTGGGCCTTTATCCCAAAGAAGAAAAGGAAATATTTGGATAAGAAGAGTAAACCCTTGATCTTTGTAGTGTATTGTGAGAACATGAGAGCTTATCAAATTCTAGATTCTGATACTCATGATGTTATTTTTCAAACACATGTCCAGTTTGATGAGTTCTTCACTCCTCATAAATCTTCATCTTCTTCCATGCCTCCTTCTTCTTCATCTCATCTTGAGGATCCTTTCTTTGAGGAGGTTGATGAGGAGGTTATAGATGTCACTTAGGATCCTATTCCCACTAATGTTATCACTATGCCTAAGTGGGCTCGTACTATAGTTTTTGAGGAAACACCTTTCATAGAGGATCTTAAACCCACTAGGCATCATCACACACATTCTACAGTTTCTAGACTTTCGTGTCAGGTAGTTTTTGAATATCCACAAACATTTTCAAAGGCTCATGGGATACAGAAGTGGGATGATGTGATGGTAGCTGAGTATTCTTCTTTGATGAAGAATCTTACTTGGGATTTGGTATCTTGTCCTAAAGGAATAAATATGGTTAGGTGTAAGTGGTTATATTGAACCAAATACGTAGTTGATGGGTCCATTAACAAGTATAAGACTCATCTTGTTGTAAAGGGTTTTGCACAAGTTGAAGATATTGATTACTCTGAGACTTTTACACCTGTTGTCAAGAGGGATTCTATACACCTTGTACTTTCTCTTACTGCATCACAAGGGTGGCCCGTATACCAAATGGACATGAAGAGTGCCTTCTTACATGGAGATCTATTAGAGTAAATATACATGGAACAGTCAGATGGATTTATTCAAGATTATTCTCTTGTTTATAGGCTCCGAAAGTCTCTCTACGGTCTCAAACAAGCCCCGTAGGCTTCGTATGAGAATATGGATTCTTTTCTTCTATATACTAGATTTTTTCATTGCCACTCCGATCATACAGTGTATCTCCATCATGTTGGTGATGATATTGTGATACTTGTCTTGTATGTTGATTATTTTCTACTTATTAGAAGCTCTTCTTCCGACATTTAGAATATTTAGAGGGATCTTTCCACAATGTTTGACATGACAAATCCTAGGTTATTGTATTATTTTCTTGGTTTAAAATTTTCTTAAACAAATTTAGGGATTCATTTGAGTCAAGAAAACTACACCGATGATCTTCTTCGAAACTTTGATAACATTCATTGTAAGCCAAGTCAATCTCCATTTCAGTCTAGGGTTACTCTTACTTCCAAATATACCACACCATTTTGTGATCCTATGTTGTATAGGAAGTTGGTTGGGATTCTCACCTACTTAACCCATACTTGCCCTAATATTTCATTTGCAGTAATGTTTGTATCTCATTTTGCACATTCTCCTCATAGTATTCATTGACAGGATGCTAAAAGGATTTTTTGTTATTTACAGGGCACTTCCCACTTTGACCTACACTACACTAGGGGTTCTACTCAGTTGGTTGGGTATAAAGATTTAGATTTGAAAGCTTCTATTGATAACATGCGTTCCAATTCTAGCTATCTTTTATGTCTTGGTTCTTCTCCAGTTGTTTAGGCATATAAAAAGCAACAAGATATTGCAGTTTCATCTTTAGAGGTAGAGTATAGGGTAATAGTTATAGTGAGTCAGCAGATTGTTTGGCTTCACCAGTTATTGACAGAGTTTGGATTCTCATAGAATTCACCAACTATACTTTGTCCTGATAACCAAAGTGCAATTCAAATTTCTCACAAACCATTTAAGCACCAGTAGACTAAGCATATTAAGATACACATCCACTTCATTCGATGGCAAATTATGGATGGATTTATTTTCTTGGAGTACCTTTTGACTCAGCAGCAGGTTGCAGACATATTTATGAAGCCTTTTACATCACCTCGCTACCTTGAGTTGCGAGGAATGTTTGGGGTTTCAGAATTTGTTCTTGGGGGGTGTTCCTAAGAACATCTTCCTTCCTCTTCTTCTTATTCTTTCCTTCTAACAGAATTATTTCCTTCTTTTGGTTTGAAATTTCTTCATGGATATATTGTACATGAGTACCTCATCAGGCCTAGCTATTGGGACTCATACTATGGACATGCCACTTTTATTTTGGCCCCTAGCTTCACTTGAGGCATGGTGTTAGAGTATGTATTTACATTAGCTCATGTTCACCTAGGTACTTTATTTACCTTTATTGTATTTATCCTAACTGACTTATGTGTGTGGATATATCTTTTTATTTATTTAGATATTAGGGAGATATTATCTTGTTGTTAGGTATAGTTCTTTCCTTTATCTATGGTATTGACTAGTTCTTAGATTATTATTCCTTTCCTATATAAGCAAGGCCCATTCTCATTGTATTTCATTGAGTTCCATAATAATATGATATTGCTTCTCATTCAAGTTTGCAAAGGTTTTATGTAAAGTTATTCTGGAGAATTCTTTTCATCTTATTAATCGTGGTGTTTGATTACCATCTATGTTCTTGGCTTGGTACGATCTGGTTATCGTTCCTTTTAGATCATGCATAGTAACATTTCAAGTGAAGTGAGTTGACAGATTCACCAAATTCTTCATCCTCTAATGTACATAGGTGATATAACCCATTCTTGTAGTCCTCCATGACTCGATATGGGCCCAACCAATTGGATTTGAATTTCCCTCCTTGACCAGTTTTATTATCTATCTGAATTTCAAGTCTCAATACCATATCTCCTACTAGTATTTCATAGTCGTATACTTTTTTGTTATATTGCCAACTCATCTGGTCAACATAGACACTATGTCATTGCTCAAATTTGATCCAAGCTTTGTCGAGGGTTTCCATATCAACAAGCCATGCCTTGTGATATCCTTCTTCAACTAAGATTCCTTGCAATGATATTCAAAGACTAGGCATCTCAATTTAAAGTGGTAAAAATAAGGAATATGGGGTTTCCCCCATACGTTTTCTCATTAAATTTATGTAGTCCCACAAGGCTAGAAATAGCTTCAAATGCCACTCACAGTCCTTGCCCATTTTTAGGAGTATAGAGTTTAACATATTTTTTGTAGCCTCAACATGTCTATTGGACTAAGGGTAGTATATATAGGTTGTCGGTTTGATATTTTAAATTGAGAACATAACTCATGCACCTCTTCAATTTTAAAATACGTATAATTATTTAAGATAATGACCAATGGGACGCTCTACATAGAGATGATCTAATTGAAGATGAAAAATACTATTACAGACCTAGGAATGGTGGTAAGAGGCATGAACTTAACCCACTTTGTGAATATTTTGTGGCCTTGATTATGAAATTATAGCCATCCATTGATAAGGGAGAAAACTTTCCTATCAAATATAAAACCCATGTGGAAAAGTTCAAGGGTGTTGCAATAATTTTTAGAGCCTGGGGAGGTTTATGAATCCCATGAGATAATTCCTAACATTTTTTGCACCTACGCACATATTCCACATCATCGTGCTCTAAGGTGGGCCAAAAATAACCCATCTAGTATATCTTGTGAGTAGTACCTTGCCCTCGGAATTGATCCACATAGACTCTATTTTGGGCTCCGAAGAGAATATTTTCAGAATCTTCTTCACCAACATACCTTAATAACATTCCATCAAAGCTTCATCGACATACCTTAATATCATTCCATCACATAATTTTCAGCTATGACATGTAGTTGTATTCTATGGTATAAGGTCGCTTCATTAGGGTATGCATAGTTCATAATGAAATTGACAATGTCTTAATACCATGGACATGTGGAAATGGGAGGCATATATTCTATATAATACATGCAATCATCAAGGAAATCCAAGTGTACTAGATCTACATTCTCTAATAGGTTGTCTGCAATCCAATCTACATTTATTTTTCCTTTGACGAAATTGTGATTGACATACGTTAACTCAAATTCACCCATTAGGGTCATGAAGTGTCCAACTCACTTGGACAAGGAACCCTATGTTAGAAACATTTGAAGATGGTCTATTTTGATGATTTCCTAGGTTTCTTTGTAAGGCATATAATTCCTTAACCATTTCATTACAAACATTATAAGAAGGCATTCCTTTTCTACATACATAATATCGAAAGGTGCGACTAATGAAGTAAACTGCACATTTGGGTTTATCATCATCTTCTTGTGCTAAATTGAAAGCTAGAGAGAAGTTTATAGCTTGATAATACATATTGAGAGGATGATCTACTTTAGGTTACATGAGTATGGGTGGTGATAATAGGGAACACTTAATAGATGAAAATGCCTCATGATACTTTGTCATATAGATGATACAATAATCCTTCTTTAAAAAAAAATTGAGTGGATTTATGGCATGGGTTAAATTGATTATGAACCTTTAGACTGCTCTGAGTTTTACTAGAAAGGACTTGATGCCCAACTCATTTTTCGATGGAGTCATCTCTAAGACTGCCCAATTTTTTTCAAATCTACATCAATCCTTCATGAAGAGATGATGTAACTCAACAAATTACCTCCCATCACTCCAAATACACACTTATTTGGATTTAATGTGACACCATATTCACTGAGATGAGAGAGGATGATGTGAAGCATCTCGAGGTGATTATAACACTTCTTAACCATAACTAGAAGATTTTCAACGTATCATTCCACAATCATGTCAGTAAAATCATGCAATATATAGGTCATTTACCATTGATAGGTAGAACCATTGATCTTAAGACCCAATGGGATGACTAAATAGTAGTAGGTACTCCAAGGAGTAATGAAAGAGATCTTTGTCTAATTCTCCTCAAAGATCCTAATCTTATTGTAACCTGAGAAACTATCCACGAGTGAAAAAAAATCATACCAAGTTGTTAAGTCCATGATGACATTGATGGAAGGTAACAAGAAATAATCCTTATGACATTTTATCTCTCGAAAGTGCACCCTGTAGATGGATGGCTACAGGTTTTTTAAGCTTGCAAAATTTTATCTCTCTCTTTCATAGATACAATGGAAACACCTCAGGTCTGTGGGTATACCTATTTTGAGGTGAGTCTCTGGTATCAAGGCCAATTCCTTTTTAATGTATCCCAAATTAATTATGGGGTTTGAGGGTAAAAGATGACTGTAAAGTAATTAAAACTAAGGTGATACACCCAATTTGTATGAGGGATTTGACTGAGTATATGCACAATTGAGATCTGAAGGATTTTTGGTGCATGAACCAACAATTCCTCTTCAAAATATTAAGGGAAAAACACTTGGAGGTATCGAGGGAGATTATCACAACAATACTGTTAAGATAAACATGTACATTAATATCATGTAAAAACTACTGAATTTTACAACAGGGTAAGATCATTAATCAGGGAATTTACATTCACAAGACTAATAAAAACGTATACAAGAATACAAATAATTGGGAAGGAAGAAATGCTTCACACTCAGAAGGAAAAATTGGAAAAAATTGCTTTAGTACTCCTATATCCAAAATTTCCTCTTTTTGTGCTTTCCAGAGGCACACAATATATAGCAAAATAAATTTACCATGTTCCTAAAAATAGCCTAAGGCTTGTACTCACCCATGCATCCTACTTTATCCTTTACTTAATAATAGATAAGGGAATAAAAAAGGAGCATGCAACTACAAATAGGCATTATTAGCCTTTATTACAATACAGTCAAACTGAAGTTGACTAGTCTATTTTTAAGAAAACAAGGGTAAACAATTTGCTAATAATAAGCTTGCTTGCTATGAAAGTCTTTCTTGTTTGAACATGTAACTTTGTCTTCTTATTTTATCTTCTTGTGGAACATGCTAAAATTCAAATCCCTTTGCTTTCACGGGCATTTAGGAAAATTTTTGGACATTTTAAGTCCTTTGCGGACCTTCGGAGTTGCAGGAAAATGTAAGAACTTGAAATTTTGATTGCGAGCCTTAAAGAAAAAAATTCCTCTCGCCTTCTGCCCAAGGGAAATGGGGCCACACGAAATAACTAGAGAATTTTAACCCTATTTGTATAAAGTCTCAAAACCCTGAGAAATCCCGCCACTCCAATGATACTATGTGGAATCGATGTATTGACTTTTCCTTTGATATTGACTTTGTCCTTGTGGGGCTAGGGATTTGCGGGAAAATTTGGAACTTTTAACTTTTTACATTTTTAAGGTTTGAAAACCTAACTTACTCCCAACCTCCATTATTCCACCATTGCATTGATTTTATGCCACGTATACCTTGAGGGGCTTACGGGTCTATGAACGAGAGTTTTACAATTTGAAAATTTTGTAAATTTGACTAAGTTCGCCCGCCATTTTGATTGGACTCTTTTGCATCATTTTTTTATGAATCGTTTGTGATCATTGATCTTTGTACCTATTAATTTTTTATCGTTGATCCATGAAGCATGATTTTAGGGTTTCTGACATGTGAAAAACTTGTTTTAAAGCATGACCCATGGTTTGTATTGTTTGTAGAGATTAATCCTCGACCTTTGATCTTTGTACTCGATGAAACTTGATCATAAATTATTTTACTATGGTTGAGATAGGTTGAACTCACCTCCTTAATTTGCATGCTAAAGGAAAACTCAACCCTACTGCATATCTCATTTGATTTTTACTATGCAGGTTAAGCCTTGACAAAAAAAATTTGACGCCATTGTTCTATACTTTGAAACTCAATTCAGACCATCCTTTTCAAGATTTGATCGTCTAAATTTTTCATCTTTGGTTCACTGCAGTTATCTGTGAATTTTTTTTACATATTCCACCATTATTAGATCTTTCAAAGCTCTGTTAGTTCATCCTTCGTAAGATCTAGTTATTTTGAGCTTTCTGAGCGAACCGTTTTAGGACCTTTGTGAATATTTTTCTGCCATTGGTAATCTTATAGCTTGGTTCCATTTTTTTCCTCTTGATGGCTGTCATTATTGATTTTTGAGCTCATCTACTTCTTCAAAATGATTTGTGGATCTAGACTCGATTCATTATTTTTTGAGCTTTCTGAGTAAAAATTTTAGATTCCGCCATTTTTGAGCTCTGTTATATGGTTATCTGATATGATACTTTGATATTTGATACCTCCATCTTCGTGATCTATCCATTGTATTTTCCCTTAAAAGTTATTTGACCTCAAACTAGTATAAAAGAGCTTTCTCTGCATCAGGACTTCGCAGCTAGTCACTGTTGAGATTGGCTTCCACTATATGCATTTTGTTCTTCACTACTTCTTTGAACTATATATTGATCATTACTTATGTGACAAAATAATGGTAAGTCTTTCGAGCTCTGAGATTTTCAACTGCATCGTTTATATTATCTTGACTTCAAAACAAAAATACTTTCCTCATTCTTCACATATTCTGTGATCCCTTGGTTCTTTTGGGAATTTTGCGTTGAAACCATTATGGGCCCTTCATTTGCTATGAAAATGATGATCTCCTTGAGGGTTGCTCAGATTTGATACATCCTTTTAAACCGTTGAGTTTCTTCTCTCAACTTTTAGATACTTATATATATGTGCTCTATTTTTAGATATGCACACTTAAGAGCCTCCTTATTAGAGATCTGGGAGATAAGGCCATCATAAGTGTGTTTTAAGGGCTATCTATTAGCTTCTGTTTGAATTTTGGGAGCTTTGAATACTCTAAGATAATTCCCTTTCACCTTCTTAGTACACCTACATTTAATCCTGCTACCCATGTGGGTCTTATTTATTGGCCATGATCTATGTTGTATAACTTTCCAAAGCTGTGTTGAAACACAACTTTTTTTTAAAAAAAAGTTTGAACTTTGGATATTTTCTGAAAGATGTAGCTTGCATTTATAATTTCTTTCAAAATTGAGTTGTGGTATATGCAAAATCCCTTATATTCGACATTCCAGTATTGTTATTCTTCACTAGAGAGTTCTTCCTCCATCCACATTTAATCTTTCTAACTAGAACTTGCTCATTGGAATGAATAAAATGTATGAGTATATTTTTTCTTTGATAACTTTGTATTAACTATTCTAAGCTTTGTAAGGTTACATGATGTTGATAAAACTGTAAATGAAGTGGGTTGCTTGTATATCTCATTTTTTCCCTCTTTAGTTTCCTTTTGGAATGCCTATTTGTAACCTATACTTGCACTTACACTCTTTGATTCTAAAGTTGATAATTACTGTGACTGAATATTGAATCAAGAATGCTAACTGTAAAAATAAATCTAGTTATGATATTTTGTAATCAAGATGCCTTATTATCCTGTAAGTAGTCTCTTTAAATTGCAAGAAATTTTTCTTTTGTGTAATACCATTTTTAGGCATAAGCCTTGATTCAGATATTTTGTTGAAATATTGTAATCTGTTACTTTTACTGCATTTATTTTATTTCAGCTTGATATAGATATTGTCCAAGTTTTAAATGTCCATTTTACATGGCAAATCCCTGTTAGAATTTTCCCATAATTCTCTCTTCCATGACTGAAATATTGAAAGTGTACATTTTCTACATGCATATTCTTTGTTCTGTACTGTAAAATTTTCCTTTTACAGAAGATAGTTGAGTTTTGAGTTACATTAACCCTTCTTTCAAGCATATACATGGTCCTTTTTTGATTGTCTGCAACTTGTACCCGCACACTTAAGAAAATAGTTAGAAAATAATTAGGCTCTTGGCCTTTCTTGTATCCATTTTCTTTATTTTCTTTTCTATTTCTTCTTTTGAGTAAGCAATGCATTTTGATTTTCAGGTACTATATATCTTTTGTTGGTTAGAGATCCATATACACATATTAGGATAGTGTAGGAATATGGATTAACCATTATCTCTTTATTGATAATTCCTTTCTTTTACATTTCAAGTACCATGCTTTGAATTGTGAAGATAAAGATGGAACAAGTTGGAAGGGGGAAAATCTGCATAACAAAGAATATACAAAGGCAATGATGGGTTCACTCATATTCCTTTGGTTTCTATTTCATGCATGTGTACCTCTTTCTTCAGTAGATGTACTTTACTTTTTAGTCACATCCCATGACTTGTGTGGGAAACATTTGACCTTCCTTGTGAATAAAAAATTGAATTCTAAAATTGAGTTGTGTATTTCCTTCTACATTTCAATCTTCTGCATGGAGTGTATGATGAACTAAATAACTCAGTACCATAATTAAATTCCTTAATCATAAAGGAAAGAAAATTGATGAGAAACTTGTAACCTTTAGCAATGAACTTTGATTTTCTGATAACTGTACTTCTATTTATTGTTTCAAAACTTAGTACTTTACTTACTCTGCGATTTGTTGTCTCCATCAAGACAACACAACTGTCCTTAAGGGATTTTGTGTTCTTTTACTGGTGATGGTATGAAATTATAGATTATGTGATCTATTATGTTTTGCAACAACACACATAACTTAAGATTTCATTCAATATTTTAACTAATTCAATAGTAATAAATAACATCAGAACTTCCTTAGATTAGGTATACTTCACCTATGACTTTCATCGTAACAACGAAGTTTTGAGTTACCCATATTTACACAAGTGTAAAAATTGTCAACATTTCTAGCAAACCTGCGGGGAAAGCTTCCTACTAGCTTATAGATCAGTGCATTGCTCTTGTCTAGTGGGCATGGAGTCCAAACATGTAACAAAAATTTCCCTTTTCCGAAAGGTCCAACCCTTCCAAAACGGAACTAAAACTAGGAAAGGATTTGGTAAACCAGATCACATGAACAGATGCACATATTGAATTGAAAAATGATGCAATGTGTAGGGACTACACTTATTGAAGGAAATCCTACTCTAACAATCACTGTAAGATATTCAATAACAGTGTTTGACAAACATACCATTCACAGGAATGGGAAGTTCCTCTCCATTCAGCTACGAAAGCTGAAAATCATTATGTTTTTTGCAATCTAAAATCATGTAAGGACCACTTCAGAGTGTATCAAACTTTGAGTGTCTTCCTGGCTTTGCATGATCAACATGCCATTTTAACAAAATATCTCCTTCATTGAATATTCTAAACTTAGCTTTCTTATCAAAAGTCTTCTTCATCTACTTCTGATTTTTCTCCATATTTAAATGAGCTTTCTCTCTTAGCTTTTGTAATTCCATTAACTCTGCATAACAAACCTACAATGGTTTATTCTCAAGAAGTTCCATTTGGTGTAGCAAATCCAATGTTGGTAACTCAACCGAAATAGGCATTCTTGCTTATTTTTCATAAGCAAACTTTTATGGTGAATTGTCGACTGACCTTTTGGGAGTCACTCTGTCGGCCCAAAGTGTTGAATTCAACATCAGATGCCAAGCTCTTTGATTATCCTTGAGTTTTCTTCTGATGATCTTTAAAATATTCTTGTTAGTACTTTCAGCTAAACCCTTACCTTGTGGGTAATAATTAGATGAAAAGCTCAAACAAATTCCATGTTTGACAGCCCAATCTATTATCTTAGCACCAAGAAAAGCTAAAGCATTATCTGATATGATAGTTGCTTGAACACCAAATCTACAAACTATACCTTCTTAAAAGGATAGTATTGAAGATTCATTTGCATCCTTCAAAACTACTCCTTCAGTCCATCTTTTGAAGTAATCTGCAGCAGTTAAACTCCACTTTTGTCATTGTGATAAGTGTGGATTTATCATTCCAATGAATTCAAGTCCCCACTACATAAAATTTTGATCAGCTGAAATAGGCTGTAAGGGTAGCGAAGCAAAATGCTCTATCCAACAAAGAAAGCAAATTTTTTACACTTTCTTATCCATTCAAAACAGTCCTTAAATATGATAGGCCACTAATAACTAGCTTTCATAATTTTCAAGGATGTGGTACATGCTGAGAAATGACCTCCTACAGGTCCCTCATGGAATTCTGATAATATTTTCTGAACTTCATCATAATGAACACATCACAACAAAATTCCATTTATATCTCTTTTGAACAACACACAATCAATAAAGATATAAGGTACAACCTGTAGGATGAAATATCTTCATTTATTTTTGTCCATACATTTAGGATAGGTGTCATGCTCAAGATAATTGACTAAATCAATCATCCATCTTGATTCCTGAATCCCTTGAACTGACTCGGGTTGTTGATTTTCTTGTTGAACCATGATTTTTGATTGCTCATAAGCAATTTCAGCATGTTGTTTTGAATCATATGGTTTTGTAGCTTGTTGTTTTTCCATATTAGCAATGAGATGTTCACATAAACCTTTCCCTTGAATCGTCTTAGGAACCCAAATATCAACATCATACTCCATGACCTTTGTTAACCAGTATTCTCTTTTCTCATTTAATTCTTTATTTAGTAATAATGATTTCACACTTGGATGAGAAACAAGAATATGGATTTTATTGTTTAAAAGCATATACTTGAAATTCTTTAGTCCTTTTGACTACTTAAAGTACGTATTTTTAAAGAATTGTGTACCTGGTTTCATAATCATGCAAACTATGTCCAAAGAAAGTAATAGGTTGTTTAATATTTTCGTCATTAACTTTAGTTAATATAGCTGAGATTGTTTCATCTCTTGCAAGTGCATACATTGTAAAATATTTATAAAAATTTGGATTTGCAAGAGTAGGAGCTTAAGAGATAGCTGCTTTGATTGATTCAAATCCTTCTCTCCCTTCACTTGTCCAAGAGAAAGTTTTCTCTTTCTTTAGCATAAATGTGAGTGGTTTAACCAATGTTGCAAAATCTAGAGCAAATCTTCTAACAAAGTTGATTTTTCCTAGAAAACTTTGTATGCCTTCTTATGATGGAGTAATGATAACTCTGATATGGATTTGATCCTAAAAGGGTCAATTGCTAAACGTTACTTAGAAACAATATTAATAACATCATCTAAATAAATAAGGATGCATTTATTTAATAAGATGGGAAAAGCCATGTCCAGACCACATTGAAATGTTACACCGACATTTGAAAGACAAAAATACATCCTTTTGTAAGCATAAGTACCCCACTTAGTGGTAAAGGATGTTTTATATCTATCTTCTTCACAGAGTAAAATATGATTATATCTACTGTAACCATTTAGAAGAGATAATCTATCTGAACCTGATTTTGTTCTTAGAATCTGATCCATGTTTGGGAGTGGGTAACAATTTTTTAATGAAGCCTTATTAAGATCTCTAAAATCTACACATAGTCTGATTTCACTGTTCCTCTCCCTAACAGGAACAAGATTGGCTACCCAACTTAAATTCTTAACTAGAAAGCTAATACCCGATTCAATCAACTTAGATAATTATTTCCTCATCAGAGGCTCTACTTTGGGATTTACATGCCTCTATTTCTATCTAGTAGGTTTAGAATTTGGCTGCATCTTAATTGTATGTTGTGCTAAACTGGGATCAAATCCTTTCAAGTCTTGGTATTTCCAAGAAAAAACATCCTTAGACTCCTTGCAAAGATTAATAAATGATTCATTTTCAGTTAAGGAACATACCTTTCTAAGAAATAGTTTTTTCCCTTCATCAACTGAGATCTCTTCGTAATTATCAACGTCGGTTGACATTTTAGTCTTGACCTTTCTTAACTGATCGTCAATGTTGAAGATGTCTTCTAGTGTGACTAGACCTTAAGGTAGTTTATTTATCTTTAACTAGAAAATTTGGTCACCATATAAGTGTTGTAATTTATCCTTATTTACTGCAAAAAATTCAGCTTCTTGTTGTAAAACCCTATAGATTTTATCATCATTTTCAAAAACTTGCCAATTTAAATCATTATCAGGTATTGATGGCCTGACAAATAGTTTTATATGAGGCTAGATTTTTCTATTTTCAATTTGTTCTAGCACTTCAAAACTAGCCCCAACTACTGCAAGTCTATTTGCATGCTTATTTTCAGCTCTAGAAATAGACTAAATGTTAATAGCATTGAAATCTTCCATTTAGTCTAAAAATTTATGTCTTTAAGACTTCATTAATGGATTCTTACAAACATTGAAATTTCTTACTTGATTGATAACCAACTCAGAGTCACCAAAATTACGTAGCATGCTGATACCTCTCTTTCTGGCCCAAAGTAGGCCATGAATTAATTCTTCGTAATCAGCTGCATTACAAGTACATGCGAATTAGAGACTCAAAGCTGAGAGAGACCTTTCATTCGTTCATAAGTGAGCATCAAATATGCTCCCTATTCTTTCTTCTTCTTAGCTCCATCAAAATGAAGCTTCCAAATCCCTTCTGATTAATTTTCTATTTTGGACAACAAGGGAAGTAGTATATTTTCTTCATGCATACAATACACACTAAACAAGTGTTCTTCATCTTCCTTAAAAGGATCATGAGCATATTCTTTCACTTTCTTTTCATCCATAAAAATATTAAAAACACCATATAATGCTTAAACCTGAGCTACCTCATCAAAGTCAAACTGATCTAAGGCTGAATAATTAGCCACTGGATTTGGAGAGTAAGGCTCAATATGAAATCTAGCTAATGGCTTTGAATTGATAGTAACTTTGGTGCCGTAACAAGTAGTAAAAAATAAAAAGGACCAATATGAACAGAGATAACCTCCTATTTTTGTTGTGAAGTCTCTAGATAAGCATAAAGCAAAGTATGGAGGAAAATCTACAACAGTTACATCTTGCAGAATAGAAATAATTGGGCAAGTGTGTAATGTCACTTCTAAATTTTTTATTATACCAACTGTATTAGTTGTAGTTCCATCAAGTTTTAAGACACTCCTTTTTGTGGGCTCATACTGCAAACCCAATTTTTTTGCAATCACTTTTGGAATAACTGTGTTACTTTCACCACTGTCCACCATGTAATTATGAACTAGATGTTCCCAAATAATTAGTTATAAATAAAATGGTGGTGGTTTCTTGATGTCATGAGCATTAAGAAATTTCTTAACCATCCACTTAACGTCTTTAATGCGATCTTGTTCAAATGTTCCAAAGACTGTGTTTGCCTTATCAACTTCCTTTTCTGTAGTATTTGAAGAAATCTACAACTTAGCTAGTTCATGAGAAAGTAAATCTTGTTGTCCAGGAATACTTAAAGCGTCCCTCATTGCGATGTTAACGTTATGCTTTTTCATTACATCAATAATGTTAAAAGAAGCAAATGTTTTAGAGATGGATCCAACTGTCTTAGAGTATGCCTTAGCAAAAACTGATTCTGCTTCATCTGCTTTAGATATCTAAGGCATAAACAGTCATTTTGGATCAGCTTATAGTTGTTTTTGATGGCCTTTTTCAACTAGAACACTTTTTGTTTTTTGAGGAACTGCAAGATTGTTGGTTCACTTTGGGATTGTAGATGTTGTATTATCAGTGAAAGTAGGTAGGATAGGCCTATTCCATTATTTTTGACTTTAAACAACTTTCCCTTAAGCCCTAGTAGTGACTGCAATGAAATCCTCCTTATTAAAACTGACTAAATTCTATTTAGGTGCTTTCTGAACATGATTTTCTTGTTGCCCACCCTCCATTTGAGGCATGAACAATGTTTTAGATTGAGGTTGTCCAACAAGATTCAGATTCAGAATTGTATTTGGGAAACTTGTAGCTATATGAGGTTGATTGCAAGGTTGACACTATTGGTATCCAAATTTGCTCTCCTTTTCAATCTGAGCAGCACCATAGATATGTTTGTAATGCCCCTTGTGATGTTTCCCCAGTCCCTGGCATGACGACCCTGTTGCTAAGCCTGGGAGACTGGTGTGCATGTGTTTTTGTTGACCGTTGTTGACCATGTCCAGGTTGCAGTGAAGATTTTTCACCTTCACTCTCCTTCTTACCTGTCGGGTCGTTGTTGACACCGTAAACTATGGACCCCTTAGCATCATGGTGGTTATCCGGTTAAGGGGAAATTTGGTTCTCAGTTCATCGAGTTACCTGGTCGTCGCCATTAATATAATTAATAATTATTATCATTATTAAGCCATAAAATTATTAAAATAATGTTTATAATACTATTATAACTCATATCGCTGACTTCGATCAGTCGCTTTTGTGTCAAAATTTCACCTCTGGCAATGGATTGACTTTAAGTTATATTTTATTTATTTGTCTACTTCGATTTAGGATTTTAGGATGTTTTTAGATTAAAACAAACAAATATAAATAAATAAACAAATATAAAAGGAATTAACAATAAATAAAATCGAAAATCCTGTAAAAGGGGTGGATTAGGGCAAAGGGGAGGAAATCTAAAAAATAAAATGAGGCCCGTGATTCTTTTGGGTGAGTTAGGGTTTTGTTTTTTTTGCTTTTGGAATGGGCGGCTAGTTTGGGGGTGCAGGGATCTACACACAAAAATGAGTTTGTTGAAATGGCCTTGAAAACCTTCAAGAAAATGCTTTGATTCACGTAAATCCAAACTCCACAACCATTCAACATTTTCCTAAGCTGCACCACACACTCCTGCATGGGAAAACCAAGCTCATTGAAGAGAGGGAGCTTGCAAGATGTTGTTATAGTCACGAAAAGCTTAGGGGACAAAGTATGGATGCTCATCAAAACAAACTGGATGAGGATTTTTGGTTTGTGTAGTTTCCACATTGCCAGTACACTCCCAACCGCATCTAGACTTGCGTGGGCTTCTGGTAAATCCAAAAAAAATATAGAAACTTTGTCAGATGCTGTAGTCGCACGTGCCCTAGTAGATACATGGGTAAAATGTGGGAGCAGGTGAACTGTTCATCTAAACATTTGGAAGAAACATAGTCCCAGGGACTGTAATGTTAGCAGGATATGTAAAAAAAGAAATGGGTCTAATCTTTTTAGGCGTTGAACTGTCTGATTTAATGCCTCAAATAAATGTTGTTTCATGGAATGCCATGATGGCAACATGTGCACAAAATGGATGTGTAGAAAAGGCACAAAAATATTTGACAATATGTAATTCCTACATCCTCAGTGTTTGTGCCAAAATGGCAACGTAGGAACAGGTTATGAACGTCCATGATAGTCCATAAGACCACATAATTACCTTAAAGCTCGGTGGTTGTTCCTTCAAATGAAAACACCTAGTGTCTTCATGGACATATTTTCCATTGCTAGTATATCCCAGACTATGTTAAAATGGGCACTTTGAATCAAGTCGTATGGATATGGCCATTGTATGTAGTTGTAAATGCTTGGTTAGACCTGAATGTAAATCCTGGACTTAGAGACAAAGCAAATGAAGCGTTTGACAAATTTCCTCCAAGAAATAAACACAGATTAGCCCACATGGATAGCTGAAATTTCATGCAAGGATATGCATAGATTGGATCTATTTAGAAGGTTTTAGAAATGCACAAGCAGTTGCTTACTCTGTTGGAAAAATTCAGGTGATTGGGTAGTTGATGTGACATGGTGGGGGTTAGATCCAGGCTCGTGAACCGATTGGTGAAGTTTCCGAGCAAGATGTTAAACCAAAGCTTGCGGCTTAGAATGACTTTGTTTTCCAAGCATGGTCCTTCTTCCCTTACCTCTCATAATTCTCATATTTTAGTTATCTTCTGCAAATAAATAGAATTTTAAATCATTAGGACTTTTAATACAGTTAAATTTCCCTTCAACTCATTGCAAAACAATAAAGTGTCATGTCGCAACTCTCGAAGTTTTTTTAACTCATCTACTTTAGACCATGAACTATCACCCTCACTTCGAGATGATTTAGAAAAATCTTACCCTTCTTGACCACTCCAATATCATTCTATCGACCAGATGAATTTGACTCCCCACTGATAAAGTTGACCTTCTCTTGGTTTTAAATAGTTAAATTTTGCAATTTTCAGAGACTCACCAAGTACCCTTCGCAACTTTGGAAACGAGATGCGAAGTTTCATTCATGTACCTTGGTATACGAGGAGCCACCTTGATTTTTGGTTTGACCCGAAACAATCCTATGACATTCTTTTGACGCTCTTATAGGAGCCCTGTTACATCGGTTTACAATAGTAGAGAGTTGTTAAAACTAGAAAGTTGGCTTTCGTTTTGGACCACCATTTGAAACCCGGAAAGAGAAATCATGTTCCGTCTTCACAAACCTCTAGCGTTTATACTAGACAAATGCATGGAACATTCAGTATAGGAAAGAGCACTTTTCAGGATATTTTGGTGAATCCATTTTTTAGGCCTCTGGTCGTAGTTTGATGAGGTCAAAATGGTCCAATTTCGTCTTATCACACCAGAAAACTTGTCGCAATTTGAACATGGTTTTCTAGTTATCAATCCCGTTGACTCTGATGAATTCTCTTTATATAGGGGAACTAGTAGGAGATGTCTCGTTGCGTGATTCTCCATCAAACGTCAGTTATGGACATGGTTTTCTAGGTTCTCGAACTAACTTTTGTCATTTTACAACTAGGTGAACTATGACCAGTGGCCCCGGAGAACTAACCGCCAAACGTAAATCATTCGCTCTTTTTCATTTCCATCAGTTGCTATGAATTCTCGGTATATCTGGGGACACATAGAAAGTTAATCATGGTGTGTGTGCTCATCATAAGATAACCTTTGGAAGTAGTTTATTAGCCCTTGAGCCCAATTTGAACGTTTTGCAGCTAGTGAGAAAATGTAAGAATAGAAAGCTACAGGACCTCGTAGGGTTGCCAAATCACCCTGAAAACGTTTAAACACATGTAAATAATTGTTTAAAACACTATAATGAAACTTGTTGTGTGTATTAGAACTTTTGACCAAAGTGGTGTTTTCTCTCTCTTCCCTTCTCTTTCTCTCTCCTGGGTTACAAAAGAAGTAAAATGAAATGTAATGAATACATGTCTCTAAACCTTTTTGTTTCGATTGCTAATTGTAATTTTTTTATTTTATGTAAATGGGAAACTGAAAAATGACAATTATGATTGATTAGGGTGGATGCCATGCCAGCGAATTATCACTGATATCATGCTCACGTGGGTTTTGCAGGATGGAAGAATGGCGACAAAAAATGTGATGTGTAATTTAGTTATTATTATTGTAATTTTTATAGGTTATTGTAAAATGAATAACTGTCTAATGTAGTCTCTTGTTACAGAAAAGTTATAATTGAAATTTGTTAATATGCATGAGATGCTAGTTTTAGGGATAACTTCATAAATGTGCATCTAATTACCTAGTCAATTTGATTCTTAGTTGTGTATGGCAAAAAGGGTTTGATTTATATAAAGTAAATTGAAATTGAAGTGAATATATTATAGTACTTTTTCAGTATTCAATAAACACTTAAATTAACTACTGGGTTATCTTCTTACCTTGCAAACGTATTAAAGAGTCTTTTTTTAATGGAAACACTCAACCATAATAAAATACTCGTGCATAGCATTCCTGCATGTCTGATCCTTTTTTCCATATAAGAAATTTAATACCGTAGAACGAACTTAAACTTTGCACTTGATGGGATCTCCTACGTTAGGTAAATAAAAACCCTAGTTGGAGTTTATTGTCATAGTCATTATGTCTAGCGACATTTTCGTAAACCCATATTTATGAATGTCATTGTCCAACCTATCCAGAGTATGTGGTTTCCTTCTAGTTTTGGTAATCGTGAGAATAATGTCCTCTCTTCATGTCTGACACAGGGCCGAGTGGTGAAGACCACTTTGGAAGTCACCTTCTGAGTCCTTGTTAGAAGGAATGACTAAGTGGTGTAACCTTCCCATCTATAGAGTAGGTAGAGATATTACTCCCTTATATCCTATTGGATTTCTGGGCCTTATGAAATTAGAGCTAGAAATTAACTTCATTAGTGAATGAAATCCCTGTTGGACCCAAATGACCGAAATGAAGATTGCGATATAGTTGTTCTATGTCTTACATTCTCGTTAGTGAATCCTTTTGTCCCTTGTAGATAAATATCTTGTCTTGGGCTTGTGAGAATTTAGTGCCTTGATCTTTCACGAAAGGATTATAGGATAAATACATTTTAACCTTAATCACATCTATAATAGAGATTAAAGCCCTAGGTGAAACTGGAATTAAGCTTAACTATGTGCTTCTTTAATATGTCAGACAACTACTTTTGTAACTCTTATGTTTAAAACGATAGTAATAATGAGACCCTAGTGTGACGCAAAAGTAAATCATATGAGAGTAAAAAGAAAATTTGAGGTTAGGAATACTTGTCACTGGGAGTCCTTAAGACTTAATTTAAACATCTTCATGTGTTACAAATAATATAAATTGCCTTGGTGTGACCAAACATTGAGAAAACAAAAGATATACATATAAAAACCAAATTTGGAATTCAAAAAATTATTGAACTATAATGATAATGGTAGCGAAATAATTATTCCGTGGTCGATGGATGTTCTTGGGTAAAAAACTATTTCAATATATGTCTTCCTTAATCCCAAGATTTCACCCTGACATCACGTTAGGTTCACTTGAGTAGCAAGGTTAGATTCTAAACTTTAAATAAATGTTTAAGAAGTAAATTCTTAACATAAGAATGAGATAATTAAGTACTATATATGTGATTTCAATTGTGCCAAGTAAGCCAATAAGTTATGGAAATTTTCGTGATGCATAAAGGAAGCCAACCTAAATTGGTCAAACTGTAAATAAAAAAAATGGAATGAACTTAAGATTTTGTAGATGGAAAAAAGAGAGATAAAATTATGATTACATAACCATGTTATTGGGATGCTAATCATAACTAAAATACATTTAAAGTAGTGATGTGTTGTGGGTTCACCATTCTTGAAGTCAGGTTCTTGTTGTTGGGTCTCTAATAATAACCTTCCGTTGGGAAAAGTGTAGCGTCAACATGTATATGGTGTTATCATGTGTCTATGTGATTTGATGAATTTTGTAAGTGTCGTATATGTTGTTGAGTTTCCTACTTGGAGCCCTTACTGTGTTGTGTGTAGTGAGCAATGTAAGTCAAAAAAAATTTATCCTGGTATTTTACTGTTGTATTTGGGTGTGTAAAATGTGGGCACTACAATGTCATGGAGCTTAAACATAAATTAGACCATGTTGTATGTCATTGGTAGCTAGGGATATGGTTTAGCTATCACTCAGGTTTGTGGAGAAATGGATAACACTCCAATAAACTTGATCTTGTCCTAAATTTTTTAGGTTGTGCCTTTCAACCAAGGTAAGAGGACCTATTTTGTAACCTTGTAATGGTTAAGGAGATGAAGATGTTCTTCTCTTTGCTTGAAATTCTATGATGGAGACCTTGATGAAAACATGATCAACACCCCATATCTGAACTGTCATGAGTCGTCACTCCTCAAAACATGGGTATGTTCTCAAAACAAGGCAAAGGTTACTAGAGACATTGGAAAATACTAATCTCTTATGCATACTTTTGTAAATTGATTTTGACCTTCTATGGGTATACAAATGTAAATCAGGGATAGTACATGATAGGATATTTGTTTTTTAGATGATTTTTTGGTGGGGGATTGACAAGACAAACTGGGATAGATCAAATCTTTGACAATCTCTACAATACTTGAACAACTATTAGATGAAATGCCTCAAAAAATCAGGATATTCTTTCAACCAAAAGAGGCACAAATGGAAGCCCAGGTTGCACTCTTCACACAATATTTGAGAACTCACCATAAAATCTTGAAGTAAAGAACTCAATTAAACAAAAAAATCCTTGATCAAACCATGCCTAAGGTTCCCCCAAATGCTTACAAGAAATCTTTGCTGTCAAGGAAGGTAAAATGATTTTAAATTTGTTTATCTCCTTATCAGATCAAGGCTCTTCTGAACATGAGATTTGCAAATGCCACTAAACTATTAACAATAAATGGATATTCTGTGTGATTTCTAAATACTTTCAATAAAATATTACAAAAAGAACAATGAAAACTATTTGCAGGCATTATAAATGATAACAGACACCATATTGCCCGAATCAAAACATAGACTTTATTCAAAACATGTTAGATTCAATAGTAGGGTAGGGTTACATGAACAATCTCAAAGCTGTGTGATAGCTATAAACTTATAATCAAATCACATACATGAATCTCCAAGACATGAGACATAAACCTGGTTCTTTGGTGGATTTCTCAGAAAAATGAACTTTCTCAACATTTGCTTGTGAATTTTCAACTTTTCGTGACCCTTTACAATTTCTCCAAAATGCATTATATACCTCATGCCACATTGAATCCTTCTTTCCCAATAAAATAATATGCCATGGGATCAAGTTTGTTATAACAATCCTCATGATTAAATGAAAATGAAATCCAACAGAAAAACACTCACAGGTTGTCAGGTGTGTAAAAAAGATTAAATCATTACAAGTATCGAGATCATTATCCATCTTGGAGGAACTTTTTTCATCAGTGACGCATGAAAACACCCTTCCTCTCATCATTTCACCTTTTAAAACTACCTCTGCAATTTTTGATTTTTTCGTGTCACGTGTTTCCTTGGGCTGAGCTAAAATTTATTACAGAAACACCTCTAATCAAAGAATTAAGCCACAAAAGTGATGCCAATGATCGTAGAAGGCCAAGATGACACAAAATATCTATAAATTTGATGAATTTTGATGAAAAATTTGTGATTCCAATGTTCCTAGAGGAAAAATGGTGGCTAAAAATGAAAATGCATAGTTTCCCTTGATCTACTATGTGTCAAACTAGGATTGGGAACAATTTCGGGCTTATTTTTTACTTTTCCACATTTTTGCAAAAATGGAAAATTTTGATCCTTTTCTCCATCCCTCCACCTTTGAATTTTGGAGCTGAAAAATGGCATATGGTGGGTCCCATTGAAAGCATACTTCAATTTTGTGCATTTTGACCTTTTTTGGAAATTGGGAAAATTTTCACTTTTTTCCCTGCAGTCCTGCACCTCTAATTTTTTTGTCGCCATGTGTCTCCTTGTGATTTACTAGTGGGCCAACTCATCAAATTTTCATTATGAGTCCTTTTGGAAAAAGGGAAAAATTTCCTTCCTGCCTCCGTCGGCCCGCCGACCCACCTTCTCCTCTACCATGTGTCGTTCGATGATTCGCTTACGGACCTGTGGCTTAAATTTTTATTTTAAGCCTTTTTGCCAAAAAGGGGAGAAAATACCCATTTCCCTTTGCAGACCCATTGACCCGACTCTTGCAAATTGTGCACATGTGTCCTCTTGTTATTGGCCATGGGCTTTCTGGCCAAAAATTTACTTTAACTTTTTGTGAAAAAGCGAAAAAATGCCCTTTTCTCCCGCCGGCCTGCTGACCCGCTCTGCATTGCCATGCTACACATGTCTCCTCTGATTGGAGTGGGGGGAAAAATAGTTTTGAAAATTTATAGAATTAGAGCCAAAAAACTCTAAGTCCCCCCTTGGCCCGCACTTCCATTTTGAAATTTTTAGGACGCGTGTCCTCTCCCGATTGACTGTAGGGCTTCAGACCAATTTCTAACTTCAACTTTTTTTACAAAATAAGGTCAAAAAACCTTAACAGAATCTAACCACCCGCCATCCCACCTGCCAATCAAAACATGCCACGTAGGCAAATTTGGAAAAATAGGTCCCTCGGCTTGAAAATGCCCCATTCTCTTGGAAAGGTGAAAAATGAAAAATTAGAGTGCCTCCCCACCTTTCCTCAGCCAATTAGAAGCCACCACGTACCCTCTAATATCTTAGCCATAATTTTATGTCTAAAATATGCCCGTCTGACCATCAAAACATAAAAAATTCCAGGGATGCCCTAGAATTCAATTTTTTCACCTAGGATGGCAGATTTTTCGATTTTGAATCAACTAAACATTGATTTTACAACATTTTTCAACCTTAGGATGGGATTTTCTAATACAAACAAGTATGAATTGACCAAATTCAATTTTCCCATGATCTGGCAAAGAGAAAAATGACATAGCCTGTGAAATTGGAAAAACTACGGTACAGAAAAGGGAAAATTTGGAATATTCCTTCAAATTAGGGGAAAACAACAAGTTTTTGAGCATTTTAAAGCATTTAAATAGAGGGGAAGAATTTTAGACCATTAATTCAAAGGGTAAGACATTTTTGAGAAAATATACATTTGAAAATTTTAGGGAAACATGGTGCAAGCTTAAAAATGGCACCAACATCGGCTCCTTCTTGGGGATGGGCACTCCCAGTGAGTGCCACAAGGACAGAACATAGACCAAGTGCCAAAATATCCATTGGGGAAAGGAGTCACGAGCCAAGATGACAAAAAACCAACTGAGAACCTGACAAAAATGGCTGCCACATAGCTAGGAAAACCAAAAAACTGAAAAAACACCAAAAATAGATCCAAAACCAAACACTATACACTATACAAGTTGTGCATATCTCAAATTTTGGGATTAATCCAAGAAATGTTTCAAATGTCTGCCATTGACAGGTCACTCCAAAAATTCCCCATCTAAGTCCTTGGGAAAGAAAGTATGTTCACCAATTCTGATATCGATTACATAAGCGAACATCCATAATGCATCAAAATTGTCATGTTTGCCCTTGTCTTCATGCCTACTATCCCACAACAAATCAAGATCTCTAACACTGAAGGTTCTAGGAGTGACCTTCTTGTCAAATAATCTCTTCAATTTTCCCCTAAATCTGACTTGCCTTTGATGGGATGCTCTTCTCTCCTCATCAAGCTCAATAATCTTATTGATCCTTAATTCATATGGGCCAAGCTCTTGATCTTCTAACTATTGGGCAAACTGAAATGATGATAATTATAAGTGCAAGGGCTGTAAAGCCTGAGTTCCATACAGCCCAAATTGTAAATTTCAATTGTTCACCCCATTTCTTCTTGTTTTTCTCAAAGGTTCTTCTAATGATCTTCAAAAAATTCTTATTGTTGGACTCATCTTTTCCATTCCCTTAGGGGTTATAGTTTGAAGAATAAGTCAGATTGATTCCATATTCATTGCACATTGCCATTAAAGGTTTGGCTCTAAAGCACATGGCATTATCAGCTACAATCTTGAATGGGACTCAAAATCTACATATGACGTGATTCAACAAGAAGCCCATTACTATTTAGTGTGTTGCTTTCTTGGTGGGGATTGCCTCTACCGAATTTGTAAAATAATCAGTGGCTATAAGGATCCATTTATGGCCAGAACTAGATGGATCTGAAATCTCACCAATAAACTCTATCCCCCATTGCTTGAAAGGAGATTCAATTGATATAGGATGCAAAGGAAGGGAGCCTGAAGTTTTCAGTCTTCCAGAGAAACATTGGCAACTATCACATTTTCTAACCATCTAGGTTACATCTTTGAAGATATTAGGCCACCAATAACCAGTTCTCCAAATCTTATGTACTATTACTCTTCTAGCAAAATGTCCTCCACAAACTCCCCCATAGAAATTATCAACTATCTTGGGAGCTTCATCTTCAGTTATACATTTCAAAAGGATACCTTTAGGGTTCTTCCAAGCCATCCCAAGGTCTGTGATGATATATTTTTTAGAAGCCAGATTGAGGGCTCTTTTCTAATTTTATTTAAGTGACTAGGGTAGAATAGGTGTTTGAGGTAGAAGATTACATCTTTGTACCACTCAGAACTTACTAACTTTGCAAGCACATTTACCGTTTCTTCCTCTAGCTGATTCACTTCCACATTCCTAAAATTTCTCTCTACATTGAGCTTAGCAAGACCAAAACCTCTTACTAACCTTTTGGTTTGGATGTCCATTTCATACTCTTGTAGTTTTTCCACCCATCTACATCTTTTACTTGAGATCTCCATCTCTGATAAGATGTCCTTCACCATGGTGTGGGGAACATAAGCAACAACTTTGGAACTCAATATATAAGGCCTGAAAACTTTTGTTTCTTTCACCAAGGAAAATGATTTTTTCCCTTGATTGTATACTTTAACTCAACATCTTATAAAGCATTGCTAAATAAGGCAATAGGCCTCTCATCCCCTTCTTCATCCTTTTGGAGAAAAATAGATGCAATAGTATTTTCAGAAGAAAAGGAGAAGATTTGGGAAGGCTTCTTGTAATTTGGAGCTACCAAGATAGGCGTGTGTTTGAGTGCCTCTTTGATTCCTTCAAAATCTTGAATGAAATCCTCCTCCCACCTGATAACTTGGTCATTCTTTAGCATGATTTTGATTGGAAGAGTCAACTCAACAAAGTTGCAAACAAACCTTCTAATAAAATTAATTTGACCAAAGAAAGATTGGATGCCTTTCTTGGTTCTTGGGATGGGTACTTTGCTGATTGCTTCCACTCTCTTAGGGTCTATCCTAACCCATATTTTGACACAATGTGACCAAGTAGCCTAGCCTTTTGCACACAAAAATGATCAGCATCTTCTCCAAGTGCTGCAAATGATTAGCATCTTCTCCAAGTGCTACAAATGATCACCTCTCTACCTTGAAAAAACAGTAACATCATCTTGGTAAACTACAATGAACTCATTGATGTAACTAGAAAAAGCAACATCAATTGCCCTTTGAAAAGTGGCACCAACATTCATCAAACCAAAGGGCATCCTAACAAAAACATATGTTCCCCAAGGAGTAGTGAATGGTGTCTTAAGTCTTTCTGATTCTTTAACAACCACTTGATTATATCCAAAGAAATCATCCAATGTAGAAAGCAATTCAAACCCTATCACAAGCTACAACATATTTTCCATATTTGGCAAGGGAAAGTTGTCCTTCATAGATTCTTTTTTAAGATTTCTAAAATCCACACAAATTTTGATGTGTCCGTTCTTCTTTCTAACTGGCACAAGGTTTGCAACCCAGGATGAATATCTAGTGGGCTGAATAATACCTCCATTTCTCAACTTTTTTAAATCCTCTTGCATTTTCATGGAGAGAAGTGGATTAATTTTCCTTTTCCTAGATATTTGAATGGCTTAGTCTTGGCCTCAAAAGGGATCTCATGCTGAAACAAATCTTCTTGATATGCTTTCAGCTTTGAATATGACCATGCAAGATAGTCCTGATATTTCTTTAACAGTTGAACATAAGATTGTTTCTCCTCTTTGTTTAGACTTCTGCCAAACCAAAATTTTCTATGTTTGTCCTTTTTTCCCAAGCCATGCTCTTCCACATCCCTTGAGGTAGAAATTTTTCTATTTATGATGTAATCAACATTGTTAAAATTTGACTCAAGTGCAACAAGACCTCTAGAAATGGTGTTTGTTTTCAATTGGATGATATCTTTTCCAAACAAAGTCTGTCTTCCTTCAGTCATACACACCATTGGTTCCCAATCAATATTATGATCTTAAAACTCACCTTGATTTTGCAAGAACCTTTGCACTTGAGAATCATCATCAAACACTTGCTAATGTTTGATGTTGTCAAGGACATCTGTCCTAGTCAACACTTCAACATTGTACTCACAATAAGGTGAAATGGTGCAAACTCCAAATCTTGAACCCAACACTACCAGCTTATCAGCATCAACATTTCAACTTTTTTCATGGTGCATAATATTGAAGGAATCAAACATCTCAACTAGATCCCAAACTGCATGCTTATACTACTTCATCCACTGATTTTTTGTACCATACAATTTTCTTATTTGTTTGACAACTAGCTCTGAATCTCCCTTTGCAATGATTTCCTTAACACCATACTTCCATACAATTCTCAAACCCAACAATAATGCTTCATACTCAGCAATGTTGTTAGTGCATTCAAAGTTAAGCTTGAAGGAAAAAGCAAATTCTTCCAAGCTAAGAGAAATTAGAATTACACTAGCACTACTTCCAAATTTGGAGCAAGCTCCATCAAATAGCAAGGTCCAAGGAGAACATACCTATTTAAAAAACTTTTACTGATCCATTTTGTGTTCTTTTCCATTGGCAAAACCAATGAAATTATCAGCATCAACATCAGAAAACTACACCTCATAGGAAGCATTATTTGGATCCTCAATTAGATGTAAAATTTTCTTTTTTCCAAAGAGCTTAACAAGGCTGCCCTCAATGGGAATAGTAGCAAAAGAAATGTCCATTTGGACACTCCCTCCAACACTTGCATACCTCATTCGTTACAAAAGCATACCCCATTTGGAAGGGAAATTCACAACTATAACATCAAGTTTCAAATTCTTACCCGGATAGGCTGCAAGTTGCACTACCAAACCCTTCACACAACCAACCATTGGCACTTCCCTTGAATCCATGGCAGTACACTTCCCATAGGTAGCTGTCACTTTGATATCCAATTCATTCATGACTTCTAGAGACATGACATTACATGATGCACCAGAATCAAACATATAATTGTGAAGTAGCCTATCTTTTATGACCAAAGTTGTGAAGAATGGATCAACATTCAATTGGGAATCAACCAAATATTTCCCCAAATATACCTGAGGTGTCTCTCCAAGATATTCTACTGCTGGTGGTGTTTCAAGGTTAGTAATGATTTGAGGATGAGTCTCAACAACATTTACATTTCTACCTGGAGTGATATTTTCTTCCTTCAACCCCAAGTAATCAAATGCTCTATTCTTATTCTCAAGAATTCTAAGCAACTCAATGATTGGTACAATCACTTTAATTTGGATCAATACTTTGGCTATGTCATAGGGAACACTCTTTGGTAGGACAACATTGGAAGGGAGACAAGAATATTCATTAGATGACAAGGGATTCTTGGCAGCTTGGGCGTGAGGAGGACTGTAGTTTTTGCTTGGGACATTATAGCTCTTAGCAAGTGTTTATTTCCCAGAAGCTTCTTTTGGAATGCTTATGAGCAAGGGTGTTTTACGTTTGGCTTGAGGCCCAACTCTGTTAACAACTTTTCTTCTAGTATTATACTCTTTCTCTTGACCAACAACAACATTCATTAACAATTGTCTATCTTCCTCCGAAGGGATACCACCATCATATTTCTTAATCTCCAATGTTCTTAGGTATTCAAAGTCATTGTTAGGAATTTCAAATGCCTGAACTACATCTACATCATGAGTATGAGAAAGAGAAAGAAGTGGTACCTGCTTTATGCAATCCTAAAAGGTTACAGAAGTCCTTGCACTTATTACCTCAGTAGATGTTACTCCTCCTTGTGAGTTTGAAGAAAAACCCACCATGAAAATATCATCATCAGTACCATAATCATTATTAAATTCACCTTCTTTCTAGTCTATTCCACATGGAGGATGTGGCAGAAAACACCTATCACACCATTCATTATCAATAACTTCTTCAACAATACCAACCCTAGTAGTTAAGGGATCATGCAACACTCTTCCTTCACGTCCTTGAGGATATCTATTTTTAGATCCAACAGGCCCTTTACCTTTTTCATCAAACCTCTACTCATTCCTATAGTGATTGCCAAATCTATCTTGTGCTTGTTGCCTAGGCTGGCCTTGTGAAGTCTTCCCAATTCCCTTCTCAGCTCTTGTCAACTTGTATGAGATTTCTTTGACAACGCCTGCCAAAGTTTTCACAACCTCTTCTAAATCAACACCTTTGATAGCTTGAGGTTTTTCAGGGTTTATTAGTTTTACACCATCTCTCTTGAGAGGTTTCCCAACAAACTTGATATTGTTTTCAATTTGAAGTGCCATGGTGAAAGCTTGTCTTAGATTGGTTGGATTCTTTTCCTTTAGGTAATAGGATTCCTTCTTATCAAATGCATTTGCATATTCGATTAATTAAGATTCATCACAAGGCATCAAACCAATAGGTAGCCTTCTCAAATTTTTGTTAAACCTTGTGTTGAAGTCATGCACTGATTCATTAGGGTTCTTCTTGATATTCTCAAACTCAGATAAAAGAAATCTAGGATCAGTCTTGTCACCATATTGCAACCTAAATGCATTTTTCATTTCATTCCATGAATCAATAGAATTATCAGGTAGAGGCTTGTACCAATCCCTGACATCCTATTCTAGTGTATGAATAAACAATTTGGCATACACATCCTCAAACTCTATCTCAAAATCTTCCATCATATTATCAAAAAGTTTGAGATACTGATCACCAATAATAACATTATTACCATGTAATTTTGGAAACCTATTTCTAACATCTTGTGGGACAGTATTTGGGTAACAATCCATTCCTCTAAAATTTATAGGAGCAAAGGTGTTAACAACAAATTAAGGGCTAGGATGAGCCATATTGTTTGGTGGGGGTGATGTTGGAGGTGAAACAAGCTAATGAGGAGTGAGAGGTCTTTAGGGAATGGGAATGAAAAATTCAAGACATATCTCTCTTAAGGGCTCTCCTTCTTGATGATCTCTAGAAAAATTAGAAAATATAGGTGCAGATTTAGAAGCAAGCCTTTCAAATGCACAAGAAGGTCCCTTACCTAATGGAGAATTCAAATCAACAATAGGATTGTCTCAATCAGATCCACTTGGAGAATAATTACAGTCCTCAGTGATAGGATTCTCACTTTCAAACTCAACAATAGGGATCTTCTTTCTTGCAGTCAAGTCTCCAACAACCTTCCACACCTTTCTTCCCTCTAGCTCTAAGATTCTTGAATTTGTAAAAAACTTCTTAGTAGAGTCCTTGATGAAGAGAGATCTTCTTCCTTCCAGTTTTGCAGGGATTAGCAACACAAAAGTAACTCATAGAAAGGTAAGACAACTGGTATTTTCAAGATCAAATCAACATGGATTCACCACTAAGGAATTTCACCTTAGTTCTACAATAATGCACTAAAATACTTCTATCAAATATTTACCAGTACTGAAAATATTGCCAAACTTTACAAATCAGACCTTCTTCTTCTTAAATCAACCAATCACAATGCACCCAAAGTGTATTAACTACTAGGAAATGAACAAAGGGAAGACAAAACATGAAATCCTCTGAACATGAGATTTGCAAATGCCACTAAAATATCAACAAGAAATGGATATTTTGTGTTATTTCTAAATACTTTCAATACAAGATTGCAATAAGAACAATTAAAACTATTTACAGGCATTAGAAATGATAATAGACACAATATTGCCCAAAGAAAAACACAGTTTTAATTCAAAACATGTTAGATTCAACAGCAGGGGAGAGTTACATGAACAATCTCAAAGCTGTATGATGGATATACACTTTTAACCAACTCATATACATGAATCTCCAACACATGGGACATTAACCTAGTTCTTTGGTGGATTTCTCAGAAAAATGAGCTTTCTCAAAATTTGCTCATGAATTTTCAAATTTTCCCGACCCTTTACAATTTCTCCAAAATGCATTATATACCTCATGCCACATTTGAGCCTTCTTTCCCAAGAAAATAATATGCCATGGGATCAAGATTGTTACAACAATCCTCATGATTCAATGAAAATGACATCAATCAGAAAAACACTCACAGGTTGTTAGGTGTGCCAAAAAGATTAAATCATTACAAATATCTAGATCATTATCCATCTAGGAGGCACGTTTTTCATCACTGAGGCATGCAAACACCCTTCCTCTCATCATTTCACCTTTTAAAACTACCTCTACAATTTTTGATTTTGTCAGTTCACGTGTTTTCTTGGGATGAGTAAAAATTTATTACAAAACCACCTCAAATCAAAGTATTAAGCCATGAAAGTGATGCTAAAGATCCTGGAAGGCCAAGATGACAAAAAATCACTATAAATTTGATGAATTTTGATGCAAAATTCATGATTCCAAGCTTTCTGGAGGAAAAATGGTGGCCAAAAATGAAAATGCATAGTTTGCCTTCATCTGCTACGTGTTAAACTATGATTGAGAACAAATTTGGGCTTATTTTTTACTTTTCCACATTTTTTGGAAAAGTGGATAATTTTGACACTTATCTCCACCCCTCCACCTTTGAATTTTGGAGCTGACACATGGAATATGGTGGGTCCCATTGAAGGTGCCCTTCAATTCTGTGCATTTTTACCTTTTTTGGAAATTGGGAAAATTTTAACTTTTTTCCCTGCGGGCCTGCACCTACGATTTTTCCCTCTCCACGTGTCTCCTTGTGATTAACTAGCTAGCTGGCGCATCAAATTTTGATTCTAAGACCTTTTGGAAAAGGGAAAAATTTCCTTCCTTCCTCTGCTGGCTCGCCGACCTGCCTTGTCCTCTGCCATGTGTCACTCGATGATTCGCTTGCGGGCCCACGGCTTAAATTTTGATTTTAAGAATTTTTTCCAAAAAGGGGAAAAAATCCCCATTTCCCTCTGTGGACCCACATACCCACATATTGCAAATTGTGGACACATTTCCTTTTGTTATTTGCCATGGGCTTTCAGGTAAAAAATTTACTTTAACGTTTTTGTGAAAAAGGGGAAAAATCCCCTTTTCTCTCCGTCGGCATGCCAATCTGCTGTAAACTGCCATGCTGCCACATGTCCTCCTCTAATTGGAGTGGGGAAAAAATTATTTTTCAAACTTTATAGAATTAGAGCCAAAAACTCTAAGTCCCCCCCTCAACCCACACTTCCATTTTGAAATTTTTAGGACACGTGTCCTCTCCCAATTGGCTACGGGGCTTCAGAACAATTTTTGAATTTAAAAGTTGTTGCAAAATAAGGTCGAAAAACCTTAAGGGAATCGAACCATGCACAATCCCGCCTGCCAATCAAAACATGCCACATAGGCAAATTTGGAAAAAACAGCTCGTTGGGCCTGAAAATGCCCCATTTTCTTTAAAAGGTGAAAAATGAAAAATTAGAGTGCCTCCCCGCCTTTCCTCAGCTAATTAAAAGCTGCCACCTACCCTCTGATATCTCAACCATAATTTGATGGCTAAAATATGCCCCTCTGACCATCAAAATGTAAAAAATTCTAGGGATTCCCTAGAATTCAATTTTTTCATCAAGGATTGCAGATTTTTCGATTTTGAATCAACTGAAGCATAATTTTACAACATTTTTGACCTTGGGATTGGATTTTCAAATACAAACAAGTATGAATTGATCAAATTCAATTTTTCCATGATCTGGTAAAGGGAAAACTGACATAGCCCGTGAAATTGGAAAAGATACGGTATAGAAAAGGGAAAATTTGGAATATTAATTCAAATTAGGGAAAAACAACAAGTTTGTGAGCATTTTAAAGCATTCAACTAGAGGGGAAGAAATTTAGACCATTTATTCAAAGGGTAAAATGTTTTTGAGTAGATATAGATTTGAAAATTTTAGGGCAACATGGTGCAATCTTAAAAATGGTAACAACAGACGCCACTCTTTTATAGCCATATTAATTGGGACTAAAGCGATAGATGAACTAGGAGACTTCTGGTCAAATTGACTTTGTTGGTAAGGTTACCTTTAATTTTGATTCTGTTGATAGGGCTTCTTGTTTTTTTGATTCTATTTATTTTAATGATAAAGAGCTTGATAGGGTCTGCTCGGTAATGCAATTCTGTTTTCAATCGAATTCAATTTCTTTCCCATAGTCTGTAAACCTTTAAATACATAATCTAATGGAGCTACAACACTAGGTTCTATGGTTGTAATAGGATGAGGAATGGGTATAAAATCTGCCAAAAATGGCATTGAAGGCCTTCGTGCTAATTTTCTAGCTTGAATAAGACAATTTTCAGCTCGAATAGTGATATCGTAGGTTGTTGGGAGTGTCTTTCCCCCCATTTATTGAATAATAGTTGAGATATAACTATATAATTCCCTAATATAATAAAGGAAAACATGATTAGCTTGAGGATTGACACTTGCTAGAATTCTCTCCCAATTTCTAACAAAATAGATATTGGAAGTGGACAAAAACTCATTAGGAGCTCTTTTAATAGTAGACAATTGTTCAATGAGAGACAAATGATCTAAATTTTCCTTGAATTGTTTAAAAAAAATTCACCTAATTTATCCCAAGTTCTTATCCTTCTAATTTCTAGGATTCTATACCATTCCAAGGCCTGCCCTTTAAAAGATGCAGCTAAAGTCTTAAAGCTACATTGTCATGAGTGAGATTATGGACTGCACATAAGGCTGTGAAATCTTTGATATGTTTAGTAGGGGTAACCTGATTTTCACCCATGAATGATGGAAAAAAATTCATGGAATCATTAGGAATGTCATGGTAGACTAGGATTACCAATGGACTAGCATTAATAAAGGTCACAAAATTCCTTGGTGGTTGAATAGCCATTTGAAAAATTTGAATGTTAATAGATAAATTAATACGTGGTGAAGGAATATAGGGAGGAGGGTTATCAAAACCAGGTCTATTATAAGGTAAAGTATTACCAACTCTTCTCCTTCTAGCAGAATTCCATAGTAAAGAAACAAACTTAGAGGAGTTCCTCTTACCGATGATCTTGTAGTCATGTTAGGTATGGAACATACTGCAATACTGGTTTGATATCAGTTTAATGAAGTCACCAAAGGATATTTAAAATATTTAAAATAAATTTTTGTAGCTTGCTCCGGAAAGTGAATTTTGTAAATGTTATAAATCTGTTATAGACCTATCGTAATTTGCATGCAGATCTAATTTGTTTACCCACTGGGTGTGCCAAAAATTGTTATCTCTTGAAACTGCGCCCTGTAGAGAGATGGTTGTAGGCTTTCTAAGCTTGCAAAATTTGATCTCTCTCTTTCATAGATATAACGGAAATACCTCAGGTCTGTGGGTATACCTATTTTGAGGTGAGTCTCCAGTATCAAGGCTAGTTCCTTATTGATGTATCCTAAATTGATTATGGGGTTTAAGAGTAAAAGATGACTATAAAGTAATTAAAACTAAGGTGATACACACAATTTGTACGAGGGCTTTCACTGAGTATATGCACAATTGATATGTGAATGATTTTTAGTTCACGGACCAGCAATTGCTATGAAAAATATTAAGTCCAAATCACTTGGAGATATTGAGGGAGATTATCACAACAATACTGCTAAGCTAAACATGCACATTAATATCTTGTAGAAACTACTGAATTTTGCAACAGGGTAAGATGATTAATCAAGGAATTTGCATTCACAAGACTAATAGAAACATACACAAGACTGCAAATAATTGGGAAGGTAAAAATTCTTCACAATCAGAAGGAAAAACTGGAAAAAATTTCTTTAGTACTCCTATATCCAAAAATTCATGTTATTGTGCTTTATAAAGGCACACAATATATAGAAAAATAAATTTACCCTCTTCCTAAAAATAGCCTAAGGCTTGTACTCACCCATACATCCTATTTTAATCCTTTACTTAATAAAAGATGAAGGAATAAAAAATAGGGCATGCAACTACAAATAGGCATTATTATCTTTAATTACAATACAGTCAAACTGTAGTTGAATGTTCTATTTTTAAGAAAAAAAGGTTAAACAATTTTCCAATAATAAGCTTGCTTACTATGTAAGTATTTCTCCACTGAACATGCAACTTTTTCTTCTTGTTTTATCTTCTTGTGGAACATGTAGAAATTCAACTCCCTCTATTTTCACAAGCCTTCGGGAAATTTTTTGGACATTTTAATTATTTTGCATAACTTCGGAGTCACGGGTAAATGCAAGAACTTGAAATTTTGTTTATGAGCCTTAAAGGAGAAAATTCATCTGGCCTTCTGCCCAGGGAAAATGTAGGCACACAAAATAACCTGAGACTTTTAAGCCTATTGGTATAAAGTCTCAAAACTCTGAGAAATCCCACCACTCCACCAATACTATGTGGAATCGATGTATTGACTTTGTCCTTGCGGGGTTAGGGCTTCACAAGAAACTTTGAAACTTTTAAATTTTTGCATTTTTAAGATTTTGAAAACCTAAGTAACTCCTAACCTCCATTATTCCGCCATTGCATTGATTTTATGCCATGTATACTTTGAGGTGCTTGTGGGTCTATGGACGAAGGTTTTGCAATTTGAAATTTTGGAAATTTGACTAAGTTCGACTACCATTTTGATTAGACACTTTTCCATCATTTTTTATTGACTCATTTGTGATCGTGGATCTCTGTACCTACTAATTTTTTATCTTTGATCTATAAAGCATGATTAGGGTTTCTAAGATGTGATAAATGCGTTTTAAATCATGACCCATGGTTCACATTGTTTGTAGACATTAATCCTCGACCTTTTATCTTTGTACTCGTTGAAACTTGATCATTGATTATTTGAATGTGGTCAAGCTAGGTTGAACTTGCCTCTTGAATTTTCATTCTAAAGGAAAATTCAACCCTAATGCATATCTTATTTATTTTTACTATACAGGTGAATCCCTGACAAAATTTTGTTCGACGCCATTGTTCTGTGCTTTTGAAACTCGATTCAGACCATCCTTTTCAAGATTTGATCATCTACATTTTTCATCTTTGATTCACTGGAGTTCTCTGGGAAATTTTTTTAGAGATTCCACCATTGTTGGAGATTTTAGAGTTCTGTTAGTTTGTCCTTTGTAAATTCTAGTTATTTTGAGTTATTTGAGCAAACAGTTTTGGGATCTTTGTGAATATTTTTCTGCCATTGGTAATCTTATAGCTTGGTTTTGTTTTGTTCCTATTGATGGCTACCATTATTGATTTTCAAGCTTGGCTACTTCTTCAAATTGGTCTCTCGATCTGGACTCGATTCATTATTTTTTGAGCTTTGTGAGTAAAAATTTTAGATTCCACCATTTTTGAGCTCTGTTATGTGTTTATCTGATATGATACTTTGGTATTTGAGACCTCCATCATCATGATATCTCCATTATATTTTCCCTTAAAATTTCTTTGAGCTCAGACTAGTACAATTGAGCTTGGCTTCCACTATGTGCATTTTGTTGTTCTCTACTTCTTTGAAATATATATTGATCATTACTACTGTGACGAAAGAATGGTAAGTATTTCGATCTCTAAGCTTTTCAATTGGATCAATTCTATCATCTTTACTTAAAAACACTAATACTTTTCTCATTCTTTGCATATTTTGTGATCTTGTCGTTCTTTTTGGAATTTTGAGCTGAAACCGTTTTGGGCCCTTCTTTTTCTATGAAAATGATGATCTCCTTGAGGGTTTCTTAGCTTTCATAGATCCATTTTAAGCAGTGAGTTACTTCTCTTGACTTTCAGATACTTGTATATTTGTGCTCTATTTTTAGATATGCTCACTTAAGAGCCTCCTTATTGGAAATCTAGGAGATAAGGCCATCATGAGTGTGCTTTTAGGGATATCTGCTAGCTTCTGTTTAAATTCTGGGAGCTTTGTATACTCTAAGATAATTCCCTTTAACCTTCTTGGTACACCTGCATTTGATCCCGCTACCCATGTGGGTTTTATTTATTGGCCATGATCTGTGATGTATAACTTTCCAAAGCTGTGTTAAAACATCACTTTTAAAAAAACAAAATTTTGAACTTTGGATCTTTTCTAAAAGATGTAGCTTGAATTTATACTTTCTTTCAAAAATGAGTTATGGTATATGTAAGATACCATGTGTTTGACATTCCAATATTGTTATTCTTCACCAGAGATTTTTTCCTCCATTCACATTTAATATTTCTAACTTGAACTTGCTCATTGGAATGAAAAAAATGTATGAGTATCTTTTTTCTTGGATGAATGTGTATTGACTAGTGTAAGCTTTACAAGGTTGCATGATGTTGATAAAACTATAAATGAAGTGGGTTCCTTGTACATCTCCTTTTTTTCTTCTTTAGTTGACTTTTGGAATGCCTATCTATAACTTGTAGTTGCACTTACAATCCTTGATTCTAAAGTTGATGATTACTGTGAGTGAATATTGAAACAAGAAATCTAAGTATAAAAATAAATCTATTTATGATATTTTTTAATCAAGATGCCTTGTTATCCTATAAGTAGTCTCTAGAAATTGCAAGTAATTTTTCTTCTGTGTAATACTATTTTTAGGCATAAGCCTTGATTCAGATATTTTGTTGAAATTATGTAATCTGTTACTTTTATTGGATTTCTTTTATTTCAGCTTGATATAGATATTGTACAAGTTGTAAATGTCCATTTTACATGGCAAAGCCATGTCAAAATTTTCCCAGAATTCTCTCTTTCTTGACTGAAATATGGAAAGTCTATATTGTTTGCATGCATCTTCTTTGTTTTGTACTATAACATTTTCCTTTTACAAAATATATCTGAGTTTTGAGTTACATTAACCCTTCTTTCCATCATGTACATGGTCCTTTTCTGATTTTCTGCAACATGTTCCTGCACACTTAAGAAAATAGTCATTTTTTTTCTATTTCATCTTTTGAGTAAGCTATGCAATTTGATTTTCAGGTACTATATATCTTTTGTTGGTTAGAAATCCATATTCACGAATTAGGATAGTGTAGGAATATGGATTAACAATAATCTCTTTATTGATGTTTCCTTTCTTTTACTTTTCAAGTACCATGCTTTGAATTGTGAAGAAAAAGATGGAACAACCTGGAAGGTGGACAATATTCACAATGAAGAATATACAAAGACAATGATGGGTTCACTCATATTCCATTTCTTTCTATTTCATGCATGTGTACCTCTTTCTTCAGTAGATGTACTTTACTTTTTAGTCACATCCCACAGCTTGTGTGGGAAACATTTGACCTTCTTTGTGAATAAAACATTGAATTTTTAAATTGAGTTGTGTATTTCCTTCTACATTTGAAGCTTATGAATGGAGTGTATGATGAACTAAACAACTCAGTAGCATAATTAAATGCCTTAATCATAAAGTAAAGAACATTGATGAGAAACTGGTAACCTTTAGCAATGAACTTTGATTTTTTGATATTTGTACTTTTGTTTATTGTTTCAAAACTTAACACTTTACTTAATTTGTAATTTGTTGTCTCCATCAAGACAACACAACTATCCTTCAGGGATTTTGTGTTCTTTTACTGATGATGGTATGAAATTATAGATTATGTGATCTATTATGTTTTGTAACAACACACATAACTACAGATTTCACTCAATCCTTTAACTAATTCAGCAATGACAAATAACATCAGAACTTTCTTAGCTTAGGTATAATTCATGCATGAATTTCATCATAAGAACGAAGTTTTGACTTTCCCATTTTTGCACAAGTGAAAAAATTGTCAACATTTCCAGCGATCCTGCAGGAAAAGTTGCCTGCTAGCTTATAGATCAGTGCATTGCTCTTGTCCATTTGGCATGGAGTCCAAACCTGTAAGTGAAATTTTCCTTTTCCAAAAGGTCCAACCCTTCCAAAATGGAACTAAAACTAGGAAAGGATCTGGTAAACAAGATCACGTGCATGGATGCCCTTATTGAATTGAAAAATGATTCAACGTGCAGGGACTGCACTTATTAAAGCGAAATCCTACTATAGCAATCACTGTAAGATATTCAATATCAGTGTTTGAGAAACATACCATTCACAAGAATGGGAAATTCCTCTCCATTTAGCTTTGAAAGATGAAAAACATTATGTTCTTTGCAAGCTGAAATCATTTAAGGACTACTTTAGAGTGTATCAAACTTGAGTGTCTTCCTCGATTTGCACGATCAACATCCCATTCGAACACAATATCTCATTCATTGAATATTATAAGCTTAGATTTCTTATCAAAAGTCTTCTTCATCTGCTTGTGATTTTTCTCCATATTTAAATGAGCTTGCTCTCTTAGCTCTTGTAATTCCATTAACTCTGCGTAATGAACCTACAATGGTTCATTCTCAATAAGCTCCATTTTGTGTAGAAAATCTAATGCTGGTAACTCAACTGAAATAGACATTCTTGCTTCTTTTCCATAAATAAGCTTATATGGTGAATTTCCCACTGACCTTTTGGGAGTCACTCTGTCAACCCAAAGTGCTAAATTCAATATCAGATGATAATCTCTTTGACTATCCTTAAGTGTTTTTTTGATGATCCTTAAAAGATTCTTGTTAGTACTTTCAGCTAAACCATTACCTTGTGGGTAATAATTAGATGAAGAAATCAAATAAATTCCATGTTTCGTAGTCCAATCTGTTATCTTAGCACCAAGAAAAGCTAAATCATTACCTAATATGATAGTTTCAGGAACACCAAATCTGCAAACTATACCTTCATAAAAGGATACTATTGAAGATTCATTTGCATCCTTCAAAACTACTCCTTTAGTCCATCTTGTGAAGTAATCTTTAGCAATTAAGATCGACTTGTGTCCTTGTGATGAGTGTGGGTTTATCATTTTAATGAAGTCAAGTCTCCACTGCATAAAAGGCTGATCAGCTGAAATAGGTTGTAAGGGTAGTGAAGCTAAACGCTATTTCCAACAAAGGAAGCACATTTTTTACACTTTCTTATCCATTTGAAATAGTCCTTAAATAAGCTAGGCCAATAATAACCAACTTTCATAATTTTTAAGGTTGTGGTACATGTTGAGAAATAACCTCTTATAGGTCCTTCATGGAATTCTAATAATATTTTTTGAACTTCATCATAGTCAACACATCGTAACAAAATTCCATTTATATCTCTTTTGAACAACACACCATCAATAAAGATATAAGGTACTTCCTATAACCTAAAATATATTCTTTGATTTTTGTCCATACCTTAAGGATAGGTGTCATGTTGTAGATAATTGACTAAATCAATCATCCATCTTGATTCCTGAATCTCTTGAACTGACTCGGGTTGCTGATTTTCTAGTTGAACCATGATTTCTAATTGCTGATACGCAATTTCAACATGATGTTTTGAATCAACTGGTTCTATAGCTTGTTGTTTTTCCATATCACCAATGAGATGTTCACATAAGACTTTCCCTTGAACCGTCTTAGCAACCCGAATATCAACATCATACTCCATGACCTTTGTTATCCAGTTTTCTCTTTTCTCATTTAATTCTTTATTTAGTAAGAATGCTTTCACACTTGGATAAGAAACAAGAAAAAGGATTTTATTGTTTGAAATAATATACTTTAAATTATTTAGTCCTTTGACTACTAAAAGTACTTGTTTTTCAAAAAATGTGTACCTTGTTTCGTAATCATGCAATCTATATCCAAAGAAAGTAATAGGCTACTCAATATTTGCATCATTAACTTGAGTTAATATATCTAAGATTATTTCAGCTCCTGCAAGTGCATACATTGTAAAATCCTTATCAAAATTTTGATTTTTCAAGAGTAGGAGCTTGAGAGATAGCTACTTTGATTGATTCAAATCCTTCTCTCCCTTCACTAGTCCAAGAGAAAGTTTTCTCTTTTTTAGCATAGCTGTGAGTGGTTTAACCAATGTTGCAAAATCTGGAACAAATCTTCTAAAAAAATTTATTTTTCCTAGAAAACTCTGTAATTCCTTCTTATGATGGGGAAATGATAGCTGTGATATGGATTTGATCTTGAAAGGATCAATTGCTAAACCTTGTTAGAAATAATATGACCAAGTATCTTACCTTGATGTACTCAAAAGATAGACTTTGGTGGATTCAAAGATATTCCAAATTGCCTGCAAAACTGAAAAGTCTACCTTAAATGCATTAGATGTTCTTCAAAATCTTTTGAAAATATAGTACAACATCATCTAAATAAACAAGGATGCATTTATTTAATAAGATATGAAAAACCATGTCCATTATATGTTGAAACATTGCACCGGCATTTGAAAGACCAAAAGGCATCCGTTTGTAAGCATAAGTACCCCACTTAGTGGTAAAGGTTGTTTTATATCTATCTTCTTCCTGGACTAAAATCAGATTATATCCATCATAAAAATCTAAAAGAGATAATCTATCTGAACCTGAGACTATTCTTAGAATCTTATCCATGCTTGGGAGTGGGTAATGATCTTCTAATGAAGCCTTACTAAGATCTCTGAAATCTACACATAGTTTGATTTAACCATTCTTCTTCCTAACAGGAACAATATTGGCTACACAACTTGAATGTTTAACTAGAGAGATAATACCCTATTCAATCAACTTAGATAATTCTTTTCTCATCAGACGCTCTATTTTGGGATTTACAAGCCTTTGTTTTTGTCTAACAAGTTTAGAATTTGGCTGTAACTCAATTGTATGTTGTGCTAAACTGGGATCAAATCCTTTCAAGTCTTGGTATTTCCAAGCAAAAACATACTTAAACTCCTTGCAAAGATTAATAAATTATTGTTTTTTAGTTAAGGAACATACCTTTCCAAGAAATAGCTTTTTCCCTTCATCAACCGAGATCTCTTCATAATTATTAGCGTGAGTTGACATTTTAGTCTTGACCTTTCTTAGTTGATAATCAGTGTTGAAGATGTCTAACAGTGTGACTAGACCTTGAGGCAATTTATTTTTCTTCAATTGGACAATCTAGTCACCATATAAGTGGTGTAATTTATCCTTATTTACTGCAGAAAATTTAGCTTCTTCATGTAAAAACCTGCTGATTTGATCATCATTTTCAAAAACTTTCCGATTTGAATCATTATCAGGTATTGAGGGCCTAATAATTAGTTTTATATGAGGTTGGATTTTTCTATTTTCAATATGTTCCAACACTTCAAATAGTCTTCTTGGATCAGTCTGTAGCTATTTTAGATGGCCTTTATCAACTGGAACACTTATTTTTTTAGCAACAACAAGATTGTTGGTTGAATTTGGGACTTTAGATGTTGTCTTATTAGTGACTGTAGGGAGGATAGGCCTATTCTTTTTTTTTCAACTTTCAACAGCTTTCCCTTGAGCCCTACTAGTGACTGCAATGAAATCCTCCTCATTAAAACTGACTAAATTTTATTTAGGTGCTTTCTCAACATTAGTTTCTTGCTGCCCACCCTCCATTTGAGGCATGAACAATGTTTCAGATTGAGGTTGTGCAACAAGATTCAGATTCAAAAAAATGTTTGGGCAACTTGCACTTATATGAGGTTGATTACAAGGTTTAAACCACTCTTCTATAGCCATATTAACTGGGACTAAAGCGATAGATGAACTAGGATCCTTCGGGTCAAATTTCCTTTGCTGGTAACACTGCCTATAATTTTGATTCTATTGATAGGGCCACCTATTTTGCTGATTCTATTGATTTTGCTGATAAGGAGCCTGATAGGGTCTACTTGGTAATGCACTTATGTTTTCAATCGAAGTCAATTTATTTTCCATAGTCTACAAATCTTTAAATACATCATCTGATGAAGCTACAACAATAGGTTCTATGATTGTAATAGGACGAGGAATGGATACAAGATCTTCCAAAATGGCATTGAAGGCCTTGGTGCCAATTTTGTAGCTTGAATAAGACTATTTTCATCTCAGATAGTGATATCTTAGGCTCCTGAGAGTGTCTCTCCCCCCCATTGATTGAATCATAGTTAATAAATCATTGTTTAATGCCCTAAGATAATAAAGGAAAGCATGATACACTTGAGGCTTGATACTTGCTAGAATTATCTCCCATGTTCTAGAAAAAAAAATATTGAAACTGAACATAAACTCATTGGGAGCTCTTTTAATAGTAGACAACTATTCAATCAGAGATAAATGATCTGAATTATCTTGGAACTGTTTCAGCAATTTTTCACCTAAGTTATCCCAAGTTCTTATGCTTCCAATTTTTTAGTTTCTATACCATTGCAAGGCTTGCCCTTTAAAAGATGGAGCTAAAATTCATGAAGCTACATCCTAATGAGTGATATTATGGACTCCACATAAGGCTGCAACATCTTTGATATGTTCAGCAGGTGTGACCTGATTTTCACCAGTATTGTGAATGGTAGGCTGCAACATCATGGTAGTATTGTGAATGTCATGGTAGACTGGGATTACTAATGGAATACCATTAGTAAAGGTCACAAAATTTCCTGGTGGTTGAATAGCCATTTGAAAAATTGGGATGTTAATAGAGAAATTGATACATGGTGAAGGAATATTAGGAGGAGGGTTATCAAAACCAGGTCTATTATAAGGTAAAGTATTACCAACTCTTCTCCTTCTAGTAGAATTCAAGGGTAAAGAAACAAACTCAGGAGGAATTCCTCTTACCGGTGATCTTGTAGTCACTTTAGGCATGGATCATGCTACAATACTGGTCTAATATGATCTTAATGGAGTCACCAAAGGATCTTTAAAATCTTTAGAATAAATTGCTATAGCTTGCTACCAAAAGTGACTTTTATAAATGTTGTAAATCTGCTATGGACTTGTCATAACTTGCATGCAGATATGATTCGTTGTCCCACTGAGCATGCCAAAAAATGTTATCTCTCGAAAGTGTCCCCTGTAGAGAGATGGCTACAAATTTTCTAAGCTTTCAAAATTTGATCTCTATCTTTCGTAGATACAATGCAAACACCGCAGGTATGTGGGTATACCTATTTTGAGGTGAGTCTTTTGTATCAAGGCTGGTTCCTTGTTCATGTATCCTAAATTTATTCTGGGGTTTAAGGGTAAAAGATAACTATAAAGTAATTAAAAATAAGGTGATACACGAAATTTGTATGAGGGCTTTGACTGAGTATATGCAAAATTGATATATGAAGTATTTTTGGTGGACGAACCAATAGTTTCCCTACAGAATATTAAGGCCAAAACACTTAGAGGTATTGAGGGAGATTATCACAACAATACTACTAAGCTAAACATGTACATTAATATCATGCACAAACTACTGAATTTTGCAACAGGGTAAGATGATTAATCAGGGAATTTGCATTCAAAAGACTAATAGAAACATACACAAGACTGCAAATAATTGGGAAGGCAGAAATTCTTCACACTCCGAAGGAAAAACTAGCAAAAATTGCTTCAGTACTCTTATATTCAAAAATTCCTCATTTTGTGCTTTGCAAAGGCACATAATATATAGAAAAAAAAATTTACCCTCTTTCTAAAAATATCCTAAGGCTTGTTCTAGCCCATGCATCCTATTTTTATCCTTTACTTAATAATAGATAAAGGAATAAAAATTGAGCATGCAACTACAAATAGGCATTATTAGCCTTAATTACAATACAGTCAAACTGAAGTTGACTATTCTATTTTTAACATGCAACTCTGTCTTCTTGTTTTATCTTCTTTTGGAACATGCAAAAATTCAACTCCCTTTGCTTTCGTAGGCCTTCGGGAAAATTTTTGGATATTTTAAGTCTTATGCAGACCTTTGGAGTTGCGGGAAAATGTAAGAACTTGAAATTTTATTTGAGAGCCTTAAAAGAAAAAATTCCTCTGGCCTTCTGCCCATGGGAAATAGGGGCACATGGAATAACATGAGAATTTTAAGCATGTTTCTATAAATTCTCAAAACCATGAGAAAGCTTGTCACTCTGCTGATACTATGTGGAATCTATGTATTGATTTTTCCTTTGATATTGACTTTGTCCTTGTGGGTCTACGGCTTCGCGGGAAACTTTGGAAATTTTAATTTTATTCATTTTTAAGGTTTGAAAACCTAATTGACTCTCAACCTCCATTATTCCGCCATTGCATTGATTTTATGCCACGTATACTTTGAGGGGCTTGCGGGTTTGTGGACGAAAGTTTTACAATATGAAAATTTTGGAAATTTGACTAAGTTCGGCCACCATTTTCATTGGACTCTTTTGCATCATTTTTTATGACTCGTTTGTGATCATCGATCTCTGTACCAGCTAGTTTTTGATCGTTTATCCATAAAGTATGATTTTAGGGTTTCTGACATGTGATAAACGCATTTTAAATCTTGACCCATGGTTCCCATTGTTTGTAGAGATTAATCGTCAACCTTTGATCTTTGGACTCATTAAAACTTGATTGTTGTTTATTTGAATGTGCTTGAGTTAGGTTGAACTCACCTCTTGAATTTTCATGCTAAAAGGAAACTCAACCCTAATGCATATCTCATTTGATTTTTACTATGCAGGCGAAGCCCTGACAAAATTTTGTTCAATGTCATTGTTTTGTGCTTCTGAAACTCAATTTAGACCATCCTTTCCTAGCTTTGATTATCTATATTTATCATATTTGATTCACAGGAGTTCTTTGGGAAATCTTTTTAGAGATTCTACCATTTTTGGAGCTTTGAGAGCTTTGTTCGTTCGTCCTTCGTAAGATCTAGTTATTTTGAGATTTCTGAGCAAACCATTTTGGGATCTTTGTCAATATATTTCCACCATTGGTAATCTTATAGCTCGGTTCCATTTTTTTTGTCTTGGTGGCTACCATTATTGATTTTTGAGCTCAGCTACTTCTTCAAAATGGTCTCTAGATCTAGACTCAATTCATTATTTTTTGAGCTTTGTAAGTAAAACTTTTAGATTATACCATTTTTTAGCTTTGTTATGCAGTTATCTGATATGATACTTTGGTATTCGAGACCTCCATGATCGTGATCTCTCCATAAGATCTTCCCTTGAAAGTTCTTTGAGCTTAGAATGGTATAATCAAGCTTTTCCAACATAAAGAATTCGCGGCTGGTCACTATTGAGCTTGGCTTCCACTGTGTGCATTTTGTTGTTCTCTACTTCTTCGAACTGTATATTGATCATTACTGATGTGACAAAAGAATGGTAAGTCTTTTGATCTCTGAGCTTTTCAACTACATCATTTCTATCTTCTTGACTTAAACACATAGAAACTTTTCTCATTCTTCACATATTTTTTGATCTTCTGCTTCTTTTGGGAATTTTGAACTGAAACCATTATGGGTGCCTCTTTTTCTGTGAAAATGATGATCTCCTTAAGGGTTGCTCAGATAGGATAGATCCATTTTAACCAGTGAGTTGCTTCTCTCGACTTTTAGATACTTATATATTTGTGCTCTATTTTTAGATATGCTCACTTAAGAGCCTACTTATTGGAGATCTGGGAGATAAGGCCATCATGAGTGTGCTTTTAGGGTTATCTGTTATCTTTTGTTTGAATTATGGGAGCTTTGAATACTCTGAGATAATTCCCTTTAATCTTCTTCGTGTTGTATAACTTTCCAAAGTTGTGTTGCAACACCAGCTTTTTTTAAAAAAGAGTTTCAACTTTGGATCTTTTCTAAAAGATGTAGCTTGCATTTATAATTTCTTTCAAAACTGAGTTGTGGTATATGCAAAATCCCTTATATTTGACATTCCAGTATTGTTATTCTTCACCAAAGAGTTCTTCCTCCATCCACATTTAATTTTTCTAACTGGAACTTGCTCATTGGAATGAAAAAAATTTATGAGTATCTTTTTTCTTCGTTGATTGTGTATTGACCAGTGTAAGCTTTGAAAGGTTGAATGATGTTGATAAAACTTTAAATAAAGTGGGTTACTTGTACATCTCCTTTTTTTCTTCTTTAGTTGACTTTTGGAAAGCCTATTTGTAACCTGTAGTTGCACTTACACCCTTTGATTCTAAAGTTTATGATCACTGTGACTGAATATTGAACCAAGAATGCTAACTGTAAAAAGAAATCTATTTCTCATACTTTATAATGAAGATGCCTTATTATCCTATAAGTAGTCTTTGGAAATTGCAAGCAAATTTTCTTGTGTGTAATACCATTTTCAGGCATAAACCTTGATTTAGATATTTTGTTGAAATACTGTAATCTGTTACTTTTACTGCATTTCTTTTATTTCAGCTTCATATAAATATTGGACAAGTTGTAAATTTCCATTTTACATGGTGAAGCCCTAGTAAAAATTTTCTAGAATTCTCTCTACCTTGACTGAAATCTTGAAAGTGTACATTGTTTACATGTATCTTCTTTGTTCTATATTATAACCTTTTCCTTTTACAGAAGATATCTGAGTTTTGAGTTACATTAACCCTTCTTTCCAGCATGCACATGGTCCTTTTCTAATTGTCTGTAACCTCCACCTGCACACTTAATAAAATAGTTAGAAAAAAATTAGGCTCTTCGCCTCTCGTGTATCCATTTTCCTTATTTTTTTTCTATTTCATATTTTGAGTAAGCTATGCAGTTTGATTTGCAGTTTCTATATATCTTTTGTTGGTTAGAGATCCATATTCATTAATTAGGATAGTGTAGGAATATGGATTAACCCTGGGTTCTTTATTAATGATTCCTTTCCTTTACTTTTCAAGTACCATTCTTTAAATTGTGAAGAAAAAGTTGAAATAAGATGGAAGGCGGAAAATCTACATAACAAATAATATACAAAGGCAATGATGGGTTTTCTTATCTCTCGAAAGTGCACCCGGTAGAGAGATGGCGACGGGTTTTCTAATCTTGCACAATATATCTCTCTCTTTCGTAGATACAATGGAAACACCTCAGGTCTGTGGCATACCTATTTTGAGGTGAGTTTCTGGTATCAAGGTCAATTCCTTATTAGTGCATCCTAAACTGATTTATGGGAGTTTGAGAGTAAAATATGACTGTAAAATGATTAAAACTAAGGTGATAGAACAAATTTGTATGAGGGATTTAACTGAATATCTGCATAATTGCTATGAGAAGGATTCTAGATGCACAAGCCAACACTTTTTCTGCAGAATGTTTAAGGGAAAAAACTTGGTTGTACTAATGGAAAATCAGAACAGTACTAATAAGTTAACATGCACATTAAAATTTAGCAAAAAATACTAAATTTTTGCAGCAGGGTAAGATGATTAGTCAGGGAATTGGCATTCACAAGACTAATAGAAACATACACAAAATTGTAAATAATTGCAAAGGCAGAAAATTGCTTCACTACTCCTATATCCAAAATTCCTCCTCTTTTTTGCTTTGCGAAGCACACAATATATAGCAATATTAATTCACCCACCCTTCCTAAAAAAATCCCAAGGCTGTACTTGCCCATGCATCCTAATTTTATCCTTTATTTAATAATAGATAAAAGAAAAAAAATAGAACATGCAATTACAAATAGGCATTAATAGCCTTGATTACATTACAATCAAACTGAAGTTGACTCTTCTATTTTTAAGAAAAGAATGGTGAATAATTTGGTAATAATAAGCTAGCTTTGTGGGAAAGTCTCCTTCCTTTGAGCATGTAAATTTGTCTCCTTCTCTGTTCTATCCTCTTGTGAAGCATGCACAAAATCAACTCGTTATTTGAGGAAAAAAACAATTACAATACTTGCAATATTTGCAAAATAATCTATCCACACATCCACTTGATGGGAACCACCTCCACGTGCACATGATTTGATGTTGACATCCCTTGGTCTATCCTTTGTGATCACATAGAAAATGCATTCCAAGTCATGTCCAATCTATCACCATCAGTGGGGGCCACCTCTGGTTGTGAGCTCTTGTCTTCGTTGGGTTTGGCCACTCTTGTGGACTTAGAAAATATAAGGTCTTCCACCTTTTAATAAATACATACATGTATATACCTTTCGACATTTTGTAAATTTGAATAACTATGATGAATAAGGTATAATTTTTTACCCTTTTTGGTGATCATTAAAATCATGATTTTGATATAATACAAGCGCACTTGCATCATTTGGGAGTTGGACCATAGTTTAGACTTTCAAAAGTCAATGTAATGATAATTTTGGTTAAAATGTGAGGTTGGCCCCCTTTGCATGATGACTCACCCCTTTTCAATTTGTCAGTGGAACTTAACCTTGTTCTAACCATGGTAAAGTTTGGGACTTATTACTATAAGACACGTGTGTACGTATTTTTAACCTTTGTTGGGTTTGGTCAGCCAAACATTGAATCCTAACAAATGAGCTCTGCCAAAATTTTGATCTACCATGATTACTTGAGCTCTCTCAAAGTAACTTTGGCTCTTCATAGCGGAGCTCTGGAAAAATTTGTACTGCCATTGTTGACACTTTTACGAGTTATACTCCTTTTGCATTAATGGTTTCTTAACTCGATTGGGTTTACATCCTTCTTTTTCTACTCTGAGTGATTTTTTTGTTTCTATGTTTCATCGATGAATGTTGACACTGTATTGGGTTTTTCGAGCTTGTAAGCTCTACAACCTTGAAGGAAGGTCATCATTTCTTCAGATTTGTACGTTTCTTTCCAATGAGATGTTCATGGTTTACATGATTGACTCTCTGCTTAACCTGACTTCTATGACTGGTAAGTCCATTTCCGCTCATGGGTATTTGGTAAAAAAAGAAGAGAAATCCTTTTGTTGAACTAGATCTATATCTTCTTTCTTTTGAGGTGGGAATTTTGTGATGACTCCTGTCACAAAACAATGGCTATCATTTCTATATGGGTTTCGATGGTACCTTCGAGATTGAAATGGGTTCTAAGCTTGCTCCATTATTATTTGATCACGTGATTTCTTGATTTATGGGTATTCATGGTCTCTTTACTTGAAACCGCCAAGGATAAAGGTGAGTGTATTCTTCAGCCCAGTCTTCATCATGACTTATAGATCTACGTATTTCAAGTTCTCGGTAGCTGTAGATCTATGGCTTTGAGAATCTCTTCAACTCTGTTATGAAATATTTGGCTTTATTTTTGTATTCTAGAAAATTAATTTTGTTATGCAAAACGGACACAATTTATTTACTCTGAATTGTCTATATGCATATGTTGATACCCAAATATGGGTTCTGCATTATTCTTGTTGGAACGTTCATGAGAAGGATTTCCATAATTTGATATCATGGAATAATCTATGCATTTATTCACTCTCTGGCATTTATTTGTTTTTCTATGAAGATAACATAGGGGTTTTGACTACAAAACTAGGCCGCCATGAATGTCTATTTGAGAGTTACTATATGATTGTAATATATATGATTAGCTTCTTCTACCTTTCGAATTTCATCACCAGCACCTTTTGAAATCTATCATTAAACTATGATCTCTACAGGAACTCTTCTTATGATAATATTTCACTTTACTCATTACTGAGTTTGCATTATTTGGCTGATAATGTGATAATTACCCTGTTTGGGCCTTGTAATCAATGAGTTTGAATATTGTGGAAGAGACGTGGATCTCTGGTTTTCTTTTTTGCAATTCCTCAATTCCAGAGCTCTATTATGATATGAACTTTATTTTACATCAGATATGATTTATAAATTCTCCTTTCACGAGTTACAGACATTCTTTGAAAAACTCGTACTTTTTGAACATTAACCTTATTTATATTTCTCAGCTTGGTGTTCTCATCTTTGATCAAATTCAATTCCTTTTGCAAAAGATTCATATGTTGAATATATTGAGCTTGTAGATAGATTCAAGCAAAATCTGTCTAAATTCCATTTGATTTGGTCATATTGCCCTGCCAATGACTGGTGTCCCCTACAAAGCTGGATCTTCTAACATGAACTTATGTACTCATCTTTGCATTTATTTACTCTCTTCCTTAAGAAATCTAAATCATCTTCCATTTCATTTTTTCCTGAAAACTTTTCTCATAGATAAATATAGGCATGTTTGATAATGACACTTCTGACACTCCATAGATCTATCTTTGTGAGTTGTAAAAATTTGTTTAAGTTTCTGGTGAAGATGTTTTTGTAACTGTAGTTACACTTGTACTCTGTAGAAGTGATGTAGTATCTTGATTTATTTTTACACTTTTCACACATGCTTCATTTTGTAACTACAAAAGTGGATGAAATTTGTTAGATTATCTTGAAACTTCATGTTTTTAGCTATTAAGCTATAATGAATGCTCCAAAGTACTTCAATTTGATGACTGAAAGTGCAGTCCATTTCTTTTATGCATTATATAGTATTTTCCCTTCTATTACAAATCTGATATGCATGCTGAAAAAGTCATAAATGTCCATTTTACATGGCGAAGTCCTCTCAAAATTTTCACAAAATTCTCTTTTCATTCTATTTTAGCTGCAATTTTGTCTCGTTTAAATTGAATTTAGCCTCTAAAATCTGATTCTTCTACTTTACCTGATAATACACTTTTGAATGCATGAATTTTTGAACTTGATAGTATAAGGAGTTAAATTAAACCTTGAGCTCAGTATTGATGATCATTTGCTTTTCCCTTTTTAGGTGCCATGATGCAGTTATAGTGGAAAGCTGGAACAACAGTACACAAGAAGAAGAATAATCCCTTGAGGCAATGACAAGTTTCTTTTACCTCTTTACATTTTCAGCTTCATAAATATATGCATTGTTTTTCCATTCAGTTATTTCTCATGGCTTGTGTGAGAAAAATATGTACTATTATTCCTCATGAATAAATGAAAATATTTTTGTGTTATGAGATGTATGTCCTTCCTTTCTTTACTTTCTTTCTTTTGTATGGATAATGAATGAACCTATACAACTCAAAACACTTAAATAATTCACTTAATCATAGAAATAAATAAACAATCAAGTGTACCTTATTGTTGCTTATTGAGAACACAAATTGTTTGTAAGACTGTAAATTGTCCTTCAAAATTGCCACCTATATATAGCTTTAGAACATCATGTCAGATACATGCTACCCTTCCTACCTTCCTCAGGGCCCTGCAATGGTTGTTTACAGTTGTTGCATAGTTCTGACAAGGGTTTCAAATGGAATGGTTATATCTGTGAGGCATGGCGTTCTTAAACTGTACTCAAGTTGTAGTTTTGATTACAAATGACTTCCAAGTTTTTCCAGAACCAAACAATAAAAAACTATATCTTAATCTTAGGTGGTAGTCCCAAATGTAACTAGACTCGTAGCTAACCAATCTGAGAAACTTTAAAAGTTTCGAGTTGACCTTTTCGCACTAGGTCCAAAAATTGTCAACATTTACAGTTATCCTGTGGGGAAAGCTACCTACTAGATTGTAGACCAGTGCCTTGCTCTTGCCATTGGGCATGGAGTTTGAAGCATATAACAAAAATCTACCTTCCTAAAGGTATAACCCTTCCAAAACAAACTGAAACTTGGAAAAGATCTGGTAAACCAGATCACGTGTACAAATGCACTTATTGAATTAAGAAACATTATAATGTGCAGGAACTTCACTTATTGAAAGGAAATCCTAATCTAACCTACTCTAACTAGCACCAACTGAGGCTAAACTAAAACCTGAAATGGGAAGTGAAAAGTAACTTCCTTTTCTCCAAAACTGAGGCCATGAATTCAGCTCTAGAAACCAACAAAGTGACATAGCTAGGAATGAGACATGTACCTTTATTTTTCTCATCAGATCAGTCCATGAAGTGGGAAGCACCTCTATCTGATCTGTAAACTATTCTGGCATGATTTGAGGTTTTATATTGAGAACAAATAACTCATTTTTGTGCTCCAAGGCAAGCATGAAATATGGCAATACCGTAGTTGGGTGAGAATCAGACAAATACCAGATAAGGAAAGGCCTTTTCGTAATAAAATCACTGACAATTTTGATTTGATCTGAATTGGGGATATCATTATGAAAAATGAGCTCTTTATGAAGCCATCCTGGAGGATGTTTTGTGTTTTCCAACTACTGTAACTCATCTTACAACTGTCTTGAGACCTATTTCTATTCTGTAAGTTGCTTAAAGACTGTTGTAAGTGAACTTTCAACACTTCTGTCAAATGATTCTACATTGTTCAGATCATCCATGCAGTCTAAAAACTCAATTTCCTCCTCTTCTTCTTCACATGCACTATCCAGATACATGATATAGTCAAAAAAATAAAGATCATCTTCTTCATTTCCATAGGTACTTATGTGAAGATGTTGTTCTGAATCAGCCTGTTGGACATTCTTCTCCCAAAATGGTTCTTCTAGGAAGGGAAAAATAGATCTATAATCAAAGGCATTTCTTCCTCTTTTTTAAGTACAAAAGGGACCTTATCAACCAGGGGTTCTTTGAATTTTGAAACTGCAAAATTAGTTAGTTCTATAGGTTGTTCTTAACCTATGTAGTTTTCCAAATCTAACAAGAAATCATCAACCTCAAACTGTAAACTTGAAAAACAATTTTCTTTAATTTCAACCTCCCTTTTATTCAAAATTGATTCATCATCTTCTGATATGGCTGTAAACTACATGAGTATGATGCCCTCATGAACACTACAGTTAGAATATGTAGATTGTTGATCATCTTCAAACATCTCTTGATCTACTTAAAAAATAGATTGTTCCTTTTGCATGGTTCCCTTTTCTAATTCTAGAATAAAATCAAACTGAAACTTTGATGTCCATCCATGCAAGTTCTACAAAAATTCCAACCTATCTTTTTCTTTTGATAGCTGCCCCTCCTGCTTGATCTTTTGTTTCTCTATTTCCTGAACTGGAAGTATGGGTAAAGAAGGAGTGGGCTTAGTTTCAGCTTCAATTGGACAAGTTTGGACAAGAGGTCAGGGTATGAGATCTGTATTTGAAACAAATTCTGAACGCCAACTTGGAAACTTAATTTTGACTTCAGTATGCTATTTTGGGGTCGAAAAAGCAGGAATTGCAGCAACTTGATAGTTGGGAAATGAAGGAATAAGTTGCATTGGCTGATAGGGAGAATTTATAGGCATTGAATTTTCATAGGGAGGGTAAGCAGGAACATCCCATTGATAGGGTTCCTTATCCTGACACCTATCCTTCTTCATTGTTGTAGATTTCTCGATTTGTTCCTTGATAGCTAAATATTGCTGCTTCAAACTATTAAACTCAATTATAAGATCTCTTCACCTTTCATAGTCAACATAACCCTCTCTATAACTTTGAACTTGAACAATAAAACCCTCATATTGGTAATCATTTTGATATACATGGTTTGGGTTATAAGGTTATTCATTCTGATAAGGGTTATAAAACTGATCTGAAGGAGAAGGTGGATAAAAGGACTGTTGATTTGGCTGATAATATTGCTGAAAGTGAGGATTCATAGTTGAAGGACCTCATAAAATACTGAACGTATGAAAATAAGTCTTTTGTTGACAAAACAACTGATAGCAACAAAATAACATACCTAAATTTCTTGAAAAATACATGAAGATTGCAGCTTGAAAATTTTAAAACTTGTTGAAAAGAGCTATACTGATCTGAAATCAAATTAGCAAAGTTTCCAGATGAGTTTTGCTTCGATTCATGAATCTTCAGAATGCATCAATATTAGTTCTTTCCAAAACTAGTATGCATGGTGTCTGATCTACTTGAATGATGAAACAACTCTGAAAGTGAAACTTTTAATTGTGTGAGTGTCCCACTAGGCATGGAAAAAACTGTTATCTCTTGAAAATGCACCTTGTAGAGAGATGGTGAAAAGTTTTCTAATCTTTCATAATTTATCTTTCTCTTTCGTAGATACAATGGAAACACCTCAGGTTTGTGGTATACCTATTTTGAGGTGAGTCTCCGGTATTAAGGTTGGTTCCTTATTAGTGCATCCTAAACTGATTTCTAGGAGTTTGAGAGTAAAAGATGACTTTAAAATGATTAAAAATAAGGTGATACACCAAATTTGTATGAGTTCTTTGTCTGAGTATATGCACAATTACTATGAGAAGGATTCTTGATGCACAAGACAACAATTTTCTATAAAATGTTTAAGGGCAAACACTTGGTTGTACTGAGGGAAAATCACAACAATACTGATAACTTAATATGCACATTAAAATTTAGCAGAAAATACTAAATTTTGTAGGAGGGTAAGATGATTGGTCAGGGAATTGGCATTCACAAGATTGTAAATAATTTGAAAGGCATAAAATACTTCACACACAAAAGGAAAAACTGGCTAAAATTGCTTCAGTACTTCTATATCCAAAAGTCCCCCTCTTTTGTGCTTTGCTAAGCACACAATATATAGCGAAATTAATTCACCCACCCTTTCTAAATAAAGCCTAAGGCTGTACTCACCCATGCATCCTAATTTTATCCTTTATTTAATAATAGATAAAGGAATAAAAATAGAACACTTAATTACAAATAGGCATTAGTAGTCTTGATTACATTATAGTCAAAATGAAGTTGACTGTTCTATTTTTAAGAAAAGAAGGGTGAATAATTTGCCAAAAATAAAATTGCTTGCTGAGAAAGTCTCCTCTCCATTGAGCATGCAAATTTGTCTCCTTCTCTGTTCTGTCTTCTTGTGAAGCATGCACAAAATCAACTCCTTGTTTGAGAAAAAAAAAATTACAATACTTGCAATATTTTCAAAATAATCTATCCACACATCCACTTGATGGGGACCACCTCCATGTGCACATGATTTGATGTTTACATCCCTTGGTCTATCCTTTGTGATCACATAGAAAATTCATTCCAAGTCATGTCCAATCTATCACCATCAGTGGGGGCCACCTCTGGTTGTGAGCTCTTGTCTTCGTTGGGTTTGGCCACTCTTGTGGACTTAGAAAATATAAGGTCTGCCAAATTTTAATAAATACATACATGTATATACCTTTTGGCGTTTTGTAAATTTGAATACCTATGATGACTAAGGTCTAATTTTTTACCCTTTTTGGTGATCATTACAATCATGATTTTGATATAATACAAGGGCACTTGCATCATTTGGGAGTTGGACCATAGTTTAGACTTTCAAAATTCAATGTAATGATAATTTTTGTTACAACATGAGGTTGGCCCCCTTTGCACGATGACTCACCCCTTTTCAATTTGTTAGTGGAACTTAACCTTGTTCTAACCATGGAAAAGTTTGGGGACATATTACTCTAAGACATGTGTGTATGTATTTTTAACCCCGGTTGGGTTTTGTCAGCAAAACATTGAATCCTAACAAATGAGCTCTACCAAAAATTTTATTTTCCATGATTACTTGAGCTCTCTCAGAGTAACTCTGGCTCTGCTTCACATCAGAGCTCTGGAAAAATTTATATTGCCATTGTTGACACTTTTACGAGTTCTATTACTTCTGCATTAATGGTTTCTGATTTTGATTAGGTTTGCATCCTTCTTGTTCTGCTCTGAGTGATTCGGTTGTTTCTATGTTTCATCGACCGATGTTTACACTGTATTGGGTTTTTCAAGATTGTAAGCTCTATAACCTCAAAGGAAGGTCATCATTTGGGTTAAGATTTGTATGTTTCTTTCCAATGGGATGTTCATGGTTTGCATGATTGACTCTTGAGCTTAACCTAACTTTTATGACTAGTAAGTCCATTTTCACTCATGGGTTTTTGGTAAAAATTGAAGAGAAATCCTTTTGTTAAACTAGAACTGTATCTTATTTCTTTTGAGGTGAGAATTTTGTGACAACTCCTGTGACAAAAAAATGGCTGTCATTTCTATATGGGTTTTGATGGTAACTTCTGAGATTGAAATGGATTTTCCAGCTTGCTCCATTATTCTTTGAGCACGTGATTTCTTGATTTAAGGGTATTCATGCTCTCTTTACTCAAAACTACCAAGGATGAAGCTGAGTGTATTCTTCAGCCCAGTCCTCTTCATGACTTATAGATCTGTGTATTTCGATTTTTGGGTACCTGTAGATCTGTGGCCTTGAGAATCTCTTCAACTCTGTTATGAAATATTTGGCTTTTTTTTTGTATTCTGGATAATTAATTTTGTTGTACAAAATGGACACAATTTATTTACTCTGAATTTTCTGTATGCATATGTTGATACCCAAATCTTGGTTATGCATTATTCTTGTTGGCATGTTCCTAAGAAGGGTTTCCATAATTTGATATCATGGAATAATCTATGCGTTTATTCACTCTCTGGCATTTATTTTCTTTTATATGAAGATAACATAGGGGTTTTGACTACAAAATTGGGCTGCCATGAATGTTTGTTTGAGATTTACTATATCATTGTAGTGTACATATGATTAGCTTCTGTTTCCTTTAGAATTTCATCACCATCACCTTTTGAAATCTATCATTAAACTATGAAATCTATAGGAATTCTTCTTATGATAATATCTCACTTATACCCATTGCTAAGTTTGCATTATTTGGATGATTATGTGAGAATTACCCTTTTTAGGCCTTGTAATCAATGAGTTTGAATCTTGTGAAATAGACATGGATCTCTGGTTTTCTATTTTTCAATTCCTCAATTCTAGAGCTTTGTTCTTATATGAATTTTATTTTACATCAGATATGAATTCTAAATTCTCCTTTCACTAGTTACAGACATTCTTTGTAGAACTTGTAGAATTTGAACATTAACCTTATTTATATTCCTCAACTTGTTGTTCTCATCTTTGATAAAATTCAATTTCTTTTGTAAAAGATTCATATGTTGAAGATACTGAGCTTATAGATAGATTCAAGGAAAATCTTTCTAAATTCCATTTGATTTTGTCATACTGTACTGCCAATGACTGATCTCCGCTGGAGAGCTGGATATTATAACATGAACTTATGTACTTAGCTTTGCATTTATTTACTCTCTTCCTTAAGAAATATGAATCATCTTCCATTTCATTTTTTCCTGAAAACTTCTCTCCTAGATAGATACATACCTGTTTGATAACGACACTTCTGACACTCTATAGATCTGTCTTTGTGAGTTCTAAAAATTTGTTGATGTTTCTGGTGAAGATATTTTTGTAACTATAGTTACACTTGTTCTCTATAGAAGTGATGTAGTATCTTGATTTATTTTTGCACTTGTCATACATGCTTCATTTTGAAAACTATAAAAATGTATGAACTTTGATAGATTATCTTGAAAATTCATGTTTTTCAGCTGTTAAGCTATAATGAATGCTCTAGAGTACTTCAATTTGATGATTGAAAGTGCAGTTCATTTCTTTTTTGTATTATATAGTATTTTCCCTTTTATTACAGCTCTTATATGCATGCTAAAAAAGTCATAAATGTCCATTTTACATGGCAAAGCCTGATCAAAATTTTCTTATAATTCTCTTTTCATTATGTTTCAGCTGCAATTTTATCTCGTTTAAGTTCAATTCAGCCTCTAAAATATGATTCTTCTGCTTCACCTGATAATACACTTTTGAATGCAGGAATTTCTAATGTTGGAAGTATAAGGAGTTAAATTAATACCTTGGCTCAGTATTAATGATCGTTTTCTGTTCCCTTTTTAGGTACCATGATGAAGTTGTAGTGGACAGCTGGAACAAGAGTATAGAAGGAGAAGAACACTCCCTCGAGGCAATGACAGGTTTCTTTTACCTCTTTACATTTTCAGCTTCATAAATATATGCATTGTTTTTGCTTTCAGTTATTTCTTATGGCTTGTGTGAGAAAAATATGTACTATTATTCCTCATGAATAAATGAAAATATTTTCATGTTATGAGATGTATGCCCTTCCATTCTATATTTTCTTTCTTTTGTATGGATAATGAATGAACCTATATAACTCAAAACACTTAAATAATTCACTTAATCATAGAAATAAAAAAATAATCAAGTGTACATTATTGTCGCTTATTGAGAATGCAAACTGTTTGTAAGACTGTAAATTGTCCTTCAAAACTGCCACCTGTCTTTTACTTCAGAACATCATGTCTGATACATGTTGCCCGCCCTACCCTCCTTAGGGCCTTACAATGGTTGTTTAAAGTTGTTTCATAGTTCTGACGAGGGTTTCAAATGGAATGGTTATATCTATGAGGCATGGCATTTTTAAACTGTACTCAATTTGTATTTTTGATTCCAAATGACTTCCATGTCTGTCATGAACCAAACAATAAAAAACTCTATCTTAATGTGATCTAGTTGTCCCAAATGTAACCAAACTCGTAACTGACCAATCTGAAAAACTTTAAAAGTTTCGTGTTGACCTTTTCGCACTGGGTGCCAAAATTGTCGATAGGTTCACTCATATTCCTTTGCTTTATATTTCATGCATGTGTACATCTTTCTTCAGTAGATGTACTTTACTTTTTAGTCACATCCCACGGCTTATGTGGGAAACATTTGACCTTCCTTGTGAATAAAACAATGAATTTTAAAATTGAGTTGTGTATTTCGTTCTGCATTTCAAGCTTCTAAATGGAGTGTATGATGAACTAAACAACTTAGTAGCATAATTAAATTCCTTAGTCATAAAGTAAAGAACATTGATGAGAAACTTTTAATCTTCAGCAATGAACTCTGATTTTCTGATATCTTTACTTCTGTTTGTTGTTTCAAAACTCAACACTTTACTTAAATTACAATTTACTGTCTCCATCAAGATAACACAACTTTCCTTCAATGATTTTGTGTTCTTTTATTGATGATGGTATGAAACTGTAGATTATGTGATTTGTTATGTTTTGTAACAGCACACATAACTGCAGATTTCATTCAATATTTTAACTAATTCAGAAGTAACAGATAACATCAGAACTTCATTAGCTTAGGTATAATTCACCCATGAATTTCATCGTAACAATGAAGTTTTGAGGTTCCCATTCTTGCACAAGTGCAAAAATTTTCAATAGGACATGCATTGTTTATGTCTCAAAAATGAATGCATATTCGTATTTTCCCATTGTTCTTACGAACGGGAACTATTTTGTATATCCACATTGAATAATCTCTAGGTTTAATTAATTTCATCTATAAGAGCTTCATAACCTCTTGATTTACCATTAGATCCACCTTTTCCTTCATATGTCTTGACTTTTGTTTGATGGGTTTGGTTTTAGGTTTGGTTACAAGATTGTGGATAGCGACATGGGGAGTGATTCCCATCATTTCTGTGTAACTGAATGCGAAGAATTTTTAATGTTCCTTGAGAACCTTCATATGAATTTCCACTTCTTCCAGAGTTAAAGAATAACGAAGTTTCAATATCTTAGGCTCTCTCTTCGTCTCGAGATTTATATCAATGGTCCCTTGGCTTAAAGAGATATTGGCTTCTTCAAACTTGGGAAGGCATGGAGGTAGTTCTAATTCTCCATCCTCCTATAATTCATAGATCTCAAGGACTTCTTACAAGGAAGGACCCATCATACGATCTCCAAAATAGGAGGAAGAGTGAGGTATGATAGTGAAAACCCTATTATGATCTGTGGGATGAAGGTAAGTGTACATATCATTGTAACCTAGTATAGATCCATCATTCTATGTATAATCAAAGGTGAAACACTCGTTATCTGTCTCAATGTATACTTGAATCTGATTGGTAGGCATTTTTCGAACTAGGGGTTTGGCCTAGACTAACACAATGAATTCAAAATCTTCAAAATCCCCGCTTTGAAAAAAGTTAGAAGCAAAACTAGCCATGGAATCAGCTAAAATGTATTTTCATGTGGGATAGCTTCAATGGATATGAATTCAAAACCTTTTCTTAGTTTTAGAATGACAATATTATAGAGCTGCAATTACTCTGCTCTACTACCATAAAATTCTTAAACTCGGTTAGTGACTAGTTAAGATTAACAAAAAAAACTCTAATATTGCAAGCACCCATTATCTTTGCTTCAATGAGGAAAAAAGAAGACCTTCATACTCGAAAACATTATTTTTGCATTCTAAATTGAGCTTAAAGGAAAAATTCATAACCTTTCCTTCTGGGAAAGTAAGGATCACACCTACCCCAACACCAAAACAAAACTTCACTCCGTCATGGTTGAGCATCCAATAGTTGTTAGGGAAGATTGATGTTTGATCCTTTCTAGTATCTTATTCTTCTACTTATGAGACCTAAACCATGTAGATCTCTTTGTCTGGAAGAGAAATGATCCCTAGAGCATGTTCTATTCACAATGAATCAAAAGGTAGGAGAATAGGAAAATCATTCTCCAACAACTCGACAATCTTAGCCATGGTTTCCGTTGATATTATCTCAATAACAGAAGTTTCATCTTTAGTTGCAACAACCCCCTGAATTAAATTGGAGGTTTCCAATTTCATTGTTGGCATCAATTAAGACTCTGACGTTGTATTCTTAGGTTTGTTCACCTAATTGGTGGGGAGTTTGAACTTGGTATGGACCCCAGGTTTATTATTTAAGTTTGCTAGGTGAATATTGAAAGGTTTTGTGTACCCTTGAGAGAAAGAATTTCCTAAAATGTAAGAATTTGACTTCCTAGAATAATGTGGAAGGGAATTCTTTCATCTGATGGATCCAAGGTTGGCCAAGAATCATATTATAGTTGGTTTCCCTATCTATAATATAAAACTTGGTTAGAACCATCTTGGGCCTAAGAGTAACCAGGTGTACTATGGTCCCTATAGACATTACTTTGAGAGTGTCATAGCCTCTCAGCGTATTTTTAGTTTAGGAACAGTTTGTTTCCCTGTAGCCTAACTTTTGGAGGAATGAAAAGGGGATAGTATTAACAATTACCACATCATCAATGATTTCACATTTAACGTAGGTATTATAGATCTAGAGTTGTAAAATACAACATTGGGTCACCTCTACGTACTAGCATGATATCAGTGGGCATCTTACTGATGTCTAAGACGTACCGAACATATATTTGAGGCTGCCCAAGAGGATATACGTCAAAGTATATGTGGTTAAATTGTGCCTCCGGTGGAGGGGTAAATTAAATACAGTGACCAAGACGAAATGCTTCTAACAAAGCGGCTCGATGAGTGGGAGAGTTATTCAACAAATCCAATTATGAAATTTGAGAAAAATTCTTGGTTAAATCTGTAATTAGATCATATGCACCTACCAGCCTCAGAAGTATAGAATTTTCATCTGTCATAGATGCGTATATGACAATAGGTTGTGTTTAGTAATCACGGGTTCTTGTAGCTACGTTAATTTGAGGTTTAGTCTCAAATTTGACAAGTCCCACAATCTTAATATTTTTTCGACCATCCAACAAAGGTGCTACTAGTGGGTTTGAAGAAGTGGAAGCTTTGTGGTCATTGTTTCTGGCCAGTTTACCCTTGTTTGTACCATGGGGGTTTAATTATCCATTTTTAGCATGCATAGGAAGAGGGTCACTAAATGTAATGCCCACAAATTACACACACAAATTACACACTAAAAAAATAGGAACAAATATTTTTTTTTACTTACATTGTTATTAACATGAGACCACATGGCAACACAAGGTATATCTTATTACAACACATAACACAAGAGGTGCTTGTACAATCCTTATGCTATTTAGATAACATGAATAGTACATGATGCACATTAAGGCCACCTTTTCCCAAATGACAAGACAAAACAATAATTCAACTACATTATGATTCCCGTATAGGTACCATCCATGAAAATGATTTCACGGTTTACATATTTATTACGTTCATATTTTTTTATTGTTCTTATTTTCTTGGAAATCACTTATCAATTATTTTTTATTAAACTACATTATCTTTGCTTTATTTAACATTTCACTTGTAGTAATCCCATCTAATTTTTCTTGTTTCCCTCATCACACTAAAATGTTTTAATCTATTTATTGGTATGAACATATGTACATACATGATCCTTTTATTGTTTGTTCCAAAGATTCATTTTCTAAGTTGCATGTTCGATTGGATTTTCCATTTAACTTAGTTGTAACAAGGGAGGTTCTCATGAAGTAAAGGAAGTTTATTGTTTTAAGATTAGGTAGACTATGAGTTCTTCTCATATTAGCATTTAAGTTCTAAGGTCAATCTATATTGTTTTACGTTATGAAAAATAACCATGTATCTCATCTACTTCAATTAATTGCTTAGTCATTAAGGTACTAACGGTTATGATTCCTTAATAATTAAGCATTATATGTGTTTTACAAGGGAATATTCAATTATAAATTTTACCTATTGGGGTCACAACTAGAGTTATTGTACACCCTTATCTCAAAAATCATTTGCTAACTCTAGGAACATTCGATACTTCTTGTCAAGTTGGAATTATTGTTTGAGATGGGTTAAAGGGGATTCCCACTTAGTATAATCATGTGTAGGTATCTAAAACATAATACCTATTTGAATCATTTACATTCATCTTAAAATTGTTTCACTTAATTTTATTTAACTAGTGTTCTAAAAACGTAGAGAAACCCATTGGTTAATAAGGACATTTGCATGTTCATGAGGCTACTAGCTCTCATCCTAGTGAATTTGATTAAGAACATGGTCACATAGTTTCATAAGGTACATTAAGTATGCATTATGAAAAGTGGATAACAAGAGGGAATACTCCTTCTATTAGAGGATTATGGTTCAGCCTAGGGAACACACGTCAGGAATTTAGTCCCTTTACCCAAGAGATGGTTTATACACATTATATGAATGATCTAAATTTCATATTTCTCCAAACATATCATCTTATAGTTACATTTTCACCAACTAATCGTAACTTAATAAGTTGTTAAGATTCACACTTAACCCTTAGTATGGCACAATTAAGCCCAACGATAAAAGAGATTGAGCACTAAGATTAATTATAATCCCAACCCTTAAGGATGTCTGTCAACGTTAGTTGGTGGTTTTTGCCACTCAACATTCATATTGGTCTAGAAGGATTTTATGCTAAGATTAATGTCAGTTCCCAAGGAGTACTACCTTATGAGAAAACATTCTCCTTACTACATAAAACATTACAAATCCTATAAGGGAACAACATACTCTATATAATGTTTGACCACGTCATTCCTATTCGGCGTGTTCTCCACGATGTCGCTAAGCATATAGGCTATGATGACAATGCAAACTTGGGATCTTATTTACCTTAACTAGGAGGTGTCATTGCATGTAAATTTCAATGGAAGGTGTAATTTTTCTATGCTAAAGGATTAACACAAGAAGGTTAGTTATGCATGCATTTTGTACTAGGGTTGGTTGTTTTATTTAGATTTATTTATTGCATTTTCAAGGTATGGAAAACATGCAACACCAATTAATTGATCATCTATTGCACACTAGAAATGCACTACAAGATATTAACGTCAAATTCATTATATATATAACCTCTTTACAATACATAAATATGAATCAAAATGGAAGCTATGATTATATGCACATTTCCTAAAGAATCCCTAAAACTACCATCTCATACATATTACCAAATTTAAAAAATAAACTCTTCTGTAGCATGGTAATGAATTATACATATATACATTCTACAATGAACTATATAAATTAAAATATTAGATACTTAATTACACCATGCCTTTTTTCCATCTTTCTAGCATCCTCCAAAACCATGTGAACATGAAGTCAACAATAAATAATTGACATGACTTCCACCTAGATCTAGCATAATTAACGTTTTTTACTTTCCATTTACATAATAATAATAATAATTTGCATTCAAAAGGGGATGGTTAGAGACATGTATTGATTTCACTTCATTTCATTTCTTAACCAAGGAAAGAGAAAGAAATACGGAGAGAGAGAAACACTATTTTGCCAAAAGTTTAATTTCGCATGACAAGTCACATGATAGAGTTTAAAATAGTTATTTACAAGTGTCAACAAGTTTCAATAGTGGTTTGGTAACCCAACGGGGGTCCTACATATTTCTTTTTACATTTTCCTACTATTTACAAAAATGTTCAATTTAGGTTCGGAAGCTAAGAAAATGCGTTCCAAAACTATGTTTCGATAATAAATTTCACGATGGGTCAATTCCTATGTGTACACCTATAAACAAGGAGTTCACACGAACTGACAGAATTCACAACTGGTGAATGGTTTGTAATTTGCGGCTAGGTTTCTGAAGCCACTGGTCATAATATGGGGAGAACATAACTTCTTCAAAAACTTACAAATTACTGTGGGGTCCAAAAAATCTTTTGACACCTAAATGCTACCTAGATAAATTTGAAGGATACCTCTACAACATAATATCATCATACTAGGAAATCCAATCCATTCTGGATATGAATGAAGAAAATATTTTCCATCAATTTTTGACCAATTTTTAAGGAGTGTTTTAGACCACCTTATCTTCTTAATGATTATTTGTAAATCTCTTCCTCTTAATCTCTAAACTAATGGATGGAACATAATATTAGGTCCATTCCCTAGCTACCCTAAATAACTTAAACTCCCATTCATAATTAAAAAGTGAAAATGAGCATCAAAAAGACCAACTCAAGCTTTGTTTCTCAATTTATAAGAAGTCAGTAGAGGTAGAAACATAAAATTTTTCTCATACCTTCAAACCAGGAACTAAAAATTTTTCCACTCCTAAAAAACAATTGATACACCTTTTCCAATGTCCAAATTTTCTAACTTATGTTATAAATAGTTCAACTCATATAATTTGGTAAGAATGGGATTAATAATAGGTCTAATGCATACCTGGAAAACATGACTGAACCCTATAACTATAGTATAACACACTTGTGAGTGTCTTAATAGTTCATATTCATGATATTCATAATCTTACCACTCTTATCCAAATCATATGTATATCTGTGTCACATGACACACCTCATTATTCTTACTAGACCAAAAAACTATAATTTTTAAGCACACTTTACCAACTATACTAACCTCCTCATGAATTCATCTCTGACAAAAACCTACAAGAGCCTCCAAACCACTTCTTGACATCACCAAAAATTTACCACAACACTAAATGTACACTACAACACTCCTAAAATCTGCCGTACCTACTAAAAAAAAAATAAAACTTCATGAAGAAACTCAACATGACCAAGAAACATAACATGACATCAATGAAACTACCAGTAAACCTTTACATGGAATACTAATCTTTTTGACATCAATGACACCTATTGACATCAATGAAAAAACTACTTTCCAATGAAAACTTTCTCAAAACATTCCTAAATTCTTCTCTTGGTCATTTTGTCTTCTGTGTTATGCTCATCTTGTCCTTTCATGTTCTCATAATGCATTGAATAAACATGTAGAATTTTTCAAATATTATTTGATTATATCAATTGTTTCATTCAATAAAGTGCAACAAAAGACTAGTTCTCTCGAAGGCCTTAAAAGGAAATTTTTGTTCATTCAAGAGCATGTGTGCATCCCTCGAGATAGCTTTGTAGAGGTTAAAAACATCTAGAGGTGGTATCAGATATCATTGAACCTATTGCCAGGGTTTTCACGTTTAAGTAATGAATAATAAAATTTTGAAAATGAATTCTCTAGATGATTGAGGGAGATTCCATAATGTGTTAGAAGGAAAACAAGTAGGCAATACAAATATTCAATAATCCTCTACATTATGTAAATATCCAATTTAATCAAAACTCTGATTATTTGTTAAGAAATTTCAAACTTTATAGGTGTACCTCATTGTACTAATCACAATGGGGCCATTTTTTGAGTTGTAGGAAGAATCGAGTTCTAAACCTATTTTGAGTTGTCGTTGAATAGATTTTTAAGCCAAATGCATATTAAATTTGACCTCAAAATTTCATCCTGAGCCTCTAAGCTGAAGATTTCATGCTTTTAGGATATTTCACATAATCCAATGCGAAACCTAGCTTTCAAAACAAATGAAGGTGCACTTTGTTACACATCTTGTCCCTTTTTCCCCAAGGGTACAAGAGGGACAAATAAATTGCACCCCATGAAATCATTCTAACTCTCTAACCACCCATATGCATTCAAGCTGACCCTGGTTGAGTCTAGGCTGAGTTAGGGATAAGTGTGAGTGAAAACCCAATCTAATAAAATTTTCCACAGTGTCATGTGTCATCACCTTTCTCTAAGGCACCATTTTATTCCCCTTCTATACCTTTTTTCCCTTTCACCATGAAAAATATATTATAATCTCATTCAAACACTCATCTAGCTTAAATTCGAACCATGGCCAACATGGTCAAATAAAAGTGAAATAAAATGCATTCTAAATCATTTATGAATCATTTCTACAAGATAGTTTGGTATTGATCCATTGTTTTTTTTATTAAACTTTCCAAGTGTTAGCATAAATCTAATTTAATACATTGTTTTAGTTATAAAATGACTGGTAGTCGGTTATGCCCAAATGTTGGACGGTTCCATCAGACCAATTTTGTTCATGTATATATAGTCTTTTGTTGTAGTCTTCAAATAATTGATAAAAACATTGTCTCTTCTCCTTTATCATAGCATTGGTATTAGAGTATATATCCCCATGGCTTACGTAGAATTCTTAGACTCGGCGTTGGCATTTGAAAAAGTGATTGGAGGCCTGCGTTTTTATTCGAATGACCTCTTTGGCATGGAATTGTTTCCTGTCTTTGGAAACGTGGTAGTGGCGCATGAGCATTTCAATGTTATTTTGGAAAAACATGAGTAATGCGTTTATAATTCGACAGATATTTTGATATGTGCGCATACTGAGGAACGAAGATCTCCCCCGTTGCAAAAACGTGAAGAACCAGCAAAGGTTTGGCGACATGTCTGGATCTTGAGACGTGTTGCTAAGAGCAAAAAGGTAAATTTACACGTATCTGCGTGAGCATTGGTTGGTTGGTTGGTTTCTACTACGTGAAATAGATACGCCAGGAAAGTCTTTGGTAGCGTGGAGCAAGGAGAACCAGAAGCATAGACCTGCAAGAAGGTGAATACACCAGAACTTCTTTGTCAAAAGTACAACCCCGAGAGAACATGTCACGCATTCCGATAACATGCTGGGAGAAATCTGAGAAATGAATCGTCATTAGGATGAAAAGAAGGGGCTTCCTAGTCTTCTGAATAACTCTCTTATAGAAGATCTGGAAATGTGCAAATGCTTCACTCTTATTTCAGAGAAAGAACACCCAAGTCTTGTGGGAATAATCATCAGTGAACAACTGCAAGTAATGAAACCCCTTTAATGAGGCTTGCAAGGGTCCGCACAGATTGAAGATTTTTTTTGGCATGGAATATTCAAAGACGATAACACCAATTTTATTAATTTCAAACAGTAACATGCAACACAATAATTACAAATAAAACAACATTCCTTTCCTGCAAACCATTCAGTAGTTGGAATAACCGACCAAGTTAGCTGTCTAACAAAACTAAATATTAGCTAAAATTTATGTTAAAATTACCCCCTACATACATTGTTTTTACAAATGTACCCCCGAAATAGTTTAAATTTAACCTTACTAATAGACTTAGTGAATATATTTGTAATATGAGCATCTCTCGGGCAATACTGGAGCTAGATGTGGTGGTTCAAGACTTTTTCTTGAATGTAGTGACATTCGACCTCTATGTGCTTTGTTCTCTCATGGAAAGCTAGATTTTCCACAAGCTTTTACAGACCGTGATTATCATAGTGAATGATGGGAGGATTTTCTTTAGGAATGCCCATATCTGCCAAAATGAGATGTAACCAAATCGCTTCATACATATCTCCTTGTGTGGTGCAATACTCTGCCTCAATGGATGTGAGGGAAATAACAGTTTTGTTCTAGCTTATCCACGAGACAGGTCCAGACTTGAGATGAAATATATATCCTTACATTGATTTCCTCTACTCAACGAATCTTTAATAGTTTGATTATGTATATCCCTGCAAGAATAACTCGAAGTCCTTCTGATATTGTTGACCATAGTCAACTATACCTCGGACATATCTCAATACATGCTTCACTTCTACCTAGTGACATTTCTTCAGCTCGTATATGAGTTTGGAAAGATATGTCACAAAAAAGAAAAGGTCTTGTCCAGTATACATAGTGTAAATGAGACTCCCAACAAGCTTTCTATAGAGACTGCAATCTACCTGAGGTCCTTGAATCTAGAAAGTTGCAAAAAAAATTCCATTACAGTGGATATAGGTTTACAATCTGACATGCCATACTTATCTAGGAGTGTCTTGGTGTCTTTCATCTAGGAAATTAAAATAGGATTCTTCTTCTACCATATATTTAAGCCAAGACAATAGTGAAGTTGCCCCAAATCTATCATTTCAAAGGATTTCTTCAAATCATTCTTAACATATTTGATGAGATTTTCTTAACTCATTGAGAGCACAAGATCAGCTACATACAAAACCATGATTACAAAGTCTCTTCCTATCTTTTTGATATACATATTTTAATGAGAGGGTCTATGTGTGAATCTATGTTGCAATAGGTGATCATCTACCTTATAAGATAACTATTTAAGTCCATTAAGAGACTAAATTAGATGACATACCTTCTAAGGATGTTTCTCATCAAAAAATCCTTTTGGCTGGGTCATGTATACTTTTTACTTCCACCTAATGTTTCAATCGTTTTTGTGCTACTACTACATAAACAATTCTAATGGTTTTGATTTTCTTAGTTGGTACACGGGTCTCTTCATTGTCAGTTCCTTACATTGAGCATAACCCTTTGCAATTAACAATGCTTTGTACTTGTCGATAGGTCCATCTTCCCTTTCTTTAGTTTGCAAAATCCACTTGCAGCCAATGGACTTCTTACTTGTCAGAAGATTGACAAGCTCCCATATCCCATTATGTAAAAATGAGACATATTATGCATTTATGGCCTTCTTCCACTTTTTTTGACTAAGTGCATCATGAACTGAATTAGGTTTAGTACTATCAAGCACTGAAATCATGTGTTCGAAATTTACGTTGTTTGTCAGCTGTCTTCTCATTCGAACTCCTGATGAAGTATATGCAAGAGAGCTCAGTTGGGAATCTCTCATGGTGCTTTGGACCCACTTCGTATGTTGACGTTGTTTCTGATGTGAACTTGTGAAGATTATTTTTCCAAATTCCTAAGATCAATAAACAATTCTCCTTGCAGATCATATTTCTTCAGTGAAGAATCGTCATGTTTTTCGTCTGGATGTGTGAGAAATATACAAGAGGATGTCAATGTTGAATCTTCCTACTATTGAAATAAGTCAAATTATGAATCATCAAAAACAACATCTCTGCTCCCATATATCTTCTTTATCTTAGGATCCATGAGAGGAAATGCTTTTGAGGTAGTCTTATACCGCAAAAATATGCACTAGTGTGTTTTTATATCAATCTTCTTCCTCTTTTCAGGTGCAACATCCATATATGTAGTAGAACCAAATACTCTGAAAATGATAAATAGATGTTTTGTGATTACTTCATATCTCTTTCGATGTATTATCCTTCAAGATGTTTGTAGGTTCTTGGTTCAGGAGATAAACATCAATCTGCTACTTCTACCCAAATTATGTTCTCCAACATCACAGTAGAAAGCATGAAATGAGCCAACTCCATGACAGTCTAATTGTGACATTTTGCAATTCCATTCTTCTTGAGGAGTATAGAGGGCATTTAGTTGCTTTGTGATTCCTTGCTCCTTCAATAATTCCAACAATTTATTCATCATGAATTGTTCTCCTCAATTTGAGGAAAGGAAAATAAGGGGCTACCTAGTCTTCTGAAAAACTCTATTATAGAAGATATGGAAATGTTAAAATGCTTCACTCTTCTTTCAAAGAAAGAACAATTAGGTCTTGTGGGAATAATCATTAGTGAACAACTGGAAGTACTTAAACCAATTAAATGAGGAAGGTAAGGGTCCACACAGATAATTATGTATGACCTTTAGATGGTTTTTGGCATGGAATATATTCACCTCGAATGGATCTTGATGTTATTTTCCTAATACACATCCATGACAAAGAGGTAATGAATGAGAGAGACGATGAATTTTTCATACCATCTGCTTCAAACTGAGATGATAAAGGGAGCCAAAAAAATATATCCATATCGATAATGCCATAGCATAGTGAATTACACCATGGAGGTAGATAACATAACTAGAGATATTATCTAGCAAGTATCTTAGCTTCTTGAGATATTAGATCTGATTTGATGTCATTCTAAACTAGGAACTCCACCTTGAGCTTGCGATTCAATCGCTGAGAGACATACAAGAGATTTTTTGTCAAGCCAGGGATATAAAAACCCTTTGTGAGTGTACATATTCTCATCCCAAGAGGAATGGCTAAATTTCCTATGCCTTCTTCTACATACTCCTTGTTTTCTGCAATTCGGAGCTCTTCTCTAGTGGATCAATCATTCAATGAATAAAAAAAAATTCTATCACTAGTCATGTGCTTATTGGCATCTAAATCTATCAACCAAACATTCTTTGATGGCTGCCATGTTTGTGATAGAAGAAACAAATTATATTCATGTGTATAGTAATGCGTTGATTCTGGGACATCTTCATCTAAGTAATTATCTAACCAGGATGTGACACATGTCATTTTTTCTTATTTCCCCGAGGACACCACTTGGATTTTCAAGAATCACCTCGAATATATGTGATTTCATCTCCAAAATTACATTGTATGTGACCATTCTACCAACAATTAGCAGTTTCATATGTTTTGTGGTGCATATGTGACAACATCAATTCACCTTTTGAGACTTCTGCATCTATTTTGCTTATGTGGTTACTTCTACATCTTCTTCTCTAATTATCCTTTGTGATGCTTTTGACTCTTCTTCTACCTCAAGATAAATGCTTTGTCTTCAAATTTTTCTTGCATTGTTTGAATGGATTGTTCTTGTTGGAAAAAAATACTAGTTCGGAAAAGCTCATCTCCTTTTCTATGATACTATATGTGGTGATGAATGTCCTAAACTAGGATGGATCAACTCACATTGTGAGAGGGACAAAAACCTTATCTTTGACCACTTTTATGAGTGTGCTAATATCTACTCATAATTAAACCACTCGACATAATAAATATTCCACTTTCTTACCTTATTGCATACTCATGTTATGAAGCATTGACTGGGGATGAAGAATTTTTGTCAAATTCTATTCTTCGTAAATCATGGAGAGAGTATCCAAAACCTTTTTTAATGTGGTTTCATTTTGTATGTGTGGTTGTACCTCATCAGATATGCTCAGAGTGATCAACATCAAATATTTTTATTGGCCTTTTTCATACTTTGTTTTCTCATCTTTGTTAGTGGGACAAGTGAGTACACTAGTTTCGATCTCTGAGAGATATTCAAAGAGGACAATGGTTCTCATATTAATCTTCCATGTAGCATAGTTAGGCCATTTCAAGAGATAATAATTAGATAGCAGAATTTTTGTAGCCAATGTAATGTCAAAAATAAAATTTAATTATTATTATTATTATTATTATAATGTTCAAATGTATAATTCCTTACTAATGAACAATAGAATGAAGGTGTCCTCAATAAACTTATGTCGTGTGATTCAAATGCTTGTGTGGGCATCCTTTTTCATGTTTACCATCTTCCTCATACAATTTCTTGATATCCAAATGAAACTTCTTCTCTTGACACCGTACATATAATCATAACCACTCTAGTAGTCCTTCATGCACAAGATCCTCAAATTTCATATTTTCTCTATTACGAATGACATCAAGAAATGCAATGTGCAATCCGATGCTTTTAAAATTTTGGTATTGATCTATTATTTTTTTATTACACTTTCCAACCTCAATTTGTTACTTCTACATAACAAATTTGAAAGCACAGTGAGATCCTTCTTCATTTCCTGAAGATCTGATAGCTAAAATCCCAGAAAAATATGAACAAACAATGATAAAAGATTCATCTATCAAGAAAGTATTTTTTTCCAAAATGAAGAAGATAATTTTTATGAATATGTAGTACTATATTTATAGTAAACATTCTTCCCTCCTCGAATAATTTTTCACTTTCTTGAAAATACGGCGGGTGAAAAGATTTTAAATTTTAAAAGAAGGATCCTCAAAAATCTTGATTCATTTGAGATATTTATTTCTTGATGGGGATTCTAATTTTTTAAGATATGTATGGCTGTATTTTTCTCATTATTATGCCCCATGTTATGAAAACTATTTTTTGCCACTCATCTAGATCAACTAATCATATTAAATTTAGAGCAAGGTGTCTTGGAATAAAGCTCAGAATTTCAAGATTGTTTTCGTTGCAATCAAAAAATTGTAGTACACATACTAAAAATAGAAATAATTCATTTTAACACATGTATAAATATATAAAGTGGTAAAATGAGGTGAATTAATAGCACCCATAGTCCCCTAGTCAGGAAATAAACATCAAGAAGTGTAAGCAATGCAATATTAGTAAAACAACACCATGTACACCTACTTTCTAAAAAAGGAAAGTTTCCATTTTCAACCCAGAAAGTTTTGGTATCTCCCATTTTACTTATGTTTCTATTTTCCATCATCGTCGGGTCAAAAATATGTTTTATGGCTCAAAAAATAAAATATACCCTCTTTAATATACCAAAGGATCCTAAACCATCATTCTAATCACATTTGTGTCAAAGATCATATCAGAGCATGTGAGGGCATAACAAGTATGACTAGGAACATTCCGAGGTTAAAAAAGAGGCAAGATATCTATTTAAATTCAAATTTCCCAAGAGGATTATTATCATAAATATGATAAGAGAATCTCATTATCCGTGATAAATGAAGTTATCTCAAGCAATGCATTCCTTGCGAAATTTTTTCTAAACACTTAATCTATGAATTATAATGAGCACACATATTACGGGTCATACAAAATAGAATTCATGGTATCTGGGTGAAATTTAGAGGTCAAAAAATGTAGCTCATTGACAAGATCCATTCGGTTTCCAATCCTTCAATTTGGACAAACAATCTAATTTTCATAAGAAGGAATATGATCAAAAGGTTGTCTAGATGACATATGAATGATCCCACTCAAGTGGCATCTTGGTCAAGAAAGTGAGTTGTGAAGAGGTCATCATGTCCATGTGTTGAGTGTGAGACTTAAGGAGGGATGCAATGATGATCACATCCTAAATCCACCATTAAGTTCAAATCTTCTTCAATAGATGAACTAGGAAGATGTAGTTCATGGAATATAGGACCATTGTATGTGAAGAATTAAGATATCATCCATTCCTTTGAAAAAAATGTGAGTAAGATGTGTATAATTTTATCTCATTTAAGATGATTCTCGAGTCAAGAAAGCTAATAAGATGATCCTCATATGGATTAAAATTTAACCAAAATGAGAAACCATCTCAATTCCACTTGATGTCATTCACTAAGTTATATTTGTAAACACTCATTCAAACCTTGCAGTATGATCCTGATTCAATATAAAATTTACATTGCAATCACATCATTTCAGTTCAATGGATGACTACATGACAATAATTTCATTCAATAGTAACCCTTTCATATTTGTAATGAAGATCTATTTAATTGAATGCAAAATAAGCTTCAAGATATTCAAGCATCATAGAGTTTATTTATTATTAGTAAGGTCAGTTGTGAAAGATTAATAAACAAGAAAGTGATCCTGAATATCACTATAAGATCATGAAAGAATCATCATGGGTGGTATTAGTGGTCATCCCAAGATCAATTTACAATGTCTCATAAAAAAATTTCTAGACAATAATTAAGCAATTTGTAGTATTCTTGAATTTCACAAAAGAATATAGAATATGCAATCACAGTGTTTCATTTCAACAAGTGGTTAGAGGTCAAGGCTATAATTCATGAAGCACTTCCATAAAAATCCATCAAAAGCTTCATCTTCATCATATTTTATCAACCCTTCTCTATCTCCTTCTTATCTCTCCATATTCTAAGTTTTTGATAAGAATTTAATTTTTATTTATTTTGTCCTATAAAATTTAGTGACCATCAATTCAAACTTATAAGAGTACTTTTTAATCAATGATAAACATGCTCCCCTCTTAGGAATATGAAAGGTCACAAGCAATGGGGATATGTGAATAGTCATGAGGGGGTTAAACAAAGATACATATTTGTAATTCTAAACATTAGAATGGATTTCCATTTGATGGGATTGGAAATTATTGAGGGAATATATGTTTTTAGGATTACCACTTCCACATCAAGCAGTAAAAGATACAATTATTTTATTTATTTTCTTATTTTCTTCTCTCTTTATTTTAAAATTTTGTGAGCATGATAATCTTATAAAACCAAGAAAACTTTTGCACCTCTGATAACTAAATCATTTGATTTTTGAGTCTATGATTTTTTATGGTTTATCATTTTTTCATTGGTGTGTTCTTCCAATTTAATGTAGACCTACTATGGTTAATTTATGTGAATTCTATAAGCCTACCTACAATAGTAACCCTCCTCTACAACTCCATAAGTCCCCTTTACCTCTCTTAACTAAAAAATGCTCCCTTGTACTTCATACAAGAATTATCCATAGATGTAGTGGATTATTCCTATGTGATCTCGGATGCAATGGATAATAAAAGATTTAGGTAGTCTACATTTAATAGTGGTAGCCACCCCATATACATGAAGGAGGAGCATAGCCCCATGATATTTGGAGGAAATTAACAATTTTCCCACATGAAAAATTATTTTTCCACACATACAAAAAATAAAATTCCAATCAATGTGATAATAAGCTTTAGCAAAGTCAATTTTTATAAACAAATATATTTTGTTAGAGTGTTAATCCCATTGCATCCTTTCCTAGGAAAAGATTATATTATTCAAGATGTATTTGTTGTTTATGAAACAAATTTATTCACTTCTAACAATAAGAGGAAGGAGGTTGACAACCTTGTTATACAAACCCTTAGAAATAATTTTTGTAAGAGATATCAAAGAAAGTGATGGGTCTCTGATAAGAAACTTTATTAGGGTCTCCAAATTTTGGGATAAATTTGATGATACATTGGTTAATTGGCTCACCCAAAGAGTAAGGATATAAATCTTTAAGGTACACATTATGCATATACATCCCTATAATGTTTCTTAAGTTCTACTATAATTTAAAGGGAAATCCATCAAAACTTGGAGCTTTATCAGGATCCATTTTAAAGGCTTCCTCCTTAATGTCTTCAAGAGACAAAGGCCTATCACATGCTACTCGTTGAGGGTGTGTGATGTTTTAAGGCACAACTTTAAGGAATTCTAAAAGAACCTCCTACCTAGTAAGGGTGGAAAGTTGAGAGAAAGAATTCCCATTATAGGATGGAAAAACACTTACAAAATATTTGGCAAAGAACTATGTGGAACACTCCCTTCAAAAATTGATATTATTTTATTAGATTACTTTCCACAAAGCATAGAAAAGAAATATTTGGAAGTTATGTCACCGAATTTGAGCTAATGTAACCGAGCATGGAGCATAATACCCCGTGCTTTGTAATATACCCCCACCTTAAGATTTTGTCACCAATGGGAATCCTAGAATTATAAGGAATGATTGAAATGGGAGACATTAATCTCTTGTGATAGGCATTTATAATCATAATATGAACACTCATGAGATGCCTATTCAAAGAGAGTATCTTATTTTCCATACATGCAAAGCAAAGTGCTAGTTCCTTTTATGGCAGCATTCCCGTAAGTAATCTATCCCTCCCCACAACAAACGAGATGAACCAAGCTTGAAATGTGTTTGATATATAATAAAATATAAGAATTCTTTAGGTGCACAAATTTTAAGTAAAATTAAGAGTTAAGCATGCATTTTAATAGATTTAGAATAAGTGATCTCAAATAAACTAGTGGAATGATCATATAGATTGTGAATTTTAGGAAACCACAACATGTATTCCCTATATGGGATAAAAATATAATAAATATTAACTCCAAAAAAGGGTACAATCCATTCCTTTCATAATCCTATCATGAACATGTTAAAAAACTGAACAAGTACACAAGGTAGAGTTAGATATCCCCTTATAGGGGATATTGCGATGAAAAAGTCTAATATTTTTCCTTATATAGAATGTGGTATCTCACTATCCCATGCGCAAATGCATGGGAAATTGAGAAAAAAATGCTTTTCATTTTTTCAATCATCTTTAAATAACCAAAAATAATTTAGAGAGTATTAGACAAGGAGTTAGTAAGTCAACATGAGAACAACTCTCTTTCAAATACATCATCACACAAAAAATTATTAGCTAAACCCAAGCTACACACATCAAAATTGAAAAGAGTCGAAACTACTCTAGTAGATGGGTATAATCCCTGTGAGATCACATGTTCAGAAATGTTAGAGGAAATAATGGTCATGGCCCCTCCAAACCTAGGATTGTGAATAGACACGAGAAAAATAGTGTTAGAAAAGATGGTGCAAGTATTACAATGAAGTAAAAATCCTACAATTTTAACTTAATGCAAAAAAAAAGCACACATATGATTAAAATGTGTAAAAATTTCCTTCTCCAGATATCTCTCTATTGGTTTAGTAAGCTGATATATATTACAAGAGTACACAATAATTGAATTGAATCAAGGTGTATAAATCCATCATCATCAACATTAGAGAGAGCATAAAAATGATTATCAAATGAAGTGACATAGGTAATATTTTCTAATGAACAAAGTATGTGTTTCTAATTCATAAATTCACCTTCTTCCACTCATGAGAGGTTATGACAGAAACTCAGGAAATCCTTATGGTTGAAACGAATATGACTTTCTTCCATGAATGTTGCTTATAATTACTGGAGAGGTAAGGTGAATATCGAAGCTAGTGGTTTGGATGGGAAAAAATAGAGAAATCCACTGGTGAGTGGGAGAGATATGGGTGGGTATGGTATGTAACGCCCATTAAAAAAAACCCACTTGAGACCCAAGAATAAACTAGGATTAGTTAGAAAAATAATGGAATAATTTTTGTTTATAAAAAGAATCTACAACAATGTTACAAGGCAACAACTGTCACCCACAAGTTCTAGAATAATTTTGATCCACTAGAACATAATTTTCTTTTGTTAACAATTATTATATCTCATAAGGTCCAAAATTAAGGGTTAGAAGGTTCAATAAGGTTCAGAGAGTATATTCCTTAGCATAGCCACTCTCTAATAAAGCTTAAAGATTCAACTTGATTTTTCTTACACTTAACACATTAAAATTTTTCCTAAATCAATCCCATTGGATAAGAAATTTCTTCACCTTTCCATTGATATAAAGAAGTCCTCCTAACTCCTCATAAAACTCAAGTTATGGGCCGACGGGCCTTGGGATGAAAATTTTCCAAAAGGAGTGGGCTTGCGCGCCTATGGGAGGAATTTTCCCCCATGCATGGGCTTGCAGGCCATGGGAAGGGATTTCACCTGAGAGGGATGCATGGGTCTACAGGGAAACATTCCACGTTTCAAATTTCAGGTTAAAATGCGCAAAGGCACCAACAGACCCGTGCCTCTATTGATGCCCAACCACACCAAGTGTCATGCCCCTATTGGCCACTAGTAAGTGGGAAATCATGGAAATTTAGAAAAATTGAGAATAAAACGGAAAGAGGATAAAATGATAAATGTGCTATGCACCTTCGCCCTCACCCAAGGTGGCCGCATGGTAGTCATCCATTGGTTGTGGGCTTCCAAAGTGGAAGAGAAACTTTAAGATTTTCACCCAACAAAAATAAAAACAAAAAGAAATGATCTGCTCTTCTACTGTCACCTTGTGCTGCCACATGGTTGACCCCGATTGGCTCTAGGCCAGAGGGTTGGTGCAGAAAACTTGGAAAATTTTCCCAAAATTTTCTGAAATGCCAAAAAGGAAAAAGGGTCACGCTCCACCGCTGATTTCTCACGATGCCATGTGGCATCACTTAATTGGTTGCAGGCCGGCCAAGTGGCGAGGAAAACATGGAAAATTTTCCCAAAAATTTTCCTAAGGATTTTAAGCCGAAAATTTGGGCCACAAGACCACCAAGGAAATTTTTCACAAAATTTTCTACCAAGTGAAGAAAACTTCAGAAGGCCATAACTTTTGATAGAGAGCTCATTTTTGGGAAAATGAGGATTTTCTAGAAATATCTCAAAGCCCTCTTTGTATTGGAATCATTAATATTAGATTTTGATAAAGTTTAAGCGCTCAATTTTAAGAAAATGGCCTGTAGTATTTTTAAAGGAAAACTGGTAAATTTTAACTTGTTAGATATGATAAATTTTATCTTCTCCTTCACTAAACATGCCAAACATTCGATGTATTTTATGAATTTTTCAAGATCTAATTAGTTTATTTGAGTTACAAATTAAAGTTTTAAATCACTTGACATCAAAACGACTGTAAGAGGTTTTTGACCCGATTTTGCAATGTTTGAAGGATCTTTCCCTAAGTATTTTAGTCCAATTGAGGTTATTTACATCATAACATGGTATATTTTAATGTTTCATTGTTATTTATTGCTTGCAGGTTCAAACTATTCATTTTCGATAAATTATTTTCCAGGATGAAATATAAAACAGAGATTAATTTCTAAAGGATTTATTTATCATTTTTTTTCTTCCAAGTATGGAGATTCATTCTAATCCTATTCAAATCAATTTAATTGATTCAACAAACCATTTAATGGCTAAAATGTAAAGTCTGGTTTCCAATTTGTCTTATTTTCAAAAGAACAAAGTAATACACATCCTTCATATGTATTCCTTTCCTTCAAGGAAAAATTTGAATTTCCAAGGAGGTGTAGTGTTTCATACTCCAAAATGTTACTTACACAACTCTTACACATACTTACACATCACTTACCACATTTAATACAAGAGCCAACAACTTCTATAATTACTTTCTTATATCCCAAATTTGATTTATTTATTTAGTTTAACAATATTATTACTCACATTAATTCTCCACAATTAAAAGAATAATGAAAGGGGTAAATACATCACAAAATAAACACATGAAAACAATAATAAAAAAGAACCATATTAATAAAATACAAAAATCCCCTTGGTCACATTCAAAGGTAATCCCCCCATGGGAATCCCTAACAAAAAACAACACACACACACATAAAACATGTTGCCATGGTGACCTTGTTGAATTCATCTAGAATTCCAATGTGGTTGGTCTCCAATCCCCCGATGTTTGTTGTGATATTTTAACCTACAAAACACAAATACCTCCTTCGGCCTCGTGACCATATCAGAACATCTAACATGATATAAATACAATCACAAAATCATCTATACATATGAATCACAAAAACATCAAGGCAATCAACATTATCACTTACAATTTATATCAATAACTATATCATCATCATATAATGTCCATTTTCTAGGTCTACTCACAATATCCAAAAATCACATGTCTGAACAACATTCATAATATATCCATATCAAATAGTATATCATCATCTACATATGAAGTGTCGCTAATAATCATCATGTATCATAACTAAATCAAGATCAACAACAATCCATGGTCCAACATTTAACATCATACTAAATCAAAACTATAATAATGTCCATAATATAATCAACTATGTCATGGTCAGTATCAAAATGTGTCAAAGGGAAGTGGGCACTACATGGTAGGTGAAGGAAGAACTTGTTTTATAGGATAAACATAGGATTTGGCTCAATTAACATTTACCTAGCCAATAGGAAGTAGCTGAGGGTTTTGTAATAACAATAGGATAAAGAAAATATTGGTTACTAAGGTCCACCCATCCAAAGAAAAGGGGTATTTAAACTCCATTTGATCCTCTTGGTGTGTGATAAGGTGAGAATCAACCATTATATGACATTCATAAACTATCAGGTAAGAATCCTGACAGTGAAAAACAAGTATTGGGTAGGTTGATATAGAGGGATCTTTGAGAAGAACATGTATATCCAACCTAAAAATGAATGGAGTGTTTATGGTTTTTTGATAAATCCACCTCAATGAAAATGCATTTTTAGATGTGGGCATAAAAAATGTTTGGCTCTTCGAGATAGATAAGTTTACGAAAAGGTTTCATCAGGTATGTGAAAATTATGCACAAGTGGAGAGGCATCAAAGGAAATTCCATCCATACTGGGATTTTAATCTTGGCTTTTTCGGAAACATAGAAATACTTAGTCCAGTGAGAAAACAACATAAATGTGTTTTGAATGAACCAAGGAAATGATTAAAAATGGTATTGCAATGTTCAACATTATGGAAACAAAACAAAAAAGCTATTGGTGAAGTTTTACACTCCCTCTAGCTTGACACCATGGTGTTTCTAATGGTTATAAACACATTGTTTCAATCGGTTTTCGGGGGGGGGGGGGGGGGGGGTGGTCAGTAATAATTACACCCAATAAGGGTGTAATATTTTTTTCCATTTACAATCCTTATCAAATTCAAGGAAATTAAGGACAACATCAAGAAAAGGAATCTCAGACTTAGAATGATTACCTCATTAAAGAATTTTGGAAAGCAGTCTATAAATCAAACATGAAATAATAAATGTATGTGGAAAAATATAAGGAATTAATATAGGCATTGCGTCACCCAAAGGGAAGAGTAAATATCTCACTCATCAAAAAAAATATGTATGCAAAGAAAAAATCTTGTCACAATCCCAAGAAAACAATAGTTTGATAGGAAACCACAATGACTAACAAAAAAATACTAGGAACAATAACAAGTATGAGAGGACCTAGGCACTAAACCCTGGCTGAGTCTCTTCCATCATTTCCTTCCCAATAAATTTTTAAAATAATAATATGGTAAATAGTTAATTTAATTTTAATTACGATAATTGTTTTCTATAGTTGAATTTAAATGAAAAACTAATAATAAAAGTAAATTTTTTTCTATTGGTATTGTCATTAAATACAACACTCAAGCTCATGTTCTAATATATTTGTTAGAAAAAAAACACTATGTACAAAAATAAGATCAAAAATGATAAAATCATTATAAATTCACCAATAAAAATAGAGATCCATGTTTTTTAATATAATTTAATATTGTTGATTCATTTATTTAATATTTTAGTATGTTATATTGACATTTATTAAAATCTTTAATATGATTTGTTGAAAGTTCTTATATAAAAAATATAAACCTAAAACTCTAGTAAAATTCAAAAGAACTAATGATTCAACATTTGCAATTGTTACTCATGCTATTATTAGTGTAAAACATCTTATGATGTCGATTATGTTTTACTAGAGGTTAACATCATATAAATATAATAAAAAAATATTTAAAGTGTTTATATAGTGTGAATACATTACATTAGTTAACACATATCTTTTGTTAATAATTCAAATACATTCTTAAAGTTTAATTATATAAGAATTTCAAGGAATTTAGTCAATCAAATAATACAATTTTATTAGTTTTGAGAGAGATATTTATAAAGATATTCATCCCACAATATATGGGATCTAATCCCTATCCTTATCCTCCCACAAATCACTCCAAACCGTACAAACAAATAACAAACTACCCATTTATTTACCTCATGGTATATTACTAATTACCATGGAAAATCTAATTTCCCAATATTCCCTCCCTTAGAGTTGACATGGGTAGATACAAAACAAAAACAATTTAAAAAAGATAATCCTCGTCGCTTGAACAATCTTCAGCATTGGCATGTGTTTTTTGTTCTTCAGTATCATCTTCTTTAGTAGCCATGGCCTTGTCGGATAGTTTTCCATCAAGTAGATCTTTTTCTCTTTTCAGGCAGTTGAGAATAACATGCCCTGGCTTCCTACGATAAAAACATATATAGTTTTTGATATGTTTTGATCTTTTATAGGAATTACTTGATTGACTAACTAATGTTGCTTCTTCTTCTTCATCATCCTTGCTTTCCGTATCGAGTAGCATTGCTATTATGCTCTCCAAGATTGGATTTAGTTTACTTAAAGTAAACACCATATTGGACATACTTTTGGGCATGCTATTTATTAATATGGCCTTTGCATCATTGGGTTTCACCTTTTCATTAATGCCATCTAGTTGGGCCATTAGAGAGCAGAACTTGCTGATATGAGATACAATATCTCCTCCTTCTTCCATTTTCAGCCCATATAATTTCTGTTTCATATTTATCTCTGCATTGTTAGTTTTTTATCCAAATAATTGATTCAATGCTTCCCATATTTCTTTGGATGATTTTTTGAAATCTACATGATGTAGATAAGGTTTGGATAATCTGAGGCAATTAATGGCCAAAGTTTTTTTATCTTTGAATTTCCATTTTTGGAGTGCGTCTACATCTGTTGGTGCAACCGATCCTCCATCAACAATGTCCCAAAGATCCTTTTCAATTAGCAACAGTTGGATTTGGATTTTCCATGTATGGAAATCCTTTCCATCGAATTTTTCTATCTGGTTCATTTTTTCCATTTTTAACCCTCCCTCAAAAATAAACTAAGTGAACGTCGGTTTCAACTGAAAATGCGTCCTTACAAGATTTGACTCAAATGGTTTTTTTTTTTTTTTTCAAACACCAATGAAAAAATAAGAAAGTAATCTTTAATTACTTTCTACAATTTAAAATATTATTAACGCTCTATCAGGTCTGAGATCCGCCTTTGATGCATAGTTGGAATAGGTCGCTGTAGATCTGCTACGTTGATGGAGACGTCTTGAATCTGGTGCAGAGGGAGACGTCTTGGCTTGAATAAATACACCGTGCGACTCCAGCTTGCTGCACGTCTGATATGTGAAGTAAATCGAATTTGAGAAAAAGAAAAACCAAATCAAAAATCTTGGAAGGTAGTGCTGGTTATTGAGCAGTCGCCATGAGGAGAAAGATGTTTGCAGTAGCATAGAATGTGAAGAAATTGGACCAGACAAAAAAAATGTTGGACATACAATAATGCAGGTTCGAATGCCAGTACAAGAAGAGTCGGATCTGGTTTGGAGATGTGAGTAGACCATTGAAGTCATCAAGCAGGGTAAAAAAACAAAAAACAAAGTTGATTAATGCCTGACAGAAAGGCATCCTAAATGCAAGGAGCTTGGAAATCAATTCAAATGTCCCAAATCTTTCTACAAATGATGGATGCCGTTGCAAAGTATAAACTAGGTACAAATAAAAAGTAATACAAGGGACGTATTCCTCAGAACACGTAGATCCATATCTGAAATAAAGACAAAACACCGAATGTTGAAGCCTGTATATAAAAATAAATATACTGCTAACAATACGCACAGTGGTCTGCACTGTATATGTATTGAAGAAATAACCTCTCGAATGATAGAAGCAATTGACGTGGTCTGCACTCTGAAGCTTCTATGATGAACAAGAATGAAAAATTACAGAGAGCTCCAATAACCTGCTCTGATACCAAATTAAGGAATTTAGTTAATCAAACAATACAATTTTATTAGTTTTGAGATAGATATTTATACAGATATTCATCCCACAATATATGGGATCTAATCCCTATCCTTATCCTCCCACAAATCACTCCAAACCGTACAAACAAATAACAAACTACCCATTTATTTACCTCGTGGTATATTACTAATTACCATGGAAACTCTAATTTCCCAATAGAATTAACGGTTTGAAGATTGCATTAAAAAATATTTAAGATAATTATGTACTAAAATTATTATTTTACGTTGTAATTATTATATTAAATACCCACAAAAAAATTAAAAAATAAATAATATGATTTTAAATCATTTTTTCCCCTTATATTAGGCTTCTTATTGTTTGTACATAACCCTTTAGATTATAAAAAATATATGTATTAACTAAGACTGGGTAATGTGTCACCTAAACAAAATCCAAAAAGGATATGTCAAATGGGAATCTTTTCATACTATTGTCATGCATTTTTGAAATTCCAAAAATTCCAATTTTAAAACATGACAACTTAGCCCATACTGAAAAGTTTGCCTCCGAATCATCCCATATCCCTCTCTTGGTCAATTTTCCTATCATGTCATGCTCATCTTGACCTTCTAGGCACTCAAAATTAACTAAGGAAGGATTTTAACATGATCGAAATGATGTTTCAAGGTCAGAAATTTCATTCGATTAGGAGCAACTTAAGACTAGCTCTCTGGTGGGCTTACAAAGCACAAATTTTGCCAATTCAAAGAAAAGGATACTTAGAGATTTGTAAGTAATTAGAAAGAAATAAAATAGAAATTGGAAATATTAAATAAATATATAAATGATAGAATCATAAAATCTTTCGCAAGACTTGATGGCTTCTCATGGTAGCTCAATATGTGCATAGACACCCTATTATCCCAAAGAAAAAGTGGCTATTTTCTAGAAATTCAACTAGATTTAAGTTTCAAAACCTATCCCATTGTTCCTGAAATTTTCTTGGGAGTAAACATAATATAAAAATTTCATGTGAAAAGATCTTCTGGAGCTCTAGGAATCATTTCTTCAAGTTCTCTCTTGTGAAGAAGGGTTCTTGTACACAGGAATTTTTTTTCGAAGTGACGCATGTCACCTTCTAGTGAGAGCATACTTTTGTGTTCCCCTTGTCCCTTTCCCGAAGGGAAAAGGAGGACTCAAAAATACACACATCCTCATCTCTTCCCTTGGTCCTCCACAATATTGCATTTGTGAGTGAGAAAGTGGCATCATCTCCTTTAGGCACACTTTTGTGTCCCTTTTTTCCCTAATATGAAGGGGATAGAGGAGACAAAATAAATTTCCCCTCTCTAGTCTGTCTTCATGTTCCTCATACACCCAAAACTAAGGTCCCACGTTTTAAAGAATATTTTCTTCATCTCCCTCACATTAAACCTCAGTTTCACACTTGGTATCATCTGGTTGAGGCACTTTTTTTATAGGTGAAAGAGGGGACACAAAAATGCACCCCATACTCAGCCATCCAAAAACCCTAACTTCAAACATATTTTGTTAGTTCATCCATGAGGAAACTAACTATTGAGAAGCTAGAAAACATGAAATAAGTAATTGCCAACATCATTTCTCGATGTAACTCAACATTGCATCCATTAATGAAGCTGTGAAACTAGAAAAAACATCATAACACAAAAACCATATTTCCCTAATAATTTTTAACCAGCCATGACTATTAAAACAAATAATTTTCAATGATATTTCTTGCACCTCAGCCATGATGTGCGAGAGGTCAAATCAAAAATTTTGTTTCTAAAATTAGAGGGGTTAATTTTTTTACCATGTTTTGTTAATCAAGGCAGAAGCGGATACAAAAATATTCACATTACTCATTTTCAGTGGAAGATTGGGAAACACACCAACAATAAGCAAGTAGAAAACACTTTTGTAGATTGTTTTTTCCTCACATAGGATGTTATTCCAGCATTCATCTTTTTCGTGATCATGCAGCAAGTTTTTCATACTACTGAAGGATCATGACTGAGATGGGAACACCATCGAACATAAGAAATAGACATCATGGGAATAAAGCTTTTAGTTTGCAAATTAAGGATTATCAAAGTAAAGTATAAATTATAGAGGTGATAGCTTGTTCGTTTATCAATTTCAGATTAAAAAAATTATAATTAATTAATTTAATCCATTTATGAGTAAGTTAAATTGCATTAGTGTCTTGAGTTGTTTAGGTTCATACCACATTATGTTATTGAAAAGAAATGGAAAAAAAACATTAACAACTCATTACACAAAGGTAATTTTCATTTGTTCCTAAGGAATAATTGTACATTTTCTCACACAAGCTGTGAGAAATAACTAGAAAGAAAAGAATACATATAGATGTAAAACTGAAAATGAAAGAGAGAGAGCGGAACCATCATTTCCCAATGACTATATCACTCTCATTCAGTTTTTATTCCATGTTCACCCTCTGCTGCTCCGTGCCTAAAAAGAAGACAACAATATGATGTTAGAGCTCTGGGTTCCTGCACTCTGTTTTATATCCAACTTTTAATTTATATACATTTAGTAATCATATTTCAGAAGGAAATAATGTCATATTGTAAGTACTGGACATCTGAGAATTCCAGGTGTAGATCATGAAGAAGACCATATCAAGTCACAAACAGATCTAATGCATATACAATAAGGTATAAATTGTAGGTTAAGACAGAATTGCAAGTTCTACTAGTAACATCTTCGTCCATTTTTTGAAAAATTATGAAAAAGAGTGATCATTTCCATCCCCTTACAAAGAATAGATTTTGCATTTGGTACACCAAGCACAAATTTGTGGTGTCTAAGCAATATAATTAATATGTCATCATCAGTCTTCATGTACAATAGGTTCCATGAAATTCATTTAGATGGAGTATACAATGCACAATCGCGTTTTTAAAGGGATCATATTCATCACAGAATAAAGGAGGTTCCAGCCATTACATAAAGTTGTACCATCTATAAAACCAATGCATCAAGAGCAGTAAGAGACTGGTAAAATAAAGTATATCAGTTTAGAGCTTCAATACAGGATGAGAGACCATATATAGTCTTGCTTAGTGAGAAATTCTAGCCAAGGTTTGAGGGTGTTTCATTAAGAAAGCATCTATTTTTCAAGAACATTATCATCTTTCGAAATAAAATGGATTATATAATCCCTTTTCTCCGAAAGGAGCAGATGTAGAATATCCAAATGTTACAGAGTAACTCAGGTAATAATGTGAAATACATGGTACAAATACCTGAAAGGGTATATCAAGAATACAAAAGACAATCTCATGGTCTTGCAATGAACCAAAACATAGTAGCTGGTGTTGATCTGTCATAAAAGATGAAGGAAAAGGTATTTGATTCCGCTAATAAATTAGTTAGTAATAAGGATGAAATCATACCATCATATATGACAATTGTAAATTTAATTTCCCATCTAGGTAAGCAAGGGTAGAGTCATAGGGTATAAAGTCAAAAGCAAAAGTAACCATGTAGTTAAAGGGAATTACAGAGCCGAGTTCGTAATGTTGTAGCAATGGAATCTGAACATCATATTATTATAGAAATTTACAAATGGAAATCAAGGTACACAGCTATGCAGAGGAAAACTATATCAATACATGATATACATCTAGTGGAATGCTTGAAACACACGAGGAGCTTTATTATAGGTAAAATGTAGGAAAATGGTAAATAAATCCATCACATAATGTTTTCGAGTTGTTAAACAAGTGCAAGACACTTCCCAGATCTACAAAATTCGAAGCAATACAAAGCAACGAATTGGTACTTGGTTACATCACAGCTAGGTACTCCATGACAGAGAGCTAGAATGATTTAATTTTGCGCAGCCATGAGTCAAAGTAAAGACAAAGCTACGAGTTAACAAATTTTAGAAACCCAAAGTCGTCATGAAACAGGGTTTAAATGACATATTTTGTAGAAACTTGGCAAATTAACAAGGCTCAAACACCACCATCTATAACAAATGGCGATCTCCATTATGATATTCAGAAACGATTGAGCTCAACTGTGAGTCGCCAGGGTTCGAAACCCCTTAAAATCCTTTGCCTTCTAAAGGAAGCTGAACTCACATCCCTAGGATGAGCCTTTTTACAGCACACAATAGTGACAAGGTAGAAAATAGGTTTCATTTTTTTTATGGTGACCTAAAATGTTAAGAAAGCCTTCAACAAGTTCACTCCACAGAATTGGGAAAGAAAAAAATGAAAATCATGTCTAAGGAAAAAGAGTAGTACAAAATAGACAAAGAGCCATCATACAAAAAAAAATTAAACATACCAGAACAGAGCACGAGTATGGTGAATCTGTCATATCAGAACAAAACCGATTGAGCAGGAGAAAAAAAATGAAATAAAATCCAGAAAGATAAAAGAAAAGGAATTTTCAATTCACCTAGTAACAATAAAGTACTGAGGAGCTATATTTACCTAAATAATGATGGATAGAAATGGAGAACACATAATTGGGCAAGGAGGGAATCTTTAGAATGCAAAACAACAGTTACCCGCCATCCGAAGAAAACAAATCTGAATTAGCACCAAGTTCAAAACCCTCAAATGAAAATACCTACTGACTGGACAATGCACGCACAAAAGGAACACAGCCATGAAAGCCTAAAGTAGATCTCCACTCGTAATAATAGCGGCCCAAAGTTTCAACAATGGAAATGATGTAAAACAGATGGCATAAAGAAACCTACATGACTGCCATAGAGAAAAAAATTCCACGGTTTTTCCTTCTCGAACTTTCTGAAAAAACCACAAACCAAAATGCAAATGAAAAGTGAAGATTCCCTTAGGGTTCAATCCCTGACTCCTTCGTTGACCAAGAGCCCCAACTGTGGTAACTTTTACCTTAACCCAAATCAACTTATTTGAATGCCACGAATGGAGGTTTCATTTACATTATTTGTTTAGTCATGGATAATTCTTGCATGGGGAAAGGTGTAGGTATTAACTTTTATAAAAGTTAAAAAACCATTGTAATATAATTACTAGTGACACCAGATAAATGATTTATTCATGTGCCTTGTCAAGGCTTGTCAAATTCAAAAGATAAATCACGAGTTGTGCTTACCCAAAGTAAAAAAAATACAAAAATAACCATCATGCATGTGTTAGACAAGAAACCAAATTTTACCTATCTTGAGATAAGACAAGAGTTGAATTACATTAATTTTTCCAACTTAACCTTAATTTACGTAAAATAAGGTGCGTACACATGCCAAAGAAGAGTAGAAGAAGTCAACTATAGTTGACTAGGGGAGTGATTTGACCTTGTTCAGACTATTTTTAACCTTTATTGTAATTGTATTTTGCAAGAAAGCTAGTTGTGCATATAAATTTAACTGAGTTTTAGGATGAGTTAGGGAGCCTATTTTTGGAAGGGTTTTGGGGTGAATTCATTATATATTCATGTTTTCACAAACATGAAAAAATAATATTTCAATGTAACAAGGTGCTGTAAGATTTTCTATAGCAAGAGCCAATTAATAAGAAGAAATATTTTTCCTTTTCAATTATTTTGGAGTGTTGTACATTTCAAGGTACTAATTCTTGTGATTTGTTTTCCCTGAATTCATTAACTTCATGCTTAAACCATATGCCTTATTGCAAAAAGTAGGTGTTGTGACTAATTTTAGTGTGCATGCTATTAGAAATTGGTATTGTGAGTCATCCCTTAACATCTTCCATTATTTTTCCTTGATATTCACCCATATCCATTTTGGATTGTGCATATTTTAATATTTATTTTTATCATTTTGTACACATTCCTATATCGAAAACCTCAAAAAAGCTATGGTGTATCACTCCCTTTTATCATTTTCATTTTTCGATCCAACCCTTACCCTAACCAGCTTCATTTAGCATACAAATAAAAGGAACCAACCCTTTAAATCTAGAGATTCACCTCACTTTAGGAATACTCACAAGCCTAAGGTGTTTCCATTGTCTATACATAGAACTAAGAATATCGAGAAAGAAGAAATATCTCATTCCTCAATTAGGGTGCACTTCTATTAGATAAAATTCCCCTCAAGTTCACTATGATAACTAAAACTCCAATCCTCAATTAATGGATTCCATCATAGTAGTAGGCCTAGAACCATCTCCTTAGATTTATTTTTTTATTTTCAAGAATTCTAGTCAGAGGAATACGACAAAAATTTGAGCAAGGGATTGCAACATAGAGCTGAATCCAACTATGTGTCTTCATTTCAAGCATATACTGGTCAGTTCACATTATAAAAATAGGAAAATTTGCAGTGCTTCCACTTGCTAAAACTAACAATCCTTCAAAAATTTCAAGCTTTGATTACTCAACTTATCAAGAAACAATTTAAAATAACAAGGAAGTCAAAATTTGTAATTTTCCTAGGATAACAGGTCTAAAAAATGTAACTATTAGTGCCAAATCACAACACCCCAGAATGGCCCGGGTGTGAAGTGGGGCATTTGATGTGATTACATAACATGGGACCATCTCTCAAGCTATGGGACTTGCAAAACTTGAGATGGACCTCCAGAGAAAGCCAATTCTTGCTTCCTAATCTGCCTATCACAAGCTACTCCATGTAGGCAGGACCTATTCTATCATAATCTAAAAATTCCAAGGGGCCATGGAGAGAGAGAGAGAGAGAGGGTGAAAAATCCTACACTAAGCAGTGATACACTAGAAAAGGAAGTGGTTGAATCACATATTTGATTGCCTGAAGTGGAGAGAGGTGAGTAGAGGAGAGGGTGGACAGAATGCACCACAGACTAGAGATAGATTTCACACATAACAACACTTCAAAACAAATTACACACAACTCTGAGAACCTGCAAAAAACATCAGAGTATGCACAATATACCATGGAATGATGAGAGGTAAGAAGAGATAGTAAAATGAGCCAAGGATGGACAGATACATCACGAAACAGATTTTATTGCTCGAAAAAGTTACATTGTACATCGTGTTTCACTCGGAATGTTTCAGCTTCTGGGAATAGAGTTATTTCTATCCTTTCATTCCTTTTAGAAACAAATAAGGTTAGGGCTAGGAGGAATACCTGTTGAATGTCGAGATGGTGTGTGCGTACCATAGAGAAAGATTAGGTTGACTGCGAAGAACTCCTTTTTGTCTTGGAAGGACTACCTGCAAATAAGAACACAAGACCACAAGATTTTGATTAGACGATAAATGAGGGAACTACCTTGGGCCCAGGAAATATAAAACTTCCTTTCGAATATGGTCAGTTCCCCTACTAATATGAATTAACACCAAAAACTGTAAAATATCAATTAAATTGCTTCGTTGAGACAGGTAGGGGAAAGGCTGATTTCTGGTTTTGAGTCACAATAACCGATACCGGTTGCTGATAACCGATATCAGTATGGTCTAGGATCTGTAGGTTGGTCATTTTATGGGGTGGCTGTGTCGTAGGGTAACGGTGTTGTTGGTAAGGCTGGTATATGAGTGATATTAGGTAATGAGATGGTGAGAGGTAAATGAATGATAGTTAGATGCAATGACACGTTGGGTAGTGGATCTAGGAATGGATTTATGGGGACTGTGATTCAAAAAGTCTAAGAAATGCTATTAAAGAGGACATGCAAGATGTAACTTACTGGTTATTGACGAAGATGCAGGTCTAGGAACTCTGATGACAAAGGCAGAACTTAGGTAAGATGGCTTGACACACAGAAGATGAGAGATCTCCCTCCCGATGATCAGTTGAGTATCATAGGTTTCTGGCTATTCCGTTGCATTTTTGGGCTTGATCTCCTTTGCTACAAACTCTTCTGGTTTCTTCACTCATCTCTGCTCGGCCAAGTAAAGATCTGGATTCTCTTGATCGCTCCTACTGATCTTTCTTGATCCAAAAATCCTTCCACCTTTTGTTTTTTGTTTGGGGAGCCCATTTACAGGGAACTGATGGTAGTTACGTAACCGATGGCGGCCGAGTAGGAACCGGTATCGGTTAGGAAAAAGCAGGCTATTTTTAGTAAAATTTCCCACTTTCCCTACTTTTCTCTCAAGAGATTAGTTGCGGGCTTGGTCAAGTGACTAGAAGGTCAGTTTTGGGTGCAAGAAAGGGGTCATTAGTCATGGGTGTAGGTGTGGACCAAGTTATAGGTCTTAATTAGGTCAGTTTAGGGTTAGGACTTGGTCATGATGAGGTGGAAAAATGAGGTGGTAGGGAAGGTGATGTGGATTTATCAATTACAAGGTAATTAATAAATAATTGTGTAAGGTTTAGGTGATGAGGTTAGGTTGTGAAATGAGATGCGGGTCACAAGGGGTCGTAAGACACAAATTTGGTGTCTACACATCGTTAGTGGGAAAGCAACAAGAAAACGCCATTACAGATCCCTCAAAGGAGGCTTAGACTCCGTGTTCTACCCTAAGGAAGAAAGAGAGAGGGGGGAAGAGGAGAAATAATGACCGAAACTTTCAATATAGCTCTCCTTTACAATATATAGGAAGAATAAGAGAGAGAAGATAGAAGAATTTGAATCCTGCTTCAACCACCTTGAGATATGCATTTAACCCTGCTTTGAAAGCTCAACCAAAATAAACCAATGCCCCTCTCAAATCCACCTACAGTTTTTCATGTATACATCGATTACTTGTTTGGCGCGTTGAAGGAGGAACAACGACGGATAAAATCGAATTTAATCTAGTTGTTGGAGAAAATTAGATTCTGTATTAATTTCTTGGAAGACTTTTTCCCATTTTTCACCCACTAAATCCTAGTAAATATAATATTTTATGTTTCTATGTTGTAGAGGGTGTCAAGACGTTTCCAAAAAGTCTTCTCCCTCCCAAATCTGAGTTTCTATTCAATAGATATGGCCATTGGAATATTTGGATCGCGGGTGTGCAAGATTTAAAGAGTTTGTCCATACAGGGTCCACATGGCAGCCTCGCACACCTTGAAGATTCAGTCCCTATTGTTTTCTTATGAAATAGCGACATACTGACACGTGGTGGATTCCATGGGCTCCTTTGGATTCTTTGTATTTTTCCTGAGTCTCCTTGTTTGGCAGGGCCAAAAGTCTAACCCTGGACACGTGGAGGCTTGCTGCTTGTTTGGAAACCCCACTCCAAATTTTACCTTTGAAATAGCGACCTGTTGACACTTGGCACCCTCAGCCGGCCTACCTCTGCTTTGACTATTCAACCACCGACTGTGTCCCTTTTTTGGACCTAGGACACGTGGCAAGCCCACACTCGTTTAGGGACTACCTCTAGACTTTCCTTTTGAAATCAGGAAAATGAGACACATGGAGGATTCCACTGGTTCCCTATACTTAGTCATTTTGGGCCCACTCTCCCTTTTTTTGGTCCCTGGACATGTGGAATCCTCACACTCATTTGAGAACCCACTTTGGATTTTACCTTTGAAGGAGCACCGTTCGGATACGTGGCGCCTTCCGCCTACATTTTTATACTTAACCAATTTTGGCCCGCTTTTTAGTTTAACCTCTGTTGACCATTGGCAACATGGAGGGATGGCTCAAGTTTGAGTCTCTGCCTTGAGATCCCATCTTGAAATTTTGCTGAGTTGACACTTGGCACCTTCCGCTGGGTCGAAGACTTTTCAACGACCGGTGTAACTTTTAGGGTTTTGGACATGTGGACGCTTGGATCTTGTTTGTGTCTTCGGGTTTGGATTTAATTTTTGAAGATGCACCATTTGGACACTTGGTAGTTATGTCCTCCATACTTAGTTAATTTTGTGGCACCTTATGAATCATTTGCAAATCCAAAACACTTTGAACCTTCGCTATTTCTTTTCCTTTAAGCCTCTGGTTTTCTTTTTGACACCGTTTGATCCTTCACCAATGCCTCTACTCCATTATAGAGTCTTCCTATAACTTTTCTATTGGATTTGAAGCGTAGGCTCATTCAACGGAATCATTTTTTGAATTTCTTTATGCACGGGTTCGTGTGTGATCCAATTTTTTCGGGGGGAGAAAATTGAGATAATAGTAACTTATTAAAAATATATATTTTTTAAAAAGGGTAAATCATCATCAATGGAATTTAGTTGAGTTTACCAAGGAATCTGGATGACAAAATTTTATAAGAAAATGTAAAATATCCAAAAATAGTAGGTCTTGGTCATACCTACCAAATCTAAAAAAGTCTCATTTTCAGTGCAAAAGATGTAGTTCACTCAATTTTCACTCATATCACTAATTTTTATATCCTCTCATGGTTTTAAGGTTTTCATGTAACAAAAACACTATAGTTAAAAATTTACAAGGTTCTTGAAGCATTGTTTAAATCACAATTGTGTCGGGGAGTGAGACAACACATATCAAGGCAGAACAAGTGAAATTCCGATATATTGTGCAGTTAGAAAGAATTAGGAAAGGGTTAAAAATCCCATTAGAATTTAAGATATATATATATATATATATATGTGGTCATCATAGTCATAGGGTAAGTGAGGAAATGATTGGAACCATATTACCACGAAGGTATTTAAACATCCCATGTTTGAGCTCATTCTAGTACTATGAAGCAACAAAGGCAAAAAAGAAGATCTTCATGACATGGCATCATGAATAAAATAAAAATGAATCATTTTGACTCTATTTTATGTCATGGTGTTATTATAAAATCAATTAAACACTTGTTATTATGATTAATACATAAAAATAGGTCATTGTGACTCATCAAGAAAATTGGAAACATTTTGTCTCAAATCCATCATCCTCTCTCTAAATAGAAAAATAAAGTGAGCATCCCTAGTCAGGATGAGGTTATCAATTTCATCCTCTTCGTGTACATGACATCATCATTTTCAGAAATAATAATCTAGGCATGTCTTCCCCAATGACAAAACTTTCCCATGATGAACAAGATTTAATCCTACATCAAGTTATTGAAAATTCTCTGGTGACCAAAATCATGTCGATTCCTAAAGATCAATTCTTATGTGTTAAATAATTTCTTAAAAGTGAGCCAAGAAAAACAAAGTAACACATAATTCCTAACCTTAGATCTATCACTACAATAGTGAGATTCAATTCGAGGAATAAGGCCTAGACAACTTCGCACTTCTTGAGTTGTTCTCAATGAAACTGATATGTTGAAATTACTTGACAAAAGAATGTGAATATTATTGGAGAGATTAATCCATATATTTATAAACTCACCCACATCTCATTACATCAAGCTACACATCAACGAGACTCTCATCCATTCAAGGAGTCCTCTTTTCACCTTCTCTCCTTAAAAAAAAAATATAAGTAAACATTTGAAAAATTACAAGAACATGTGAAACTCTCAATGTTTACATTAAACCTTTATTTGATCCCAATTCAACATATTCTCCTCATGTAGAAGATATTCCTATAATGAGTAGACTTTACCTTGAAGTGATCAAGGAATCACAAAGCTATATGATACAAGGGTTGGCTATCGAGAGATTAATTGAGAAGATCAATGAGAAAGGTAAGCCATTGTTCTAATATGTTCTCTTTCTAAATCAAGTTTGTTTTTACCACTTTTTCACAGGTGAAGAAAGAAAGGGAGGAGATTGTAAAATAAAATGTTTACTAGGTTCATTTTTTCCCACATTTGTCTTAGATGATATCCCTTGAATCTCACATGCTTATGAGTAAAAGTATGTTTGCATTAGCTGTCGAGAACATGTCTCCATTTTGTGTCCACATCCAGGATGAAAGATATGGTATTATAAGTGATGCCATTTCCAAACTTGACTCTATAAAACAAGATACTTGTGATATATTTTGAATGAATTTTACGACTATGTTCATATATTTGGGTTCCCTCCATTCAGAGAGAATTTAATATCAGAAGAACTCATTTTATCCTTCCAAGAATTGTTCATGAAAGAGGTCGGTTTCCCTCTCTCTCCTTCACTGAAGATACCTTACAGTCTATTGGTATCCAAATTTTTTCTCCTTTTCAATATGAGCAGCATCACAGATTCAACATGGAGCTTAGAGACAGATAGATCATAATGTATGTCATTTTTTAGCTGGGGGTGAGATCTAACTAGCCCTTTGTCACTCAAATTTGTGGAGAGATGGATAACACCTTCAAAGGATTAAACCTATCCTCACTACTTTAGGTTGTGCCTCTTCAACAGGGAAGAGAGGACCCTTAGTGTAACCTCTATTTGATGAAGGAGATGGAGATATCCTTCTTTTGCACAAATTTTATGAAGAAAACCTTGAAAAAGTATGATCAATACTCCATAATTTAACTCTCAAGAGTTTTCACTTCTAAAATATGGAGATACTTTCAAAACAAGGCTAAGGTTACTAAAGACATTATAGAATCTTGATTTCTTCTACATATTTTAGCATTAGAATTTATACATTTGTGGACACACAATGCAAAAAACGGTAGTTCAGGATGAATTCATGGTTTTTGAATAATTTTGGAGGGAGATTAATTAGGATAAAATTTATTATACTATATATTTGAGAGACTTCAGAACAACTGGAAAGCTTAATGATAGAAAGCTGCAGAATAGCTAAGATATTCCATCGACCAGAAGGTGTGCATCAATGCAGACCCATATTTTTATGGTTTCACACAATATCAAAGAATTTAGTATGAGGGCTCGAGCTAAAGAATCAATAAAACATCAAAGAACCCTTTTTCCTCACGCCTAAGATACACTCGAAGGATTATAGACAATATTTATAAACAAATGACAGTGAAGTGATTCTAAATTGTTTATATCATCATAGGATGAAAGCTCTTCTTGAAATGAAATTCCAAATGCCACTAAACTGCCATAGGGATGAGATCCTATGTGATTCAGAGGGAATTTAACACAAGATTGTAATAGGAATAAGAAAAACTACTTGTAGACATTCTGAAACAAAGAAGACACAAATTGCTCCAGCTTTGATACAAATAAACTCAAAATTGATTAGATTCATTAGCATGGGAAAGCTTCCAGAGAAATCTCATAACTTGTCAATGGATATACATCTACAACCAACATGACATGATAGAAAATATAACACAAAATAAATTAACCACGTATCTTGGATTGGTCTCTCAAGAATACGAGCTCTCTCAAATTTTCTCTTAAGAATTCAACCCCCGAACTTTTACAAGAGTATTCTCATTGCATTTATACATTTCACTCTCTCACTCATCTCAAATTTTCCCCCCCAAAAATAATAATATTCAAGGGACCCTTTCTTGTTACCAATTTGTCTCAGAAAGTGACGTTTAACAAATTTACACCCGCAGTTGCCAGGTGGATAAATAATGAACTGATCACATTTCTCATATCCTCGACTAATGAATAGGATGCCATTCCACAACCTTTTTTACAGTCCTTTTAATCATTCTGATTCTGTCATGTGAGAAATCCCCATTTTAATCACTCTCCAGAGGCTTTGTATAACTAAATCTGACAAGTAATATTTTTCACTCTAGAGGCAACACCTTTTTCATCTTTTTCTCCTGCAACCTGCATCATTTCATCCTTTTCCCTCTGCAACTCTACTCCACATCCAACTTCTGTGGTAATTTGCAATTTTTAAGTGCCCGAGCAATTTTGACTTCAAAATATCAACCTTAAAAATATATGGACTTACAAATTAAGTTCTAAATCCATTCAATTAACACTTTGCAGATAAAAATGACAAGGAGTTTTATCAAAAAATGATGAAAACTAGTGCATATTCACATCTCTAGGAGTCTCAGAGAAAAAATGGCAGAAAAAATAGGTGAAATGCACAACAACCGTTGATTCTTCCCCTTCTTAACTCTAGATTAGAGCAATCCACATGCTTTCTTATCACAACTACAAAAGTGAGGTAAAGAGGCAAGTTTCCAAACAAGCGCGGACCTTCCACATGCCCCAGGCCCAAGAAAAATGCCTTTTGGCCTTTGAAAAGGTCTCAGTATAAAAGGAGCTGGCAGAACCTTCCACATTTCTCATTGGAGGACTTTCGATATGATGCCAAAAATTAGAGACTCCAAACAAGCATGGATTCACCATGTGTCCTAGCCCGACAAATTTGTTGAAAATTTGGAACACTAGTGGAAGGCACCATGCGTCTAGGGTCTGAAAATGTTTCCTCGGTCGTTGAAAATTCCAAGCAAGGGTAAAGTGAGCGGAAACTTCCACGTGTCATCATGGCACTCCTTCAAAATAAAATTTAGGGGCCGGTCCCCAAACAGGTGCGGTCCCTCCACATGTCCCACGCTTTAAAAAATTTCTTTGAAAAGTTTAAGTATAGAGCGAAGCCGGCAACTGCTATGCCCTTAACCTATTTCTTGTATTAGGATATGAGTAGCCAGCTTGTGGCTTACCATATAATTTTATTATATCATTTATACTTTCTCATGCTTAGTATGTTGGCCATAACATATGAGTAGTATATATAGGGGATTGTAGGTAGTATTTCATCATCATTGGAGTATTTGAGTATTATTGTATGGTTTGGAGGTTGCCCCCTCGAAGTGGCGAAGCTATTATAATTGCATATTGAGATCATTATTCTACAATATTGTGTTATATTTCTGCTCATGATCTGAATTATACTAGTAATTTCAGTACAAGTGGTGTCAGAGCTATGATCTGGGCCAAAATTAGGGAAAAACCCCTAATTTTTTGTTTCCACCATACATTGCGAACCAAAGAGAATTGGTGGGAGATAGTTTTACCAGAGTTGCAAAACATATCAAGTAAGGTTCCCTAAAAATTTTAGAATTTTTTGATTTATTTTGCAAAAGTTATTACAAATTTAGGTTTTTCCATAAAATCGCTCCCTAGTGTGCAAATTGTGGAATTTTTTTAAATTCATTACATTTTGGAAAGCTAAAAATAATTATTTGGGGTTTGTTCTTTAAGTTTTTTTTATATTTGTCTGAATTCTTATCGAAATATAAAACCCTAAAACTTGATCGTGATCCCTACATCCTACTATTTTGGGGCATCATGGCAGGGCCTTCCACAAGAGGAAAAAATAATCCCATCACTCCGGGTAAACCACCAGAAAAGGATGAGATAGTAGTTGAGGAGTTGGAGACATAAGATATAACTACAGATTCCTCAAGGTTAGGGTTTACTTCGACAAACCATAAAGTAAGCCAACTTGAGTGTAACCTGAGAGACCTCGAATCTCGGGTGGCCAACAAAGAATATGTGGAAAGGATTAGACAAATATTGGAGGAGTTCATGCAAAAATTCAGTACACATATGATGGGTAATCATACTTATGTCAATCAAGGTGGATCCTCAGGTCAACATAATAGACACATGAGCCAGAGTGGATCTTTGAGTGGGCACAATCCAAATACGAGCACTCTGCAAGCCCGTACTATGTTTCCAAAAGTGGAGATGCACACATTTGATGAAGGGTCCACTCAATTGGATCAACCAAATGGAGAATTTCTTTGAACTACATCAGATTCAATCAAGAAAAAAGGTGACAATGGCAGCTTTGTATCTTGAACCTGACCAATTCGTCTAGTATCAATGGTTATGTGCTCAAAGGCAGAAGAGTGATCTCAATGTTACATGGACAGTCTTCACCGAAGAGTTGTAATTACACTACAGTTCTAGTGTGTCAGATAATTACTTCAGCCAATTAGCAAATTTGAGATAGACATGATCTGTTAAGGATTACATTCATCACTTTCAAAACCTTTCTTTGCGTGTGGAAAATATTACTGAAGAGAATCTGAATGACCTATTTCTTCAGGGTCTTAAAGATCACATTGAGCATGAGGTGTGTATGTTTAATCCTTGTACAGTTTTTGATTCGATGATTATGGCAAGAAGGGTAGAGGAGAAATTTGTTTCAAGTAGGAGACAACATTTCACTTATACTAGAGATCGAAACACCTTGGCCCCAACACTTCCTCGACCAGTTAGATTGAAACCTCAAAAAATTGAAGAAAAAAGAGAAAAAGGGTTATGTTTTAACTATGACAATAAATTTGGACCTAGACATAAATGTGCTGAAAAGAAGTTGTTCTACATTGATGGGCCTAGTGAAGATGAAGAGAAGGATGAAGATTCAGAGTCAGAGGTCTTGGTTGAGCCAGAGGAGGAGTTCAGGAGATCCTCAGCCAATGATCTCATGCCATGCAATTTTAGGTATTAGCACCCCCCAAACCCTAAAGGTGGTTGGATTCCTAAAAAACAGAGGGTCACAGTGTTGATTGATTCAGGAAGTACTCACAACTTTATCAATCATAAGCTAGCAGTGCACCTAAACTGTTTCATTTATCCAGCTCCTGAATGTCAAGTAATGATTGCTGATGGAGGTATTATTACTTGTTCTGGAAAATGCCATAACATTAAGCTTGTCATGGGAGATTACATACTAAATAGTCCCATGTATGCCATTTCTATGGGAGGAGCAGAAATTGTGTTAGGGGTTCAATGGCTTACTAGTTTGGGAACCATTGAGATGAACTTCCAAGAATTGTTCATGCAATTTCACTCTGAAGGAAAGACTTTTGAGCTAAGAGGCTTAAGAGAAAAGTCTCCATAAACAGTAAGTTCTCATTAGATGCACAAAATTCTAAAAAAGGGTGCAGAAGGATTTGTGGCACAACTCTTTTCATTGGAAGCTCATCATTCTAAGGACATTATACCATCAGATATGCAAGCAGTGTTGGATGCACACTCTGTTGTATTTGAAAATATACCAAAGGGCTTACCTCCAAAGAGAGATCATGATCATGTTATTCAGTTATTACCAAGAAGTCAACTACCTAACATTAGACCTTATAGGTACCCATATGTGCAAAAGAGTGAAATCGAGAAGATTGTACAAGAGATGTTGGAACCAGGAATCATTCATCATAGTCAGAGTGCATATTCTTCTCCAGTAGTGATGGTATAAAAGAAAGATGACATGTGGCGCATGTGTTCTGATTATAGGGAACTTAATAAGTACACAATCAAAGATAATTTTCCTATTCCTGTAATTGATGATTTGCTTGATGAGTTGCATGGTGTTGTTTATTTTACAAAGCTTGATCTTCATTTGGGATACCACCAAATCAGAATCAAGGATGAGGATGTTCATAAAACTGCCTTTCGGACACATGAAGGCCATTATGAATTCCTGGTAATGCTTTTTGGACTCACAAATGCACCTTCTACATTTCAAAGTTTGATGAATTCTATTTTTAAGTCATTCTTGCGAAAGTCTATCTTAGTGTTTTTTGATGATATATTAATTTATAGCAAAACATGGGAGGAACATTTGCATCATGTAAATAAGGTTTTGGAAATCCTTGAGCAACATAAAATTTATGCAAAGCCCTCTAAGTGTTCTTTTGGACTCAAGGAGGTTGAATATTTGGGTCACATTGTCTCTCATGAAGGGGTTAAAGTGGATCCTAATAAGATCAAAGCCATGATGGAGTGGAAGGTTCCAAAAACCCTAAAGAATCTATGAGGATTTTTGGGGCTTACCAGTTATTACCGAAGATTCGTAAGGCATTATGGAAGCATAGCTGCACCTCTCACAACTTTATTAAAGAAGGAATCCTTCCATTAGAGTCAGGATGTAACCAAAGCATTTGAACAACTAAAGGAGGCCATGTGCACCACTCCAGTCTTGGCTACTCCAGATTTTTCCAAAACATTCATTGTTGAATGTGATGCATCAGGGGTGGGTATGGGGGTAGTTCTCATGCAAGAAGGCCATCCTATTACCTTTTTGAGCCATCGATTCAAAGGTAAGAATCTTTCCAAGCCAACTTATGAGAAGGAAATGCTAGCCATACTTCATGCAGTAAAGCAATGGAGACCATATCTCATAGGAAAACACTTTAAAGTGAAGACAAATCATGATAGTCTGAAATACTTCTTGGAGCAACATTTATAATCTGAAGAACAACAAAAATGGGTCTCCAAGATGTTGGGATATGATTTTGAGATTATCTATAAGAAAGGGAAGGAGAATGTAGTTGTGGATGCTCTGTCACGGAAAGATGAATCAATTGCAGCCTTGTTATGTGCCATATCCATATTACAGGAAGATTTTATAGATGAGGCAAGGTCTGAATGGAGAAATGACCCAACCGCACAAAACCTCATTCATCATCTCCAGAATGATCCAAGCATGTCTGAAAAAATTGTATTGAAAGGGGATGCTTTATGGTATAAAGATAGATTATACCTATATAAGAACTCCACTCTTAAAAATAGGATTCTATCTGAGATTCACTCTTCTCCAGTAGGGGGGCACTTTGGATTCTTGAAGACTTATCATCGATTCAAACAATATTTCTTTTGGGAAGGGCTCAAAGGGGATGTCCAAAAATTTGTGGCAGAATGCATGGTTTGTCAGCAAAATAAGGGTGAAACAGTTTGATCCCCAGGTCCTCTACAACCTCTATCAATTCCTAGCCAGTGGTGGGAAGAGGTTTCCATGGACTTTATCATATGATTGCCTAAATATGAAGGAAAAAATGTTATCATGGTTGTGGTGGATAGACTCACCAAATATGCTCATTTTTGTGCCTTGGCACACCCATTTTCTATAAGCACGGTAGCAACAGCCTTCATGGACACAGTTCAGAAACTTCATGGGACATCGAAGATTATAGTAAGTGATCGAGACCCTATATTTACTAGTAATTTTTGGACTGATTTATACTCATGTTTGGGTACTCAGTTAGCTCGTAGCTCTTCTTATCATCCCCAGTCTGATGGGCAAACATAAGTTGTAAATAAGTGTTTGGAGGGATATCTCCATTTCTTTACATCAGATAAACAAGCAAGATGGGCCCAATGGTTGCCACTTGCATAATGGTGGTATAACACTTCCTTCCATACTTCATCTAAAATGTCTCCTTTTTTGGCACTCTATGGGTACCATCCACCATCCATCACATCATCATTGAGAGGACAACTGCGGGTTAGAACAATAGAAGAACACATTCAGTATCAACAAGAGGTCCTCTCTAGTCTCAAGGAGAACTTGGTCATGACACAAAACTGCATGAAGCAATAGGCTAATCAACATCACACAGAAAGTCATTTTGAAGTCGGTGATTGGGTTTTTGTGCGGTTACAACCATATAAGCAAATGTCTTGGAAACAACAACAAAAGGATAACAAACTTTCACCGAATTATTATGGCCCCTATCAAATATTGCAGAAGATTGGTACCGTAGCATACAAATTAGAACTTCTACAATCAACCAGAATACATCTAGTCTTTTATGTTTCTTGCCTGAAGAAAGTAATTAGACAGAGAGTAGAAACCCAAACAGTGTTACCTGAGCTCGGCGAGGAAGGGAGAGTCATCTTGGAACCTAAATGCATCCTTCAAACATGCACTAAAAGATTGAGGACACGGGTTATTACTAAGTACCTGATCAAGTGGAAGAATATGGACAATGAAGATGCAACATGGGAAGATATGACATTCCTGCAGCAACAGCCAGAGATTCTCAACATTGGGGACAATGTTTCTTTGAATGGGAAGGGCATGCTATGCCCTTAACCTATTACTTGTATTAGGATATGAGTAGTCAACTTGTGGCTTATCCTATCAGTTTATTATATCATTTGTACTTTCTCATACTTAATAGGTCGGCCCCAGTGATGGCCATAACATATGAATAGTATATATAGGGTATTATAGGTAATATTTGAGTAGTATCATCATTAGAGTATCATCATTAGATTATTTGAGTAGTATTGTATGGTTTGGAGGTGGCCCCCTTGAAGTGACGAATCTATTATAATTGCATATTGAGATCATTATTTTGGAATATTATGTTATTTGGTGTTATATTTCTGCTCATGATCTGAATTATACAAGTAATTTCATTACAGAGGTGTCAAGGGGAAGCCTCCATAGTGTGCTTCATGGTGCTATTACTTGTGTTCTTTATGATAAAATTTAGGAGCTGGTACCCAATCAGGTGTCATCCTTCCACATGTCCCAGGCCTTATGAAAATTTATATGAAGTAGTGTTATTGTATTGAATGGAGCAAAGGTTCATTTAATATTATGTAAATGAAAAAAAATGGTAAAGAAACACTATTCAAGGTCGTTACCCTAAGGCATTTGTATATATTCATAAGGAATACTTGTACAAAAATCCCACCACAAGCCACAAGATATGACTGTAAAGGAATGTCTAATGCATATAAATATAAATGTCTAAAAATGGGAAAGGAAGTGGAAACCTGCATGTATCTCTCCAACGCAACCCCAAGGATTAATTCCCAAGCTTCTCGAGATTGCTCCAATGAGTGTAGGCTTCTCCATCGTACTGGTACCTAAACAGTTGAAAAATGGAAGCATGCCTTAGAGCTTCAAGGTTATTCACCGAGCTGCATCCTTTCAAAAAGGTCTACATTTCCACATATGTATAAGCATTTACATTGACTATGGAATTACATAAAGGTCAAACCATAACATGTAGTGCAAATCACCATTTACACCTGGAATTGAATCATGCTTTTAGAACAGAGGGTGTGCAAGTCATATAAGTGCTCATTAATGTGATCAAGTGCAAGAGGTTTTATCAAAATCTACGTTTTGGATCTGAAAATAGAAGGATTGGGAAAATTTCATGATATATTAATAGCAAAGTTATAAATTCTTAGCACATGGATCAAATCAACAGATGACAGTCTCTAGATTTACAATATCAGGATGGGATTGATCCAAGGCAACATTCAAATGCTACAGATCTTTCAAAGATTTCATGAATGCTATAACCATGGAGATAGAAAACACGATAGAGCCTATCAAAATGTTCAAGTTGTTTTAAAGACAAACAGGATGCAGATTTAAATATGAGCAGTGAACAGATTTCTAGTTTAAGATATAAAAGACAGCTAATTTCATGACATTTGTAGATATTGCAAAAGATGGATGAGTCAACGAAATAAACCAATGGTTTTCCAAATCGGCATGGATCAACAGTCTTCAATTTTGCACAAGTGAAAAACAAAATTCCCTTTGACACTTATTACAAGGTTATTGCTAATACAAGATTCGTAAAGTGCATGCATATTATTATATCATTTTGGCTTTACATGATTATTACATAACACCAGATACTTCAAAACTATTGATGAATTTTGATTCATAGAACAATCGTGTGGATTTCCTAAAGACACATTTTACTATTGATGATGATGTGTAGTCAAGGATATTTCATAGTCTACATTCATTCCATTCCAAACTAGACCATGCCTCTAAAAAGTGAGTTGCTCATCAATTAGATATGGGAATTAATCCTGTGATCTTATTGGTATTGATGAAATGAAGAATTGAGATGTTGTTGGAAATTAGAAATAATAACATTACTTGTCTAGATGATGATTTAATTTATATGTAGACAATTGTGGATGTATATTTTTATATTTTATCTTGGATGTTTTGTTGTGGCCATGAGGACGAAGGAGGTATTGTGTAATTTTAAGGTAAACATATCACAACAATCAAAGGGGGATTGGAGACTAACCATATCAGAATGCTGGATGGATTCAACAATGGTCACCATGGCAACATGTGTTATGTTGTGTGTGTGTGTTAATTGATGTTATGGGGTCCCCATGGGGAGTAAATTACCTCCAATTGTGACCAAGGGTTTATTTTTGGTCCTTTCTCTTCTTTTATTTATTTAATTTTTTGTATATGTGATTTAAATTGTGAAGTAATTTCCCTTTTATCATCATTGGGTTATGTGTCTTAATTAAGTGCACTAATAACATTATTAAGCTAAACTAATTATGGATGGGACAAAAAGAATTCATATACTAGGTTATATATTTATTTGCTTTATGCGTTGTAAGTGGAGTGTATGTGGTCTTGAGTGTTGTACACTCTACCCCTTCTTGGAAGTTTGGATTTGACAAGGGAAAATTTTAGAGGATTTTGGATAAAGTTAAACTTGTCCCACACCTCTTAATTTATTATACCAACCCTACTTATGGGTTGGGGGGGGTCTAAAATAGACTCCATTATGTGTTTTGGAAAGGAAAAAGATGATTTTTAATTGCATTTTCTTACTTTCCTTTATTTCTTTTCCTAAAGGGTATGGGTTGGAGTGGTGTGTGGAAGAGGTTTGTCATACCTCTCAACCACCCCTTTTTTTACCTTGGAGTATGGCTTTGACTTGGGTGATGTGGAGTGGAGAAGAAATGATGTGGCATCCTACATGGAGACACATCATCTTCCTCCTCCTCCTTTCTATATATTGAAATTTTTGTAATCAAGGGGTTACTCGCTTTTTTTGGAGCTCTCTCTTTTGGATGCTTGCTTGTGGGAGTTGAAGGGTTCATGGAAAATTTTTTGTGTTTGAATATTCTGGGACCTCCTTGGAAAGTGAAGCTTTATCATGGTAAGGTAGGATCTTGCACTCTTATTGTTCTTCTTATTTCTTGTATGAATTGTGTTTTATGGATTTGTGTTCTTGCTTGAATGTGTTGGCTAGTAAATTGACCTTAGGTTGTGGTGAGATTTGGAAATGGAGATGAAATATGTTAGGAGGCATAAGAGATTCTTGTGTGTTTAGAAGGGAGTGGGTTTTGGATGCCCCACCTTATTCTACTTTGTTATTTTGTATTTTGTGGGAGCCTTAAGAGAGAGGGAGGCATAAGAGAGAGGGAGGAATAAGAGAAATAGATATGTTGTTGTGGGGATGCATAAGATATTTTGGGATCGATTGTGTTGTGGAGGAGTGTAGAGGTGGAAATCCAAACCCTTGGGAGGCATAAGGGCACCCCCATTATTCGTATCTCTACTTGGCTATTTTAGAGCCATTGTTTGGGAAGTTTCTGAGTGTAAAAAAAAGTGTTTTATTTTTGGTTATCTTTCTTATGTGTTGATTTCTTGGAAGTTAATGTTGAATAATTGTTTAGTTTCCATGTGTTGATGCATCCCTTATTGCATTTTTGTTCAGGCTCGGGCGCAATGAGAAGAATTGTTTCTTCTTCTTATTGGAGTTTTGGTTGGGTTGAGAGTGTTGGCTCTCCCCCATTTATGGTTGTTATGATCAAGTTAAAAGAATATGGAGCTTGGTTGGAGATTTGACTTTTGGAGCAATAATAGAAGAAAAAATGTATTTCATTATAGGGTCCCTCTTGTAAAATTCCTACTTAAAGTGGAAGATATTGAATTAATCTTTTGGAAAGAAAACATGTATTGATCATTAGTTATTAAAATTATATTATATGTTATGAAGAAAAGAAACAATTTTTTTCATGTTTTAGTCAACATATTATCTAATTTAAGTGTGTTCATTCATTTATTGGAAAGTTAGTATTCTTGTATTAAAACATTATTGGAAATTATTTTGTATTTGGTTGTGAAAATGGATTAAATCAAATGTGTAGGTTGTAAAAACTCAAGAAATATTAAATTGTATTGTATTACTACTTGAAATGCATCCAATGCATTAGAGTATTTTTGGCATACTTTTGTATTGTTGGATGAAAGCCAATATTGGTTGTATAGATGGAAGGAACTCAAACTATAGATTGGTTTCACTTGGCAAATGACCCATAGGCTTTAAAAGACATTTAGTATAACTAATTTTCATTTAAAAATTATTGCAGTATTACTACATTGAATTGTTTAGGCCCTAGGGAAACCATGAAATTAATCACTAATGACTCTTATGATATTTGGTCAAGATTTAGAAAGAAACATTAGAGAAAGTATTGTGGATATTTATCTTGGCAACAGAGAAAGTATATCTATCTATTTATTGTTACTTTTGATAGTAATATTAATACTCTTAATTATAATTATTAATAAATTATACTTTAATATTAATGGGGACTTATTAATATGAAAATATATTAACACTAATATAATGTTAATATATTTATAAAAAAAATATTATTATCTAATATAATCATAGAAAAAAAAAATGCTATATCATATTATACATATATATGTGTGTGTGTGTGTACATATACATACATACATACATACATACATACATACAGCTTTGTTACATACATACATACATATTTTTAATGATTTTATTATAATGCCTCATATGTGTTGTGTATTACATATATATATATTAAAATAAAGGGAAATTATTATTAATGTCAAAACGTTTTAAAGGAAAATTGAATTGCAATGTGGTTACGGAAATTTCTTTGTGCACTATGTAGTGTATAGGTGTACGAACGGGGTGAGGGGACGGTCACCGACCACACCCCCACCCCATTAATAAATGAGATGGGGGTAGGGTTTGGTTGACCCCAAAACCGCACGATTACAACATTTACAAATTTAAATTAGGAAACATTGACCCCAATATTCCTGATTATCTTTATTCTTTATCCTGCACATTAATGATTTATCTTGCGGCCATGTATGCAGTTCGTGTAACCCAGGGTTGAACCTCTAATCGCATATATATATATAAGATTTGTGAATACTTTATTTTTTTTATTATGATAGAAATATAATATATTTATATCACTTATATTATTTGATATAAATAACTATGATATTTTTTATCCATAAGTAATTTTATATAATTTCACACATGACACATATATATCTATGTATCTATGTATTCATTTAAGAAATGGAAACACATATAAAATGTAACTATATCACTAAAATGGGGCAAAAATATAAGCCCATTTGGGAAAATCTTAAAATATGAGTTAAATAAAATAAACAAATACTTTGAAACCCTAAATGAAGATGTAAACAAAATAAGAAAATAAATGAGACATGTATGTCTCCTGAAAGTCTTGAAATAACCTCTAATGGTTTCCTCCTTCTCCTTTACCAATCTACAAAACAATAGAGAAATAATAAGTCAAAAGAAAAGAGAAAGGAGACTTTCATAAGCAAACTTAGGGTTAGTTGTTTCCTTCCCTGATCTTGTGGCCCCAAATGAATCCATCCAATGGATGGGATTCATCCCTACAAAAAGTAGGTGGGGAGTAGTTGAGTAAAATTTAAATTTTAAAATTTAAATACATGGGTTGACTGTTTAAAGGGGTCACTTTATTTGTGTAAGGGGTGGGTTTATACTTCTAACCCTTGTGTTAAATTAGGGACATTGTTAATTGTTTTTTAACCTAGTCACCTTATGGGTTTAATATGAATTTAGTAAATAAAGTAAATAGATCTCTTTTATCTATGCGATTAATTTGTTCTAGGTGACTATAGTGGAAATCAAATATTTTTATCAAATGTAAATTTAGGGGAAACTAAACCAAGCCTTAGACTAACCTGGTTTATTCATAAGTATCGAGGGCATTATTATTTCATTATAATGGGGATTAATTAAGGAAATTTATATTTTTAATTTAAAGTAACTTAGAAACATGAATGTGACAACTATTAATTCAAAACTTTTGTGGGCACGTTTTTCAAAATAAAAAAAACATTATTCCATAATTTTTCTAGCTTGCCCTAGGTTGTTCTTGGGTTTTGTGTAGGAAATTTTAGTGGGCGTTACACTTGGTATCAGAGCTGCAGGTTCAAAGCTTGGACCCTTGGGCACAGTAGAAAACACGAGACATGAACACTTAACCTAGCACAATTTTTTTTTAAAACCTAGAAAACAAAATTGTATGATAATTGTATAATATAGAAAGCTAAGAAAACTTAAACAAAAACATAGAATGATGAACTAACTCTCCGCTTGGCCTATGTAGTAGGTGTGGACAAGATGAGGGGTTCTTGCACATAGATCTAGACTTACCACCTCCAGATCAGGCTGTAGTGGCAATTCTACCTCATATTTTATATACGCTTCAGGATGTCATTGTCGTTATATGTGGAGGGTCCTTAGGAGGATGACCTACTAGATAGGATAGGGAGCCATTAGTTAAGGCTTGTGCATCTCCTCAACTGAGTGAGGAACACATGGCAGAGAACTCCTGTGTGGAGTCAGCTAGGGAAGAATCACCGCAGAGGGGACATGGAGACATGATTTCAGGGCATACAGACAGATCTCGAAGCCCTGGGTAGAGGGAGGAGAATGTATAGAGACCCCTAAGAGTCATTAGTCATCAGCTGCAGACCATATCAGGGAGATCCTAAAGCTATGACCATCTAGCTATTATGGAGATACATGTGGTTTTCAAAAAAATGCATGGTTAGTGAGCTTGAACGGGTGCTTCAAGCTTTGCCCTTGTACTAACAACATGAAAGCTTGTGTTTTTGATCCATCTTTTGACGGATGGAGAAGGTGTCTAGTGGAGGAAGGAGGTGTTAAACACTATAGAATTATATAAAACACTGAATAATTATGTATATTGAAATCATCTGGGATATATTACATAGAGAAGTGATTACATATATAGAGCATTATAACTCCTACTAACAAGGAGTTTGCTCCAACTATAAATCCAACAAATCTCTCTAGTTTATCTCCTTATCCCTTTATTCTCTCACTCAACTCTATCAAAATCATGAGTTGTTTATTAAATGATTTTTACATCTCATTAAAATAATAATATTAAATACTCACATGCAATACAATATTAATAATGTTACAAACAATATATTCGTAACAGGAGGAGCATAAGCTCCACATTGACTCGGAGATAGTTACCTGGGAGCTCTTTAAGGAGTGGTTCAGGAGAAGGTATTTATCTAGGAGTTTTATTCTAGCAGAAGATAGATGAGTTCCACGACCTCCGTTCAGGCATCTATGAATATAGATGAGTATGAGATTCAATTCCTAGACCTACTCTAGTATGTCAACTATATGCAGAATGAGCAGGTACAGATTCACATGTTCATCAGGGGACAAAATTTAGATTTGGGAGGTGTGGTGCATATCCATTTTCCACAGACCCTAGTAGAGTCCGTTGGAGAAGGACTACATCATAAAGGAGACATCAGGGAAATACTACAGTAGGCCAGGGACAAAGTACAGAAGTGACATCCAATAGATGTAGGATAGCAGCTCAAGGGGGTAATCTCTTCCTCCTCATGGTGGACAGGGTTCACTACAATCCTCATTTAGGCCACCACAACAACCACCTCAGCAGCATCAGACCCACCCACCATTATAGACCTCCGTAGAGATTCAATGCTAAGAGGGGGTGGAAGTATGGGGCCTCCTCCTAGGGGTCCCATTAGGACACAGGGTGCACTAAGAGCTCAGTCAGAAGGGGCTCATCAATAGAGATCTCAATAGTCCATAGCTGGATCATTAGGATCCATGGCCCTGACCTCTAAAGTACCGGCTAGAGTTGCATCTCATTGGAGAGGACCGAGGAGTTGCTATGGTTGTGGCTTTGTTGAACATCATTGGAGAGAGTGCCCATAAAAACCTAGTAGAAAGGGTAAGGCACATATTGTAGAGCCTACAGATGGCATTATGGGATGTAGCCATTAGATCTATGCAATGGCTGAGAACTTCCAGGATGAGAACATGAGTAACGTGATAGAGACTACAAGTATCATTGGTGGTATTCCTGCCTCTATATTGTTTGATTCTGGTTTTTCTGATTCTTTTACTCCACCATCTTTAGTAGAGAGTTACAAGCTTGTGGCAGTTAGGTAGGGTCTTAGTTAGGACATTGAGATGGCTTCTAGAGAAAAAATATTTGTACACTCCTTAGTTAAGGAGTTTGTAGTGGATTTGGGACCCTTCATGACTACCTCAAATCTTCGTATGCTTCCATTGGGTTCATATGGAGTCATTTTATGAATGGAATGGTTGTCTACACACAGAGCCAGAGTGGATTATTACCATAAGACTATTTCATGTACAAATGATTTAGGAGTTGATTCAGTGATAGCAAGAGTTAGGAGGCCCGTTTCCATCCGCACCATCTCCGATATGAAACTTAAGCGGTGTGTGTGACGAGGTTTCCAGATGTATGCTATCACGGTTAGTGACAGATATGAGGATGAGTCTAGTGGGCCATATCTTGATGACCATCACATCTTAAGAGATTTTGTCTGATGTCTTTCAAGGGGATCTATCTGAGGTTACCTCCCCCATGTGAAATATATTTTCACATAGATCTGGTTCCGAGAATGTAGAGCCTATCTCATGATCAAATTATTTGATGACTACCCCTGATCTCTGTGAGCTCAAGTTACAGCTTGAGGGCCTTCTAGAGAAATGACATAATCCATGTCCTAGTGTATCCCCTTTGGGTGCACTTGGTGATTTTTTTGTAGAAGAATGATGGATCTCTACATGTTTGTGTATTGATTATCGCAAGATGAACAAAGTAACGATCAATAATCGTTACCCCCATTCCAATCGTATTGATGATTTATTTGATCAGATGAAGAGTAACCACAATATTATTCCAAGATATATCTTAAGTCAGGTTATCATCAGCTGAGGATCACAGAGGTATATATCCATAAGAGAACCTTCCATATGAGATATGGCCACTACGAGTTCACAGCGGTGCCCTTTGGTCTGAACAAATGCCGTCATAGTGTTCATGAGCTTGATGAATGGGGTTATTCAAGACATTTCTAGATCTGATTCACGCTCATTTTACTTGACAAAATTCTGGATATACTCACGTATGATGTGAGGAACATGAGGGGCACCTTCACCAGGTTCTTCAGTGTCTTCGTGAGCAACAACTTTATGGGAACCTGGGATAAGTATGCGTTTCTTTCAGACGTAAAGGTGCAATATTTGGGCCACATCATTTTTGTGGAAGGTATCACATTCGACTCTTGCCAAGATTTGAAATATTATGGATTGGCTAGAACCCACTAGTCTGATTGAGGTGTGCAGTTTCATGGGTTTGGTAAGATACTATCAGAGGTTTGTATAGGACTTTTATAATTTACTCGCGTACGTATGAGGAGCACGAGGAGCACCTTTTCCAGTTTCTTTAGTGTCTTCATGAGTAGCATCTTTACGGGAACTTGGAGAAGTGTGCATTCTTTCATACAGAGGTGTAGTATTTGGGCCATATCATTTTTGGGGAAAGTATCGCAATCGATCCTTCCAATATTTGAGCTATTATTGATTGGCCAACACCCACTAGTGTGACTGATGTGTGTAGTAGCTTCATGGGTTTGGTAGGATATTATAGAGGATTTGTATAGGAATTCTCTTAGGCTGCGCACCCCATCACTTCCGTTCAGTGGAAAAGGAACAAGCTAGTATGGTCAGATAGATGTGGGGCCAGGCCTTTAGGACACTGAAGGAGTGCCTCACAACAGTCACCTATTCTTGCAGTGTCGGATCCCCTTAGGGTGAGTTATTCATATTACACAGATGCTTCTTTGGCAGGACATGGAGGTGTATTGATGAAGGAGGGTAGAGTAGTGGCATTTGAGTATCAAAAACTCAAGGATTATGAGACTCAATTATCCAACTCATGATCTTGAGCTTGTAGCAGTTATACACACCTTTGTGCGGGTGGAGACACTTCCTCCTTGGCCATAGATTTACACTCAGGACTAATCATCTGAGTCTTTGCCACCTCTTCACGCAGCCCCATCTCAATGCTCATCAGCAGTGTTGGATAGAATTGCTTTATTAGTGTGACATGGATATAAAGCATGTGAAGGGGAAGGATAATGTGGTTGTAGATGCCCTAAGTATATGGAGACACGTGGCTATTGTTACTTCACTGGGTACTAATTTATGGATTAGGATTTTGTTGCAACATCCTCATGACAACTTCTACCTTGTAGCAAGAGCAGAGATTGAGTCACAGAGAGCCCTTGAGGGGAGATTTGATGGATTTTCATTAGAGATAGATGGTCTTCATAGACAAAGGGGTTAAAATTATATTCCTAGAGATGGATACTTGATACAGGACATTTTGAGAAAGGCTCATCATGCACCTTATTCAGCCCATCACTAGGGTGAAGAAGATGCACGCCACCTTGAGACAGTTGTACCAATGGAGGGGACTTTAGAGAGACGTGGCTCAGTTTATGTCATGATTGTTTAGAGTACCAGAAGGTGAATGTTCAAGCATCAGCATCCAATTGGCCTTCTCTTCCCTCATGCCATACTAGAGTGGAAATGGGACACCATTTCCATGGACTTCATAGTTGGGTTACCAACATCGAGATACGACCATGACACCATCATGGTCATGGTGGATAAATTGACAAAAGTGGCTCATTTTTCTCCAATGAAGACCACCTACATAGCTAGTGTATTAGTGCTGGTATACCTTAATGAGATTTTCAGATTTCACAGGATTTCGTAGAAGATCATTTGTGACCATGATCCCTTGTACACTTCTTCCTTATGGACTACAATTCAGTATGCTCTCAGGAAAAATATCAATTTCAGTATAGCTTATCACTCTGAGATAGATGAATAAACTGAGTGGGTGAATCATATCTTGGAGAACATGCTTAGGATGTAAATTATGGATCATCAATCGAGGTGGGAGGAGTACTCGTATCTGGTAGAGTTTACCTACAATAATAGTTTTTAGAGTTCGATAGGCATGGCTCCATTTCAGGAACTTGTATGGTAGAGAGTGTAGGACACCTCTTAGTTACGACAGGTTAGAGGATAGGGTTTCTCTTGGGCCAATCATTATTATAGGACATGGAGAAGCAGGTTGTTATGATCAGGACAAAGATTGCAGGAGGCACAGGATAGGAATAATAAGTATGCAGATCAACATAGGACTAGATTGTAGTTTTGAGGTGGGCATGAAGGTGTTTCTTCATGTCAGGCCACATAAGATACGCTATCCGTTATAGTAAAAGGTTCTAAGTTTAGCTCCTAGATTTTTGGGTCCCTTTGAGATCTTGGAGTGTATCAGCCCTTTGGCCTACCGTCTAGCATTGCCACCTAGCTATGTCTCACATACATGATATGTTTCATGTTTTAGTTCTTAAGATATATATTGCTAGATCCTTCTCATGTGCTAGATTGGACCGTCATTGTAAGTGTGCAGGATTAGGGGCAAGTGATGGTGGAGCCCATCTGTCATCATTAGATCGCAAGACCCTGGGCCTTCGATTCAAATATATTGATCAGGTACAAGTGCAGTGGGACAAATATGATGAGACTACATGCTACTATGAGAGGATGCTACATTGTTACATGTTCAGTTTCCCCCATCTATTTCCAGTGACTTCTCATGAGGAAGTCGAGTCTAAGGAGAGGTGGATGTAGTGCCCACTTCCCTTTAACACCTTATTACATACTGATCATGATTACTGTTCGCACTATATCATGGACATTATTGTATCAGTTTTGATTTAGTATGATGATTAGATGTTCAGGGATACATGGATTATTGATTGACTTTGAATTCTTATAATGATCATGTGGATGATTATTTATAGACATGTTTAGATATTTATGTTGATGATATGTTGTTTGACATGGTTATACTTATGGATGTCATTCTGACGTGTGCTAAATTTGGATCATATTGAGTAGGACCTAGAAAATGAACTAATCTTGTGATCTAAAATTGGTATTGATGAAATATAGAATAGAGATGTTGATGAAATTGTAAAATAGATAATGTTGATTGTCTTAGATGATGATGTTGAGATTCACATATAAATGGATGATTGTTGAAATTATATGCATATATTTTACCTTGGATGTTCTGATAAGGCCACAAGGCCAAAGGAGGTATTTGTATGTTTTGCAAGTGTAAAATATCACAAAAAACATCGGGGGATTGGAGACCAACGACATTTGAAATTCTAGATGAAGTCAACAACGGTCACCATGGCAACATGTATTATGTTGTGTGTGTTTTATTTGTTGTTAGGGATTCTCCATGGGGTGAAATCACCTTTAAATTGTGACCAAGGGCATTTTATGTATTTTTCTTTTATTTGGTCCCTTATGTTAATGTTTGGTATGTGTGATTTATTTTGTGAAGTGCATAGACCCTCCTATCATTGTTGGGTTAAATGGTGTGTAAATATTGTGAACTAATAACATGTTGTTAAGTTAATTAATTAAAATTATGTCATAAGAAAGTAACTAATAGAGTTGTTGGCCTTAGAATTAAATGGTGTTGTAAGAAATGTGTAAGTAATGTGTAAGAGATATGTAAGTTGATTTTAAGATGTATGAACACACTACCACGTTCTTTGAAAATTCGAATTTGTCCTTAGAGGTTACAATATTGGAGGCTTGTGGGAAAAGTTAAACTTGTCCCATACCTCTTAAATTTATTAAACCAACCTTACCTATGGTTGGAGAGTTAAATTTAGACTCTCATTAGGAATTTTTGTAAGTCAAGTTGTAGCTTTTAATTTCACTTTCTTACATGTGTTTAAATTTCAGTTGTCGTTAATGGGGTGTGGGCTTAGATTGGAGTGTGTAAGTAAAACTGTTTATACCTTTCACCTACTTATTTATTGTGCCTTGGAGTATTGAAGTTTGACTTAGGTGAAGTGGAGTGGAGGATGTTTGAATGTAGTCATCCTACATGGATCCACCTCATCCTCTTCTCTTCCTCTCTGTCTATTTATTGGATATTCCTTACGGAAGTTTATGGGTTGCTTCACCTTCGGATACTTAGCATTTGGGGAAAATTTTGGAGTTTTGCTCTTTGAGAGCTTTCTTGCTTTGGATAGAATTTGAAGATTGTTGAATGCTTTGAATTCTTGGTGGATATTTGGATTTCTTGCATTGGAATAAAAAAAAATTTTGGAACTTGGACCAACTCTATCATGGCAGAGGTAGGAGCTTGGCATTCTTGAAATTATCCTCTTGCTATTCTATGTAAATGTTATGTGTTGTATGAATTCTGTTGGCATGTACTTGTGGGTTGTTGGGTAGTAAATGGCCTAGCATATGGTTGTAGTGATAAGGCTGAAAGGGGTTTAAAATATATTTGGAGGCATAAGTGTTTGGAGGAGGTATAAGTGTTTAGGAGGGAGTTGGGATTTGGGTTCCCCACCTTACAAATAAATATCTTGTTATTTCTGTGTACTCAATATGAGGGTGCCATAAGAGAGTTGGGTAGGCATAAGAGAAATGTGAGGAATAAGGGGTTACTTGGTAGAGGCATAAGGGCATGTTAGGGTTTTCATATACTATATGTTTGGCAGAATTTGTAATCAGGTGGTGAATACCCATTTCCCTTTTGGGAGACATAAGTAGCATCCCCCATAGTTTCTATGCTCTACTTTGGATATTGCATGATGTAGCCTGAGTTTTGTTTGTTATGTTTTAATGTGGTTGCAAACTACATTCTATTTGTGGATTGTGTTTAAAATGTGTAAATGTTGTACTTGATAGTAAGTTGTGGAATCCTTGTAGAGTTGCCATGAGTTGAAACACATTCCTTATTGCATTGTGGTTGGGGCTCGGGGGGAAAATGAAGAAGGATGGATTCTACTTATCATTGAGATGTCTTGGTTGGGTGGAGAGCATTGCCTTTCCCCTATTTTTGGTTGTTGTGATCAAAATTGAAGATAAGATGGAGAATGGTTGGATGATTGTAATGTTCTACGAGCAATAATAGAAGGCAAAAATATAGTATTTGACAGTTCTTGCTGAGATTATCTCTGATTGTAACCCCTTCCCACTTTGAAGTGGATGATTATTGTATATTTTGTGAAAAGAAAATATGTTTTGATAATGGCTATGAGAGCCATAATGTAATGCATGTGAAAGAGATGTAATATGTTTTCTATTTTTGAATGCAATGAGCAATGAAATTGTATTCTGTATATTGAAATTGAGGAATTGAAAGAAGAAAGTTGTAAAGATATCATTTTAGTGGAATAGTAGCCTGGATTAGGTGTGTTATTCTTGTTCCAAAAATGGAGTTGGAAAATCTTGTTATAAACCTATGTGTTGAAATATGTTGAGGAATTTTATGTTTGAAGGAAAGAAACATCACATTACTCTTGTATCTATTTGAAAAGCATATGATGGATTAGATAATCTAGAACTGTATCTTTTGGCTTTGTGCACATTGTTGATTTAAAGTCACATCTTAGTATGTTAGATTTGGTTGGAATGAATTCATAATTTAAAGTTTGATAGCACATTAGTAAATGTTACTCAATTCGAATGTTGAAGTTGTAGAGATCTGTTAGAGAACAGTTATTTCAAACTGTTCAAATATCTTCCTCTATCTCAAAATCGTACAGAACAACCCCTATAGCAATGAATCTTCTAAAATGTTGTCTATTGAATTGAACTGAATCATTCTTGTAAAATGACCATCATTGGTATCAGAGATGTAAAACATCTTAAGAAATTTTTGGATGGAGGTGAGCCATTTTGGAAGGAAACTGAGTTAGCCACCCCATAAGCATACGTTGTTAATAGGATAGCCTACAAATAGGATCCGTGAGCAAGGAAGTCTCCAAGGCTCCTGTAGTCCAAACCTACAACCTATATATTTGGCTTTACTCTATTGTTTAAACACGCATGGTGAATAAATCATTTGTTTCCTAAGCCTATCATTGGTATTAGAGTCGTCGTGGACACTGGTGTGTTCCAGAAGCATGGGGTGTGAAGTATTGGATCTCCATCGGCCAAAGAAGTTATGTGTAGATGTTTAAAACCTATATGGAGTTGTCAGTGCTAGAAGGAGTCATCGAACCCTACAAATTCCAAACCTGCAAGTGTAGCATTGGAGCTTGAGCAACGTGGCAAAGAAGAGGTGCCAAAAAAGAAAGCACCAAAGCACAACAAAGGGAGGCAAGCACCAAGGAAGCGTGAGGCCTGCATAGAACTCTAACCATTATTCCTAAAGCATCCGCACTTGTGCAGCGAAAAAATAAGCATGCGGGACACCTCCAAGCCTGCACACCTGTTACAAAGCAAGGACAACCACTGTCTGTAAAAACAAAATTACGTGGAAGAAACGAGTAGACTAGAGACCATGTGAAACCTGTAGCATGAAGAGCTTGGCGAGAGAGGCTAATGCAGATAACATCACCACGTACATGTCACACATTTCTAATGCCGAGAGTGTTACGAGAAACCCTTCTATTGGGTCACCTTTGAGAGCCCAAGAGGACACCACCGGCATCTATTTTGGCTTGCTCAATGAATTACTAAATACCGGAAACATCTTATTTGATGAATTGGTGTGTTAAGGATTGTTTGACTATTTTTTGTTTGACATGTCTTGTCAATGCTGAATCCGTAAAGAATTGGAGCACGGCTGTGATGCAGATGATGAATGCGAAGTAGAACACCCACAGGAGCATCTGCGTCTCACTTCACAAGTTGATAGAGCCCATCTTTGTGATAGGTTCCTTTAGTAAGCATTTGTAACCATTTTTAAACAATTAATAAATAAAATACAATTTTGAGTTTTTGGAAATGTCTGCACCTCGCATTTTGTTGTCGAATTCCCAGTTGCTAAAAGGGCCAAATTTCACCACATGGAAAACCAAGATGTAGATGATTCTTCAGTTTGAAGATATTTTGGGGATCGTTTTTGGCACAGACTCCCCTCCCACAGACACTAATCTGTTGGTTAAGTATGAAAAGGCCGATGCAAAAGCATTAATGCTTATCACTCTGAGCCTTTCTGATGAGGTTAAACCTCACATTCGGGAAGAAACCACTTCCTCTACAGCATCAGACATGTTGTGTACCATCTATAAAGCCAAGAATCTAACGATGATGCTACATCCTCAGACAAAGCTTCACGCGATGAGTATGCATGATGGTGAATTAGTCGAAGCCTTCTTGCAGCGTGTGGCCAAGTTACGTGCAAAACTTTCTACTCTTGGTTAACCGGTGGACGACAAGTTGCTCAGTCCCACTCACCTTACGAGCTCTTCCTTATCAGATTTAGAGACATTGATCACCATGTTGACCATCACTCAACAGGATGTGAGTTTTGTCAAACTGGTGAATTATCTCCAGCAGGAAGAAGCCATTCAGAATGTTCAAGAATCCTTCGAAGACAAGGCTCTCATCATGCGGCAAAAGCATAGCAATAAGCCTTCAGAAAGGACATTTAGCCCCCCATAATCAGAAGTAGTATCCACAAGCAGCAACCTTCTCAGTGGCCACTATAGTGGCCACCTTAGAAGCATCAGAATAACAAGGTGGATCGATGGTGCCACATCTTGCTTCACGAATATGCACACATAACTGTGAACTGTTATTACAACGGTCACAAATATGGACAACTCTGGTGAAGAGAGCACTTCTGGCTAAGGATATTCCAAGAAATCCCAATGGCGTGCTCATAATCAAAGGTAGAAGGGTCATATTGTTGCTCAGTAGGATGTCACCTCCTGATGAAGAGGTTCCAGACACAACTCATCTGGACATTGTCCTAGTCTCACAAACTTCGCAGGCCATCAGAAAGTGTCTAGTTGATTGATTCAGGAGCCAGAAAACACATGACTGGACAATAAGAAGTTGTTCCATACCCTGAGTGACCAACCCATTGGAGATCAGATCACTCATTGTAGATAATCAAGAGTATATTGCGGTGGGGGATTGGTGATGTCATCATTCCTATTGGGACACAAAGATGTACACTCATGAAGGTGTTATATGTTCTAGGTTTGACCTTAAATCTCTTGTCTATGAATCAGCTTCTTAATCATCGAATGCGGGTCGAATTCTTTGTTCACAAAGGGGTCAAGTCCTACATCATTTCCTAGGGAGACTTAGTTATTGGTTGAGCATTTATGAAGGACTGTCTATTTACATTGGATGTGGTCACTTCATCTAACATTGCTCTCTACTTCAATGACAGAGTCCACTATACTATGGCACTTTCAATATGGTCATCTTTATGTTGGGGTTCTGCATTAGCTTGGTGCCAAGGAAATGGTAATAGGGCTTCCTCCACTCTCCCATTCCTTACCTATTTGCTCAAGATGTCTTACGGGAAAACAACACAGATGTTTGTTCAAAGAGATCTCTTATCATTCTCCAGAGCATCTTCAGGTTGTACACACTGATCTATGTAGACCCCTACCAGCTAACTTCCAAGGTTTTGAATACTTCCATTTCATCACTGATGATTACTCATGGAAAACGTGGGTATATTTTCTCTGGAAGAAAAGTGAGGAATTTTCCAATTTCTAAACCTTTTACCAGCAAGCCACCAGGTAGTCTGGGAAGTCTCTCCTTCACCTTCGCTCGGATTGAAGGGGGGAATTTGTATCGAAGAAGTTATTAGCATACCTAAAGTAGCATGACATTCAACAACATTTGACTACACCCTACACGCCCCAATAGAATGGGATTTCCAAGTGACATAATAGGACTGTCATGGAGATGGCTCGTTGTATGCTCTCCACCACCAAGTTGGAGGATCAGTTTTGGGCAGAAGCAATCCAAACAACATTATATCTACTCAACCGGGAACCCATAAAGATATTGTAAAATAGGACACCAGAAGAGGTATGGACTGGTTGTAAACCTTCTAGATGTCATTTGAGAGTTTTTTGTTGTACTACATATATGCATGTTCTAGATATGAAAAAGAAGAAGATCAATCCAAAGACACTGCCATGTCTTTTCTTAGGGTATAGTACTACCTCAAAGGCATATTGTCTCATGGATCCTATGATGAAGAAAATCTACAAGAGTCAAGATGTGGTGTGTGATGAGTCATCCTTTGACTCCTTTCCACATAATGGAGATCTAGTACCGACCTCATCACACAGGTTACTCACACATCCAGATGATGGGCAAGATGATTCTTCTCAGAGAGAAGAAGAGCTAAGTGGAGACTTATTCGTTGATCTAGGAACACTAGAAAACACATCTTCACATTAGTAGCAACAACACCAATTACTGAAATGGGTCCAAAATACTATTAGGGATGAACACCTAAACTCACTTCCAGGCACTTCTACGGTAGTCAGAACATGAAGTCAAGCAAGACATGAGGTAAATTTTACACTGATGAGTTCAGTTGTTGATAGCACCGAACCTGACACTGTTCATGAGGCATTAGACTAACCACAGTGGAAATAGACTATGCATGCTAAATATGATTCCCTACTTTAGAATTAGATGTGGGAACTTGTTGATCTACCTCTAGGTAAGAAATCCATTAGCTGCAAATGGATTTTTAAAACAAAATATAAGGTATATGGTTCAATCGAAAAAAACAAAGCACAACTTGTTGCAAAGGGTTATGCTCAGCAAGAAGGAACTGAATATGATGAGACCTTTGCACCCACTTCGAAGATCAAAACCATCAGAGTTGTATGTGCACTGATAGCACAAAATGGATGGAAACTTTAGCAGATGGATGTCAAGAGTGCTTTTCTAAATAGTGATCTCAAAGAAGAATTATACATGGCCCAACCTAAAGGGTTTGTAGACGAGCATCAACAACACAAGCTGTGTTGTTAGATAAAGTCACTTTATGGACTCAAACAAGCACCTAGGGCATGGTATATAAAAACTAATGATCACCTATTGTAGCATGGATTCACTTGTAGCCCCTCAGATACAAATTTGTATATCAAGAAGGTAGGAATAGAGATGGTTCTTCCGTTTTTGTACGTAGATGATCTTGTGATCACAAGAAGTTCTGACAATCTTTTCGATCATGTAATGAATGATCTGAATAAAAACTTGGACATGACTAATTTGGGGCTACTTCACTATTGTCTTGGCTTAGAGATATGGTAGAAGAGGAATCATATCTTTGTCTCCCAGATGAAATATGCCAAGAGACTCCTGGAGAAGTATGGAATGTCAGATTATAAACCAATGTCCACACCTATGGAAAAAGGTTTGCAATTATCTAGATTCTAGGATTCACCACAGGTACATGGCACTCACTACAGACAGCTTGTGGGGAGTCTCATTTACTTGACTTATACAAGGCCAGATCTTTGCTTTGCAGTGAGCTATCTCGCCAGATTTATGTAGGAGCCATGGAAATGTCATTGGATAGTAGGAAAGCATGTGTTGAGATATACCTGAGGTATAGTTGACTTTGTTTTGGAGTATTAGAAGAACACTGAGTTCTTCTTACAGGGATATAAAGACTCAGACTATGTAGGATCCATTGATTACAGGAAATCTACATCAGGGTTTTTTTTCATCTTAGATCTGGACCTATCTCTTGGATTAGCAAGAAGCAATTGTTGTTGCTCTCTCATCCACTGAGGCTGAATACCATGCCACATGAGGAGCTTTGTGCGAAGTGATTTGGTTACGTCACATTCTTGCAGATATAGGGATTCCTGAAGAGAAACCTCCCATCATTCATTGCAATAATCAAGGTGTGTTGAATCTTGTAAAGAATCTTGTTTTTCATGAACGAACAAAGTATATTGAGGTCAAATGTTACTACACTCGTGAACAGGTCTTAAACCACCAAATTCAGCTCCAGTACTACCCTACCGATTCTCAGGTTGCTGATATTCTAACCAAATCTCTTTGTGAGGTGAAGTTTGATTTGTTTCAGGGGTACATTTGTAAGAGCAATGTATTAAGGGGCGAATGTTAGCGCATTAGTTAATGTTTCTTAATACATTGTTAGTTTCATTTGTTTGTGAACAGTTATTTAACTGTTCCTCTCTCCCTCTCTCTGTACCATAGCCTATATATGGCTCTTCTGTTTTGTTTTCTATGCATTGAATAAACCATTCTTGTCTCTCCCATCAAAAATTTCCTTTTCATTTTCTTGGTTAATAAAAAAGATTAATTCATAAATCTAGTGGAGTAGAGGAATTTCTTATTTACTACTTAGATTATAGCCTTATTAGAGTATGTAATCTTAGTATTGAGTTACCATGAATTTATATATAAAATGCATATAAATTAATACAACAATAAGTGGAAATATTGTTAGTTTTAAATCCCTATCCAAATACTATCAAATTTTAAAAGACATTTCGAATGTAAAACTAAAATTAGGGAATAATATCATTCGTATTACTCATTAACTTTTTCATTGATATTAAAATATTAGTAATGTTAATACTAATGTTAATTTTGATAAAGTTAATTTATAAAATATATATATATATAATTAAAGATATATATATATATATATATATATATATATATATATATATATATATATATATATATATATATTAATTTATGTTAGTAAGTATTAAATAAAGAAGAAAAAAGAAATTGGTTGGATGTGGCTTGTTTGGCAATTACAAATGAAAAGGGGTTGGGGGGAGGGTCTTCGACCCCACCCCATTAACAAATGGGATGGGGGATGGGGTCGGCGACCCTCCCCCCGACCCCTAAACCACTGCCACTTATACAATAAAACCCCCACAGCTAATTAAAATCCCTGCGCAATTTTTCACTTTTACAGACTATATAAAATTAAATCCCATGGCCATCATACCTCTAATATTTGGTCATAAAGTTATATATATATATATATATACATAAATGCCTGTAATTTCCTATTTTGGGTTTTTATTTAACAAATAAATTTTCAAATATATATATAAATATATATGTATACAAATGTATATACATGTATATGTATATGTATATAGATATATACACACATACACACACACACACACACACACACACACACACACAAATATATATATATGTATGTATGTATGTATGTATGTATGTATTCCTTTACAAAAATGAAAACATATATCAAATTTAACTATATCACTAAAATGGGGCAAAACCCATAAGTCCATTTGGGCGAATTAAAGAAATATGAGATAAATAAAATAAACAAATAATTTGAAACCCTAAATGAGGGTGTAAACAAAATAAGAATATAAATGAGACATTTATGTCTCCTCTGTTGGTATCCAAATTTGTTCTCCTTTTCAGTTTGAGCAACATGATATATATGTGATGGAGCTTAAAGACATATTAGACCATGTTGTATGTCGCTAGTAACCGAGGATATGGTTTAGATGGCACTCAGGTTGTGGAGAAATGGATAACACTCCAATAGGACTTGATCTTGTCCTAGATACTTTAGGTTGTGCCTTGGAACCAAGGTAAGAGGACCTATTTTCTAACCTTTTAATGGTGAAGGAGATGAAGATGTCATTCTCTTTGCTTGAAATTTTATAATGGAGACCTTAATGAAAACATGATCAACACCCTAGATCTAAACTCTCACAATTTTTCACTTCTCAAAACATGGGTATTTTCTCAAAACAAGGCAAAGGTTACTAGAGACATTGGGAATCCTGATCTATTATGCATAATTTTGCAAATGGATTTTGATCTTCTGTGGGTATACAAATGCAAATCTGGGATGATACATGATAGGATCTTTGTTGTTAGATGATTTTTGGTGGGGGATCGACAAAACAAACTTGGATAGATTAGATCTTTGACAATCTCTACAATACTTGAACAACTATCAAATGAAATGCCTAAAATAATAAGGATGTTCTTTCAACCAGAAGAGGAAAAAATGGAATCCCAAGTTACATTCTTCACACAATATTTGAGAACTCACCACAAAAGATTGAAGTAAAGACCTCAATTAAAGAAAAAAATCCTTGATCAAACCATGCCTAAGGTACCCCCAAAGTCTTATAAGAAATCTCTACAGTCAAGGAAGGAAAAGTGATTTTAAATTTGTTTTATTTTATTATCAAATGAAGGCTCTTCTAAATATGAGATTTCAAATGCCACTAAACTATCAAGTAGAAACGGAGATCCTGTGTGATTTCTATAGACTTTCAATGCAAGATTGCAACAAGAACAATAAAAACTATCTATAGGCATTTGAAAGTGATAACAAACACCATATTACACAAAGATAACACAGATTTAATTCAAAACTTATCAGATTCAAGAGCAGGGGGGAGTTACATGAAAAATCTCAGATCTGTGTGATTTTTATACACTTGTAACCAACTCACATACATGAATTTCTAACACATGAGACACTAAAATTGTTCGTTGGTGGATTTCTCAGAAAATGAGCTTTCTCTCAGAATTTTTGCTCGTGAATCTCAATTCCCTCACCTCTTTTCAATTTCTCCAAAATGTATTATATATCTCTTGCCATCTAGGAGCCCTCTTTCCCAAGTAGAGAATATGCCATGGGATCAATTCTGTTACAACAATTCTTCATGATTCAATGAAAATGACATAAAACAAAGAAACACTTGCAGGCTACCAAGTGTGCCCAAAGATTAAATTATTACAAATTGGTAAGAGTAGCAAGTTGGGGGATAATTAAGTGGACATCAAATCCAGAATTTTACATCAAAAACAACAAAACATCAAATTTAGTCTTCCGCGGACTTGAAACATGCCGAAAAGTCAAAAATATGTCATAAAAATGGTACCATCGCATAGGAGAGACTGTTAGATTTGTAAAAATATTGATTTTAAAGTGAATAGAATAGGATAAATATCATTTTATAATTTTTTTACTAATAATAGGTTTTTAAGACACTTTTTCCCATGAATGTTTATGTCTACGTTTAATATTGCAAATTTTGTTGCAGTTGTCATAATGTGTGAAAAATTAGACCATCCCAATCATGGTGAAATTATATACATGTTCAAAAAAAAAATTATTTGATTTCAATATTTTTTGATGAAGTTATGGCGGGCAAACACAAAGTGCTCTATTTTCTTTATGTTTTCAGACCACTTTCACGGAAAAGATCATAGAAATAAAATATTTCTCAAAAAAATACAAAATAAAATCTATCACAAGATAGATAGCAGCATCTAATTTCTCACCAAAGGAAAAATATATATATCAATTTTTGGTCATCCAAATCGCAGGAAAATGGACTATAATCTCATAGGCGTTTTAGAAATATATATATCAATTCATTGAATTTTGAATGTTTAATATAGCTAAAATTGTCTAATTTTTTAAAAAATTAGTATTTTAGAAACTAGATTCTGGATGCTACGATTCATATTAATATAAGTTTTTCTAATTTTGAGTGTATGCATTGCTAATAATCCCTACAAGTTGATATTATGTTGTTATTTGCAATATGATGTCCACTTATGACCCCTTTTTTATCCCCCAACTTGGTGCACTTACCCAAATATCTAGATCATTATCCACACTGGACGAATGTTTTTCATCATTGAGACATACAAACACCTTTTACTCATCATTTTTACCTTTTAAAACTACCTCTGCAAATTTGATTTTGTCATTTCATGTGTTTACTCAAGCTAGGGCAAAAATTATTTCAAAAACACCTCAAATCAAAGAATTGAGCCACGAAAGTGATGCCAATGATCTTGGGAGGCCAAGAAAACACAAAATCACTATAAATTTGATGAATTTTGGTGCAAAAATCATGATTCCAAGCTTCTTAGAGCTCCCATGGCAGTCAAAAGAAATGGATGCACAACAACCATCGATCTTATCCATCTTTGTCCTTTAAACTGGGCCCTCCACGTGTCAAAAAACAATTGGGACCGAAATTGGGATTAATTTTGACTTTTCCACTTTTTTTGGAAAAATGGAAAATTTTAACCCTTTTCTGTACCCTTCCGCTCTTGAAATTTGGAGCTGACACCTGGCATATAGTGGGTCCCATTGAAATCGTGCTTTAATTATATGCATTTTGACCCCTTTTGGAAATTGAGAAAAATTTCACCTTTTACCCCACGGGCCCACACTTCCAATTTTTTCCTCGCCACGTGTCCATCTCCTATTCACTAGCGGGCTAGTACTTAAAATTTCTATTTTGAACTCTTTTGTGAAAAAGGGAAAAAATTCCATTCTACCTCCACCGCCCTATCGACCCACTTTTTCCTCTGCCACGCGTCCATCTTTCAATTGCCAAGGACCCAAAGGCTTAATCTTCATTTTTTCTCCCTTTGAGCCAAGGGAAAATTCTCAACTTTGTCTATGTGGGCCTGCGCCTCCAACTTCTCCCTTACCATGTGTCCATCTCCTATTCGCTAGCGGGCCAACGCTTAAAATTTTGATTTTAAACTCTTTTGTGACAAAGGGAAAAAATCCCCTTCTACCTCTACTGACCCGCCTTTCCCTACCGTGCTACCATGTGTCCATCGCTGATTGGAGCGGGGGCAAAACTGATTTTGAAACTTTAAGGACACATGTTCTCTTGCGATTAGCTATGGGGTTTCGGGCCAAAATTTGACTTTTAGAAGTTTCGAAAAGTAAGGTCTAAAATCCTTAAGGGAATCCTACCACCCACCATCCCCTTGCCAATCAAAATATGCCACATAGGCAAATTTGGAAAAAATGGGGCTTTGGGCCCAAAAATGCCCCTTTTTAAAAAATGACAAGTTATAGCATTCCCCCACTGATCCTTGGCCAATGGAAACCTTCCACATTGCCAATGCATGTTTGACAAAGAATTTAACTGGTAAATGACACCCGTATGACCGTCAAAATGCAAAAAATTCAAAGGATCCCTAGAATTCAATTTTTTCATTGAGGATGGAAATTTTTTTATTCTAAATCAACTGAAGCATGATTTTACAACATTTTTTACCCTGGGATTGGATTTTTCAAATACAAACAAGTATGAATTGGTCAAATTCAATTTTTCCACGATCTAGCAAAGGGAAAAATGACATAGCCCATGAAATTGGAAAAATTAGGGCACAAACAAGGGCAAAATTTGAATATTCCTTCAAATTAGGGCAAAACAACAAGTTTCTGAGCATTTTAAAGCATTCAACTAGAGGGGAAGAAATTTAGACCATTAATTCAAAGGGTAAAATGTTTTTTAGAAGATATAGATTAGAAAATTTCAGGGTAACATGGTGCAAGCTTAAAAATGGCACCAACATCAGCTCTTGCTTGGGGATGGGCACTCCTAGTGAGTGCCACAAGGACAAAATGTAGACTAAGTGGAAAAATATCCATTGGGCAAAGGATTCAAGAGCCAAAATCACCAAAAAGTAGCTGAGAACCTAAAGAAGTGGCTGTCACACAGCAAGACAAACCACAAAACCAACAAAACACAAAAAATAGAGCAAAAAACCAAACACTATACACTATACAAGCTGTGCATACCTAAAATTTGGGGTTTAATCCAAGAAATGCTTTAGATTCTTGCCATTAATAGGAAATTCCAACAATTCTCCATCTAAATCTTTGAGAAAAAAGGTATGCTCACCAATTCTGATATCAATGGAGTAAGGGCCCATCCACAATGCATCAAATTTTCCATGCTTAGCCTTGTCTTCATGCCTACTATCCCATAACAAGACCAGATCTCCAACATTGAAGGCTATAGGAGTGACCTTCTTGTCAAAAAATATGTTCAATTTTTCCCTAAACCTGACATGCCTTTGATGGGATTCTCTTCTCTCCTCATCAAGCTTAATAATCTGATTGATCCTTGATTCATGTGGGCCAAGCTCTTGATCTCCCAAATATTGGGAAAACTGAAATGAATATAATTGTAGGTGGAAGGGCAGAAAAGCCTGAGTTCCATACACCAATTCAAATGGGCTTTTTCTAGTAGCTCTTTTAGGAGCTATTCTATCAACCCAAACTACAAATTTTAATTGTTCACTCCATTTCTTCTTGTTTTTCTCCAAGGTTCTTCTAATGATATTCAGTAAGTTCTTATTGTTGGACTCAGCTTGTCCATTCCCTTAGGGGTTATAGTTTGAAGAATAAGTCAAATTGATTCCATATTCATTGCATATTTCCATTAAAGGTTTGGATCTAAAGCAGATGGCATTATTAGCTATAGTCTTGACTGGGACTCCAAATCTACATATGACGTGATTCAAGAAGAAGTCCATTACCACTTAGTGTGTTGCCTTCTTAGATGGGATTACCTCAACCCACTTTGTAAAATAATCAGTGGCTACAAGAATCCACTTATGGCCTGCACTAGAAGGATCTAAAATCTCACCAATGAAGTCCATCCCCCATTTCTTAAAAGGTGCTTGAATTGATATAGGCTGCAAAGAAAGGGAGCTTGAAGGTTTCCATCTTCCATAGAAACATTGGCAATTATCACATTTTCTAACCAGCTAGGTTGCATATTTGAAGAGAGTAGGTCACCAATAACCAGCTCTCAAAATCTTATGTGTTGTTACTCTTCCAACAAAGTGTCCTCCACAAACTCCCCCATGGAAATTAGTAACTATCTTGGGAGCTTCATCTTCAGTTATGCATTTCAAGAGGAAACCTTCAGGGTTGTTCCAAGCTAGCCCAAGGTCTGTGATGATATACTTTTGAGAAGCACATTTCTGATTTTTATTTAAGTGACTCGGGCAACAAATGTGTCTGAGGTAGAAGATCACATCTTTGTACCACTCAAAACTTACCAGCTTTGCAAGCACATCTACCCTTTCTTCCTCTAGCTTATTCACTTCCACATTTTGCAAGTTGCTCTCAGCCATGAGCTTACAAAGACCCAAACCTCTTACCAAATTTTTGTTTTGTATGTCCATATCATACTCCTGCAGCTTGTTCACCCACCTAAATTTTTTTCTTGAGATCTTCATCTCTGATAAAATGTCTTTCACCATGGTGTGGGGAACATAAGCAACAAATTTTGAACTCAATATATAAGGCCTGAAAACCTTTGTTTCTCCATGATTGTATACTTCATCTCAGCTGCTTGTAAATCCTTACTAAAGAATGCAATAGGTTTCTCAACCCCATTTTCATCCTTTTGCAGAAAAAAAGAAGCAATGGTATATTCAGAGGCAAAGGAAAATATTTGGAAAGGCTTCTTATAGTTTAGGGCTACTAAAACAGGTGCATGTTTAAGTGCATGCTTAATTCCTTTAAAAGCTTGAATGATAGCCTCCTCCCACATGATAACTTGGTCCTTCTTTAGCATGGTTTTGATTGGAAGAGTCAACTCAACAAATTTGGAAACAAACCTTCTAATAAAATTAATTTGACCAAAGAAATATTGGATGCATTTCTTGGTTCCTGGGATAGGTACTTTGTTGATTGCTTCCACTCTCTCAGGTTCTATCATAACACCATCTTTTCACACAATGTGATGAAGCAGGTTAGCATTTTTCACACCAAAATGACACTTCTTTGGATTAAGAGAAATTCCATACTCCCTGCATCTGATTAACATCTTCTCCAAGTGCTACAAATTATCATCTCTCTACCTTGAAAATAATGTCACATCATCTTGGTAAACTGCAATAAAGTCATTGATGTAGGCAGCAAAAGCATCATCCATTTCTCTTTGAAAAATGGCACCAGAATTCATCAAACCAAAGGGCATCCTAACAAAAACATATGTTCCCCAAGGAGTAGTGAATGTTGTCCTAAGTCTTTCTGATTCTTTGACTACCACTTGATTGTATCAGGAGAAACCATCCAATGTAGAAAGAAACTCAGACCCTGTCACAAGTTGCAACATATTTTCCATATTTGGCAAGGGATAGTTGTCCTTCATGTATGGTCTTTTTCATATTTCTAAAGTCTACACAAAGTATGATATCTCCATTTTTCTTTCCAACTAGCACAAGGTTTGCAACCCATGATGAATATCTAGTGGGCTGAATAATACCTCAATCTCTCAATTTCTTTAACTCATCCCGCATTTTCATAGAGAGGAGTGGATTAATTTTCCTTTTCCTCTATTTGTATGGTTTGGCATTATTTTTGAGAGGAATATCATGTTGAAACAAGCATTCTCTATATGCTTTTAGCTTTGAATATGACCATGCAAGACAATCCTGATATTTCTTTAACAGCTGAACATAAGATTATTTCTCCTCTTTGTTTAGACTACTACCCAACCAAAATTTTCTTGGTCTTTCCTTTGTTCCCAAGTTATCCTCTTCCACATCCCTTGAGGCAGACATGTTTCTATTTATGATGCAATCAGCATTGTTAAAATTTTACTCAAGTGCAACAAGACCTTTAGGAATGGTGTTTGTTTTCAATCGGATGATATCTTTTCCAAACAAAGTCTCTCTTCCTTTAGTCATACACACCATTGGTTCCCAATAAAAATGTTGTTATACAAACTCACCTTGATTTTGCAAGAACCTTTGCACTTGAGAATCATCATTAAACACTTGCCAACACTTGACGTTGTCAGGGACAGTTGGCCTAGTCAACACTTCAACATTATACTCACAATAAGGTGAAATGGTGCAAACTCCAAATCTTGACCGCAACACTGCCCCCTTGTCAGCAACAAAATTCAAAATTCTGTCATGGTGCATCATGTTGAAGGAATCAAACAGCTCAACTAGATTCCAAACTGCATGGTTATACTACTTCATCTACTGATTTTTTGTAGCATGTAGTTTTCTTATTTGTTTGACAACTAACTTTGAATCTCCCTTTTCAATGATGTCCTTGACACCATACTCTCATTCAATCTTCATAACCAACAACAAGGCATCATACTCAACAATGTTGTTAGTACATTCAAAATTAAGCTTATAGGAAAAAACAAATTCTTCCAAGCTAGGAGAAATCAGAATTACACCAACACCATTTCCAAATTTGGAGCAAGCTCCATCAAATAGCAAGGTCCAAGGAGAACATACCTTATCAAGGCATTTTAACTAATCCATTTTATTTTCTTTTCCATCAGCAAAACCAATGAAATTCTCAGCATCTACATCAACAAACAACACTTCATAGGAAGCATTGTTGGGATCTTCAATTAGGTGCAACATCTTCTTCTCACCATAAAGTTTAACAAGGCTACCCTCAATTGGAATGGTGGCAAAAGACATGTCCATCTGAACGCTACCACTAACACCTACAGCCCATTTTCTTGACAAAAGCATACCCCATTTAGTAGGGCAGTCAACACTTACAACATCAAGCTTCAAATTCTTTCCTAGATAGGCTACAAGTTGTACTACCAAACCCTTCACACAACTAACCACTGGCACTTCCTTTGAATCCATGGTAGTACACTTGCCATAGGCAGCTATCATTTTGATATCCAACTCATTCATGACTTCTAGAGGCATGACATTACATGATGCACCAGAATCAAACATACAATTGTGAAGTAGCCTATATTTTATGAGAAAAGTTGTAAAGAATGGATCAACATTCAATTGGGAATCAAGAAAGGATGTCCCCAAATATACCTCAAGTGTCTCTCCAAAATATTCTATTGCTGGGGGTGTTTCAAGGTCAGCAATAATCTTAATTGGAGTTTTAACAATATTTACATTTCTGCCTAGAGTAACCTTCTCTTCTTTCAATCCCAAGCACTTAAATGCTCTCTTATTATGCTCAGAAATTCTAATCAACTCAATGATTGGAACACTCACTTTAATTTGGCTCAATACTTGGGCTATGTCATAGGGGACACTCTTTGGAAAAAGAAAATTGGAAGGGTGATAAGAACATTCATTATATGGCAGTGGATTCTAGGCAGTTTGGGCATGAGGAGGACTGTAATTTTTTTTAGGGTAACAAATCTTTTAGCAACTGTTTCATTCCTAGGAGCTTCTTTTGGAATGCTTGTAAGAAATGGTGTTTTAGGTTTGTCTTGAGGCCGAAATCCCTTAACAACCTTGGTTCTAGTGTTATAATCTTTCTCTTGAGCTACAACAACATTCATCAACAATTGTCTATCTTCCTCTGAAGGGATACCACCATCATATTTGTTAATCATCAATGCTCTTGGGTATTCAAAGTCATTGTTAGGAATTTAAAATGCCTGAACTACATCTACATCATGAGTATGAGAAACAAAAAGAAGTGGTACCTACTTTATGCAATCCCAAAAGGTTAGAGCAGTCCTTTCACTCATTACCTCGGTAGATGTTGCTCCTCCTTGTGAGCTTGAAGAACAGACCACCATGCAAATATCATCATCAGTTCCATCCTCACTATAAACTTCATCAACTTGTTGGTCCACTTCAAATGGAGGATGAGGAAGAAAACATATATCACACCAATCCATATCAACAACTTCATCAATAGTAGCAACCATGGTAGTTAGAATGTCAGGGAACAATCTACTTTCATGTGCTTGGGGTTATCTATTTCCCCCTCCCATAGGTCCTTTACCTCTATCATCTTATCTTTGATCATCCCTAGGATGATTTCCAAATCTATCTTGTGCTTATTACCTAGGATGACCTTGTGAAGTTTTCCCAATTCTCTTCTCAGCTCTTGCCAACTTGTATTAGATTTACTTGAAAACCCCTACCAAATTTTTCACAACATCTTCTAAATCAGCATCTTTTCTAGCTTGAGGTTTTTCAGGGTTTATCAATTTTACACCATCTCTCTTGAGAGGTTTCCCAATAGCTTTGATATTGTTTTCAATTTGAAGTGCCATGGTGCAAGCTTGTCTTAGATTTGTCTGGTTCTTGTCTCTTAGGCAATAGGATGCCTTCTTATCAAATGCATCTGCATATTTGATTAAACAAGATTCATCACAAGGCCTTAAACCAACAGGTAGCCTTCTCAAAGTTTTGTTAAACCTTCTGTTGAAGTCATAGATTGATTCATTAGGATTCTTTTTTATATTCTCAAACTCAAATAAAAGAAATCTAGGATCATTCTCGTCACCATATTGCAACCTAAATGCATTTTTAATTTCAATCCATGAATCAATAGAATTATCATGTAGATCCTTGTACCAATCCCTAACATCCTCTTCTAGTGTATGAATAAAAAATTTGACATACACATCCACAAACTCTATCTCAATGTCTTCCATCATATTATCAAAAATTTTGAGATGTTGATCACCAGTAATAACATTGTTACCCTAGAATTTTAGCAACCTATTTCTGACATCTTGTGGGACAACATTTGGGTAACCATCCATTCCTCCAAAATATATAGGAGAAAAGGTGTTAACAACAAATGGAGGTCTAGGTTGAGCCATATTGTTTGGTGGGGGTGATATTTGGAGGTGAAACAAGCTGATGAGGAGTGAGATGTATTTGGGGAATGGGAATGAAAACTTCTAAATAGATCTCTCTTAAGGGCTCTCCTTCTTGACAATCTCTAGAAAATTTAGAAAATACAGGAGTAGATTTAAGAGAAAGCCTTTCAAATGCAAAAGAAGGTCCCTCACTTGATGGGGAATTCAAATCAGCAATAGGATTGTCTAAATCAGATCCACTTGAAGAAGAATTACAGTCCTCAATAACAAGCTACTCACTTTCAAACTCAAAAATAGGGATCTCCTTTCTTGAAGTCAAGCCTCCAACAACCTTCCACACCTTTGTCCCCTCTAGCTCTGAGTTTCTTGAATCTATAAAAAAATTCTTAGCAGAATCGTTAATGAAGAGAGATATTCTTCCTTAAAGTTTTGCAGGGATTAACAATGCAAAAGTAAATGATAGAAAGGTAAGAAAACTACTATTTTCAATATCAAATCAGCATGGAGTCAGCAGTAAGGATTTTCACCCTAGTTGTGCAAATGCACTAAATACTCTATAAAATGTTTTCTAGCACTAAAAACATTGCTAAGCCTTATAAATCAGACCTTCTTCTTCTTAAATCAATCAATCACAATGTACCCAAAGTGTATGAACTCCTAGGAAATGAAAAAAGGGCAGACAAAACTTGAAACCCTTGTTTAAAACTTGTAAATCTGAAGCATAAAATGATATTTTAACAATGTAGTAGCTCAAATACTTGAATAGACAAATGCTCAAACTTTTCAAACACTTGAAAAACTCCAAGAAATTCCAAGAGGGTCCCTTGCAGTGGTGCCACTTGTGTTGGTATCTAAATTTGTTCTCCTTTTCAGTCTGACCAGCACCATAGATATGTCATGGAGCTTAAAGACATATTAGAACATGTTGTATGTCATTGGTAACTGGGGATATGGTTTAGTTGGTACCCAGGTTTGTGGAGAAATGGATAGCAATCCAATAGGAATTGATCATGTCCTAGTTGTTTTAGGTTGTGCCTTGCAACCAAGGTAAGACGACCTATTTTGTAACCTTGTAATGGTGAAGGAGATGAAGATGTCCTTCTCTTTGCTTGAAATTCTATGATGGAGACCTTGATGAAAACATGATCAACACCCCAGATCTGAACTCTCACAAGTTCTCACTTCTCAAAACATGGGTATGTTCTCAAAACAAGGTAAAGGTTACTAGAGACATTGCTGTTATGCATACTTTTGCAAATGCATCTTGATCTTGTGTGGGTATAAAAATGTAAATCAGGGATAGTACATGATAGGATCTTTGTTTTTAGATGATTTTTGTTGGGGGATTGACAAGACAAACTGGCATGGATCAGGTCTTTGACAATCTCTACAATACTTGAAGAACTATATGGTGAAATGCCTAAAATAATCAGGATGTTCTTTCAACTAGAAGAGGCACAAATGGATGCCCAGGTTGAACTCTTCACATAATCTTTAAAAACTCACCATAAAATATTGAAGTGAAGAAATCAATTAAACACAAAAATCCTTGATCAGACAACGCCTAAGGTACCCCGAAAGGCTTATAAGAAATATCTGTAGTCAAGGAAGGTAAAGTGATTTTAAATTTTTTTATCTCCTTATCATATGAAGGCTCTTCTGAATATAAGATTGCAAATTCCACTAAACTATCAACTAGAAATGGAGATCCTGTGTGATTTCTATAGAATTTCAATGCAATATTGCAACAAGAACAATACAAACTATTTGCAGGCATTTAAAAGTGATAACAAACACCATATTGCCCAAAGAAAACATAGATTTAATTCAAAACTTATCAGATTCAAGAGTAGGGGAGAGTTACATGAACAATCTTAGAGTTGTGTGATGGCTATACACTTGTAAACAACTCACATACATGAATTTCCAACACATGAGACATTAAAAATTTTCTTTGGTGGATTTCTTTAAAAATGAGCTTTCTCTCAGAATTTTTGCTCGTGAATCTCAATTCCCTCACCTCTATTCAATTTCTCCAAAATGCATTATATATCTCTTGCCATCTTGGATCCTTCTTTCCCAAGTAAAGAATATACCATGGGATCAATTATGTTACAATAATTATTCATGATTCAAAGAAAATGACATGAAAAAGAAAAACACTCGCAGGTTGCCAGGTATGCCAAAAGATTAAATTATTACAAATATCTAGATCATTGTCTACCCTGGAGGCATGTTTTTCATCATTGAGGCATACAAACACCTTTTACTCGTCATTTTTACCTTTTAAAACTACCTCTGTAATTTTAATTTTTTCATTTCACATATTTGCTTAGGCTATGGTAAAAATTATTTCAAAAACACCTCAAATCAAAGAATTGAGACATGAACATGATGCCAATGATCCTGGGAGGCCAAGGCAACACAAAATCACTATAAATTTGATGACTTTTGGTGCAAAAATCATGATTCCAAGCTTCCTAGAGCTCCCATGGCGATATAAACAAATGGATGCATAGCAACCGTCAATCTTTTCCATCTTTGTCCTTTAAACGGGTCCCTCCACGTGTCAAAAAACAATTGGGACCGAAATTAAGATCATTTTTGGCTTATCCACATTTTCTAGAAAAATAGAAAATTTTAACCCTTCTCTTCGCCCCTCCACCCTTGAAATTTGGAGTTGACACATGGCATATGGTGGGTCCCATTGAAATCATTCTCCAATTCTGCGTATTTTGATTTTTTGAAATTGGGAAAAATTTCAACTTTTTCCCTTCTGCACCTCTGATTTTTCCCTTACCATGTGTCCATCTCCTTTTTGATAGTGGGCCAGTGCTTAAAATTTTTATTTTGTACTCTTATGTGAAAAAGTTAAAAAGTCCCCTTCTACCTCTGTCGGCCTGTTGACTTGCCTTTTCCTCTGCCACACGTCCATCTTTCAATTGCCGAGGACCCGTGGGATTGATCTTCATTTTTACTCCCTTTGAGCCAAGGGAAAATTCTCAACTTTGTCTCCATGGGTCTACTCCTCCATCTTCTCCCCTACGACATGTAAATCTCCTATTCACTAGTGGGCCAACACTTAAAATTTTATTTTCGAACTCTTTTGTTAAAAAGGAAAAAAATCCCCTTCTACCTCCACCGGCCTGCTGACCTGCCTTGCCCTATCATGTTGCCATGTGTCCATCACTGATTGGAGTAGAGGCAAAACTGATTTTGAAACTTTATAAAATTATAGACAAAAAACTCTAAGTCCCCCCGCGGCCCACACTTCCATTTTGAAACTTTAAGGACACGTGTCCTCTTGCAATTGGCTACGGGGTTTCGGGACAAAATTTGACTTTTAGAAATTTCAGAAAGTAAGGTCTAAAAACCTTAAGGGAATCTGACCACCCACCATCCCCCTACCAATTAGAACATGCCACGTAGGAAAATTTGGAAAAAACGGGGCCTCGGGCCCGAAAATGCCCCTTTTTAAAAAATGACAAGTTATAACATTTTCTCACCGATCCTTGGCCAATAAAAACCCGCCATGTTTCCAATGCAAGATTGAGGGATAATTTTACGGGAAAATGATGCCCGTATGACCGTCAAAATGCAAAAAATTCAAAGGATGCCCTAGAATTCAATTTTTTCACCAAGGATGGCAAATTTTTTATTCTAAATCAACTGAAGCATGATTTTACAACATTTTTGACCTAGGGATTGGATTTTTCAAATACAAACAAGTATGATTTGGTCAAATTTGATTTTTCCATGATCTAGCAAATGGAAAAATGACATAGCCTATGAAATTGGAAAAATTAGGGCACAGAAAAGGTCAAACTTGGAATATTCCTTCAAATTAGGGAAAAATAATAAGTTTGTGAGAATTTTAAAGCATTCAACTAGAGGGGAAGAAATTTAGACCATTAATTCAAAAGGTAAAATGTTTTTGAGCAAATATAGATTTGAAAATTTCAAGGCAACATGGTGCAAGCTTAAAAATGACACCAACATGCCCAAAATATTTAAATTTCCTCTAATTGCTTCCTCCTTCACCTCCACCAATCTACAAAACAAAAGAGAAATAATAAGTCAAAAGAAAAGAGAAAGGATCCTTTCATAAGAAAACTTAGGGTTAGTGCGATTCTTTGATCTTATGGCCCAAAATGAATCCATCTAATTTATGGGATTCATCCCTACAAAAAGTAGGTGGGGAGTGGTTGAGTAAAAATTTAAATTTTAAAATTTAAATGCATGGGTTGACTTTTTAAACGGGACACTTTATTTGTGTAAGGTGTGGGTTTATTCTTCCAACTGTTGTGCTAAATTAGGGACCTTGTTAATTTTTTAAACCTAGTCACGTTGTGGGATTAATATGAATTTAGTAAATAAAATAAATAGACCCCTTTTATCCATGGGATTAATTTGTTCTAGATGACTATAGTGGGAGTCAAATATTTTTATCAAAAGGAAATTTATGGTAAACTAAACCTAGCCTTAGAATAACCTAGTTTATTTAGGATTATCGAGGGAATTATTATTTCATTATAATGGGGATTAAATAAGGAAATTTATATTTTTAATTTAAAGTAAATTCGAAACATGAATGTGACAATTGTTAACTCAAAATTTTTGTGGGCATGTTTTTCAAAAAAACATTATTCCATAATATTTCTAGCTTGACTTATGTTGTTCTTGGGTTTCATGCAAGGAATTTTAGTGGACATTACAAGTTGCATTTACATTCTACAAGAAGATAAGCTGGCACCCGTGGTTGCTCATTTCAATAAAGAATAAAAATAAAAATAAATCCTTCTAGAGACTCTCTCTCAAAGTTCATGATCAGAAAGTTCTGCATCAACAAAATATTAGTGAAACCTCTTCTCTTTATCTCTTCTCTATCTCCATATTTAAATTTTGAATTGAGAATGTACTTTTTCCTATTTCATCTCATACAATTAAATGACCATTAACTAAACATTGTAAGACTCTTGTTTTCAATAATAAGAAAAATAATCACTTCCTGTGAATATGGAATGTCGAAAGTTATGTGGATAGGTGAAGAGACATGTGAGGGGTAGATTAAAGGAAATATGTTAATTCTATAAATTCGGATACCTTCTTCATTCCAAAAGGTTGGAAATTATTTATTGAATGTATTTTGTTGATAATTTCACTTCTACATCAAGCAATAAAAGATGTAATTATTCTATTTCTTATGTCATGTTCCTCTTCTCTTTATTTCCAACTTTGAATATATGATGATCTTGAAAACCCAACAAAGGTGTGTGTTCCTTTGATGAATAAGATAATGGACGTCTATGTCTATGGTTTTTTCTATCTTATCATGGTTTGCATTGCTTTGTTCTTCTAATTAAATGTGGACTTACTATTGTTATTTTTTTCGAACTTTACTAGTTTCTAATCACAACAATAAGCCTTTCTCTATTAATTTTTGCTACTACACTTTACCTTTCTTCACTGTACTATAATACCTTATACATATTACAATCACTTTATCACATGTTCAATATATTGTTATATTGTAACCATTGGGCTATTATCCACCCCACATCTTCTAGATAGATTAATGTAGTTTACATTAAATAATGAGAGTTGGCCCATACACAAGAAGGAGGGGCTTATCCCCGTAATATTGGGAAAAACCAAATAGTTTTCCACATGAAAAATTATTTCAGCAATAATTTTTGGTGACTCCGTTGGGGAGATATCTTCCCTCATGGACTCATAAACATCTCCTTAAAATAAAATTAAAAACTCAGGTTTCAAAGTAAAATCATATTTGGAATGTTAATCTACCAATAAATGTATGCATGTCACATTCATTTCCTACATGCCAATGATTAAGATTAGATATTGGTATCCAACACTAATAAGTGATAACAACCATGAATAATATGATGACTACTATGATACACAAATTTTTAATCAGCCGCCATTCTAGACCATATCTTACAAAATTAAAGATTCTGCTACAGTGAGGAGGTCTCTTTCTTTAAAAAAAATATTCAATCATCCAAGAGAATTAAGGTGAACAACATTTCTGCAAAATCAACAAAAAGAATGTATAGAATGGATAAGGTTATTTATTGTGAAGATCCTATCATTGAATCCTGGTGGCTCAAATTAAAGAAGATTTGTTCCAGAGGAAATAAAATGGGACTTGCACCTATTGATTATTGAGAATCCTAGAAATTGATGACAATATTTCGAAGAGATATGAAATGCTATATGGAGTACATGACAGTGAAGAATCTATTAAAGGAATTATTTTAAACTTCATGCACCTAAATGAGAAACTCAAAGTCTTGTATTTTATATCTCTTCCTTTGTATGATTTTATATCATATAGAGATGTGTAAATGGTGTAATTAAGAATATATTTTTTACAGAGTATTTTGAGCATGGAACAATAAAATTATTATCCCTAAACCTACCATGAAATCATGAATTATGTCTTGGAGTTTTGAAAAAGGTATGAACATCTCAAAGAACTTCTTAAGTTTGAGGATGAAGAGTTTCATCTATTTGAATAAAGATTATAATGATTTCCATTATTATGAGGTTTTATTTTCAGAAAAGGAACTTGTGAACTTCTAATGAGTACTCTGCCTTTGAACCCTCTGATTAAATTCAAATCAGCCCCTTGGTGGATGGTGAATAAAATATGATAGTTGAACCTCTATTTGTAAACTCATTTTTAATTGAGGTAAAACCCTTCATAGAAACAACATATACAAGATATTAATATTCTTATTATATGTCAACCGTTCCATTCTTTTATGAAGATTCCACTAACCATCAGCGTGTTAAAGAAATGATTCGTCCACCGTGGAATCAAGATGATGAATTTGTTGTAATCATGGATTGTCTCCTTTAACATTTTGACTTTGAGTTGACGCATAAATGTTTAATCATGAAATGGAGATAAAAATATGATCAAATTCCCTTCTCAGTATAACCATGGATGAAAAATTGTAAGATTCCAATTTCCTTCTCGAAACCAAGGTGGATGACCAAATTGAGCATGACATATTTGAGGAGTTGGTTCTACCATCCTCACCAAATAAGTGTAAGGATAATTATCATAGTGAGTATGGACTTTTTCCTGTTCTTTTAAAAAAATATAACTCTATAAGATATATTCAAGATTTAGAAGATAACTATCCTCATGTGTAAGTTTCAACATTGTGTTCTTCTTCTTATCATGAGGTTGATCTAATAGAGTTTTAGATGAAAGGTGTGCCCTTCCTACACAGTATGGACCTTTTCTCTCTACTTGAAAGTGATGCAAGATGAGTGTGCTTGAAATTTCAAGGAGGCCCATTGATAGAATGAAATGTGTATCAAAAGAATGAAGACAATTTTCCATGAGGATCCTAGGCATGTGAAGATCTGATCTCAAATCAAATATTTGAGGCCCAATGTAATGTTTTTTCAAATAAATATGATAATGAGTATATGATGGATTTGAAATAGTAATGAATGCAAGAAATATTTAGGATTGTGGAAGAAATTGAAGACTCCAAAATCAATCTCCAGATCCTTACTCATGTAATGGATTTATAGGATAAGTGTAAACTCATATTCGATTCTCCCTATGATGCACAAATGATCAATAATAAAATGTAGAAAATAGATGAGCTTAATGTGCTCCTTGAATCCTCTGTAGATGAGTGAAAATGTCAAGGTAGGATCTAAAATTTCTCATTTTTTGAAGAAGAATGCATCAATGATAAAGAAAAGAGGAAGGAAAGTCTAGAATCTCATATGGATATTTGTAATCATGAATAAAACACCTCCACAATGGAAAATGATATCAAATAAGAGCTTATTTTTATTAAAGGTGATTGCTCATCTTAAACGAACTGAAAAATGCAAGAGCATTGTGAATGGAATCATGGTCAACGTATTCTCACCATTTCAATACTTCTTAATTATTTTAAACAAGATTCCATGTTACAATATTCACTCAAGGCTTATTAAGGATTCTATGAAAAAGTCAAGGATTACAGTTTTGGAAACATGAGAGAACTTCTCTTATGGTTACAAAAAACCAAGTGTAGGATAAAAAACCATGAATTTCAAGAAAGATACGAAATGTTCAATGGATATAAGAGTGTTTTCCATGTAATATCAGTATGAAGAAATAATTTCAGTTTGTTTGCTGAATCTCAAACCATGCAATTCCATCCTAAGATCATAGCATGATTAGATACCGATCTTCAAGCTTCAGACATTAGAATTCAACCAATTATTCCATGATGGTACATACATCTCCCAACTAGTTTTTGGGTGCTTATACATTATTTCCCTTATCTATTAATTTCCCTCCCCTATAACATAGTTTCCCTTACCATCGTGAGTTTGTTTTCCCTAGTATCATAATTTCCCCTTCTGTTTGTGTTTTATTTTTTCTTTCCCTCATGTTTTCTCATTTTTTGTAGTAGTAATACTGTGACTATATTAGCCAACTTGAACATGGAGCTTGTCTGATCACCCAAGAGTGTTGAGGTTCTCTTTTTCTCTATACATTCCAATGTCCTCAAATTAAAGACACTTGTTTCCATGCATTTTTTCAAGAGAAAAAATTCAAATTTTCAAGCATGACAATTTAGCCCATAGTGCAACATTTTCCTTGAGTCTTCCCGAATCCCTCTCATAGTCAGTTTATTTGTTGGTCCATTCTCTCCTTTCACCTATAGGTACTCCAAATATAATATGTTAAGTATGTTAAGATTATAAAATTTATGTTTTAACGTCAAAAATTTCATTGAGTGAAGAGGAATTGAAGACTAGCTCTTTGACAGGCTCAAAAAGTCCAATTTTGGCAATTTAAAGGTAGAGGGATTCCGAAATATTTATATGGAAGTTAAAATAAAACAAATAGGAATTAGAAATATTATATAATTATCTACATATGTAATCATAAAATCATTCACAGGACCATACGAATTCTCCAAGAAACTTAATATTTGAAGACACACCTTGATGTCCCAAAGAAAAAGGCACAATTTTTTGGAAACAAAAGCAGATTAAGGTTTGGAAACCTATCCAATTTTTCTTAAAATTTCCTTAGGATTTAAGACCCAATGAAAATTCATGTTAAATTACTTTATGGATCTCTATGAATCATTTTGTCAAGTTCTCTCATGTGAAGCAGGATGCTCATACTTACGAAATTATTTTGAGTTTCATGTCAATTTTTGCAAGAGTGTAATTTTTTGTCCCTTTTGTCTAATTTCCAAGGGGACATAGGAAGCAAAAAAATTTTACTCTCGTCATCTTTCCCCTTGGTCCTCCAAATGACAAACTGTTGCCCCTTGTAGTACTAAACTAGCTAAATCCTTTCTCCCCAAGATTGCATCTGTGAGTGGCAAGTGACATTATCTCCTTGAGATAAAATTTTATGTCCCTCTTTTACCCATTCACAAGGGTATAGATGGTATGAAAAAATTATCCCCTCTCTCTCCCCTCTTCTAGTTCCTCATGCATCTGAAACTCATTTTCTAGGTTATAAAGCTTGTTGTCTTCATCTCCCTCAAATTGAACCTTGGTGAAACACTTGACATAATCAGGTTCAGGAACATTTTTTGGAACCTTTTGTCCCCATTCCCAAGGGGACATATGAGACACATAAATTTACCACATACTCAGCAATCAAAAAACACTAACTTCAAAACATAATATGATACATCATACATGATGAAAAATAATTGTCGAGAAGCTACAAAACATGAATAACTAATTACCATCTTCATTTCTTCACCCAACTTTACTTTGGATCCATTATTGAATATATGAAACTTAGAAAAACATTATAACATGAAAAAAATGTTCTCCTAATAATTTAGGACCAACCATGAATTTTAAAACAATTATTTTTCCATGATTCTTCATCCAGAAAGGTGATTACACCAAGTTTTCAACTGATTTTTATCCATTTAATATCATTATGATAAATAAAGCTTAAAGCCACCATTAAAGGCTACCATCACAATAGTAGGCCCAAATATTTTTCCATAAAATTTTACTTTCATATTTTAAAGAATTCTAATGGGTGGAACACGATGAAAATTGGATCATGAGATAACAATGGAGAGATGAATCCAATGATAGTGTTTTCATTGTAAAAAAAGACTAGGAAGTACACGTTATAAAAATAGTGATTTTTAAGTGCTACCCCTTACTAAAAGTAAATTTCCTTCAAAAACTATAAGCTCTGAACAATCAGCATATCCAGAAAGATTCTAGAATAACAAGAAAGGAAAAAATGTCAATTTTCCTAAAATAGCAGGTTCCAAAATAAAATGTTACTAATAATATAAACTTACTAAAAATGTTAAAGCATCATCAATGTATTTATGTTGAATATAGTATGGGATTCAAAAAAACCAAATTTCCACAATAAATGAAAAATATCCCAAAATAGCATGTCCTGGTCCCACCTGCCAAAAATAGAAATTCTCAATTTTTAGTGAAGTAATTTGTAGTTTTCTCTATTTTAAGTGATCTTGCTAATTTTTTCCTATCTTATCATAGTCGTATGGTTGTATCATAGCTAAAATAATATAATTCACCATTCAAAAGGATCTTGAAGGACTTATCTAACCATAATTGTGTCGAGGAGTGAGACAAACCATGTTAAGGCACAACAGGTGAAAGTCAGGGACATTTCGCAGTTAGAAAAAAATTTAAAGATTCAAGAAGGCCTTTGGAAGCCAAGATCATCAGAGGAGGTCATCATAATCATATGCAAAATGAATAACTCATAAGAATCATCTAAGAATGAATGTATGCAAATGTCCCAGGCTTGAGCTCATTCTAATACTCTAAAGAAACAAAGGCTAAAAAGGTGATTTTCATATGTGCCATTATGAATTAGAAAACCAAGAATCATCTAAATTCTATTTCATGTCATAGTTTTCATAAAACCTTAATAAAATGTTTGGTAGAATAGAGAATCGATCAAACCAGGTCAATATGACTCATCATCATCTCTCTCAAAAGTAAATAAAGTGAGCATTTTTAGTCAAGTAAAGATGATCCATTATAACATCCTCCTCTTGAAGAGATTATCATTATTTTTAATAAATTTCCATGAAGTTTTTCTAGGGAAACATTTTTTTAGCGAATATTCATTAATTTACAAATATTTTGATTTTTTTAATTTGACATTAGAAAATTTTTAGGATACTAATTAGGACCATTTTGCCAAATTTTTGTGGGTACAAGTTAATTTTAGGGGTCAATTAACCATTGTCACAAAATAGAAATTCAAAAAATTCACCTGAATATAGTCAGTCGGTAGCATTTTTTATGCTATCGACTGACAACATATACTATGTTGTCGAAAAGTAGCATTTTTTATGCTACCAGCCAATAGCGTACTATATGATGTTAATCGTTAGCATAACAATATTCTATTGACTGATAGCATATAAAAAATCTTCCATCTTGTAGAATTTAATAGTGATGTCGTGATATCTTTATATTCTCTGTGCGAAAGATAATTTCCCATAATCGCCAAATATTTTCTAAAGTTTTTATCCGAGGACCCTTAAAAATTTCCCTGATTTTTTCCCCAATGGTGGAATTTTCCCATTAGGAAGAAGAAATAATCCTACATAAAGTTCTTTAAAGTTCTCTAGGGACCCAAATCATGTCGATGAGGTTGAAGATCCATTAACATGGATTCAAAAATTTATTTAAATTACGCCAAGGAAAATGAAAAAATATATAATTCCATACCTTCAAGCTATCACTAAAACATTGAGATTTATGTGGAGGAATAAGCCCCAGATAATTGCCCACTTCTTTAGTTGTTTTTTAGGAAACCAGTATGTGGAAATTGCTTTGTTGAAAAAGTGAATCCTATAGAAGAGATGACTCCATCAGATTATGATATGACCTCAATATCATTGGGGCAAGCTAAACATTTGGGATAGTATCATATGTTCTAGAAATTCTCTTCCCACATTCTCATCTAAAATGAATAATACAAGTGAACAATTGAGTAGTTGGAGGAACAGGTGAAAAATCTCAGTGCTTACATTTAAGTTTTCTTGAAGCTGAAATCAACATCTTCTCTTCTTGTAGAATAAATTCCTCTGATCAATGGCATTGACCCCTAGGTCATCAAAAAATAATAAAGATATACGATACAAGGGAAAGACAATCAATAGATAGAGTTAGAAGATCATCGCGATATATAAGACATTATTCCCTGAAGTTCTCTCTCTATCAACTATGTTCTTACCACTTTATCATAGGTGAAGAAAACATGTAAGGAATTTTTAAAGGAGACGGTTCATTCGGATGAGGTGTTCCCACTTATGTAGGAGATGAGATCCCTTAAATACCACACCCTTGTGAGTATAGTTATTTTTACATTAGCTTCATAGAGTCTATTGCCAACATCAGATACTCCATTTTTGAAATTGTAATAGATCACAAAATATGTCTCAGTCAATACAAGAGGATCAATTATGTTCCAAGGGCATAGATGAAAGTGTTGAGAAATTTTTTGTTTCTAGAACTAGATAAGGTGGCGGCTGCAATTTCTCAGTTCAGTAAAGAATTCAGGGGACAAGAACTCATTCTGGAGACTCTCTCTCAAAGTTCATAATCAGTAAGTTCCTCATCAGTACCAGATCAGTCAACCTATTATCTTTATCTATTCTCTCTCTCAATATTCTAATTTTCAATTGAGAATGTACTTTATGTTATTTCTTCCTATTCACTTAAGTGGCTATTAGCTAAAAATTAAAAGATAATGTTTTCCAATAATAAGAAAAAGAATCACTTCATAGGAATCTAAACATATACCCTAACAGTTAGTTTTAGGGATGAGGTGATTCAATCTTAATCAAATTTCAAGAGGAATGGTTTGATTTATAGATTTAACAACCTTTTTCCAAGTCTACTTGCTCTACATGCCTAGATTTTGAGTCATTTAGGCCCTCTCATGGAAGGTAGGCTGGATATCTTTCCTATTGCTTGTAGTTTTAACATTGTTGCATTTGTAAATCTTTTAGACAGGGATTTTATTTTTGGGAAAGTTTAGGATTTTGAATCCAAGTTGTTTTTAATGAAACCAGGTTTTTCATACTTTCTAAGTTAAACTAGTGTGAATTAGTCTTCCACACTTTCCCCTTCAACTTTTGTTGGAGAGTTTCTTAACTACTATTGAAAATAATTTAGGGAAATGTTTAACTATTGACCAAAAAATGGATGATTTGGAGCACACAACATATGCTCGAATATTGTTTTATCTGGATACTTTTGTTGATTTCCTTTCCACTATTTATCTAAAATTTGAAGATAGAACATGGATTAGAAATATGGATTGTGAAGTGTTTCCCTTTAGGTGAAAATATGCTTGTCTCTCTGCCATTTAGCATCATATTGTCAGGTGGCTAGAAAACATGATAAAGGAAGAATTTCTTAGTGGAAGAACTCTAATCCTAGTCACCTTTTAGTGAATGATCATTTTGATTGTAAACTTGACTTCGATTCTATGAAATTTGTTGACCTAGAAGAGGAGGAAGTGCTACAAGTTTGTAAGAATGATGCAAAAGTCTTATCAGGATCCCATGACCTTACGAACCACATTGAAGTACTGCTTCCAATCCATAACAATGAAAATGTAAATAAAAATATGAAAGAGGATTGGAAATTTGTGAGTTAGAAAAAATAATGAGACTATCTCCCCCCTAAAAATGTAGCTAAGATCAAAATAGAAGGGGCCAGTTTGTTGATATGGTTGCTAGTTTTTTTGTTGTGACATTGTTGTTGACATTTTTAGATCTCCGGTGCCCTTGGTAGAGGCTGGTTTTTTTGGTTCCTACATGTCTTATCTTCTTCCCCACATTTTATATGGGGTAGGGTCCCCTTAACCCTCCATTACTTCCAAATAAAAAAATGTCCCAAGGGATGTGGATAGGTGAAGAGTCATCTAGGGGGTAGGTGAAATGAGAGATTGTAATGCTATAAATTGGGATCGCTTCTCCATTGTAAAATGTTTGCAATCGTTGATTGAATATATGTTGTTGATAATTCAAATTCTACATAAAACAATAAAAGATATAATTATTCTATTTCTCGTTTCATGTTCCTCTACTATCTCTTTCCAACTTTGCATATATGATAATTTTGTAAAACCAAGAAATGTTTTTGTGCCTTTGATGAATAAATCAATAGAAGTATTTGTCTATGGTTTTTTTTGTCTTACCATGGTTTGCATTGTTGTGTTACTATAATGTTTGTATGAACTCTTCTAGTGCATACGCAAAACATTAACCCTCTCTCATAATTTTTTGAACTCCCCTTTCCCTTTCTTCACTGCAATTTCCTACCATGTACTTCGTACAAATAATTTTATGCAAGTTTAGTGGAGTGTTCATTTGTGATCCGCAACCTATTCATGACCCCATAACTTCTAGATAAAATAAAGTAGTTTACATTCAATATTGGGATCCTTCCCACACATAAGACCGATGGGCTTAACCCTGTATTGTTGGCGAAAACCCAATAATTGGCCACACGAAAAATTATTTTTGCCAACACAGATGCACACGTAGCTCTAGTCATTTTAAAGTTGTCACATGAGAATTTAAATTTCCATATGCCAACATAAGTCATTCAAAATTTGTGACATAAATTAAATCCATTATTATACTGTAGGTACAAAATATTTAAGTCAAAATATAATTGAAATATTATTATGTTTTTCGATGTGACTTTTAAGGAATAACAACAATGTAATATCAATATCACAAAATACCAAATGTTATTTTTTGTTAGAAATAATTTTTATAAATATGAAATAAATATTAATAATACATACAAGTTCTTTTACAATTATACTATCATTATATATAGTGTAAAGTACTATGTTTTTCAATATTTTTTTACATACAATAAATGTATAATTGAATAAGGCTTTAAAACAATTAAATCATTGAAAAGTCACCTAATAAATTAGATATAATTGATTTTTATTGTATTTTTAATATTACCAATTCATTTATTCAATAGTTATACATTAAAAATATGAACATTGATAAATAAAATATAAATAAAATAAATTCAAAACTATTATATTAAGAATTATTAAAAATTAACCATCATTGTTAAATTAAAAATAAAGTGACAAATTAAAACTCTCAAATATTTTTTCAATTTTAATATTTAAATATATATTGTTATACAAACTAATTTATTCTATAATTAACTGTGTACTTTTTACTTCTCACTAATAAAACTTAGTTTTCAATGAATTTTTTTATTAAATTAAACAATGGCATGAATGATATGCTATGATATACGACTGTGCCTATCCATCACGCATGTTCCTAATGGAGGCCAGCAAAATCGAACCTAAGACCTCCACGACACTAATTTCGGTCCCCACCACTGCGCTACAAGTATTTTTGGATGGAAAAGGTCAAACAGTTCTATTTAGCATTGACTACTAATGTACATGATGTTTAGGGTGATCACTCAAATAGTACCTTACAAGAACATTTTAGACTGAAAGAAACATGAGGAATCATATGCCCATTGACCCAAATTAGCAAGCATTTCATTAGAAGGTTATACATCCACATGACATAATCAATGACGTCACACATAATTTTAATTTTATTTATTTCTCGGGTAAACTCTAGAGGCTGCATATTTTCTTACTGTGCATTATCCTTCTTGTTTAGGGTGACAGGTGTGAGTACAAGTGCCATGAATTTATCCTTCATCTTTTTCTTGGGAGAAAAGAGTCAATTTATAGAATTAAAGTACACTATTTTCATATGCCTTAAAGACATTAGTAAGAGCTCCTACATTTACCCATAACCTATGAGGTGTTTATATTGTCTATCCATAGTATCGAGGAGAGAGATAAATAAAAAAATTCTTTCCTTGCATAGGGTGCACTTCTGCTAGATAATACTTTTTGGCACGCCCAGTAGGACAAGAACTAATATTGATGAGTTAAAAAATTGAATACTCAAATTAGAACATATATGGAGACTCCGAGAAGCTGATTTTAGGCAAGTACCACATTTTTAGAGAATTTTAGAGGTATTTATTAAAACAGATTTGGTTTTTTTTTTTATCAAACAACCTTTTTCATTTTTAGCATACCTATTTTTCCATTTTTCCATCTTGTATGAGGTCATGCAATCATGATTCCCCATTTTCAGTAGCATTATTAGTCAAATCCAACTCCTTTTTACCAATATCATCTGCCAAATCAGTATTATAACCCTTACAAAAATGAATATCCCGGTGACCCAAACCTTGATTATCAACATGGTCATCATAACAACAATTATGTTGTTAAGAAACAAAGTTATGAACAAGAATATATAGGTTATACATAGGATGAAGATCTTGAAAGAAAAATTTAGAGAATAGAGCAGACATATCTATCTCTCAAGGAATGAGTTCAACAATTACAAGCATTAGAGGATGGTATGCATCCTATTGAGGAACGTTGTCAATGGGATGATCCCACTTACCTTCCCCATCAAATTCCAATGCCAACATACCTTCCTTGCCAACCATCTAAGCCCAATTTTTAGATTCCTAGATTCCTTTTTGTTTTTTTTCCCACTCCCCCTTTCTCAAATGTAGATTTTGAACCCTGTTCCACTTTCCAAACATTACAAAATAAAATTAAGACCCATCCTGCCACTCTTTTATTCCCAAGCCTAATTTTGGAAAGTAAAGATAAGAAAACCAATGAATAGGGGCATTTGACTCAAGAAAATAGTAGGATAGAACTCATGCAAAATTTGTAGCATCGGGTCTCCGAGTTTTGTGTTAATCATGGATAAAGAATGGATTTAAGAGGTGGAGTTTCTTTTTGTAGAGGGTAAATCACAAGAGGGAGGTCATAAAAAATGTGTATGTTCTGAGTGTAGTGTGCGTGATGGAACCATATTCACATAAGTTGTTGATTAATCCCAACTAGAAAAATCAAAATAAAAGAAGGAATTAGATTCATATGAAGAAGATCACGAGGATGAGACCCAAAGAGAGTGTGATACAGAGCTTCAGGTGGAAGAGGTTGATTTCTTATAAGATTTGGAAGATTGCATTGCTGAGGGAGAACCCATTGAACTCACTAATTTTGGAATTCCACCATTTTTATTTTAGAAAAAAGAGCCTCATGTTACTAAGATCTCCCTTGGAATTGAGAAGGAAAAAGAAATTCCAAAGGATGCAAATACTTTCTTTCCCCTTTTCAAAAAATAACATTTGGAGGAGAACATAGAAGAACAGTATGCTTCCTAGATTAGACCTCATGAAGAAGAAAGAGATGATTTTTATCTTTCAAACTTCATGTTGGGTGATGAGCAAAAGGAGGAAGATGATGAAAACACTACCAAATTAGTGATTACGGAAGAGAAAGAGATGTTTGAAGTTGTAAAATAGAGCACATATCAGCTTACAAACACCTAAGGAATGTTAGAAGATACTAAATCATATGTTAAATAATAGGAATAGTTGTTTCATGAAGTAGATCAATATTACTATCAGTTGTCCAATGTGCTCAAAGAAGGAGAGGAAGGCAGTGACACAATGCAAAATAGAAAACTTTATTTACCTCATGTGAGAAGGTTATGTCCAATCTGATACTTGGATGGTTTAAAATAAGTTTTAGTAGTACCATTGGTTTTTCTTTATTTAGAGCACAAATATGAGCTTCACATTCTCAATGATTAGCCCCAATACATCGAAAAAAGGATTACAAATCTGATAGAGGTGTTTTTCAGCTTTTGGAATGATATTTTGAGTGAGTTAAAGGTTAAAATATTGTCTCCATCTTTTCCATGTGATTTTATTTTCAAATTGAGCTCATGGCCTCATTTTTTTAGAAAATAAAATTAATTTTATCAGCCTATATAAGGGTTCTTTTAGCTTCACTTTTCAGCTAGTTAGAGTAGGGAAGGTATGTTTTCAATTCAATAAGTTCTTAGGAACACTTGCACAAGATCTGGATTTTTCCCAAATCAAATTTTGTTTTGTCTATTTGGGAAAGGAATGATATTTTTGTTTCAAGGAAACATTTATTATGGGATTTTGATTCCATTCCCAATGGATGCTCTAAGCAACTAGATATTTTTAGCTAGCAAGCAATTGACCCCACAAAATCGCCATAAATGTTGAAATTTATCACACATCAACCATAATGTTCAAGGGGTGAACTCAATTTTTTTGAAGGGGTTAGTTGTTTGATCATTTTGGGTCACTCGTTGGAAAGGCATGTAGAATTTTCATTGTTAGTAAGTTTTGAACAACTTTTAGGATGCCATGCAAGAAAACCAACAACTTTAAGTGTTGGTCCATGATGCTAAACCTTGTATATACTTCCCCTTTGAGTTGTCATCTTAAAAAAACTAGTGTATGAGCCACTCAAGACTACTGCAAGGCCTTGATGAAGGTGGGAAGGATAGCATATACTAGAAATTACTTTATGAAACAATATTTTTAGTTGCATATTTCTAGAGTTAAGAATAGTTTGGTTTTACATCAGTTGTGTTTACTTTTGTTTGAGATGATCAGATGAGGTAAATTCAATCCATTTTTTTCCTTTATGATTAGCTGAAGTTGCATTAGCATACTGATTTGTAGAGGATAATTCCATATCATTGTTATAGAAAGAAAATTCAAAATAAACAAATAGATCTCATTACATAAATACAATTTTCATTTATTCATAATGAAGGATTTTTACAACTTCCTCAGACAACCCATGATAAAAAAAAATGGAAAGAAAATAATGCATCTAGATAGAAACTGAAAATGAAAGAGAGAGAAGGGACCCGTAATTTCATGATCACTAGATACCTCTCATTCAGACTTCGTATCCATATTTTTTCATTGCTACTCCGTACCGAAAAAGGAGGAAAGAAAATCATAATTAGAGCTCATAGTTCCTGCACTCTATTTTACTTCCATCTTTTAATGTACATGCACTTAGAAATCAGATTGAAAAACAAAATAATTTCTCATTCTAAGTGTTGGACATGCAATCATTCTAAGTACAAGATTTAAAGGAATATTACAGTTTTATAATCATCTTTTCAAATATCAAGAACATGTGTAATATATTGCAGATTTGCAGGATCACATTCAGCCATGTATAAAGCTTTCAGAACTTGAAATGAAAATTTTTCAAATGCAAATTTACAAGCACAATTTCCTGCATATGTGACCAAGCTTTAAGAAGATATATATCTTTCAAATATAAGCTCCTTCATGCAACTAAGAAACAAGAGTTCTTGATTTTACAAATTAAAAAAGGTAGAATGAAGGGAAATATCAAGAATCCATCATGTTTTCAAAACATAAGTTTTCCATAATACAAGCTTACCTAGTACAAAATTTAATTAAAATCCATACAATGAAAGTAGAGCTACACACATTAAGCAATATAGATACAAATGAATACAATTATCGAAAGAAAATTCAAGATTTGAAGCATTATATGCAATTAAAATGAAACAAATTTTGAACAAAAGAAGTATTGTTTTCTCAATGAAGGAAAATACTTTCTTTTAGGGTTTAAACCAATTTTTGTACAGAAATTTTATTTTCCATTCCAAGAATAATCTTCAAGGTATTTAGATATTGAAGAAGTACATAGTGCAAAAAATTGGAAAACCTTAATTCATAAACTTTAAAGAAAAGGAAATATAGATCCCCCATTTCAAGAAATAACTGAGTGTAGATTTGAAATAGCTCAGAGAATTAATTTTCCATCTTAAACATAGATGACCATCTACAGCTATAAAATATTTATTTTCTTTATGAAACTCATGAAATTATTCATCAATCTACATTTCCGTGTTCAAAAAAATGAAAAAAGGTTAATGGAACCCAGCTAAAGGGAACTCAACTGGGTGTTTCTTTCTCCAGCAAACTCAAGTTATATAATTAATCAAACAATGTTGACCAATCCGAATAGAGCATGATGAAAAAAATATGGATCACACACATAGAAACAACCATGGAGAAGGTATTCAAAATAAAGAAAAAGGGGCCATGAGATCTAAGGACACAATCCTAAAGCATTTAAACCCAGAATAAAATAATGACCTAGTTTGAACTCGTACAATGAACTATATGAACCCAAAACTACGCAAATAAGATGGATTTTTTCAAACTCAACTTTTGAAGGTATAAGACTAAAAAATTACCTGTAGTTCAAAGTGGTGGACTAAATAACAACAGAGCCGAGCAAGTTGAAAAAATTATAACTTACTAGGTGAATCAATGGAAATGACTTAATGAAAATGATATACAAGCAAGTCAGAGTTCAAATTCAAATTAAACCCCACATTTTCAACAAAATGGTAGATACAAAACTACAGGGTTCAAATCAAATGATGAAGTAAATAAAAAAATGCTTAAGATCTACAGAAAGAATAACTCACCATGAATATGTGAAACTAGAGCAGATCCATGCACAACGGGAAGAACCGAAATCATGGCTGACTAAATGGTCCTCGCAAAAATATAAAACCACAAACACCATGGCTCAAATAGGTTAGACACATCTCAACGTTCATATGCACCAAGGGCCCAAGCTGGGCGTTTTAGGATTATGAAATAGTGAGGAAAATAACCCACTGAGCTGGGAGAAAATTTATAAAGTTTCACCCACAAAATAAAAAAACAATGGCCATCTCGTGGATAGCAATATAAGAGCTCCCTGAGTCAACTGAGCCAAATTTAGTGCTTGTAGTATATGCCAGAACCAAATCGAGCCACGATAATAAACATAGAACCCCAAAATGAGCTAAAGTGAGCCATAAGCAGCCCAAAAGTTGAAAAATGCACAACTATAGCCATGGAAATGAGATATTTTCCAAAACCAATAGTAAACCGACCCCGATTCAAATATCTCTAATGTAAAAAGCAACTAGCTCTCACATAAAAAATTGGTGTACATAAGGTACACGACATAGCCACAAGCCCTAAGGGAAAAGATATTGTTGCTGGGATTTTAACTCAACACATAGAACACAATGAAAACCTATGGTTGCCACACCAGGAAACCTTTGTAAAAAATCCTCCAGAAGGTTTAGAGAAAAGAACAAAATATACATTCCAAATACTTTTAAGGTATAGTACCCTAAATGTTCTCCCTAAATTGAGTTTGATCTACTGTAATAGGGTTAGGTTAAATATATTTTATGCCAAAACCGACGTGGATGCAATAATGCAAAATTATTTGAGTTTTTAGATTTGATACATCCACGTAAAAAGGGGAGCATAATTATTTGCATGTAAAGGTGAGGATGATTGAGTAGCACGTGTAAACACAAAAAATAGACTTTCGGGACAAATTAAAGTTATAATTACCTTAAGTTTTCCAAATATGCCTTAACTTTTGAAAAAGGTTCCTACACTTCAAAAGGAGTTATTGGGGTCATGAGCAATTTGCCTAGAAAAGATTTTGAGTTCCATGAAGGCTATTTTTTGGCCTCGAATTATTGTAATTGTATTTTTACAAGTGGAGTTGAGTTTGTACATGTAATGTTAGATTTGGAGTTATCTCGAAGTTAACTTTGTCTTTGGAGGAGCTAATTTTGGAGCCAACAGGGTGCACCTTGTCCTATTTACTTCAATGGTTTTGCAAGAATTATGGGATATTTTTAGATGTAACAAGGTGCTGCAAAATTTTCTACACTGAGTGCCTAGTCATGAGAAGAAGTATTTTTCCTTTCTAGTCATTTTTTAGTGTTGTGCTTTCAAGGTAGTTGTTCTTGTGATATTTTTCGATAAATACATTAAGGTATATGCTTAATCTATATTCCCCATTGCAGAAATAGGTGTTTTGTGTTAATTTTAGTGTGCATGTGTATTGGAAGCTAGGATTGTGAGTCATATGTTCATAGGTTCCATTAATTTTGCTTAAAATTCACCAATAGCCCTTTGGATCATGAAAATTTAGTAATTATTTTTAAAAGTTTGAACACATTCCTATATTAGAAAACATCCAACAATTTATGGTGTATCACACCCTTTTATCCTTTTCATCTTTCATTCTAACCCTTACCCCCACTAGTTTAATTTAGGAAAACACTGAAAGGGAACCAACCCTTAAAACATGGAGATTCACCTCACTCTTAGGATACCTACAATCTGTGAGGTGTTTCCATTGTCTATCTATAGAAGTGATAAGAGAGAGAAAGTATAAATCTTTCGTTCCTCACATAGGGTGTACTTCTGCTAGATAATAGTCACAAGTCATATGGATTGTGGAAGAGTCATATGAGGGGTAGGTAAAAGGGAAAATTATAATTATATTAATTAGGATGGCTTATCCATTCCAAAAGGTTGGAAATTATTAATCTTGAATGTATTTCTTTGACAATTCCACTTCTACATCAATCAATAAAGGCTAAAATTCTTCTATTTCACATTCCTCTACTCTCTGTTTCCAACTTTGAATATATGACAATCTCGTGCCTTTGATGCAAGAAGTAATGGAGGTATGTGTCTATGGTTTTTTTTTTATTATCATGGTTTGTATTGTTTTGTTCTTGTAATCAAATGTGAACTTACTATTGATATTGTTTGTGAACTCTACTATTACGTAGTCATAAAAATAACCATTTCTCTACTAATTTGCATAACTCCCCTTTACCTTTCTTCACTAAACTTTTCTCCTTTATACTTCCGAAAAGAGCTATATCAAAGGTTTAATAGAATTTTCCGATGTGATCCTTGGCCTATTGGGCACCCTATAGATTCTATATAGATTAAATTAGTTTACATTCAATAATAGGAGCCTCCCCATACACAAGAAGGAGGGGAATAGGCCCGTACTATTGGTGAAATCCAAATAATTTAGCACACGAAAAATTGTTTCACAAACAATCCTTGGTGAATATATTTAGGACATATCTTCCCTCATGCACCCATAAATATCTCTACAAAATACAAAAAAGTATATTTTTCAAAAACAAAAAAATTAGGTTTCAATGGAAAATAATATTCTAAAGGTGACTTTATCAAAGAACGAATACATGTCACTTTCGTTTCATTCATGCAAACGATCAAGATTCAAGATTGGTATCTAACTATTTAAAAACTAATTGGAATCTTTAAAAACTATTTTATATCCATGTTTTTGTACATTGGTGTGATGTGGAGAGACATTTAACAGATTTAATGGGTTACTTTTATTTTACAGACCAAAAGGGTCTTACTGAGGATGTGTGATCTGAAGGTCATTTTTGGAATTAGAAGTTCCCAAAATCTTCCTAAACTAGTACAATACTGAATATCATTCCAATATATTTATAATTATTATTGGAATACATAAAACAAAAAAAATCTATGCTCAAGTTGTCGTTGATCAATTTGTGGGTAAACATTTGTTGATGTGCTAAAATTAGCAGGAAATTAGAAAGGTCATAACTTGTGCTCTGGGTGTCTGTTTGAGTCCATTTTTTTTGAACCACTTGTTTTGATAAGGAAAACTCACCTGTCAACCGTCCCTGATGGTTGGATTACGTCTAGGCATATTTTTAGGCCCAAAATTTGCCAACTGATGGCCAAAAATTAGTATCTAAGTTACAGTCCAGTATTTTCCTATTTTAGAGTGTAACACCCACATTTTACACCCATAAATACAATAGTAAAAATACCAGAATAACATGTTTTTTACTTACATTGAATTTTACACGATGCTACAGGAGATCGCTTATGACAATGCATAACACATGATATGGTTACAAAAACATTAACCCACATAGAATACATGAATACACGAGATGCACATCAAGGCCACTTCTGTTTTTTATGAAAAGGAACAACATAACGATTTGCAACATAACAATTCAAATAATGAATAAAATTGTACATAGGATCCTTCTCAAATACAACATGTTTCAATCTTAACTTAAGTTCTAGAAAGACTCAAAATATGTGATTCATACATTCCTTTTCCCTCTTTCCAGATTTCTTTTATATTGTTTAACATTTAAATTTTAGTTTATCTCATTAAATGAGGATCATGTACTTTATTTTAATTACTTATTTAATTAGCTCATTTGTTAATATGGAATTTATTTACATAGAAGAATACTAGGCCTTATGCCTGAGATTCACTCCTAACGGCATACATCTTGATCTTATATCATACTTTTGTTATACAATGAGACAAGTGTAAGTCCAATGGATGAAAAGTTCATTTGTTTGTGTAAGGATTTAGGTTTTTGTTTCTTTCACTCATTTATAAAATGATAATTGATTAAGTAAACAATATTATTATAAGCAATAGGTTCTTTATCCGTAGTGAGAGGTTTTAATCACATTACAAGTAAGATCATGTTTCCCTTTACCATGAAATAACATCTCACAATCAGAATTCCCAAGGGAAAGCATCAATTATAGTTATGCTCCAACAATTAGTTAAGGATTCGAAGGCACTTAACATGGAAACATACTTCCTTAGTTTGTTTGCTAGATTAGGTTTATTGAGTGTTGTTCTGGTCCAACTCAAGGGGGTTTTCCTAACTAGTTTCATATGCCTTTTGTACTAAATTATGTGAACTATTTCTTAACAGGGGCATTTGCATCCTCATGAGACTACTAGTGCCTATGTTAGTGGGATTTGTCTCTAAGAACATGATCATGTAGTTTCACCTCGGTCATCCATTACCTAATAGAACTACTAGGAGGGCAAGATAGAATAGTTCATTGTTTATAGAGTCAAGGATTTCATTAGATTTTACACAACGTGGATCCCCTTTTTTCACCACAACATGGTGTAATAATGCTATAAGAGTGATCTAATTTTCACCTTTTTCCAAGCACATCATTTTATGGTTACAATTCACAAACGAGTCATAAATTTAAAATGTTGTTAAGTTTCACAATTAACCCTTACTATTGCATCATAAAACCAAAATGATAAATGAGATTGGGTATCAAATTCATTTATGATCCCAACTCTTAAAGGTGAATTTCAAGGTTAGTTGACGAGCTTCACCACTCAACACATGCATTAGTCCCATATTGTTTTATATTATTCTTAATGTTGGTTTCCTATGGCATCCTCCCTAGGAGAACACATTCTCCTTACTACACACACAACTATCAATCCTATGAGGGGATGACATACACTAGAAAAAAGTTAAACCATTTTATTCCTCATTTCTAGGTTTACGGAAAAGTTGTTATGCATGGAGGCTAGGATGGAAATATCAACTTGGGATCGTATCTGCTTAAGTAGAAGGTATCATCAAATGTAAAGATTTAAGTTTATTCTAAACTTTTAGTTTCCTATGCTAAGAAGAATCACACATGAAGAATAGTTATGCATGAATTTTGTAATAGGGTTTATTGTGTCATTTCGATTTCTTTAGTATATTTTCATGGTAAGGAATACAACACACTAAATAATTAATCATCAATTTCACAATGGAATTCCAAGATAAGATATTAATTTAAATTTCACTTAACATAAATATATATTCAACCCCCCTCTTTTTTTATTTCCATACATATATCTAAATCAAAATAGCACCTATAGTTAAATGCACATTACCCAAAGCACCCCTAAAAATAACATCTCATATATACTACCAATATTCACTAATAAGTATTTTAATAAATTACAAAAACGTTGTTCAGGCACTATAACTACATTGTTTAAAATATAAATTACAATAATGTGTAGTAAATTACAACCACAACGTTCCACCATCCACCTAAATCTAGTATAATTATCACTATTGGTTTTCCATTTGCGTGATGATAGAAATCCACACCCAATAAGAGAGGTTTCGGAGCATATATTCATTTCATTTGTTAACTAAGAGAGAAGAGAGAGAGAGTTAAGCAAGAGTGAGAAGAGAGAAACACTATTTTTCCAGAAGTCAAATGCCACACAACAAGTCACAAGATAGAGTTTCAAATAGTTATTTACAAGTGTTAATAATTTTCTATGATTTTTTCCTAACCTGATTAGGTCCCTACAAATTTCTTTTACATTTTCCTATTAGTTGCAAAGACACCCAATTTTGGCTCGGAGGCTAAGAAAGTGCATTAAAAAAATATCTTCTGATAATTAAATTCTTGATGGGAGAATTCCTACGTATCCATAAATATACCAAGAATATATAGGGACTGATGAGATTCATAATTGGTGAATGATGTACAATTGGTGAGTTGTTTTCTAGAGCCACTAGTCATAATCAACAAAGTTTGACCTAGTACAACAGCAACCGGAGGCCTTAAAAACCCCTTTACCAAACTAACCAAGAATGTACTTTTTCCAAACTGAAGGTTCAAAAAAATTATCCAATAAAAGTACTTGAGGTTTGTAGAGGCAAAGTATTATTTTTTTTTCAGGGCCCACATAATGAGTCGATATGCAACCCAACTTTTCAATTTTAATAACTTCCTAAAAGTATAAAATAGGGTAATAGGGCTCCTAGATGAGCGGTGAAGAGATTACATTGATCGATTGTGGGAAATCTAAAGCTTTATGTGAATCTCCTCATAGAAAAGATCATATATAACACTTGACACCTCTTTTTTGAGGTTTCAAAGGTAGTTTTGTGAGTCTCTTAAAATCTTGGTTTACTGTTTTTTTGCAAGGAAATGATTGACATCTTTACAAGGAACTCAACCTGAACTTATTAATAAAAATGGTGTTGTATTAATCTAGTTTAGTTATGAAGTTTGTTAGATCATCTCAAAATGAGGGTTTAAGTCCATGGTTTACTATTGTTGTCACCCTCAAAATTCCCCTATTTTGAAGTCAAGTTTCAAATTTTTTGAGTCTGTACCTTAGAGTTTTAGATCACGTTGAGCCTGGCATTGTTCGTAATTTTCCCATTCATGGAGAATGAATTAAAATTTGGGTGCAATGTTGAAGTTTTTCCCTTATTTTTATTTCTTCCTGCAGTCGAGAATGATAGGTGTATCATCCCCATTAATTTTTTCCCGAGCATCCACGGGTAGTGTGTGAACATCTCTAATTGGATGTGGTTTGGAAATGTCTCAAACATGAGCAGAAGCATCCACATGTCCAAACAACACAACTCTAGGGGTAGGGTCTAAGAGACAGCCATCAAATAAGCACAATATTTACGTGTGTCCCAGGTTCAAAATGAAGGTAAAATAAGATAAAATCTGTTAATTATGGAAGGCTTAGCAGATGGCGCCACATGCCTCACCAATGTAACTTCAAGAGTTAAATTTTGGGGTAGTTCTCAAAATTGTACCAATCATCCATGTTTCCTAGGTCCAAAAAAGAGAAAGAGTCAAACCTTAAAATCGACTAAGCATGACTGGGTCAGCGAGAGCCTTCACGTGCCTCAATGACGCAATTTCAGAAGTGAAAGTTAAGGGCCAATCTCCAAATGAATGTCAGCTTCCCACATCAGGACTGGTGGAAGGAGACATGTGTCAGCTTGGCGTAATTTCATGAGGCATTTTGAAAGTGGAAACACAAATGACCGCCATCCCGCCATGTGGTCAAAGTCAATGGAGACACAAAGTTCGCCGTTAAAAATTCCAAGATTGGCGAAAGGAGACACGCGTCAGCTCGACGCATTTTTAAGAGGAATTTCCAAAATAGAAACTCAAATGAATGCTAGCCCCCCCATGTGTCTAGGGGTCAACATAAGTTAAGTAGGAAATTGGCCCAAATCTGTTAAGTATAGAGGAACCGACAGAGCTCTCCACGTGTCAGTATGACACAGTTTCGAAGGCATAAAATGCAAAAGTTGCCTACAGGCCCACTCCAATCAATTCCTTCCACCTGGGTGGCCTAAATTTAAAGTTGTAAAATCAAAATTAAAGGCCCATATTTTAACTGGAAAAATAATGTAATGGCAATATATTTGAACCTTATTTTTTTCGATTAACATTTCTTTGCGAATCAAGAATTTGAAAGGGCATGAATGGTTGGAATAATTTGTAACCGTTTCTTGCTTGCTCAAGGAAGTTGTAGATGTTTCTTATTTTCTTGAGGAAGTTGTAACTATCTTTGGTGAGCTATATCATGGGCTTCAAAGGAATTTTTCGGGTTGGAATTTTGATATTCTAAAACTATAATTTCTAGTTGGAAGAAATCAATACAAAGGTTTCCCCTTTTTCTTCTATTTTCTCTTTCCTTATTGCTCTGATCTGTGAATGATCTAATCCTTGCATTCTTAGAAACTTTGTGTTCTAGTTTATACAATCTCAATAACTTTGAGTCTGTGGATTGTGCCTATTATAAACGTGAATATTTCTATTCTATATCTCATTTGTTCAATACATATAAAGGTTTTCTCTGCCATCTCTTTTCCCTGAAAGTATTGTCTTCTTCTGTCTCCCTCCTCTCTTTAAGTCTTCTATCCTCATGTATTGATAAATTTTTAGGCATAAAACACATTTCAATATATCAGGAAACCACCATTGAATGAAATATTATGTATTTTTACATAGGTTTTGCCCCTTCTTTCAATAAGGGAACCTCTCCCATTAAAGAGGAGGGACTTGCTTTTCCCCTGAGTGTAGTTTCATCCCAAGTGCAAATCTAAAACCCAACAACTACCAAGGGAATATTTGGATTGTGCAAGTTACAATATGGTGTTTTATTATTTTGTAAATAAGTATATTTAAAACAATCTAATGTATGATAATCCTAGGGTGTAACATTTTATTTCGTTCCAAATGGAAAACTAAAATATGATAATTATGAAAGATAAGGAGATATGAAGCATGCCTGGAGGAACGCAATCAGTCAAAATTGTGGGACTTCGTTCTGAATCATAGTTAGAAATTTTTTCAAGTGGTTGCATGTATCCACCATTCCACCATTACATTTTATTCTAAAGATTATACCCGAGGCGAATCCAAAAGCCTTTCTGGAAGTGGTTTCCCATCACCATCTTTTACTTTCCTATTCCATTTAACTCAAATTTATGATCATTGACTCAAGATTATTTCCCTGACATGGAATAGGGTATACACCCACTGTTGTGAAGCTTTAAAATAGCCTTTTCCATTATCATTTTATCGAAGAAAAAATTATGTTTCCAACATTTGCTGGTCAAAAATTATAACCCATTGTAATAATATTCTCACTACCAACCGAAATACCTTTAAGAAAAGAAAAGCAATGATAATCTAACCAAGCAAATCCCTTATCTCTCCAACAAATTTTCTCACCAACGTTATCCCTCCAACTTATGCATTGTCATATGGCATTAAGCAGTTAACTTTCCCCGTAATACCTTAGCACAAATTTGGAGGGGCATAGTCCACGACCTATACAAAATGTCCTAAAAACCATGTCTAATTAAATTTCCTTTTTCTTTTATTCTCATATTGGTGTAATTTTAGTGAAATTGTTTTAATGGTCATGAGTATGCCAATGTTTCTTTTAGGTATTTTGGTGAACAATTCACATGCCTTATGCATACTTCCACATTTTGCATGTGTATATGTCAGGGCACTTGTAACTAAAAAATATGACAAACCCCCCCTCCCCTTCTCCATAATTTTTTGGTGGATGCAAGTCCAAGATCCTATTTTAACAATGGCTGGCACATCCTCAAAGCTCCTTTTTGGTGAAGGGGGAAACTTTATTCAAAAGGAGGAAGAGTTTGACAGAGACAATCTCGTAGAGACACTATTCTCTTATTTATGCCACACTATGTTTCCTACTAGGAAACACGTGCAAACCCAATAAAAATATGGTGCTTCTTTACTATAATTTATGCCAAGAAAAATTATTCTCCTCCATTTATTTTTCAATGTTTTCATAAATGTATAAATGACAATTTTTGGTTAGTATCTATTACTGTAAATAAAATCAGTACTAATTGGTTTCTCATAATAATCATTAACTCACACTTCTAAACCCTAGATTTCATGCTAATATAGGCAAATAAAAACTTAGGGAAATTAGTCATGTAATCACCATCAATAGATCAACTTTAATGCTAAAAATATATCTAATTCTCATGAGTTAAATAAAACACCCATGCATAGGTAACTGATGTCGGCTCCTACTTGCTTGATCGATGTCGATCATAGGTGACTAATTCAAATCCCTCCATAACCAATTCAAGTTATTGTGCTTTCCTGTAAGTTTAATATAGCATGTGAATCTGAATTAATTGAGCTCCATAACTCAACAATCTCCCACTCTGAGATAAATTATTGAACTATACATGTACATCGTCATTCTTGGATCCTTTCCATAGCTTTTTTTCTTCCTCTTCAAGTCTTAAAGTCGAAGACCAATAGAACTAAAGTGTAGCTCCAACTTCTCTTTTTGTAATTCCTTTGTTAGCATATTGGTAGGGTTTTTACTCATACGAATCTTCTCCATTTTAAGTTTCCCATCTTCACCTCACGTATGAACTGATACCTCAACTCAATGTGTTTTTTTCTAGAATGAAATGTTGAGTTCTTTACCAAATGAATTACACTCTAACTATCATTGAAATATTTTCAATCATCTTTCTCCTTTCCCAAATCTTTCATGATCGTGCTCATCCATATCATCTCTTTCCTATCCTTTATAGTTGCAACATACTCTTCCTTTATAGTAGACAAAGCCACAACCTTCTGCAATCTCAAAATCCAGCTAATTGTCGTTCCACGTACTGTGAAAATATATCCAGTAGTTCTTCTTCTATCATCCAGATCTCCAGCCATATCCGAATCAACGTAGCCACATAAAGAAATATACAAACCTCCATAACATAAATGGATGCTATATGTCCCTCTCAAATACATGAGAATCCATTGGACTTCTTCCCAATTCTCTTTACCTAGATTGGCCATAAATCTACTCACAACTCCCACTGCCTATGTAATGTCTAGTCTAGTACAAACCATAACATACATGAGATTCCCAACTGCTGGAGCATATAGTATTCGTGTAATGTATTTTACCTGATATTTACTCAATTTGAAGTGTCCAGCCATAAGCTTACTCACAGGATTTGAATGCTAAATGTTAAACCTTTCCAAAACCTTATTGATATAAGCCTTATGAGACAAATACAATTTCTTGTTCTTCTTATCTCTGTGTATTTGCATGCCAAGGATTTTTTTTGCAGCTCCTAAATCCTTCATAGAAAATTTTGAGCTAGCTTTCCCTTAAGCTCACCAATGTCCTTCATACTAGATCCTACACTACACATATCATCCACATACAATAATAAAATAATATAGCTCCCATTTAAAGATTTTTGAAATAAACACAATGGTCATATTCACATCTAAAATAACCATGCTCATGCATGAAACTATCAAACCTCATGTACCATTTATTTAGAACTTACTTAAGCCCATATAGACTATTTTTCAACCTGCACACTAATTTATTCCTACACTTGAATTCATACCCAAGCTTATACTACATATAAATATTTTCCTCCAAATCACCATGAAGGAAATTCGTCTTCACATATAGTTTCTCTAAATGAAAATCATTTAGTGCAACTAAGTTCAATATAGTACGTATGGAAGTCATTTTATCAACAAGAGAAATATTTCACAAAATTCAATACCTTCTTTCTGTGTAAATCCCTTTACTACAAGCCTTGCCTTGTATCTTTTATGTCCATCCTCTTCTTCCTTGATCTTGTAAAACCACTTTTTCTGCAATATCCTCTTATCTATAGGCAACTTAACCAAATACCAAGTTTAGTTTTTCTCCAAGGAGTCCATCTCCTCATCCATGCCATGCTCCCACTATACGTTGGTCCTATCTTATATTACTTCTTCAAAACTTTCTTGTTAACTATTGTCGCTCAATGATAAATAAGATAGAGAAGGTGTAAATTTTTATGGAGGTTTACTTACCATTTGTGATCTTCTCTAATAAGTTTAGGGTACCAGAGGCTCATTTTGGACCTCCTAGACACTTTTTTCCAATTCTTACAGTGACCAACATTGGTCACCTGTAAACGACGTTAGTTCTGCTAACTGATGCTGGTTTGGATCTTCTGTAATCCATACTGATTCAACTAATCGATTTTAGTCAGGGATCAACTGACATTGGTTACTATGTAAACCTATTGGTATTATTTTTAAATCTGAAAGTTCATTTTCATTCACAAACTTCTCAACCGGTTCATCCTTGGGTACCAAAATTTTATCCCTGTAAATTCTCTTTTCATTTCATTTAATGCCATGACTCCTAATAATTTTAGAATTCTCTAAATCCCAAAAACCAAATCCGAAATCACCTAACCCATAACCAATAAAAATGCATCTCTTGTATGTTTGATACAAATTATTCGTATTTTCCTTATCAATATGTATAAAATATTTTGATCCTAAAAATTTAAGAAAACAAAGATCTACTTCTTTTCCAGTCCATTATTCCTCTAGTATTCCTCCATCTAGTGAACTTGAAGGCCCACAATTAATCAAATAAATTGTTCTATCAACTGCGTCTGCCCAAAACTGCAAGGGCAATCCAACATATATTCTCATACTTCTATCACATTCCATCATTATCCTATTCATTCTTTTTACAACACCATTATCTTGTGGTGTTCTTAGAACCATCCTTTCTCTATGTATTACATTCATTGAATAATAAACATTGAAATCCTTGCTACATTATGCGCTACCATTTTACGATCTAAGGCTCTTTAAATTTGAATTTTATTCATTCTCAAAAAGGGTTTTCTAACTTTTAAAAGTATCAAAAACATCATATTTATGTTTAATACAATAAACCCATACCTTTCTTCTAGCATCATTAGTGAAAGTAACATAATATTAGGATCCTCCATGAGAATCTAACTAAAATAGTCCCCACACATCTGAGTGTATAAGATCCAATTTATGCTCCTTAGTTGTCCCAAATTTAAGAAACCTCACTCTCTTTTACTTTCCAAAGATAAAATGTTCACATAAATCAAGATTTGAATCTTTTGAATCTGATAACTTACCCTTAATCTTGAATACCTGCATTCCTTTTTGACTCATATGGCCCAACCAATTATGCCATATGCATGCATCTAAATGTGAAGTAAAAAATACAAAAAATGAATCAATAACACAGGTAGATAAATATAACATTCCAACCTTCTTACCTCTTTTCACAATAAATGCACCATTGGTGACTTTCCAAGAGTTTGTTGTGAATGTAACAATGCAGCCAACTTCACCTAGTTGCCTTGCAAAAACAAAATTCCTCTTAAGGCTTGGCACACACCTCACATCTTTCAATACCCATGAATTTACATTGTATAATTTTAGATGAACTTACATTTTACCAGTAATACTTTGAGGTTCATCATCACCCAAATAAACATGTCCAAAATTACCCTAGATATAACTACTAAAATAACCCTTATTAGGGGTTGCATGGAAAGAAGCTCCTGAATCAAAAACCCATGATTCTATTCTATTATCCAAAGAAACAATAATAGCATAATTCATCACCTCTGATTCAATATTTGTCTCTTTATTTTACTCTTTATCTTTGTCTGGGTGTTGGTTCTCTTTATCCTTTGACCAACATTATTTCTTTGGATTTCCTTTCTTTCCATATTTCCAACAAGTGATTCCCTTGCCTTTAGATTTATATATGTTATCCCTTGACTTTAATTTTCCATTATTCTTACTTTTTGATCTCTCCTTCTGCCTACATCTACTTTCTATGTTCAAATCATTCCTAGATGATTATTCCTCTATACTTTTCTTGTGAATTTATTCATTTAAGATTATACTAACCAAATCATCAAAATTCAAAATATTATTAGCAGATGTTGTATTAATAACAACCATTACTAAGCTATCCCAACTATTAGGAAAAGAACATAAGAATAAATGTGCTTTCACTTCATCATCAAACAAAATATCAACCAATTTTAATAGATTTACAATAGATCAGAAATAATTCAAATGACCAGATGCAGATCCACCTTCATGGATATTATAACTAAATAGTTTCTTCATCAAATAAATATTATTTTAAGAACTAGGTTTTTTATATAAATTGGCAAGATATTTCATTTAACTCTACTGTAGAAGTTTCTTCTGTAATTTTGGAAGCCAACAATTCTTCCATGTTCAATCTTATAGATCCCAAAGCCTTTCTGTTAAGAATCTTCCATTCTTCAACGGTCATCTTTGCAGGTCTATAATTTTCATCCATTGGTAAGTACAAATCTCTTTGATATAGATAATCCTTAATCTAAATCTTCCATAATTGACAATTCTAGCCATAATACTTATCTACCGTTTTTTTGTTTTCTTTTGCCATTGTTGTAGCTCCCACTCAATCAGAAATGCCTCTGTGAGTAAGTATCTCAGCACACAAAACCATCAAAAAAAATTGATACCATTTGTTGGGGTTAACATGAGATTATACATATAATATATCATATCTAAGCATACATGTAATAAAAATTAGATATTCTATAAGAAGAAATATACAAAACAACATATATAAATCAACACCAGACATAACATTGTTCATCTAGTGTGGGATACATCCACCAAGAAATAAGTCAATCTATTATCTAAATCTTTTAGAATATATACAATTGAAGATCTACAATCTTCCACACCTCTCAAATGTACAATAGTTTCTTTCTCTCAAGCTTCTCCTTCTTCTCGAAGAATTATCTGTCACAATTACTGTCACAATAATCATTAAATCAAACTTATAAACCCTATATTTCATGCTTATATAAGAATATATAAACTTAGGGAGCTTAGCCATGCAATTACAATTGATAGATTTTCCTTAATGCTAAAATTAGATCTAATTTTGGTGAGTTAAATAAAACACCCACGCATAGCTAACCAATACGAGTTAGCCCTAACCGATGACAGTTCCTATTTTCCTGACCGATGTCAGTCATAAGTGACCAATGTCGGTCCCTCCATAACTGATATCATCTATTGTACTTTCCTTCAAGTTTAATATAACATGTTAATCTGAAGTAATTGAGCTCCACAACTCAACACAAGTCCTCCCCAATCACCTCCAATTACACCCCCACCAACTCCATTTTCCCTCAACCATGCAAAAAAAATTCATTACCCAATTTCATTATAATTAATTATTATTATTTTATTTTATTTTTATATCCATCTTAATTGGTTATAAATTGAACGATGGAAGGGTTGTTGATTAAGGAGATGGGGAAAATAAATTAGTGCATTACATCTCCCTTTCGATTTAAGAGCATCATCCTTGATGTGACATAAAGGAAAGGGTAAAAGAGGTACTTATGAACAAGAATCAATCAATGACTCATGTCACTAGTGGAAAAGATACTTGCTGCAAAAGTGCAACCACAAGGGAGAAGGAAATTTTTGATAATTTGTTAATGTTCTATGAATATTGGTAGTTCTCTTTTACATCATTACTTAGTCTTTTCCTTTTTATTATTTATTATTCTCAAGCTCTTATTATCAATTGCCTATAATCTCAATTTAGTTATTTGTTTGGTGCCCAACGAAACTTTAGGTCACGATACCACACAAGGCCCAAACACATCACTAATGGTCCACAAGACATATAACTACATACCTATGTAATGCATCACTGTAATAGGAACTCACTAAACCATGGATAGGAACAACAATGTTCCACATAACATAGTTGTGTACTCATAACATAGGCTTACTATAAAAACATGGAATTCCCAACTGTGCACATACAAAGGTTTCACATTAATCAAACCATAACTATAGTTATATAGGGTCAAAATGGAAACAACCTCACAAAACATCAACCATAATAACAAGGGTACACATATATCATAATGCCAACTCCACACACCTCTCATAACATCACATAATACTCCATATACCTCCCAAAGCATAAAAAAAAACTCATATACCTCCTAAGACATCACAAAGCAACTTCATATACCTCCAAAGGAATAACAAAAAAAATCCTTATAATTCCCAAAGAATCACATAACAACTCCATATACCTCCTAAGAAATAAATAAAGACAAATTTTCCTTTTAGATTCATAAAAGAGGTCAGCCACCCTATGGCCTTGGGCACATAAGGTCCAAACACCCATAAATAAAGTGACATAATAACTCATGGTTCAAAAATTGGCTAGTTATATGTAACTCTTTGGGGTGTACCCCCATACAACGAAGTGGGTTCATAGGTTCAACCAATCCATGTGCATCCCATGATGTTATTCCACACATTACGACATTAGAACCAACATAACAATATATTTCAAATGCCAAGTGGAAAAAATCCCAATCCTTCAGCTAGGATATAAAATCTTTAAACACGAAAACAAAATTTAAAAATAAGTAAATAAAATGTCCAAATATTCATAGTTAGTGCAAAAATTTGCATGTTAGTGTACCAACAAAATAAAATGCCCAAAATATAAGAACACATCAATCAAGAAAACTGTTGGCTCTAGCAAGAAAAATTAAAATTTTCAATTTACAAATAAAATATGTATAAAGAAATAGCACATCACAATAACTATGTGGCCTTATACGAAAACCAAAGGGGTACTCAATGAGTTTCTGTTGCTCAGACATATAACCTCATCTCGTAAAATAACATATCAAATAATAAAATTGTCATCCTCTCTGTCTAAATCATCCCTCCATCGCTTCCATAAGGATCAACATAGTCGTAACTACACTTAGGTTAAATCTATACGATAACCATATAGGGAGAGAGAAAAGAGTACGGGTCAGCATCTATTGAGGCTAAGGTGTACGCGAAACACAATATAGTTGACACCCATTGAGCAAGTTCCATACATACAGAATGAACAGGAGTGGGTTTTCAGTCTATGTAAGAATCGACTTCCTATCTCCTACTTGGCTTCAGTGACTGGTCAACGGTACACATTTCCTCACTGCAAGAATACACTTTTTGTCAATTTCTTACCTCAGGGTCGACAAGTATAGGGTACACAACATAAAACATAACTACAGTACTAACATAATGAGGATTCACACATATTAACCATATCATCTTATACATGGTATATATATGGGGTATAACACAATCATTGCTTTTATGGGTTACAATAAATCACGTTATGACATACTACACCTAAAGTGCAAGAATTGTACAATAGGGAACAACGGTTCACCATCTGCCTCTAAATTGTTATATGAACCATCACATATTACATCGATTATATATGTGAGGAACACAATGTGTAACATTACATAATACACTCAATTATTATACAACATGGTGTCACACATGATTCACCACAACACATTACCGAAATCACAATAAAATCCAATTCTCTATATACAAATCTTGTCATGCAACACATCATCACACCTACATATCACACCATAACAAGACACTGCAACAATCTGTAGTCATGATAACATTCATTTCACACACAAAAGGGTGGAACATCACACGTGAACTCCTTATTGAATCCATGAAAAGGAGAGCGAATAATCTCATCACCAACAAATAAACAAGATTATAAATACGTACTAAGTGACATGCACATAATGTGAGTTCATAATATCACAATTATAACATTGATCACATAACAACACATATCACATTACTCTTCCAATCTCCATCACCACCATGTAGAATCATCAAAACTCCAGTCCATCTCAAAGGTTCGAGAGATTGATCCTCCACTCTGATACCAAATGTAACACCCACATTTTACACACACAAATACAACATTAAAAATACCATAATAATTTTTTGACTTACATTCAAGTTTACACAACACTACAGGATATCACTTCGGAGAACGCACAACATACAATATGTTTTCACAAACATTAACCCACATAGACAACATGAATACATGAGATTCACATCAAGGACACTTTTTTTAAATGACAAGGCACAACATAATGATTCAAAACATAACGATTCAAATACAGAATAAACTTGTAGATAGGGTCCTTCCCAAATTTATTACAACATGTTTCAATCTTAACTTAAATTTTATAAAGACTCATAATATGTGATTCATATATTCCTTATCCCTTTTTATAGATTTCTTTTATATTTTTTAATATTTAAATTTTAGTTTATTTCATTAAATAAGGATTATCTACTTTATTTTAATTACTTGTTTAATTTACTCGTTTGTTAATAAGGTATTCATTTACACACCAAACTACTAGGCCTTATCCTTAGGATTTACTCCTAAGGGTATGCATCTAATTCTTATATATAACTTTTGTTATACAATGGGACAAGTGTAAGTCCAGAGGATGAGAAGTTCATTTTTTTATAAGGATTTAGGGTCACATTATTTTCACTCAATGATAAAATGATAATTGATTTAGTACATAATAGTTTTATATAAAATAGGTTCTTTATCCATAGTGAGAGTGTTTAATCACATTACAAGGAAGATTATGTTTCCCTTTGCTATGAAATGACATCTCATGATCACACTTCCCAAGGGAAATCATAAATTATAGTTTTATTATAGTTATGCTCAAATAATTAGATAAGGATTTGAAGGCTCTTAACATGGTCATATACTTCCTTACTTTGTTTCTAGATTAGGTTTCCTGAGTATTGTTTTCTTCTAACTCAAGAGGTTTTTCCCTAACTAGGTTAATATGCCTTTTGTACAAAATTGTATGACCTATTTTTTAACATGGGAGTTTACATCCTTTTGAGACTACTATTTCATATCTTAGGGGCATTTGTTTCTAATAACATGATCATCTAGTTTCACCTTGGTCATCAATTACCTAATAGGACTAGTGGGAGAGAAAGATGGAATTGTTCGTTGTTTAAAGAGTTAAGGTTTGCATTAGATTTTACACAACGTGGATACATGTTTTTCACCTCAAGATGGTTTAAACATACTATAAGAGTGATCTTATTTTCACATTTTTCCAAGAACATCATTTTACAGTTACAATTCATTAACTAGTCATAAATTTAAAATGTTGTTAAGTTTCACAATTAACCCTTAGTATTGCATCATAGAACCCAAATGATAAATGAGGTTGAGTATCGAGTTCATTTATGATTCCAATTCTTAAAGGTGATTTTCAAGGTTTGTTGACAAGATTCTCCACTCAACAAGTGTGTTGGTCCCAGAGGGTTTTTAATTATTCTTAATGTTGGTTTCCTATGGTGCCATACCTAGTAGAACACATTCTCCTTACTACACACTTGAAAAAAGTTAAACCATGTCGATCCTAATTACCGGGTTTACAAAAAAGTTGTTAACCATGTAGGCTAGGATGGAAATATCAACTTGGGGTCTTCTCTACTTAACTAGAAGGTATCATCGAATGTAAATATTTAAGTTTATTCTAAGGTTTTAGTTTCCTATGCTAAGAATAATATTACATGAAGAATATTTATGAACAAATTTTGTACTAGGGTTTACTATTTCATTTAGATTTCTATACTACATTTTCAAGGTAAGGAACACAATACACCAACTAATTAATGATTAGTTTCACACTGGAATTAAACTATAAGATATTAAATGAAATTTCATTTAACATATATATATTCAACCCCCCTCTTTTTTTTCCATACATATATCTAAATCAAAATAACACCTATGGTTAAATGCACATTTTCCAAAGCACCCTCTTCAAATAGCATCTCATACATACTAAAGAACTTCAATAATAAGTCTTTTAATACATTACAAAAAGTTTTTTCAGCTTCTAAAATTACATTATTTCAAATATAAATTACAATAATATGTAACGAATTAAAACCACACCATTCAACCACCTTACCTCCATCATATAAAACAATGTGAGCATGAAGTCAATGATAAATTGTTGGCATGGTATCTACCTAAATATATAATAATTATAGTTATTTCTTTTCCATTTACATGATGATAACAATACACACACAACAAGAGACGGTTAGGGGCATATATTCAATTCATTCCTTAACTAAGAGAGGAGAGAGAGAGAAGAGAGAAACACAATATTGCCAAAAGTAAAATGTCATACAACAAGTCACAAGATAGAGTTTCAAACAATTATATAAAAGTGTTAATAAGTTTCTACGATGGTTTTCTAACCTGAATAGGGTCCTACAACTTTATTTTACATTTTCCTGCTAGTTGCAAAGACGCCCAATTTTGGCTCGGAGGCTAAGAAAGTGTGTTAAAAAAACTATCTTTTGGTAAGAAAATTCATAACAAGTGAACTCCTACATGTCCAAAATATACAAAGATCCCATAGGGACTGACAAGATTAAGAACTGGTGAATGATGTATAATTGTCGAGTGCTTTTCCGGAGCCATGGGTCATAATTGGCCAAGTTTGACCTAGTCAAACAGTGATCGAAGGCCTAGGAAACCCCTTTTCTGAACTAACTAGGAATGTGCTTTTCCCAAACCAAAGGTTCTAGATAATTGTCCAGTAAAAATAATAGAGGTTTTTAAGAGGCAGACAAGAATTTATTTTTTTAGCGACCACATAACAAGATGATATGAAACCCAAATTTTCACTTTAAACAATTCCGTAAAAGTGCAAAATAGGGTAACATGGCTCTTAGAGGACTGATGAATAGATTAAAACAATCGATTGGGGAAAATATAAAGTTCTATGTGACTCTCCTCATTACAAGGATCACATACGATGCTTGACACCTATTTTCTGGGGTCCCAACAGTGGTTTTGTGAGTCTCCGAAAATCATGGTTTACTAGTTTTGTTGCGAATAAATGATTGACATATGTACAAGGAAATAAAATTTAACTTTTTAACAAAAAGGGTGTGGTATTAATCTAGTTTTGTTATGAATTTTGTTAGATCATGTCAAAATTAGGGTTTAATTCCATGGTTGACTATGAAGGGATTATTTGGATTGTTTAAGTTATGATACGAAGTTTTATTGTTTTGCAAACAAGTTAATTTAAAAAAATCAAATGTATGATAATCCTAGGGTGTAAATTTTTATTTCATTGCAAGTGAAAACCTAAAATACAAGAATTATGAAATATAAGGAGAGATGAACATGCCTTGAGCAACGAAACCGGTTAAAATTTTAGGACTCAAAGCTACTTCATAGTTTGTCATTTTTGATAAATGGTTACACATATCCAACATTCCATGATTGCATTTTATTCCAAAGATTATACCCAAGGCGTATCAAGAAGCCTTTCTGCAACTATTTTCACATCACCATCTTATACTTTCCTTTGCCACTTAACTTAGATTCATGATCACTCACTGAGGTTTATTTCATAGACATGGAATAGGGTATATACCCACTTTTCTGGAGCTTCAAAATAGCCTTTTCCATTATCCTTTTATCGAAGAAAAAATTCTATTTCCAACATTGACCAGTTAAACCTTGTAACCCATTCCATTAATATTCTAACTTCCCATAGAAATACCTTTAAAAAAATCCACACCATGACAATTTTGCCATGTAAACTCCTTATCTCTCCAACTTGTTTACTCGCCAACCTTGTCCCTCCAACCTACTCATTGGCTCATTGTTCTAAGCGTTTAATTTTCCATGTAACACCTTAGCACAAATGTGAAGGCGCATATTCCATGACCCATACAAGATGGATTAGCAACCACGTCTAACAGAATTTAATTTTCTTTATGCTCTGATGGGTGTAGGTTTAGTGAAACCGTTGCAATGGTAAAGAGGATGCCCATGTTTATTTTAGGCATTTTGGTGATCATTTCACATGCCCTACACATGCTTCCACATTCAACACGCATATCTACCAGGGAACTTACAACTACAACATCTGACACCTCCCTCCCCCCATTATCCATAATGCCTTGATGGATGTAAGTCTGATCTCTTATTTTAAAAATGTCTGGGACATCCTCAAAACTCCTTTTTAGCATAGGGGGGAAATTATTTCACATGGAGAAATATTTTGAAAGACACAATATTGTAGAGAGAATCTTCTCTTTTTTATTCCATACTATGTTTCCTATTGGGAAACACATGTAAACCCAATACAGATATGGTGCTTCTCTTCAATTATGCATGCCTAGACATAGAATTATCCTTCATTTATTTATCAATGTTTTCATAAATGAAGAAATTACAATTTTTGGTTAGTATCTCTAACTGTAAATAAAATAAGTACTAATTCATTCATCCCATAGCAAGCATAGATGAAAACCTTAAGTTTATTTAGTAATATTGAAATGTGTGTATGGAAACAACTCACTTGAGCACCATAGCCCCTGAAAAAACTATCCTCTGCTACTTCAACTTAAACTACCTCCTCTCCCCCCTACACATAAAACTTAAAAACCTTTGCCAAAGACCCAAAACGGCAAGACATGTTTCAAAGATCCCACTTTGCACACAAGAACAAAAATGGATTTAACATCCAAATAATTTTTTTTTAATATAGTGAGATGAGGAAGTAGTTGTTTTCCACACAACATTCTATTTATTTAATAGTGTTAGTGTAGTAATCTATTTTGTCATTTTTACTAAAGCAGAGCTTTGACTCTTCCCTCGTTGTCACTATCCAATTACTACTAGATTTACAATGTTACTTTGATTTCGGTGCGATTTATGTCTTATATCTCAAGTAAGGAGATTGTATTCTTATGCAAGGAATGAATTAAAGATATGAAAGGATAATTAATATACCCATGTACTTTGATAGCTACCCATACACACACAAGTCCTCCCCAACCACCTGTAATTACACCCCCACCAAATTTATTCTCTCTCCACCATCCAAAACCATTTCATAACCCAGTTTCATTATAACTATTTTTTCTTATTTTATTTTATTTTTAAATCCATTTTAATTTTTTGTAAAACTAATCGACATCAGGGTTACTAATTAAGGAGATAGGGAGAAGAAATAAGTATATTACATAGAGCAATGGTTAATTTTAGTCTCTTGAAATCAAATTAGGTTAGATAGTTGACAATTCCTATAATTTAGGCTTGTAGAAGATGCACGAATTTTATTTTTTCACGTATGAATAAACATGCAAACATACTAAGCACAGTAGTTTCTAGTAAACTGCTAAAAATTGTAAATTTCACAATCTAGAGTAGATTTAGTCAAAGTTAGTTGGATTTTGTTGGGAACTCGAGTTGGGAGTTGTTTTCCTATTTATGAAACATTGTGATCCACGATTCAATAACAAATAAAGAGATTGATTTTCTTTTGAATTCAACTTATTTGTAGTATACTGAGTGTGTTCTGAATTTGGCTACATTATCAGTCAACATGTAGGCACACGTCAAACAAGACCATGGTTCATTTCCTAAACCTATTTGCATAATTCAAGTTTGGCTGAGGAAAAAAAGCACTTGGACAGGCTTGGTTTCATTCACCAGTCTTCATTGAGCCTGTGAAAAAAAAGGGTGTTCAACAGTGGGGTCCACTTTTGTTTCAGAAAGAAACCTAACCGCTATGGTATTAGTCTAATTTTAATTTTTTTAATTACATTATTGTTTTTTATCACATTATTTAGTGTCTTGTGATAATAAGACATGGAAGGATAGATTTTTGAGTAATTTACATTGTTTACCACTTACCTTCCAGTTCACTGACTTATTTGTTCAAACCACCTTCTCAAACCCAGCGAGATGTTTTAACTATCCCAATTCAAGGGAGGGGGCTATTTCTATTAGAAACCACTTTAACCTACAACATATTTTCTATACCTCTTGTGAATATCTCATTCCAAACAAAAGACAATATTAATCTATTGAACAAATTCCACTAAACTTATTTCAAACTAACATACCAACCTACCCATGGAGAATGTGGAACTATATAGGCTAATTTTTTTGAAAATGGAAGTCAAAGCAAATTTTTCTGGCGAACAATCGTGGGGAATATTTGAACCTCCAAAATCAATGAAAAATATAATGCGTCCTTAGAAATTTTATAACAAATTGAACATCATATGAATAGGGGGCAATTGGAATTTGAAGGGTTATGTGTTTTTTAATCTAATATTTTTTAAAGAACAACCTATAAAGAATGGTAGTTTAGGCCATCATAAAGACATTCTTAGAACTCAGAGTGAGCTGGAGATTTGTGCAAATTTTAAATAATCTCCATATGATGTAATTTTTTATATATTTTTGTTTATTTGATTCCTTTGGAAGAAATTGAAGTGATTATTTGACATAGAATGCAAGGAAATTGATCATGCACTAGCTAGAAGAAGGTTGGATGACATTGATGAGTATAACCAAAGTCTTCCATAGGTCTAAGGGTAGATTTTTGTAGGTATTTTAATTCCATTATGGTATTGTAAGTTTTTTTTTGGATGGGATCAAGTAAAGGAAATGTTGGAGATGTAGCCAATGCGTGAATTCTTTAAATAAGTAGGTGTCTCTATTTTTCCTAATTTTACACATTATTATTAACTTTCCGTGTAAATTTTATTTAGATTATGTGGTTATTAATTTTAATTATTAAATTATGGGGAAAAAATGAGTTTATTTTATTTTTATAAAGTGAATAATTTTGAAGTATGGATTTGTTATAATTCTAATTTAGTTTATATCTAAGTTTTGATAAATATCACGATCAATTTTTCGTAAAGCAGAGATTTGACTCTTCCCTCGTTGTCACTATCTAATTACTACTAGATTTACAACGTTACTTTGATTTCGGTACGATTTATGTCTTATATCTCAAGTAAGGAGATTGTATTCTTATGCAAGGAATGAATTAAAGATATGAAAGGATAATTAATATACCCATGTACTTTGATAGCTACCCATACACACACAAGTCCTCCCCAACCACCTGTAATTACACCCCCACCAAATTTATTCTCTCTCCACCATCCAAAAACATTTCATAACCCGGTTTCATTATAACTATTTTTTCTTATTTTATTTTATTTTTAAATCCATTTTAATTTGTTGTAAAACTAATCGACATCAGGGTTACTGATTAAGTAGATACGTAGAAGAAATAAGTATATTACATAGAGCAATGGTTAATTTTAGTCTCTTGAAATCAAATTAGGTTAGAAAGTTGACAATTCCTATAATTTAGGCTTGTAGAAGATGCATGAAATTTTTTTTTCACGTATGAATAAACATGCAAACATACTAAACACAGCAGTTTCTAGTAAACTGCTAAAAAATGTAAATTTCACAATCTAGAGTAGATTTAGTCAAAGTTAGTTGGATTTTGTCGGGAACTCGAGTTGGGAGTTGTTTTCCTATTTATGAAACATTGTGATCCATGATTCAATAACAAATAAAGAGATTGATTTTCTTTTGAATATCAACTTATTTGTACTATACTGAGTGTGTTCTAAATTTGGCTACATTATCGGTCAACATGTAGGCACATGTCAAACAAGACCGTGGTTCATTTCCTAAACCTATTTGCATAATTCAAGTTTGGCTGAGGAAAAAAAGCACTTGGACAGGCTTGGTTTCATTCACCAGTCTTCATTGAGCCTGTGCAAAAAAAGGGTGTTCAACAGTGGGGTCCACTTTTGTTTCAGAAAGAAACCTGACCGCTATGGTATTAGTCTAATTTTAATTTTTTTAATTACATTATTGTTTTTTATCACATTATTTAGTGTCTTGTGATAATAAGACATGGAAGGATAGATTTTTGAGTAATTTACATTTTTTACCACTTACCTTCCAGTTCACTGACTTATTTGTTCAAACCACCTTCTCAAACCCAGCGAGATGTTTTAATTGTCCCAATTCAAGGGAGGGGGCTATTTCGATTACAAACCACTTTAACCTACAACATATTTTCTATACCTCTTGTGAATATCTCATTCCAAAAAAAAGACGATATTAATCTATTGAAAAAATTCCACTAAAGTTATTTCAAACTAACATACAAACCTACCCATGGAGAATGTGGAACTATATAGGCTAAAAATTTTGAAAATGGAAGTCAAAGCAGATTTTTCTGGCAAACAATTGTGGGGAATATTTGAACCTCCAAAATCAATGAAAAGTATAATGCGTCCTTAGAAATTTTATAACAAATTGAACATCATATGAATAGGGGGCAATTGGTATTTGAAGGGTTATGTGCTTTTTAATCTAATATTTTTTAAAGAACAACCTATAAAGAATGGTAATTTAGGCCATCATAAAGACATTTTTAGAACTCAGAGTGAGCTGGAGATTTGTGCAAATTTCAAATAATCTCCATATGATGTAATTTTTTATATATTTTTGCTTATTTGATGCCTTTGGAAGAAATTGAAGTGAATATTTGACATAGAATGCAAGGAAATTGATCATGCACTAGCTAGAAGAAGGTTGGATGACATTGATGAGTATAACCAAAGTCTTCCATAGGTCTAAGGGTAGATTTTTGTAGGTATTTTAATTCCATTATGGTATTGTAAGTTTTTTTTGGATGGGATCAAGTAAAGGAAATGTTGGAGATGTAGCCAATGCGTGAATTATTTAAATAAGTAGGTGTCTCTATTTTTCCTAATTTTACGCATTATTATTAACTTTCCATGTAAATTTTATTTAGATTATGTGGTTATTAATTTTAATTATTAAATTATGGGGAAAAAATGAGTTTATTTTATTTTTATAAAGTGAATAATTTTGAATTATGGATTTGTTATAATTCTAATTTATTTTATATCTATGTTTTTAAAAATATCACAATCAATTTTAAATTTATTTTTGGAATGGTATTTGACAAGATTTTCTCACTTGTACCATTTAAGGATCATATTTTGAGAATTTGATGTGAAACTATTGATTAGTAAGGGGCCTACTATTGTTTAAGGATCACTAAATGAATAAACAAAAACATCAATTATAAGATATTTTCACCTGTAAAATTATAAAGAAGATAAATGATAATGTGCATGAGGTAAGTCTACCATATGATTTTGATATCTCTCAAGTATTTAATGTTTAAGATCTATATTCATTTTATGGGGAAAATATAGAGGAAGAGAAGGACAAAATAGTCTAGAAGAATTACATTTAAAGGAAGAAGAAGGAGAATGAGACAAATGTTCTTGACAAGAAAACTATAAACACATGTGAAGAAAGTTTAAAAAATTATTTGGTACAATTGGAAGGTTTTCCCTGGGAGGAAAAGACATAGATTTTAGAATGAGGGATGAATAAACTTTATATACAGAAGAAAAAAAATCAAATCATAAGAACTCGAAGACTTGAGTTCTTTCCAATCAAAGAAGAATGATGTTGATTCTATGGCCTTACTTGTAAAGGCCATTAATTTTTATCTAAGAACCTAAATGGTTCCATTTTGTATATGAAAATATCTTTGAAATATTTGCATGATGTTAAACAATGTTAGTTTCTCTAGCCATGTATAAACAATTTTTGAAGGTTAAAATCATCTATTTAAATTCTAAAAAATAATTTTGAAATTCCATTGCATTTTGATTCAAGTTCACATGATTTGAAACTCAAATAATAAATTAATTTAGGCATGTCGATAATGTTTACATGTTTGTAAGATCTAAATAAAATTAAACTTACTAAAAATCAAGTTGAATTAGGATTTTTTTGTATAATTCAAACAGATGAATAATCATTAAAACATTACAATATCTATATTGTGTATTTCATTTACATGCAATACTATTTGAAATTATCTTAAAATAAATATAAATATTATTATTAAAATATAAAACACAACCCTCGGTGACAGAAAATGACTACAAAAACTACCAACCATAGCCAAAAAATCTTCATGTGATGGCTCTTCCAATGACAGCCATGGAAAGGGAAATTGTGACCATGGAGAAGGAAAAGAAGATCTCTAACAGGAAACTCAAATTGGCTCTGTGGGAGTGGGACAACTCTCTAAACTACCGGAAAGAGATCCCATAGTAGAATTGGAAGTAGAGATCTCTGCTTAGGTCTACAGGAGGAGGAATGGAAAATGGAGAGCCTAATCACAACATATAGAAATATGTAGAAGATGAATTTTCATGGATTGAGTTTTCTTTTACACCAAAATAGGGAAAAAGTGGAGGAGCCTCTGACCCATCCAGACCTAGGACCACTGGTAAAAATAATGGTGGTAAGGAGAATAGGAACTCTCACCTTCAAAGTAGAGAATCCAGAAATTCCCCTTTCCATCTTGTAAAGGTGGTTACATCATAAGATCTAAGTGATGCTACTAGACCTAGGAATTCACAACACACAACAATCTATAGAAGATGAATTTGCATGAATTGGGCTTTCTTTTATGTGAAACAAGGAAAACGTGGAGGAGGTTATGACCCACTCAAACCTAGGACCGCTGGTAAAAAAATGGTGGTAAGGAGAATAGGAACTCCCACCCTTAGAGTGGATACTCCACAAATTCCCCTTCCCATTTTGTAAAGGTGGATGCATTGTAAGAACTAAGCGATGCTACTAGACTTGGGCATTCTAATCAGGGGAGTCTGAGCTCTCACACCTAGAATGGGATAAACTTTAGATATGGTGATGGAAAATCTGAAGGAGTGACTTCTAGATCTAATTGTTTCAACCAATGGAAACTAGGAAGAAAAGCTAAATTCAACGTTGCTGCGGTCTACAAACAGAAGGAGAATTCAAAAAATATTGACAAGACTTCAACACCATCACAAACGAATCACGTGTTCAAGATAGAAGATAATATACTAAAAAATGTCCTCAAGGAAGAGGAAAACTTATCCTAACTTGGTCTCATTTGTAGGTTTCATAAGTTTTGGCTATTGAGTTTTGGAGCTTAATTACTTTAGTTTAGAACGCAATATGAAACTTGGAGGTAAACACAGTAACCAACATTGGTTATGGAGGGACTACCATTGGTCACCTATAACTAATATCGGTTAGGTAAGGAGGAACTAACATCAGTTAGGGATAACTGACGTTGGTTACCTATGTGGTAGTGTTTTATTTAAATCTTGGGAATGAGATCTAGTTTTACTATTAAAGTACATCTATTGATTGTAATTTCATGGCCAAGTGCCCTAATTTTGTATATGCCTAGATAAGCATAAAAGATAGGGTTTTGAAGTAATAATTGAATGTATTAATGATTATTGTGAGAATAATTGTGAGAGACAGAATTCTTGGAGAAGAAGGAGAAACTTGAGAGAAAGAAAGTATTGAACATCTAAGAGGTGTGGAAGAGTGTAGATCTTCAATTGTATATCTTTTGAAATATTTAGATAATATGTTTCTTTGTGGATGTAGCCCACATTTGGTGAACCATGTTAAATTTGGTGTTGATTTATATCTCTTGTTTTGTATATTTATTCTGCTAGAATATCCACTTTTATTGCATGTATGCTTAGATTTGATATATTATCTGTACAACCTTTTCCTAACCCCAACAATTGGTATGAAATATTTTTTTGAGGATTTTTAATATTGAAAAATTTACTCATAGAGGGTTTTGTGATTGATTGGGAGCTACAATAATGGTAGAAGAAAACAAGTATAAGGTAGAGAAGTTTGACGACTATAATTATTAATTATGGAAGATGCAGATTGAGGATTATCTACGTCAAAGATATTTGTATTTACTGTTGGATGTAAAGTGTAGACCTACGAAGATGAGTGGTGAATATTCTTGACATAAATTCTTGTAGATCTATAAGTTTGAGCCTGACAACATCTGTGGCTTCAAATATTACCTAAGTGACTTCTATGGTAGATTTAATGAAATATCTTGCTAATTTATATGAAAAACCTAGTGCTTCAAATATATTTTATTTGATGAAGAAACTATTTAGTTCTAAGATGCATGAAGGTGGATTTGCATCTATTCATTTGAATGATTTCCAATCTATTGTAACTCAATTAAAATCAGTTGATATTCCATTTGATGATGAAGTGAAAGAAATTTTATTATTATGTTCTATGCCTGATAGTTGTGATAACTTGGTAATGGTTGTTAGTAATACAACATCTACTAATAATATTTTAAAGTTTGATGATGTGGTTAGTATAATCTTAAATGAATAAATTTGTAGGAAAAGTACATAGGAATCATCATCTGGGAATGCTTTACATGTGGAAAGGAGAGGCTAACATAAGGAGATATCCAAGCGTAAAACTAATTGGAAATCAAATTCAAGGGATGGAAGATCTAGATCAAGATGTAAGGGAATTACTTGTTTGAAATATGAAAAGAAAGGACATGCAAACAAATATTGTTTGTGAAAGGATAAAGAGAACTAACACCCAGACAAAGGTAAAGAGTCAAATAAAGAGGAAAATATTGTAGCATAGGTAATGAAAGATTATCTTATTCTTTGCTTGGATAATTGAATAGAATCATGGGTTTTAGATTCAGGAGCTTCTTTCCATTCAACCTCTAATAAGGGATATTTCAAAAATTATGTCCAAGGCAATTTTGGGCATGTTTATTTGGGTGATGATGAACCTTGCAGTATTACTGGTAAAGGTAAAGTTCATCTTAAATTAAAGAATGGTAATAGATGGGTATTTAAAGATGTGATGCATGTGCCAAGCATCAAGAGGAATCTTATTTCTACAGGGACACTATGTGAATTTTGTTGTATGGTTACATTCATAGCAGACTCTTGGAAAGTCACCAAGGGTGGTTTTGTTTTGCCAAGAGGAAATAAGTTAGGAATGTTATATTTATCCACTTTTGTTATTGATTCGTTTTGTTTTTTATCTACTTTAGATTCATATTCATGCATGTGGCATAATCAGTTCGACCATATGAGTCAAAAAAGAATGCAGATATTAAAGTTTAAGGGTAAGTTATCATATTTGAAATATTTAGATCTTCATTTCTGTGAACATTGTATCTTTAGAAAGCAAAAGAGAGTGAGATTTCTCAAAGTTTTGGAAACTAAGAAGGAGTGGAAATTGGAGCTCATACACTTAGATGTGTGGGGACTAGCTTAGGTAGCTTCTCATGGAGGATCCAAGTATTATGTTACTTTCATTGATGATGCTACAAGAAAGGTATAGTTTTATTGTATTAAACAAAAATCTAAAAAAATTGAGACTTTTAAAATATGGAAATTCCTTGTTGAGAATGAATCAAATTTAAAGTTAAAGTGCCTTAGATCTAACAATGGTGATAAATACTATCGTAAGGATTTCAATGATTATTGTTTACTTAATGGAATACGTAGAGAAAGGATGGTTCCAAGAAAACCACAAGATAATGGTGTTGTAGAAAGAATGAACATGACAATCATGGCATGTGCTAAAAGTATGAGGATACATGCTAGATTCCCTTACAATTTTGGGTAGAAGTAGTTGATAAAATGGTTTATTTGATTAACCATGGGTGTTCAAGTTCACTAGATGGAGGAATACCAGAGGAAGCTTCAACCAGAAAAGAGGAAGATCTTCATTTTCTTAAATTTTTTAGTTCAAAAAACTTTTGTGCATATAAATAAGGAAAATAGGAAAATTTTGGATGTAAAATGCAAGAAATTCACTTTCATTGGTTATGGATCTGGTTATTTTGGATTCCATGTTGTGATATTGAATGGAATCAAAAGAGAATATACAGGGATTAAATTTTTGTACACAAGGATGAACTGGTTAAGAAGTTTGTGAATAAAAATGAACTCTCAGATTTAAAAGTAATACCAACAGGTTTACACATTGCCTAGTATCAATTGACCCCTAAATGAAATCGATTAGTAGAACCAGTATCGGTTATAGAAGAGTCAAAATAGCATCAGTTGGCAGAACTGATGTCAGTTAGAGGTGACCGGCATCGGTCAGTGTCAGATTTGGGTACAAATGTCCAAGAGGTCCATAATTATCCTCTGGTACCTAAAACATATGTGAGAAGATCTCAAAGGATAAGTAAACCTCCATAAATATTTACACCTTCTCTATTTTATTTATTATTGTTTAATAATGGTGAAATAAAAAGTTTTCAAGAAGCAATGCAGGATAAGACCCATGTGTAGTTGAAGCATGGCATGGATGAGGACATGGAATCCTTGGAACAAAACTAGATTTGTCATTTGGTTAAGTTGCCAGCAGGTAAGAGGACATTACAAAACAAGTGAATTTATAGGATAAAGGAAGAAGAGGGTTGATAAAAGAGATACAAGGAAAGGCTTTTAGGAAAGAGATTTGCATATAAAGAAGGTATGGACTTTGGTGAAATATTTCTCCTACTGTAAATATGACTTCCATTCATACTGTATTGAGTTTAGTTGTAGTAGAGGATTTGCGTTTAGAGAAACTAGATGTGAAGGTGGATTTCCTTCATGATGATTTGGATCAAGAAATTTATATGCATCATCCACTTGGGTATGAAGTCAAGGGTAAGGATAAATTAGTGTGCAGGTTGAAGAAGACCCTTTATGGGCTCGAGAAAGCTCCAAGGTAATAGTACATGAGGTTTGATAATTTCATGCATGAACATGGTTACTTAAGATGTGAATTTGATCATTGTGTTTATTTGAAGAATCTTAAAAATGGGAGCTATATTTTTTCATTACTGTATGTGGATGATATTCTTATTACATGATCTGATATGCAGGACATTTGTTAGCTTAAGGAAAAGCTAGCTCACACATTTTCTATGAAGGATTTAGGAGCCATAAAAAGAATCCTTGACATGTAAATACATAGTATGGGAAGAGAAAGACATTATTTTTGTCTCAGGAGGCTTATATCAATAAGCTGTTAGAAAGGTTACACGTGCAAGATTCAAAACATGTAAGTATACCTATGGCAGGACACTTAAAATTAATCAAAGATCACTGTCTCACATGAGGAGGTCAAATACATGACACAAGTATCATATGCTTTAGCACTTGGGAGTCTCATGTATGCTATATTTTTTACCAGACTAGACATTTCACAAGCAGTGGGAGTTATGACTAGATTTATATCTAATCCAGGTAAATAACATTAGAAAATATTCCAAAGGATACTCAGGTATTTGAGAGGGTAAGGGTACTCAGGTATTTGAGAAGGTAATTTTACATGCCGTTATGCTATGGAGATTCAAATCTTTATTTATATGGATATGTTGATACGGATATCACTTAAGATCTGGATGGTAGAAGGATCACTACTGGATATAGTTTCATAGTAGGTGGGAAAAGAGTTAGCTAGATTTCAAGATTACAGAAGCTTGTAGCTTTGTATACTACATAGGAAGAGTATGTTTTAGCTACAGAGGCTAGCAAAGAGATGATATGGATGAGCAAATTCATGGAAGATTTAGGAAAGAAGCAAGATGGTTGCAATTTTTTTAGTAACAGTCAGAGTGTAACTCATTTGCAAAAGAACTCATTGTTTCATTCTAGAATGAAACACATTCAGTTGGCATATCACTTCATATGGTAGGTATTGGAGGATGGTAAACTAAAACAGGAGAATATTCATACGATTGAAAACCCTGAGGATATGCTAATGAAGCCATTAGCAAAAGAGAAGTTGGTGCTACACTTAAATTTGGTTAGTCTTTCAGTTTGATACTTGAAGAGGAAGAAACAAAGATAAGGAATGATTGAACAATTATTTTGTATAGATATAGTACAATAATTTATCTCCAAGTGGGATATTATTGAGTTTTAGAGCTCAATTACTTCAGTTTAGCATGCAATATGAAACTTGTAGGAAAACAAAGTAACTGACATCAGTTATGGAGGGAACGCCATCGGTCACGTATGACTCGAATCGGTTAGGAAAGGAGGAATCAACATCGGTTATGGCTAAATGGCACTGATTACCTATGCAAGAGTGTTTTATTTAACTCTTAAGTAATTAAATCTATTTATTGTAATTACATGGCTAAGTGCCTGTAGTCTAAAATAAGCTCACTCTTATTTTTGGTCAACAAACCCTATTTTCCTCCATTTTTTGATTCAATATGATCTTTAATATACTTTAATAACTCAACATTTCCTGAAAACATCTTCATCAGATAAGAAATTTATTTCCCTTTCCGAAAATGTAAAGAAGTCCTTCTAACTCTTCATATTTTGCAAGTTATGGGTCGGCGGGCCTGGGAGGGATTTTTTGCCAAATGCAGACCTGGTAGCCTTAGGAAGACTTTTCGGAAAAAGGGGAAAATTGTAGTTTTGGGGCTGTAGAAGTTTTTTGCATTTTTTGCAACTTTCACAAAGGCAAAGTTTAAAATTGTGGGCCGACGAGCCCATAGAGGTTTTTCTCAAAATGCATAGTTATAAAGCGGGAGGCGGGTCGTTGGCGGAGCTTTGGGTTTCTTGGATTTTTTTTTGAAAAAGTGATAAATTATAAACTTGCTCACACCCCCATCAATGCTCAGAAAATCCATATGTCAGGCCATTATCAGAAGTAGATCTGTGGGCCAAAATGTTTAAAATTGCACAAACTGTAAGCGGCATAAAATGCAGAAAGCATCCCTAGGCCTGCTTTCAGGTTTTCAGACCTTCAGAGCTCTTAGAATCTCTAGCCGTTTTCATAGAATTATAGTTAAATATCCATATGGCCATATATTTTGACTAAACAATCATATTTGATCAAGAGAAGACTTTTTGGAAAGGACTGGACATCCTCTACGCCATGGAATCCTGAAATTTTAATTTTGGAAAGGTTAGGTGGATGAAAATAGTAAAACTTATTTCATGCCGTTAATCTATGATTCGATTGCTTCAACTACTCAGATTTAATTTTCTCTGCCATTCTTCTGTCTTCAACATGCTATACAAACATAGCGACCTAGACTTGACTAATTGTACACAGATTTGTAGGGGCATTGATGGCTGGTGGTTGAGCTTCCAAATAAGATTTCCCGGATCCTGTTCTTATTCTCTCTTCACTTCATCTATAAAGGTAAGAGCTCAGATCATTGTAATCGGTTGGACATTTATGCTCTACACCTTCCTTCTTATCTTTCCCTTAAGTGGATTTGTGGAGTCCAAGCACCCTATTCAAATTGTAATGCAATTTTGTGCCTCTTGGACATTATAATGAATTATATCAACTTTTGGAGTGATAATGCATGTCTGTGGATAATTTCTAACCATCTCTTGGATTCATTATCTCCTTTCTGATCTCTCATTGCAGTTTTGGTTATTTGTGCATGGTGATTGTATTACATTTTTTATGGTTTGTGTTTTTTGCAAAGCAGGTGTTTCAGAATTCCTTTAGTGCCTCACCCTTGTTAGTTTAGGTTTTATTTCTTGCATCTCCTTATCATTGTCTCCTTGGAAAGTTAGAGTAGATCCTCTACAATATGAACGTCTGGACCTGAATAGAGGAATAGGATCCGGCCTTTAACCGGAGAGCTCTCTCGATTCACAAAGTCCCACACTTTGAGAGAAGCTCCATGCTATACAATCACACTGAGAGTCTCAACCCATCGAGTTGAAGACACTCATGGGTTCTATGATTCTGCATCACTAGTTTTGGCATGCCCAGTGGGAGTAAGAGGTCTTCATTTTTATTGCATCAAGATTGATGTGCAGTTGTTGTAAGTTTTTTTATTTTAAGGAGCTTTGAAATTACACATCTAGTGACTCCACAAGAGGTAGAGTTCACTAGTTTCAACATCCCAAGCTTGGTAGATTCATTAGAATAATTCATACTCGATCAAGAACTTGAAAAGAAGGATTGTTTTTCTATCTGCAAATTTCCCCACACAAATCAAGGAGAGGAAGAAGAGCGCAAAGGTCTCCATCTCTACCAAATAGAATGTTGTCAACACCTCCACATTGTAGGCCTTTCATTTAATCACGTAGAGTTCTCTGACAAATCAAAATGGAAAAACCCAATCTTTATGTCAATTTCACTAGCAGGAGCCCACTGTCTCTTAATGCACAAAATCTAGTTTCAGATGTAGCATTGAACAACATTTCATATTTCACTACAGAAACTAAAAAAACTCCAATTGATCATATTAAAGACATTACAAATGTCTTTGAAATTCATGAGATTACTGAAGTGGACATTGTTATCAAGTTGTTGGCATCCTCCTTTAATGGAAAAGATTTGTAATGGTCGAGAAGTCTAACAGCAGGATCTATCCAAAATTGGGACCATCTGTGCACAGCTCTTCACAATCAATTTGGAGAAAAGGGGGATAACCTATCTCTATTGGAACAATTGACAACCATTAAGAGGGCTCCTAATGAATAGTTAACAGATTTAAACTTCAGATTTCAAAGGACATGGGATAGGATTCCATTGGCCATGAGACAAACAGCTGAAGGTAGTTTCCTATAATTTCTTAAAGCTTTAAATTCTGATATTTCCATGATGATACAATATATTGGAGGTGTAACTTTACTTGCATCCTATAATAGTGCTATTAGAGCTAAAAATTGCTTGATTCAAGATGGTAAACTTGTACCTAGGCCACCTATGCCTCTATATCTAGATTTAGTAGCTCCAAGTACTAGTCAAACACCCACATTAGCTCTCATTCCTGCTCTAAGAAATTAGAATTCAATTGAAGCTTCTACTTCATCTTATTGTGCCTTGAATGATCTCTATAAAGTCGTGAAGCAACTACAAAATTTGGGTAATGAGAAAGTGAAACTTAAGAGACAGTAAGATAAAAAATTTATACCTCCATATCAACCTCAAACTCAACCCAATAGACCACCATATCAGCCTAACAGGCCACCCATTCAAAACATAAATCAAACTAGGTTAGGCCTCCTGCTAATAGACCATTCCATCCTTATAATCCTAATGTTACATCCACATCTAGAGCCTTAGTATTAGTGCAAAAAACATGGCTTAGGAATATGACTGGTGTTTCCCATGTAATCAACCTCATAGCTAATCAATGTGTTTTAATGGTGCTTTGAATCAAGATCTGATGGTTAAAACAATTGGTGTATAAGAAGAAACAGGCTAAGAAGTAAATCAGCAACAACGAGCATCTCAACAAGAGGCAACTCCAAATGAGACCACACTTGTAAATTGATAGGCTGAAGACTTTTGTGGTATGAATCAAACACTTTATCAAAGTGTATAGTCTAATACATGGTCCAAGAGGAGGAATATTTGAGAAGGACAGTCATCAAATTTAAGTGATTCACAACCCTCCATCACTCCACAAGGTGTTAGCAATCAAAGTAAATCTCCCTATGTGCAACGGAAACCCAAGCCACCTTATAGACCAACCTAAATTCTCTTTGTAATAGCCCATGTGCAAGAGAAGAATGTGTAAAGGAGATGGAAATAGAGAGAGCTCAGCTATCAATGTGGGAATCATTAGCTATCGTAGGATAAAGAGACCTATTGCAAGCTACTATGGAAAATTGGTCGGCATCAAAATAACAACCCAATCAAAAATAAAAAGTGCTTACCTATGCAAATCAGTTTGAAGGAAATCATGGAGGACAACAAGGTAAAAATTTGAAGCCCCCACCATTCTATATCTCATTGATGATTAGAGATAAATTGGTGCATAATTGCATGATTTATTCTAGAGCAAGTAGCTTTATAATGCCAAAACAAATAGCTGATTGGCTTTGTCTTCAATATGAAGTCTTCTCCAAAGGTGTGGTGTAATTGGATGGGACAATAGTAACAATAGTTGGAGCCTCACATTGCATGCATGCCCCAATATTACCATCATATAAGATGTATCAGTCATAGACTTTCCACCATTCTTTACCTTGTGCTTCTTGTTGTCACCTCAAAATTCCCCTCATTTTTCAAGTCAAGTTTTGAAAATTTTGAGTTGGTGCCTATTATCTCATTTTTTCCCCTGGAAAAATTGATCAAACATGACCCCACATAGAAGAAAATCATAGGTAGCGCTCAAAGTTCTCAAACTTCACCGCATACAAGTCGACACAGGGATGAACAACAGACTCACGCTAGCTTGCCATGTGTCAGCTCAGCGCAATTCTAAAAGGTGCATCAAATTGGAGGCCCCAATTGAGCACAGGCTCGCCACGTGGTCTAAGTCAAAAAGTGGAAAAAGCTGACCGGTGAATTGGCTAAGGAAAGAAGAGATAACAAAAGCCTCCACATGTCTTAATGGTGCAACTCTAAGGGAAGGACCCAAGGGATAGTCCCCAAATGAGCACAGGCTTTCCACATGTCCCAGGTCTAAAAAGAAGATAGAAAATGCCTGAATTGGCTAAGTATTGATGGGAAAGCAGACAACACTACATGTCTCATCAGTGCACCTTCAAGGCTTAAAGCAAAAGGTGGTTCCCAGAACTTGCGCTAGCCCTCCATGTGTCCCAGGTCCAAAAATAGAGAAAAACCGGTTGTTTAATTGACAAAGTATAAGAGGGTCAGTGGAAGCCTCCACATGCCTCATCAACACAATTTCAAAAGTGAGGCCCAAGGGAAAGAACTCAAATGAGTGCTAGCCCTCCACTTGGTCAGAGCCTCAAAAACTTAAACCAACCATTGAATCAGCTAAGGAAAATAGAACTAGTGGAAAGCCCCACATGTCCCTTCGATGCTCTTTTAGGGGGTGAATCCAAATGTAGGTCCGAAACATGTGCCAGCTCTCCATGTGCCTCATCAGTGCACCGTCGAAGGCCAGGTCCAAATAGAGTCTCCAAATGAGCGAGAATCCTCTATGTGTCCAAGGTCTAGAAAAGGGACTATTATCTCTCGAAAGTGGACCCTGTAGAGAGATGGTTGTAGGTTTTCTAAGCTTGCACAATTGATCTATCTCTTTTGTATATACAATGGAAACACCTCATGACTGTGGGTATACATATTTTTAGGTGAGTCTCTGGGATTAAAAGGTTGGTTCCTTACTGGTGTATCTTAAACTGATTCTAGGGTTTAGGGGTAAAGATGACTATAAAATAATTATAACAAAGGTGATACACCAAATTTGTATGAGGGATTTGAATGAGTATATGCAAAATTGATATGTGAAGGATTTTTGGTGCATGAACTAAAAGTTCTTCTGCAGAATATTAAGGGAAAAACACTTGGAGGTATTGAGGGAGATTATCACAACAATACTACTAAGCTAAACATGCACATTAATATCATGCAGAAACTACTACATTTTGCAATAGGATAATATGTTAATATGGGAATTTACATTAACAAGACTAATAGAAACATACACAAGACTACAAATAATTGGGAAGGCAGAAATTATTCACACTTACAAGGAAAAACTAGACCAAATTGCTTTAGTACTCCTATATCCAATAAAGTCCCCCAGGAGTTCTCATTGTGCTTTGTAAAGGCACACAATATATAGCGAAATAAATTTCACTCCCTTCCTAAAAATAGCCTAAGGCTTGTACTCGCACATGCATCCTATTTTTTATCCTTTATTTAATAATAGATAAAGGAATAAAAAATAGAGCATGAAATTACAAATAGGAATTAAGAGCTTTGATTATAATTGGTGAACTGAAGTTGATTGATCTATTTTTAAGAAAGTAAGAATAAATAATTTCCTAATAATAAGCTTGCTTGCAAGGCAAGACTTTCCTATTTTCAACATGCAACTTGTCTTTTGTTTGTTCTATATTCTTGTGGAAAAATGCAAAAATTAACTCTTGTTTGTGGGTAAAAGAAATAATTATAATACCCACAAAAACATGAATTGCGGGGACCACTTTGCACTTCACCTTATTTTCACCATCTTTCGATTAATACATGCATGTTTCATTGCTCGGCACTTTGTATTTTCTTCAAACATATACTATAATTCAAATTTTGAAAGTCAAAATATTAAATGATAGCTTGGATGGAACGAAAAATCTTCTACATTTGCTTTCATAGGCCTTCGGGTAAAATTCTGGCATTTTAAGTCTTTTGCAGAATTTCAGGATTGTTTGAAGTTTTAAGTTGTTTGTGAACCTGCGGACCTTTTTTGGCTTTTTTGTCCCTTTCGCATTTTCGAGCCTACAGGAAACTTCTAAGACTTTTTCCTTTGGCGGGTCTTCGGTCCTTCGGGAAAATTTTGAATTTTAAACTCTTTTGCAAAAGAGCTTTGAAGACAAAAGTATTTCCGATCCTCCGCTTTAGAGGAATTGCAGGCCCATGGGGTAACTTGAACTTTTTACATTGTTTTTTCAAAAAGTATCAAAATCTTAATGAAACCATGCCACTTTGCCAATGTTCTATAGAATTTATTTTTGACTTCCCCCCACGGCTTTGAATTTCTCATCGCAAAGGCTCGGGATTGCAAGAAATGATTGGGACTTTAAACCTCTTCACTTTTAATGTTTGAAAACTAAAGCGACTCTCGATCTCCATTATTCCGCCATTGTACTGTTATGCCACATGTACTTTTGAGGGCCTGTGGGCCTACGAGTGAAAGTTTTAAAACATGAAAAATTTGAATTGTCACCAAATTCAATCGCTACTCCAACTGGACAAATTTTTTCTCAATTTCGATGAACTGTTTGGGAATGTCGATCTTTGTACTTGTTAATTTTTTATCGTTGATCTATGAAGCATAATTTTATGGTTTTTGTGATGGAATAATATTGTTTTAATGGCACGAAACATGGTTTGCTTAGATCTTAGAGATCAATTCTCAAGCGTTGATCTACGTCTTTGTTGATTTTCAATCATTGATCCATTGACCAAACTTCAGCTCTATGTAGCTGCGGTTGAGGTAGGTAAGTTAAAACAACTCAAACATTATTCATTTTCTCCACTTTGCATCTAGTTTGGTGGGTGAAGCCCTAGACAATTTTCCCGATGCCATTGTTCTGAGATTTTAAAACTTGATTTAAACTGTTTCAATGGCCCTTAAGCATATGCATCTTCTCGTAGAGCTTTCTGAGCAATATTTTAATAGGTTCTACCATTGTTGGAGTTTTATGAGCTTTGTTAGCTCATTCTTTGTGAGATTTGGTTGTTTTGGGCTTTGTGTGAAAACTATTTTTTGGGATCTTTTTTCATATTTTTCCACCATTGGTAATCTTATAGATTGCTTTCATTCTCTTACTATGATGGCTGCCATGGCTCAATTCATCATTTTGAGAAAGATATTTCTTTACTTCTTTCTAAGTAAATGACCGCCTGGTTCTTAATATATCTACCTTTTCTCCTTGGCTTCCATTCGAGTATTTAGAGCTTGGCTGTGTCTTTAAAATGGTCTCTATGTGATGGGAATCATTGTGCTTCGCCATTGTGTTTACTTTTGAACCCGACCCCCTTGCATAAATGATTCTCTGAGCTGAGTTGGGTCTACCATGGAAAGTGAATATGGAGCTCTTTGTATCTCTAATCCTTTGTTCATGCTTTGGACTTGGACATTGATCTAACCTAACTTTTATGACTGGTAAGTTCATTTCCCCTCATGGTTATTTGGTTTTTCTTAAGAAATGTATCATTTTTCTACTCTACTGAAACCTTCGAGCTCATTTTGGGGATTTAACCTGCAGTCATGAATTGTAGATCTGTGTATCTTGTGTTCTAAGTATCGTTTTATTCTGTGATCTGTGCTATATAACTTTCCTAAACATTAATTTTTAAAAGAGTTTGAACCTCAGATTATTCTGGATAGGTATTGTTTCCATTTACACTTTCTTTCAAAACTGATTTATGGTATGTGTAAAATCCCTTGTATTTGACATTCCATGATGTTATTCTTCACCCTGGAGTTCTTCCTCCATCGATATTTGATGTCTATGACTGGAACTTGCTCATAGCAAAAGAAAATATATGAGTATCTCTTTTATTTGATGATACTAAGTTATATGCATCATTCAATCATCTTTGAGGACTTCCATATTGAATCATGATAATATTTGGTGAAGTTTTCAAATTTGGGGTTGACATCTCAAGCTTGAATCATGGCTGAATTTCCAATAATCTACTTTGTCTTGCTCATATCTACTTATTGACCTCATGTGAGTTTGCAAGGTTGAATGATGTTGATAAAATCTATAAATGAAGTGGTTTCTTGTACATTTCTTCCTTCAGTTCACATTTGAAATGCCTATTTGTAACCTATAGTTGCACTTATACTCTTTGATACCTACAATAATTTTAAGCAATTCATCATCTATTTCGATGCCATTATCAGGCATAAGCCTTGATTAAGATACTTTTTCTTGTACTTTTACTACATTTCTTTGATTTTAGCTTGATATAGATATTGGAAAATTTGTAAATATCCATTTTACATAGTGAAGACCTATCAAAATTTTCCAATAATTCCTTTTCTTTGACTGAAATCTAGAAAATGTATCTTGTCTGCAAGTATATTCTTCGTTCTATACTGAAATCCTCCTCCATTTTAAGAAAATATCTGAGTTTCAGTTATATTGGTCCTCCTTTTAAGCATGTATATATTTCTTTCTTCTTCATTGTAACCTGTATCTACACACTTTTGAAAATAGTTAGAAAATAATTAGGTTCTTGACCTCTCTTATCTCCATGTTTCTTCTTCCTCTTTTATTTCTCTTCTTTTTGAGTGAGCTATGCAGTTTGATCTTCAAGTAATCTATATCTCCTATTGTTTTAGAGATTCATATGCACGAATTAGGATAGTGTAGGAATATGGATTAACCTTGAGCTCTTTATTGATGATTCATTTCTTTTACTTTTTAGGTACCATGGTTTCAATTGTGAAGACAAAGATGGAACAAGTTGGAAGGGGGACAATCTACACAATGAAGAATATACAAAGGCAATGATGGGTTCACTCATATTCCTTTTCTTTTTATTTTCATGCATGTGTACCTCTTTCTTCAGTAGATGTAGTCTAGTTTTTAGTCACATCCCATGGCTTGTGTGGGAAACATTTGACCTTCCTTGTGAATAAAACATTGAATTATAAAATTGAGTTGAGTATTTCCTTCTACATTTCAAGCTTTTGAATGGAGTGTATGATGAACTAAACAACTCAGTCATATAATTTAATGTCTTAAAAATGAAGGAAATAACATTAATGAGAACCTCTAACATTCAGTAATGAACTTTGATTTCTATAATCTACACTTATGTTTGCTGTCCCAAAACTCAACACTTCACCTACTCTGTAATTCAGTGTCTTCATCGAGACAAAACAACTATCCTTTGGGGCCTATGTGTTTTTTTGCTGAAGGTATCATGAAATTATAGACTACGTGATCTCTTATGTTTTCTAATAGTACACACATCTGTAGATTTCACTTAATCATTAAGTAATTCAGTAGTAACTAATAACATCAGAACTTTGTTATCTTAGGTATACTTCACCCATGACTTTCATCGTAATGAAGAAGTTTTGAGTTGCCCATTTTTGCACAAGTGTAAAATTTTTAAACATTTTTGATGATCCTATGGGGAAAGCTACCTGCTAGCTTAAATACTATTGTCTTTCTCTTGTCCATTGGGCATGGAGTTCAAACCTGTAACAAAATTTTTACTTTTCTGAAAGGTCCAACCCTTCCAAAATAGAACTAACTTTGGGAAAGGATCTGGTAAACCAAATCACGTGCACGAATGCACTTATTGAATTGAAAAATGATGTAATGTACAAAAACTACACTCATTAAAGGGAAATCCTACTCTAACAATCACTGTAAGATATTCAATAAGAGTGTTTGAGAAACATACCAATCATAGGAATGGGATGTTCTTCTCCATTCAACTTCAAAAGCTGAAAATAATTGTATTCCTTGCTAGCAGAAATCATGTAAGGACCACTCCAGATTGTATCAAATTTTGAGTGTCTTCTTGGCTTTACACGACCACCATCACATTTTAACACAATATCTTCTTCATTGAAGATTCTAAACTTAGCTTTCTTATCAAAAGTCTTCTTCATCTACTTCTCATTTTTCTCCATATTTAAATGAGCTTGGTCTCTTAGCTCTTGTAATTCCATTAACTCTACATAACGAACCTGCAATGGTTCATTTTCAAGAAGCTCCATTTGGTGTAGTAAATCCAATGCTGGTAACTCAATTGAAATACGAATTCTTGCTTCCTTTCCATCCACAAGTTTGTATGGTGAATTGTCAATTGATCTGTTAGGAGTCACTCTATCAGCCAAAAGTGTTGAATTCAACATCAGATGCCAAGCTATTTGATTATCTTTAAGTGTTCTTCTGATAATCCTTAACAGATTCTTGTTAGTACTCTTAGCTAAGCCATTACCTTGTGGGTAATAATTATATGAAGAACTTAGATATATTCCGTGGTTGAAAGCCCAATTTGTTATCTTTACACCAAGGAATGTGTTGGTATCCAAATTTGTTCTCCTTTTCAGTCTGAACAGCACCATAGATATGTCATGGAGCTTAAAGATGGATTACACCATGTTATATGTCATTGGTAGCTAGGGATATGGTTTAGATGGAACTCAGGTTTGTGGAGAAATGGATAGCACTCCAATAGGACTTGATCTTGTCCTAGCTGTTTTAGGTTGTGCCTTGCAACCAAGGTAAGAGGACCTATTTTGTAACCTTGTGATGGTGAAGGAGATGGATATGTCCTTTTCTTTGCTTGAAATTCTATGATGGAGACCTTGATGAAAACATGATCAACACCCTAGATATGAACTCTCACAAGTTGTCACTTCTCAAAACAAGGAAAATGCTACTAGAGACATTAGAAATCCTGATTTGTTATGTATACTTTTGCAAATGAATTTTGATATTTTGTGGGTATAAAAATGCAAACTAGGGATAGCACACGATAGGTTTTTTTTTTGTTTAGATGATTTTTGGTGGGTGATTGAAAAGAAAAATTGGGATAGACTAGATCTTTGATAATCTCTATAATACTTGAACAACTATCAGATGAAATGCCTCAAATAATCAGGATGTTATTTCAACCAGAAGAGGCACAAATGGAAGCCCAGGTTGCACTCTACCCATAATATTTAAGAACTTACCGCAAAATCTTGAAGTAAAGAACTCAATTAAACACAAAAATCCTTGATCAAACCACACCTAAGGTACCCCTAAAGGCTTACAAGAAACTTTGCTGTCATGAAAGGTAAAGTGATTTTAAATTTTTTTATCTTCTTATCAGATGAACGCTCTTCTGAATATGAGATTGCAAATGCCACTAAACTATCAACCAGAAATGGAGATCCTATGTGAATTCTAAAGACTTTCAATGAAATATTGCAACAAGAACAATAAAAACTATTTGCAGGCATTTAAACATGATAACAGACACCATATTTCCCAAATAAAACACAGATTTAATTCAAAACTTTTCAGATTCAACAGTAGGAGAGAGTTACATGAAAAATATTAGATCTGTGTGATGGCTATACACTTGTAGCCAACACACATATATGAATTTCCAACACATGAGAGATTAACCTAGTTCTTTGGTGGATTTCTTAGAAAAATGAGCTTTCTCTCAGAATTTTCTCATGATTTTCAACTCCCAACCACTTACAATTTCTCCAAAATGCATTATATACCTCATGCCATCGTGGAGCCTTCTTTCCCAAGAAATAATATGCCATGGGATCAAGTTTGTTACAAAACAATCCTCATGATTCAATGAAAATGACATCAAACAAAAAACATTCACATGTTGCTAGGTGTGCCCAAAAGATTAAATCACTACAAATATCTGGATCATTATTCATCTTGGAGGCATGTCTTTCATCATTGGGGCATGCAAACACCTGTTACTCATCATTTTCAGCTTTTTATCTTTTTAAATTACCGCTGTAACTTTTGATTTTGTCATTTCACGTGTTTTCTCGGGCTGAGTAAAAATTTATTACAAAGACACCTCAAATCAAAGAATTAAGCCATTAAAGTGATGCGAATGATCCTAGAAGGTCAAGAGCACACAAAATCACTATAAATTTGATGATTTTTGATGCAAAACTCATGATTCCATGCTTCCTAGAGGAAAAATAGTGGCCATAAATGAAAATGCACAGTTGCCCTTAATCTACTATGTGTCAAAATATGATTGGGAACAAATTCGGGCTTATTTTTTACTTTTCCAGTTTTTTTTGAAATATGGAAAATTTTGACCCTTTTCTTTGCCCCTCCGCCTTTGAATTTTGGAGCTGACACGTGGCATATGGTGGGTCCCATTGAAATCGTGCTTCAATTCTGCACATTTTGACCTTTTTGGAAATTGAGAAAAATTTCACTTTTTTCCCCGCGGGCCTACACCTCCAATTTTTCCCTCACCACGTGTTTTCTCCTTTTGATTCGCTAGCGGGCCAGCACGTCAAGTTTTTATTTTGAGTCCTTTTGGAAAAAGGGAAAAACTTCCTTCCTACCTCTACCACGTGTCGCTCGATGATTCACTTTTTTTGCCAAAAAAAGGAAAAAATCCCCATTTCCCTCCGTGGACCTACCAACCCACCCTGCACTGCCGTGATGCCATGTGTCCTCCTCTGATTAGAGCAGGGGTAAAACTAGTTTTGAAACTCTATATAATTAGAGCCAAAAACTCTAAGTCCCCCATTGGCCTACTCCTCTACCCTTGGTCTTTTATGGACACGTATCCACTTGTTATTGCCTATGGGATTTCGGGCCAAGTTTTGACTTTAAAATTTTTTGCAAAGTAAACTCTAAAAATTCCGAGGGAATCCGACCACCTGCCAACCTATCTCAGCCAATGAAAACCCACCACATTGCCAATACCTCATGAGGATCAATTTGATAGGAAAATGATGCCCATATGACCATCAAAATGCAAAAAAAATTAAAGGATGCCCTAGAATTCAATTTTTTCGCCAACGATGGCAAATTTTTGATTTTAAATCAACTGAAGCATGATTTCTGAACATTTTCGAGCTTGGGATTGGATTTTCAAATACAAACAAGTATGAATTGATCAATTTCAATTTTTCCATGATCTGGAAAAGGGAAAAAATGACATAGCCCACAAAATTTGAAGAACTAGGGCATATAAAAGGGAAAACTTGGAATGTTCCTTCAAATTAGGGAAAAAAAAAAGTTTGTGAGAATTTTAAAGCATTCAACTAGAGGGGAAGAAATTTAGACCATTTCAAAGGGTAAAACATTTTTCACCAGATATGGATTTGAAAATTTTAGGGCAACATGGTGTAAGCTTAAAAATGGCACCAACATCAGCTTTTTCTTGGGGATGGGCACTCCCAGTGAGTGCCATAAGGATAAAACATAGACTAAGTGCCAAAATATCCATTGGGAAAAGGAGTCATGAGCCAAAATCACCAAAAACCAGCTGAGAATCTGACAAAAATGGCTGTCACACAGCAAGGCAAACCACAAAACTAACAAAACACCAAAAATGGAGCAAAAAAAAAACTATACACTGTACAAGATGTGCATACCTCAAATTTGGGGATTAATCTAAGAAATGTTTCAAATGTCTTCCATTAATAGGTAGCTCCAGCAATTCCCCATCTAAGTCCTTGAGAATGAAAGTATGTTTACCAATTATGATATTAATGGCGTAAGGGCCCATCTATAATGCATCAAACTTGCCATGCTTGCCCTTGTCTTCATGCCTACTATCCCACAACAGAACCAAATCTCCAACACTAAAGGCTCCAGGAGTGACCTTCTTCTCAAACAATCTCTTCAAATTTTCCCTAAATCTGACATGCCTTTGATGGGATGCTCTTCTCTCCTCATCAAGCTCAATAATCTAGTTGATCCTTGATTCATATGGGACAATCTCTTGATCCTCCAACTGTTAGGCAAACTAAAATGAAGATAATTGTAGGTGCAAGGGAAATAAAGACAGAGTTCCATACACCAATTCAAATGGGCTTTTACTAGTAGCTCTTTTAGGAGTTATCCTATCAGCCCAAACTATAAATTTCAATTGTTCACCCCATTTCTTCTTGTTTTGCTCCAATGTTCTTCTAATGATCTTCAACAAATTCTTATTATTGGACTCAGCTTGTCCATTCCCTTGGGGGTTATAGTTTGAAGAATAAGTCAGATTGATTCCATATTCATTTCACATTGCCATTAAAGGTTTGGCTTTAAAGCACATGGCATTATTAGCTACAATATTGACTAGGCCTCTAAATATGCATATGATTTGATTCAACAGGAAGTCCATAACTATTTGTTGTGTTTCTTTCTTGGTGGGGATTGCCTCTACCCACTTTGTAAAATAATTAGTGCCTACAAGGATCCATTTATGGCTAGCACTAGAAGGAACTAAAATCTCACCAATGAAGTCCATCCCCCATTGCTTGAAAGGAGCTTCAATTGATACAAGTTGCAAAGGAAGGGATCCTGAAGCTTTCAGTCTTCTAGACAAACATTGGCAACTATCACATTTTCTTACCAGTTGGGTTGCATCTTTGAAGAGAGTAGGCCACCAATAACCAACTCTCAAAATCTTATGTGTTGTTACTCTTCCAACAAAAATTCCTCCACAAACTCTCCCATGGAAATCAGCAACTATCTTGGGAGCTTCATCTTCAATTATACATTTCAAGAGGACACCTTCAGGGTTCTTCCAAGCTAGCCCAAGGTCTATGATGATATATTTTTAAGAAGCCAGCTTGAGGGCTCTTTTCTGATTTTTATTTAAGTGACTAGGGTAGTACAAGTGTTTGAGGTAGAAGATCACATCTTTGTACCACTCAGAACTTACCAAATTTGTAAGCACATTTACCCTTTCTTCCTCTAGTTGATTCAATTCCACATTCTACAAGTTGCTCTCAACCATGAGCTTTGCAAGACCCAAACCTCTTGCTAACCTTATGGTTTGGATGTCCATATCATACTCCTGTAGTTTATTCACCCATCTACATATTTTACTTGAGATCTCCATCTCTGATAAGATGTCCTTCACCGTGGTGTGGGGAACATAAGCAACAACTTTTGAACTCAATATATAAGGCCTGAAAACTTTTGTTGCTTTCACCAAGGAAAATGTTTGTTTTGCCATGATTGTATAATTTAACTCAGCAGCTTGTGAAGCCTTGCTAAAGAAGGCAATAGGCCTCTCAACCCCATCTTCATCCTTCTGGAGTAAAATAGATGCAATAGTATCTTTAGAAGTAAAGAAGAAGATTTGGAAAGACTTCTTGTAATTTGGAGCTGCCGAGACAGGTGCATGTTTGAGTGCCCCTTTGATTCCTTCAAAATCTTGAATGGAATCCTCCTCCCACCTGATAACTTGGTCCTTCTTTAGCATGCTTATGATTGGAAGAGTCAACTCAGTAAAGTTGGAAACAAACCTTCTAATAAAATTAATTTGACCAAAGAAAGATTGGATGCCTTTCTTGGTTCTTGGGATAGGTATTTTCTTGATTTCTTACACTCTCTCAGGGTCTATCATAACACCATATTTTGACACAAAGTGACCAAGAAACTTGGCCTTTTTCATGCCAAAATGACACTTCTTTAGATTAATAGAAATTCCATACTCCCTACATATGATCAGCATTTTCTCCAAGTGCTGCAAATGATCACCTCTCTGCCTTGAAAACATAGTCACATCATCTTGGTAAACTACAATGAACTCATTGATGTCACCAGAAAAATAAACATCCATTGCTCTTTGAAAAGTGGCATCAACATTCATCAAACCAACGGGAATCCTAACAAAAACATATGTTCCCCAAGGAGTAGTGAATGATGTCTTAAGTATTTTTGATTCTTTAACAACCACTTGATTATATCCAAAGAAACCATCCAATGTAGAAAGCAATTCAGACCCTATCACAAGATTGAACATATTTTCATATTTGGAAAGGGATAGTTATCCTTCATGGATGCTTTGTTTAGGTTTCTAAAATCCACACAAAGTTTGATGTCTTTGTTCTTCTTTCTGACTAGTACAAGGTTTGTAACCCAAGATGAATATCTAGTGGGAAAAATAATACCTCCATCTCTTAACTTCTTTAACTCCTCTTGAATTTTCATGGAGATAAGTGGATTAATTGTCCTTTGAATCTATCTAAATGGTTTGGAATTTATTTCAAGAGGGATATCATGTTCAAATAAATCTTCTCTATATGCTTTCAACTCTTAATATGACCATGCAAGAAAATCCTGCTATTTCTTTAACAGCTAAACATAAGAATGTTTCTCCTCGTTGTTTAGACTACTACCCAACCAAAATTTTCTTGGTTTGTCCTTTGTTCCCAGGTCATGTTCTTCCACATCCCTTGAGGCAGACATGTTTCTATTTATGATGCAATCAGCATTGTTAAAATTTGACTCAAGTACAACAAGACCTCTAGGAATGGTGTATGTTTTTAATTGGATGATATCTTTTCCAAACAAAGTCTCTCTTCCTTCAGTCATAAAACCCATTGGTTCCTAATAAATATGATGATATACAAACTCACCTTGATTTTGCAAGAACCTTTGCACTTGAGAATCATCATCAAACACTTGTCAATTCTTGATGTTGTCAGGGACAGCTGGCCTAGTCAACATTTCAACATTGTACTCACAATAAGGTGAAATGGTACAAACTCCAAATCTTGACCCCAATACTGCCAAATTTTCAGCAACAACATTCAAATTTATGTCATGGTGCATGATATTGAAGGAATCAAACATCTCAACTAGATCCTAAACTACATTCTTATACTACTTCATCCGCTAATTTTTTGTAGCATACATTGTTGTTATTTGTTTGACAAATAGCTCTGAATATCCCTTTGCAATGACATCCTTGACACCATACTTCCATGCAATTCTTAGACCCAACAACAAGGCTTCATACTCAGCAATGTTTTTAGTACATTCAAAATTAAGCTTGAAGGAAAAAACAAATTCTTTCAAGCTAGGAGAAATCAGAATTACACTAGCACCATTTCCAAATTTGGAGCAAGCTCCATCAAATAGCAAGGTCCAAGGAGAACATAATTGTTCAAGGCACGTTGACTGATCCATTTTGTGTTCTTTTCCATCAACAAAACCAATGAAACTATCAGCATCAACATCAACAAACAACATCTCCTAGGAATCATTATTTGGATCATCAATTAGATGTAACATTTTATTTTCTCCATAGAGCTTGATAAGGATGCCCTCAATGGGAATGGTGGAAAAAGAAATATCCATTTGGACACTCCCTCCAACACTTGCAGCCTAATTTCTTGACAAAAACATACCCCATTTGGCAAGGCAATCAATAATTACAACATCAAGTTTCAAATTCTTACCTGGAGAGGTTGCAAGTTGCACTACCAAACACCTCACACAACCAACCACCAGCACTTCCCTTGAATACATGGTAGTACAATTCCCATAGGCATCCGTCACTTTAATATCCAACTCATTCATGACCTCGAGAGGCATGACATTACATGATGCACCAGAATCAAACATACAATTGTGAACTAGCCTATCTTTTATGATCAAAGTTGTGAAGAATGGATCAACATTCAATTGGGAATCAAGCAAAGATGTCCCCAAATATACTTCAGGTGTCTCTCCAAGATCTTCTACTGCTGGTGGTTTTTCAAGGTCAATAATGACCTGAGGCGGAGTTTCAATAATATTTACATTTCTGCTTGGATTAATCTTCTCTTCTTTCAATCCCATGTACTCAAATGCTTTCTTCTTATGCTCTGGAATTCTAAGCAACTCAATGATTGGAACACTCACTTTAATTTTTCTCAATACTTGGGATATGTCATAGGGGACACTCTTTGGCAAAACAACATTAGAAAGGATATAAGAAGATTCATTAGATAGCCGTGGATTCTTGGCAGCTTGGGCATGAGGAGGACTGTAATTTTTGTTTGGCACAACAGAACTTTTGACAAGTGCTTCTCTCCTAGGGGTTTCTTTTGGAATTCTTGTGAGCAAGGGGGTTTTAGGTTTGGCTTGAGGCCCAACTCCCTTAACAACCTTGCTTCTAGTTTTATAAACTTTCTTTTGAGCTACAACAACATTCATCAAAAATTGTCTATCTTCCTCCGAAGGAATACCACCATCATACTTCTTAATTATCAAAGATCTTCAGTATTCAAAGTCATTGTTAGGAATTTCAAAATCCTACACTAGATCAACTTCAAGAGCATGAGTTAGGAGAAAGACTTGTACCCATTTGATGCAATCCCAAAAGGTATCAGCAGTTCTTGCACTTATTACTTCAATAGATGTTTCTCCTCCTTGTGAGATTGAAGAACATCACATCATGCAAATATCATCATCACTTCCATCCTCATTATTAGCTTCATCAACCTATTGGTCCACTTCACATGGAGGATGAGGAATAAAACATCTATCACACCAATCCATATTAGTAACTTCATCAACAGCAGCAAACCTGATAATTAGAGGGTTAGGAAGAAATCTACTTTCATGTGCTTGGGGTTTTCTATTTGCGCCCTACCAACAGGCCCTTTACCTTTTTCATCTTGTCCTCTGAGTCAGCCCTATGGGTGATTGCAAAATCTATCTTGTGCTTGCTACCTAGGCTAACCTTGGGAGGTCTACCCAATCCCCTTCTCAGCTCTTGCCAACTTGTATGAAATTTCTTTGACATCCCCTACCAATGTTTTCACAACCTCTTCTAAATCAGCACCTTTGCTAGCTTGAGGTTTTTTAGGGTTTATCAATTTTACACCATCTCTCTTGAGAGGCTTCTCAACAGCGTTGATATTGTGTTCAATTTGAACTGCCATGGTGAAATCTTGTCTTATATTGGTTAGGTTCTTGTCTCTTAGGTAATAGGCTTCCTTCTTATCAAATGCATCTACATATTTGATTAAATAATATTCATCACAAGGCCTCAAACCAGCAGGCAGACCTTCTCAAATTTTTGTTAAACCTTGTGTTGAAATCATGGAATGAGTCATTAGGGTTCTTCTTGATATTCTCAAACTTATATAAAATAAATCTAGGATCAATCTTCTCACCATATTGAAACCCAAATGCATTTTTTATTTCATTACATGAATCAATAGAATTATCTTAGGTTCGATGGGATAGCCTTGGGAGCTACATCCTCTAATATCCTCTTCTTAGTGTAAGAATAATACAATATTAAATACACATCCTCAAATTGTATATCAGATATTTTCTATCACATTTTGAATAAGTTAGAAATGCTTATCACCAGCATTAACATTTTGTTCCTTGGAATCTCTGTGAAAAAAAAACTTCCTGCTTTCTGATATTTTATCGGACACTCAATATGGGTATTCCATCGATTCCTCTACATCAATATTAGGAGCTAAGGAGTTAATAGCAATTGAATGTCTAGGCTGAGCCATATTTTGTTAGTGTTGGGGATTTTGGAGGTGAAACAACTTAATGAGGAGTGCAAGATTGTCTATTGGTGAGATGGGAATGAAAACTTCTATATAGTATGCTCTCTCTATTGGCTCTACTTCTGGATGATCTCTAGCAGAATTTTAGAAAAGAGAGAAGGAACTCTGTAAGTTGCAAGCCTATCTGGATGTGGCATAGAATGTCCCTGACTTGATGGGGAAGACAAATCAGTTTTTCTTATGTGGCACAATCAGTTCAAGTTTTTGAAGCACCATTCATTATTCTAGTTCATTATCACAAACATGATGACCTAACCCTCAACCCTTATAACATTTCAGGGATCTCCTTTCTAGTAGTTAAGTTTCCAACAATCTATCCACACATTTCATGACAATAAATTGCATAGAGTATGCCTAAATCTGTAACATCATAGTGTGCAAAATTTTAGCAATCCTAGGATGAAGGGATACCAAATTTTTCCTTCCTAGATTTAATGCATGTGGATCAGCAACACAATCCTAGGGGGATTGAATCATGAAAGGTAAAATTCATATAGTGTATGGCATAAGAGGAAGTGCTAAAAAAGCATTAAGAGTAATGAACCTACTAAGGAATCCTTCAGCTTTCTAGTTGTGTAAGACTGCTATTTGATGTGTCATTCTGTTGAAAGTGTGTATAGTTTACTAGCTCTTTGTAATGGTAGTAATATTATTTCCAAACTTGTGACATGTATCAGATCCTTTTTCTAATCATTAGAAGAAATTTATATCACACTGCATATTATGAGTATCCATAAACTATGGGGAAATGAAAATGGCAGATAAAGCTTGACACTTTTAGATTAAAACTTCCAGATTTGGGGTTTCATCAAATGGGTATTTGGTATTACAATTTAGCATCATAAATATTTGATCTAGTTAAATGCTAGAGAACTATTTAAACACTCCACATAACACTAAGGGATACCAAGAAGTCTTTGGTTATTGCATGACTAAAATGTTGTAATCTCAAATTTGGACTCATTCTTGAGTCATGACGACTATGAAAAAAAGATATGTCATGTGAGCTTGAACAAATATATTAGACATAGTTGTATGTAACTAATATGTTTCAGCTATTCCTGATGGATTAGCTGGCACTCATTAGTTTGTGTACATCGAGTGTCATTAGCACTTCTTTAGGACTATGATCTAGTCCTATCTGTTATGTAGACCATGACTCTCCTTTTGAAACTCATGTTTCCTCATAGGACACCATTCATATGTAGCCTTGATGATACTGAAGGAGATGCTACAAATGTCCTCCTCCTACTTATGACACCCCCATCCACATGATGGAGCACATTTTTACTGTAAACATGTTCAACTACTTTAGAGTATAGACTCTCACTTCAAGTTATCACTTCTCAATGATTCTTTGGTAGTAGGTCTCAAAACAAGGAAATTCTTCCTATAGACTATTGGATATCTTCAGATCTATCATGCATCACTTATTGTGAATGAGATTCCAGTGATCTTTTGTGGGTATAGCAAGATGCATTACATTCCTGGATAGTACATGATTGGATACTTCAGAGTTCGATGATTTTATTTGTTTGGGATTAACTTCCATTTATAATTTGCATAGATCAGGATCATTGACAATCACCCTATAATTACTTGAACTACTATCAAATTTTATGCCTCCAGTAACTTATTTGATATTCTTTGAGCCAGATTATTTGAGACACAAATGGATCATGACAGGTTGACAGTATATCTGTTATTATTTCATAACTTACCACAAGTTACTTCTTTGAAAGGCTTCCAGTGATTCACTTGTACACATGAATCCTTGATCATGTCTTGCCTAAATTACACATCATTAGGACTCATCCCTAAATATGTACAGTCACTTATTTGTAAAGTGGAGTTTAACATTATTGGATCTAGATCAACAACCATTGAAGGATCTTCTAATATCTTGATATGCAGGACATTCCTCCATAACCTATTATTTTAATAAAGTTTAGATCATGTTTGATTTGCTTCATAGGTTTCTAATTCAAAATCTCCATAGAAGGACAATTAATCCATCACTATGTTGCATGCATTTAGTAAAGTTTAGAGACACCATATTACCTTGGGGGATTCACAGTGATTAATTCTATAGTAGTCACATTCCTCTATCAAGGGAGATTGTTTCATCATAATTATAATTTTCTTCCTTAGACGTGTGATTGCTATAGACTTGTATACCATTCCTCACATAACCCATTGAATTTCCAATACATGAGACATTTAAATTGGTTCTTCCTTGAAGGATTTCTCAGAAAAATGAGCTTTCTCTCAGAATGGGGTCTTTTCATGTATACAAACTCCCAATTCATTTACGAGGTCTACTTACCAGATATTTCATTAGTATACCTCATGCAATCTTGGAATCTCATCTTTTAGATATTGATAATAACTATGCCATGAGGATCAATTTTTCTACAAAACAATCCTTGATGATTCAACTCTGATATTTTCTTCAAACTAAAAAAACTTTGGCATGTATTTTCTCAGGTGTGGCCTACGACATGCTTACATGCATGACAATTATCTGGATCACTATCCAGAATCTATTTGATTCACCTTTTTCATCATTCATGCATGCACACACTTCTTACATGAGTAATTGGTTCACCTTGGTTACATTTCTCATATTACCATGTTTGGAACCATTGATTATGTCATATTCAAGTGTTTTCTCGAGTATTGGATTCATCAATAATTTATCACAGTTGAGCATTATCTTTTAAAAGAATTAAGCCATCTAAAGTGATATTATTTTTTCCTCTAGAAGGTCAAGATCACACAAGTATTTCAATGAAACATTGGATGAATTCCTTGATGGGAAATTCATGATTCACCAAGCTTCCTTTACTAACAATAGAATTTGTCTTCAATGATTTATTGCACAGTTTCCCTGAGAATTGCTATCATGTCAAAATAGGTTTGGTTGATTAATCATCTGGGCTTATTCTCTGACTTTATCTCTCTATTTCTGGGGGGCTTATCTATGTTACATTTTGGGGCTATGCTCTATCCCTATCACCTGAGATATTTTTTAGTTGACACTTATCTTATATATTTTTGAGAGGTCCCATTGAAATAACTATTTTTATTCTGCACATTTTGATCTAGTTTGGATAATTGGGATTTAATATGTTCACTGTGTACCTCATTTGGTCATGATGCCCAGGACCTTCAAGTCTTCTTACCTCACCTACATGTCTCCTTGTGATTTGCTAGCGGGCTACCGCATCAAAATTTGATTGTGAGTCCTTTTGGTAAAAGGAAAAAAATTCCTTCCAAACTCCACCGGCCCGCCGACCCGCCTTGTCCTCTGCCACGTGTCGCTCGAAGATTCTCTTGTGGGCCCACGTCTTAAATTTTGATTTTAAGCCTTTTTTCCAAAAAGGGGGGAAAATCCTCATTTCCCTCCACAGACCCGCTGCCACACCCTACACCGGCATGATGCCATGTGTCCTCCTCTGATTGGAGCGGGGAAAAAATTGGTTTTGAAACTTTATATAATTAGAGCCAAAAATTCCAAGTCCCCCATCGGCCTGCTCCTACACCCTTGGTATTTTATGGACACGTGTCCACTTGTTATTGGCCATAGGCTTTCGGGCCAAGTTTTGACTTTTAAATTTTTCGTAAAGTAAAGTCTAGAAATTCCAAGGGAATCCAACCACCAACCAATCTGCCACGTTGCCAATACCTCCTGTGGATGATTTTGAGGGGCAAATGATGCCCATATGACCGTCAAAACACAAAACATTCAAAGGATGCCCTAGAATTCAATTTTTTCATCAAGGATGGCAAATTTTTTATTTTAAATCAACTAAAGCATGGTTTCCAAATATTTTCGACCTTGGGATTGGATTTTTAAATACAAACTAGTATGAATTGATCAATTTTGATTTTTCCATGATTTGGCAAAAGGAAAAAAAAGACACAACCCACAAAATTGGAAGAACTAGGGCACATGAAAAGGCAAACTTGAGAGATATTGTATTGGAAATTAGGGAAAAAACATTCTAGTCTTAGTGATGGCCATTGGTACTCCCTTCAACATTTTGGGGAAGATATTTAAACCATTAATTCAAATGTTCATAGATTTATCTTATGCATGCATGTGGCTTTAATTGTTCTTGAAAGGCAACGATACACCACAACTAGTAAGCTAACTGACACACAACTAGTACATGCTATAAGCATTAGCTAACCCAACATAGTTGTAGGGCCTAACACAATATGTAAGAATTATACCTGATAAATAAATAAAAGGATAATATAATAACCTACACTAACACCCTCCTGTCAAGCACTATTTCTTCAGTCCATGGGTGGAAAAGAAGGTGGGTCTATGGCAACAAGGCCTGATGAGGTACCTGTTATCACCGAATCACAGCACCCCTGGATGTTGATCATATTCTAGTTTGATCACTCTAAGCATTTAGTGTGATTGGATAACATGGGTACTATCTCCAAGTTGTGGGACTTGCTACTTGAGATAGACCTCCAGAGAAAGCTGGTTCTTGCTCCTAAACTACCTGCCACAATCTACTCTAATGCAGGATAAGCTAGCTGTTCTAATCTAAATTTCCAAGGGACCAGGGAAAGAGAATGCATAAAATGAAAGCCTACACTAAAGCGGTGATACACAAGAAAAGGAGGGTGGGAGAGTAATCTCCAAATGTGTGAAATACAGAGGGAAAATACACACCTAGAAGAGGTGATGACAGTTCACCATAATCTAGCAAAAATGCATTCACAACAATATTCCAATACATACACAATGTTAATGAATCCCTGCCAGGAACATAATAATAGACACAATATTCTTGTAGAAAGATAAAAGGGCAAGAAGAATGCAAGAAAAATACAGCAGGGGAAGATACATCCACAAACTTGGATATTTTATTGCTTCCTGGTACGCACAGTTCAGTCTATTACAAGATAAGGGCCTGGATCACCATGCAAGGAGTCCACTACAAGGGCCTGCAACACACTGGCTTCACAAAGCAATTTTGGCAGAGCTTTGCTACCCAAAAACTCTCTCCTTTACAATGAGCCCAAACACTTCAATTTATAGAAAAAATGAGAAGGAAAAGAGAAGGGAAAATGGAAATCCCGAAATCTGTCGTTCAAACCACCTGTAAGAGGCATTAAATTGAGTGGAATGGGTATAAATTACTTGCAAAAGGCTCCCCATCACCGTCCCATGTTCTGCAGCAGAGAAGGAATGATGGACCATGCCTCTTAATTGCACTCCCCAGCTACCAAATAAAACACTGTTCTGAACCCGGCCACGTTTCCTAAAAAAACTCAATCAATTTCTAATCAAATCCGGAATTTCTTGATTTTTTGTGCATTGGGCATCGGAAAACACGATTCCAATGGTACCAATTTTGTGCGATTTCGCTGAGAAATGCAAAAGTTATGGCCTTCTGAGTGCGGGCAGCTCTTTTGGGCCTGGCAGGTGTTTTCTGTCATTTGACGGGAAAGAGCATTTACTGACTGGAGCCGAACACGTTTCCTTAATTTAAAATATATCTACCCTCATTAAAAATAAGAAATCCAGTTTTTGTGGCGTAGAGGACATCGTGCTCGTTCCAGAAAGTCTAATTTTATCAAAATCGGAGCTCGGAGTCAAAAGTTATGGCCGTTTGAAGTTTCACGGACCAAACGTTGACTTTTCCTCCTGTGACACGTGGCAGCTTCTGATTGGTCCTTGGCTGATTCAGCTCCTCCGCGTACTTCGCGTTCTTTCGTTCCGGATGTCCCAGTGCTGCCTGGGACAAAAACCTCCGATTCACCCGAAATGGGCTTGCTCGTCCTCCTTGTTAGCCGAAGACACGTGGCACCTTTTTGGCCGGCTCCAGCCGGCTTCTTCGCATATTTCGGGTCTTTTTGTCCCCGCGACGTCCCATTTTGATTTTGGACCTTTCCGGGACCAATTTCGGCCCTGTTCAGACCGGTTTCCCGCCGCCGCTTTGTCCCAACTTTGCTTCGGGACAAAAGTTCTCGACCTTTTTCGCCCGGTTCGGCCGGTTCGCGGCCTTTTCGGCCCGCGATGTCCCAGATCAATTTTTCGGGCTGTCTGTGACTCATTTCGGCCGGATCGGCCAGTTCAGCGTCTTTTTGTCCCCGCTTGTCCCGAAGGCAACACTCTCAGCCAGTTAGTCGATTCCTCTTCTCGGCCGGATCGGCTTTTCGCGCCCCGCCGCGTACTTTTGGCCCGATTTGTCCCTGCTGCGTTTTGGACTGTATTGTGCTGATTTCACCCGAACCAGCCGGTTCGCGCATTTTCTGTCCCTCACGTCCCAGAGGCGACCTTGAGCAGGACTTAGCCAATTTTCATGATTTTTCCTGGATCGACCTATTTGCCTTCTTGCAACCCTTTTTTTTGCATTTTCTCAGAACTCACTCTCTTCCTCTTGGACAGGGGAGTTAGACAAATATGAGGGGACCCTAGAAACATGACTTTTCGCCCTGAATCAATATAATTGCTTGCATGTTATCAAAATTACCTTGGGGGTGAATTTTGGATAACAATATCCACTTATGTCCTTGTGAATAATGTGGGTTTATCAGGCTGATAAAGTCAATACTCCAGTGCATAAAAGGATGATCAACTTAAATAGGTTGTAAATGTAGTGAAGTTAGATGTTCTTTATTGACAAAGAAAGCACATTTTTTACACTTTCTTATCCATTCAAAAAAGTATTTGAATATGCTAGGCCAATAGTAACTAGCTTTCATAATTTTTAAGGCTATGGTACATGCTGAGAAGTGACCTCCTATAGGTCCTTCATGGAATTTTGACAATATTTTCTGAGTTTTATCATAGTCAACACACTGCAACAAGATTCCGTTTATATCTCTTTTGAACAACACCTTATCAATGAAGATATAAGGTACAACTTGTAATCTGAAAAACCTTCATTTATTCTTGTCCATACCTTCTAGTTAGGTGTAATATTGTAGATAATTAATCAAATCAGCCATCCATCTTGATTCCTGAAACTCTTGAACTGACTCACGTTTCTGGTTTTCTGGTTGGACCATAATTTTTGCTTGTTGATACGTAATTTTAGCATGATGTTTTGAATCACCTAGTTTTGCAGCTTGTTGTTTTTCCATATCAGCAATTATATGTTCACACAGACCTTTCCCTCGAACCATATTAGTAACATGAATATCAAAATCATACTCCGTGATCTTTGTTACCCAGTTTTCTCTTTTCTCATTCAACTCCTTATTTAGTAAGGATGTTTTCACACTTGGATGAGAAACAAGAACATGGATTTTATTTTTTGAAAGCATATAATTGAAATTATTTAGTCCTACGACTACTGAAATTACTTGCTTTTCAAGGAATGTGTACCTTATTTAGTAATCATGCAAACTCTATCCAAAGAAAGCAATAGGCTACTGAATATTTTCATCATTGACTTGAGTTAATATAGCTGAGATTGTTTTAGTTCCTGTAAGTGCATACATTGTAAAATCCTTATCAAAATTTGGATTTGCAAGAGTAGGAGCTTGAGAGATAGCTTCTTCTATTGATTCAAATCATTCTCTCACTTCATTGGTCCAGGAGAAAGTTCTCTATTTTTAGCATAGTTGTGAGTGGCTTAACCAATACTGCAAAATCTGGAACAAATCTTCTAACAAAGTTGATTTTTCCTAGAAAACTCGTTAATGCCTTCTTATGATGGGGCAATGATAGCTGTGATATGGCTTAGATCCTGAAGGGATCAATTCCTAAACCATTCTTAGAAAAAATATGGCCAAGTAGCTTGCCTTGATGTACTAAAAAAATAGACTTCAGTGGATTTAAGGATATTCTAAAATTCCTACACAACTGAAAAAAATCTGCCTTAAATGCATTAGATGTTCTTTATAATCTTTTGAAAATACAGTAACATCATCTAAATAAACAAGAATGCATTTATTTAATAAGTTGTGAAAATCCATGTCCATTACATGTTGAAACATTGCACTAGCATTTGAAAGACCAAAAGGCATCCTTTTGTAAGCATAAGTTCCCCACTTAGTGGTAAAGGTTGTTTTATATCTATCTTCTTCCTGGACTAAAATCTGATTATATCTATTGTAACCATGTAGAAGAGATAGTATATATGAACCTGAGATTGTTCTTAGAATCTGATCCATGTCTAGGAGTGGGTAATGGTCTTTTAATGAAGCCTTATTAAGATCCCTGAAATCTACACATAATCTGATTTCACCATTCTTCTTCCTAACAGGAACAAGATTGGCTACCTAACTTGAATCCTTAAGTGGAAAGATAATATCCAATTGAATCAACTTAGATAATTATTTCCTCCTAAGAGGTTCTATTTTGTGATTCATAGACCTCTATTTCTGCCTAACAGGTTTAGAATTTGGCTGCAACTCAATTATATGATGTGCTAAATTGGAATCAAATCCTTTCAGGTCTTGGTATTTCCAAGCAAAAACATCCTTAAACTCTTCGCAAAGATTAATAAATGACTAATTTTCAATTAAGGAACATACCTTACTAAGAAAAAGCTTTTTCCCTTCATCAACCAAGATCTCTTCATAATTATCAGTGTGAGTTGAAAGTTTAGTCTTGACTTTTCTTAATTGATCGTCAGTGTTGAAGATGTCTTCTAATGTAACTAGACCTCGAGGCAATTTATTTGTCTTCAACTGAATAATCTAGTCACCACATAAGTGATGTAATTTATCCTGATTAATTGGAGAAAACTCAGCTTCTTGCTCCAGAAACCTATAGATTTGATCATCACTTTCAAAAACCTTCCAATTTGAATCATTATCATGTATTGAGGGCCTGACAATTAACTTTATATGAGGCTAGATCCTACTATTTTCAACCTGTTCCAACACTTTAAAACTATCCCTAACTACTACAAGTCTATCTACATGCTTGTTTTCAACTCTAGGAATAGACTAAATATTAATAGCATCAAAATCTTCCATTAAGTTTGAAACTCTATGTATATAAGACGTCATTAATGGATTCTTACAAAAATTGAAATTTCTTACTTGATTGATAACCAACTCGGAGTCAACAAAAATCCGTAGTATGTTGATACCTCTCTTTCTGGACCAAAGTAGGCCATGAATTAATGCTTCGTACTCAGCTATATTACAAGTACATGTGAATTGGAGACTCAAAGTTCAGAAATACCTTTCGTTCATTGGGGAAGTGAGCATCAAACCTACTCCCTGTCCTTTCTTGTTCATAGCTCCATCAAAATGAAGCTTCTAAATCCCTTTTGATGAATCTTCTATTTTGGACAGCAACTGAAGTGGTGTATTTTATTCATGCATACAATACACACCAAAAAAGTGTTCTTCAACTTCCTTAAAAGGATCATGAGCATGTTCTTCCACTGTCTTTTCATCCATAAACATGTTAGAAATAGCATATAATGCTGAAACATGAGCTACCTTGTCAAAATCAGACTTATATATGGCTGAATAATTAGCCGCTACATTTGAAGAGTGAGGTTCAATGTGAAATTTGGCCAGTGGCTCTAAATTGATACTAACTTTAGTGCTGTAACAAGTAGTAAAAAATAAGAACCAATCTGAAGAGAAATAACCTTCTATTTTTACTGTGACGTCTCTAGATAAGCATAAAGCAAAGTATGGAGGAAAATCTACAACAGTTACATCTTAAAGAATAAAAACCTTTGGGCAAGCGTGTAACGTCACTTCTAAATTTTTGATTATACCAACTGTATTAGTTGCAGTTCCATCAAGCTATAAGACACTCCTTTCTGTAGGTTTATACTACAGACCCAATTTTTCTATAATTACTTTTGGTATAACTATACTACTTGCGCCACTATCCACCATGTAATTATGAACTAAATAATCCCCAATAATCAGTGATAAATAAAATGGTGGTGGTTTCTTGATGTCATGGGCATTCAGAACTTTCTAAACCATTTAGTTAACTTCTGTAATGTTGTCTTGTTCAAATATTCCAAGGACCATGTTTGTCTTCTGAAGTTCCTTTTCTGTTGTAATTGAAGAAATCTACATCTTAGCTAGTTCATGAGAGATTAAATTATGTTGTCTAGGAATACTTAGAGCGTCCCACATTGAGATGTTAACATTATGATTTTTCATTACATTTACAATGTTAAAAGAAGCAACTATTTTAGAGACGGATTCAACTTTCTTAGAGTAGGCCTTAGCGAAAATTGATTCTACTTCAGCTGCCTTAAATATCTAAGGTATAAACAGTCTTCTTGGATCAGGATGTAGCTATTTTTTATAGACTTTATCAACTGGAAAACTTGTTTTTTAAAGAACAACAGGGTTGTTGGTTGAATTTGGAACTGTAGATGTTGTCTTATCAGGACAGTAGGTAGGATAGGCATATTCTTTTATTTTTTACTTTCACCAGCTTTCCGTTGAGCCCTAGTAGTGACTGCAATGAAATCCTCCTCAATTAAACTAACTAAATTGTGTTTAGGTGCTTTCTAAATATGAGTTTCTTGCTTCCCATCCTCCAATTGAGGTTGTGCAATAAGATTCAGATTTAATAAAGAATTTGGGAAACTTGCAGCTGTATGAGGTTGATTGCGAGGTTGACATCACTTTTTTGTAGCCATATTAACTGGGACTAAAGCATTAGATGAACTAGGAGCCCTTGGGTCGAATTGCCTTTACTGGTAAGGCTACCTATAATTTTGATTCTGTTGATAAGGTTGCCTTATTTGTTGATTCTGTTGATTTTGATGATAAGGAGCCTGATAGGGTCTTCTCAGTAATCTAATTTTGTTTTTAATCGAAGTCAATTTATTTCTTATAGTATACAAAGCTTTAAATACATCATCTGATGGACCTACAACATTAGGTTCTATGATTGTAATAGGCTGAGGAATGGGTACTAGATTTGCAAAAAATGGCATTAAAGGCCTTGGTGCCAATTTTACAGCTTGAATAAGACTATTTTCATCTCAGATAGTGATATCATAGGCTTTTGGGAGTGTCTCTCCCCCCATTAACTGAATCATAGTTGAAATATCACTATTTAATGCCCTAATATAATAAAGGAAAGCATGATCAGCTTGAGGCTTGACACTTGTTTGAATTATTTCCCAGGTTGTGGAAAAACGGATACTAAAACTAGACATAAACTCATTAGGAACTATTTTAATAGTAGACAACTATTCAATGAGAGATAAATGATCTGAATTATTCTAGAACTGTTTAAGAAGTTTTTCTCCAGAGTTATCCCAAGTTCTTATGCTTCCAATTTCTAGGTTTCTATACCATTGCAAGGCCTATCCTTTAAAAGATGCAGCTAAAAGTCTTAAAGCTATGTCCTCATGAGTGATATTATGGATTGCACATAGGGCTACAACATCTTTAATATGTTCAGCAGGTGTAACCTGATTTTCACACGTGAATGATGGAAAACTCTTCATGGCAGCATTAGGAATGTCATGGTAGACTGGGATTACTAATGGACTAGATTTAGTAAAGGTCACAAAATTCCTTGGTGGTTGAATAGCCATTTGAAAAACTGGGATGTTAATAGAGAAATTGATAAATGGTGAACGAATATTAGGAGGAGGTGTAATGCCCTATTCTACGTTACACCTGTTCATCCTTCGGTGATCGATTGCTAAGCATGGAACGCTTCTGCTTTATTTGTGCTCATATGTGGTGTGGTGTGGTGTAACATCGCGTGCCATTTATTCTCTTGGTTGCAAAGCTAAGCATGAATGTCCTCCTTGCTTTATATTTTTCCATCATTGTGTTCCAATTGCTAAACAAGGAGAGCTTAGTTTAAGTAATCAAGGAGAAGATTAATGATTATTATTTTATATAGACTGTATTTTTTTTATTCTTTTTGGTAGTGGTTGAAGCGCATCTTTTTTTCTCCCTGGTTAGCTGGTGGATGGGTGACATTTCTTGTCACTTCTTAAATGAACCTGTAATTTCCTACTTGGCTTGTTGAAATATCCCTTGTAGGTGGCCGCACTTCCCTGCATTTATTAAAATGTTGACTTGCAATCTGCTGTCTCTCGTGGCTACCTGCTGTTTTCTGACCTGGCCACGTGGTTTTGGATGGGAAGGAAGTAAATTGTATTGTCATACAGAGCAGAAGGCAATAGTTTGCTCAGTAATGGCGATGGCAAGGGGATGCCTCCACCCTTTTAACAGCAATTCTAAGCTCTTCGACCAGAATCCCCTGGCATTCCAACAGAAATCACTCTCCTGTTTTCCCAGATCGCCACTGCAATCGACTCGGTCTACATTTCTAGGACAAACTTATTGTTTTTGTACAATTTGGTTTGTATACATGTTTGGCGAAAAGGAAGCTCGGCCCTGCGCCTATGGCTAAAATACATTACTCACAGTAATCAATGATAAATTGTAGCTGTAAGATTTGGGATGACTTGTGCTACATATTGTAGAACTTGAGCAGTTCTTAGCCACTTGAAGCAGATCTTTTTTTTATGGTTGAAAGGAATTTTTTAACCTTAAGAGGAATATGGGAATCTTGCAATCTATGTACTGCGAATGGAGCTACTACCGTGAACAAGTTATTTTTCTATGTGGTGTTTATCTCAGGCACTTCGGCGGTTTGTGCAAATTATATTATTTATCATCTGTTAGATATGTCTCCTAGGTCTTGCTTTTTCATGAGACAATGGAAGAAGATCTAACATGATTACCTGGCGTTCTTACTACAGTACATCACAAAAATGTGAAATAACAGCCAATGACAACCATTAGCATTGCTGGAGTGGAGTTAACTCTCATCATGATTGTGTTCTCGTAGTATATATTGGTTTGCTCCTTAGTGCATAATTTTGGTTTATATGTAGTTCCATACTGCAAAATTTTCTCTCCCATAAGAGAAGAACGAAGCAGATAAGTCCTGAAACAATTTATTGCTCTATTACTAGAGAAGAATGAACTTTAATTGTAAGCATGCGAGATGCTAGAGGTTTTGAATTTTTCTTAGGTCTCATTACAGTTTTAGCTGTCTCTTGCACTGGCAGCAAAAGTGTGGAAACTAAGGTGTGCTCTGGGATGGAAAAGCAGCACATGCAGTAAATCTTGATGTGATTGTGTTTACTTTCCATAAGATAGCGCAAGTTTTTTCAGTCAAAATCGAATGTGTGACAGTGACAGTGTTCCAGGAGACACGTGATAACTTTTTCTACAGAGACAACCAGGGGGTTGCAGGTCTGACGATCATCCTATTTTTGATGCAGTTAGTTTTCTTTCAATATTTACCACAGACCCTCTGGTACTACTGCAAAATCTTATACCTACCATTATATTCAATGCTTTTGAATTTAATGATCCACAAATTCGGGAGTGGGTCGACCTGAAATAAGCCTTTCAGAGCTCACGGGAAATTTATTATATGTTTATTGAATACCCACTTTGGTTTTCTTGTATGGGTATCCTCCAATCTAGCACCTGGGGATTGTTTTAGTTTATGGGTGTGTAATGTTCTAAGCAATTATTTCCGAAAACCAAAATTTTCAACTCAATTGTTTGCAGAAAATTGAAATCTTAAATTATAACACAGTTTGACAGATCTGTAAAATGAGGTAAAATTTCTATTGCGATGGGAGGAGAAAACCCCAATTTTTGTGCATGTAAAGGAAGAGTTTAGTGCATTTTTATCAAGCTTTTTATGTAATCGTGTTCTTGAGAAAACATGTTCGGAGTAAAAAAAACTAGTAGAAATCCAAGGGGAAAATTGTTTAACCTGTTGTTTCTCTGGATAAATTTTTTTTGGTGAATCCGGAGCTTGCATTTTCACGGCGTTGAGTGCAAAGGGAAAGCGCTTGGATTTTACTGGATAGTTATAGGCCTCCACGGGTACTTGGTGACGTTCAGAATTCAAGTCAAGCTTAGTGAAGGATTTGACAGGGCTAACATGGCCCTGGGAAGTGGGTACGGTTTATTAGAGTGACTTTGTTGAGAGAATAATATTCTGTAACTGATCACTATTGGTAGATATATGAAGAACATGGCCGAGAGGAATATATGACCCAACCGAACTATGGGCAGAGATGCAGATTGCGGACTATACAATTGATTTTATGAAGACAAGAGCATGGCCGTTAACAGAGTTTGGACCTTCAGCAGGCTGAGGAAGAGAAGTTGCACAGGTTGGGTTGCTGTTGCAGGCCCTGTCCATTTTGTTATCGACTGCGGGAGCTTAATCAGGCGCGATATTCTCTATACCATTGATTTTTATGCTGTTATTTAACTGATTCATTAAATAACTCTACTCTTCATATAAATGTCTCGTGTGATGGTATGTTGTTTGGTTTCCACTTCCCTTGCTCTTTCATATTTTTTTTTGGCGTTAGAAATGATTGCGTTGGTTGAAGGCTTTTATTTTGTTTTCTGGGTTTTAATAAATATTAGTTGGGTGAACTTTGTTCTTAAGACTAATAAAACAAAAGAGGTGGCGTTCCTGTAATGAAAATTCCCGAGTTCTTTGTGTTGGTCTCAACATTTGAATGTTTTATCAAACATTGTCGTTGAACTCAACTTTATAGTTCCTGTTTTGTTCTTATTCTTGTTTCGGTTCGAGATTTGTAGTTCTGGTTTATGTTGGGTATTTGCGAATTAGTGATTGAGTACTGCGAGTGCATTGTGTATAGGTGAATGATGTTATTCCTGTCTCTATCCTTTTCTTTTAGTTGTTTTATGTTCTAGTAACCCTTCCCGGTTGGCTTGGTGTGTGCTTAGCTTGACTGATTTTTGAATTGAGCCAAGTTGATATTACTCTCAACTAGGTTAGTTGCTTTTGTTATTTTTTTTGAATCGCTCGAAGAAATACTTTTATTCTTCGAGCATCATAGTTGATCTTCATAATTTGATATCAATTCATGTTCACCGTTTGGAGATTGTTGTCTTTGGAATCACCTTCTCTCCCTTGGTGACTGTTGTATGTTTTGAAGAATGTAGCTGATCCTATGGAATGTCTTCTTTAGACGTACTCACATTTCTTTTGGATAGCTTAAAATGGTAGAGGAAATACTCTATTTCTTACCTTGATTTTGTTTCACACATGTTGGAGGATACGAGATCTACTTGATCATTAGTGAGGAAGTTTTCAAATCTTAAAATTCGGATGTTGGTTTTATGCGTAAGAAATTACTCTACGTTTTTCTCTGTAAAGATGTTTAAAATTCATTCTCCTGTGACTTAGAGGCTGGTGTGTTTGGAAACTCATTGGTTGACTGGTGTTTGTGATGATCATTGTGATACAACCTCCTTACTTTCATTGTAATAGAATGGTTATGTGTTGACCAGAAAGGTTAAAGTCAACTTGTTGTTGACGACAGATTCTTTGGAAGCTATGTATCCTGTGTTATGTTCTTGTGAATGATTGAGTAACCCTCCTGTAAGATTTATAATGGTTATGTTTGGTCTTGTCAAGTTTGTCCTTTTTCTTAAGACATTCTCTTGATTAGAAGAAAGTTTAATAGAAGGATTGTTAGGATAGGATGTGGCCCATACGGGGTCATTTGTGCGTTTCACCCCCTTTTATTTTCCAATTTTTTTTTTTGTGCTGACATAAAATTAACTGTTATAGGCACATCATCTTAATATTAATAAGTCATGTTGGTTTAGATATTCTCATGTCGATTGATTGTTCGGGATCTTCCAGTGGCATAGTGAATCCTTGGCTTGGTGAACTAACTTAAACAAATAGGGACATATCACGTTTGAAATTAATTCTCTTCTTGTAATTGTTTTTGTTTCGAAATGTTATCTTGTTAAAATGATGGTCATTATTGTGATATGGGTGGAATTCACTATGATGTTTGTTAACTTCTCCTATGAGAAAATGATAATTAAATAGAGTTAGTGCCTTCCTTTTTATTTAGATATTTTATGCTTTTGGACAACTCTTTAATTGCTCTTGTTTAGACTCTTGGGTTATTTTTCATAATCAACGGTGCTTTTCTTCCTTGAAACAGTTAGATAACAACATATTGTCTTAATGTTATAGCTTTTATCGTGCTCAGTTCTTGCGAACTGACATGTGCTAACAAATGTGCAGGAGGATTTCCTGAGTAGAAAAGAAAAAGAAACATGTGTAGAAAGGGGATTCCAGCCTTCTTAGGAACTACTGTTGTACGAATGTTTTTCTTTTGTTTTAAAACATTGGTATGGAAATTGTGGAGACTATTTAGAAGGCATTGCGTTATAATTTTGTATTGTTCTCATGTAGGTTGTTGTTATCGTTTGAAATTCAATTTGAGAAATATTATTGTCAATAAAATTAAATGAACTTGTTTTGACATGCGTATCCTTCGTTGAATTTTCACTTTTCAGAATATGATTTATCCTTGAATTTTCAAACCTAAATATAATTATCTAAACTTGAATCAACTTACATCGCTTTAGTTACCTTGGTCATGTGTCGTTTGGTAGAGGACTATGTTTTGAATCTAGCAAAAAAAAAAACAAAAAAAAAAAAAAGAGAAACAAATATACCTGGTGACCCCACGTAAACTAATCAACAATCTCTTATTGTGGTGAATCCTTAGAACGGTCTTAAGGTGAAATCAATGATTAAATCTTGGAAGATAATAAAATTATACTAAATAGAAGGAACTTGATTAAGAAACTCTTCGATCTATCTTACCCGTTGAAAATGTAAATAGTATATTTATGTCTATCTCTTCAAGTGAAGCCCAAGTGAAACCTTTAATATTTCTGGTTAGACTCTTGACCCCAATGAAATATTTATTAACAACTAATAAGATCTTAATGATGAATCCAAGATTTAGACAGTCATGTACTGAAATAAAATAAAATAAAATAAAAATGACCACTTGAAAAGATAAAACATATATGTTTAAAAGCACAACGTTGAAAACAGTTTGATGAAGTTAAGAGCCTTGAGAAACTAACTGCCTCCTAACCAATGAATAAGTAAATCAAGTAAATGAAGCAACCTCTTACCATCCAATAATTGGTTTACACTGTATATTAACATTAACAAGGTAGGGGAAAATTCTTCAAAGGAGACATGAACTTCAGATTCTCCTATCATGATTCCTCTGGGAAAAGTAAAGAATGTAAAAGCACTTACAGCTAAAACATGATTCTAAAGAAACCTTCTGTGGGAAGACCTTGTTTGTAAAATTGCATACTTTAGATGAACCATTGTGTCCTTAGTGTGTGCCTCATGTTTATCTGTAACCAGTGTGGGTCCGTGTTGTGGAAAGCATGTCTTTAGTTGGTTGTATTCCCTAGATAACTTGTGTAGTGTCGTATTATCTTCAAGCAAGTCAAAAAAAAAATATCCTGTCTTTTACTGTGTTGTTCGTGTGTGAATTTTTTTTGGGTCGTTACACTTGGTATCAGAGCATAGGTTCATGCTCTCGAACCTATGGGCCGGATTGGTGTTGTATGGTGATGTTACATGATGGTGGTTGTGTTACATGATGTTACTACATGATGATGATGATGATGTTGCATGGTGGTGGTAGATATTGGGAGAGTAATGTGCTTTAAATGTGATGTGATTATTGTCGTAATTGTGATATTGTGAACGCACGTGATGTGTATGTCACTTAGTGCGTATTTGTTATCATATTGATGTGCTGGGGATGGGAGTATTCTCTCTCCTTCTTGTGGATTCTATGAAGAGTTCACGTGTGAATTACTGTTTGTGGCGTGTGAAAAGAATTCTAATGTGGATGATGGAGTGTTAGAACATTGTGACATATTGTGATATGTAGGTGTATCAATGTGTTGTATGACTAGATTGATGTTAAGCGAAATGAGTTGTATCATGATGTTTTTACCATGTTTTTAAGAAATGTGTGTACCACCTTGTTATGTGGCAATGGATGTTATGTTGTGATGTACTATGTCCATCATATATATGAGTTGTGTGATATGTAATGATTCATGTCATGATTTAGGGTCATACGGTGAGTGTATGAACCCTATCGTATTGTGATTGCACTTTGGGTGCAGAATGTGGTAAAGTGATGTATTGCGCCTGTGAATGTATGATTGTGATCTACCCCGTATACATACCATACGTGAGACGTTATGGTAGCTATGTGTGTACCACCATGGTGTTAGTGATGTAGTTATATGTTATGTTGTGAGCCTTACACTAACCGAACCTGAGGGAAATCGGTAGACTGTGTATGTATGGAGTGAGAAAATGTGTACCATTGACCAGTCACTCGAGCCGAGTACGAGATAGGAAGTGGAGCCTTACATAGGCTGAAAACCCACTTTCGTTTGTTTGGTATGTGTGACACTTGTTCAACGGGTGTCATGCATATTGTGTTTCGCGGACACCTCAGGCTCAGTAGATGGTGACTTGTACTCTTTCTCTCTCCTGATATGGTTGTCGTATGGATTTAACCTATGTGACTTTGACTATGTTGAGCCTTGTTGAAGTTGTGGCGAGATGATTCTGATTGAGATGATGACAGTTGTATTATTGATATGTATTTTACGAGCTGAGGCTCGATGTTCCGAGTGCTAGCAACTCGTTGAGTACCCCTTGGTGGCCAGATAAGGCCACACAGTTATTGTAATGTGACATTATTATAAGTTGATTTTATTCGTAAATTGAGCTTTTTACTTTATTTTGTAAGGACCAGCAACTTTTCTTGATTGCCATGATTTACAATTTTGGGCATTTCCTTGGTTTATGGCACTAACATGTGGATTCTGATACTAACTATGGCTATTTGGCCATTTATTTTGCTTGATTCTGGGTCTTCTTTTAAATTTGGAATTCTTACTGCCTTGCCCAAGGCTTGTACTTTGCCACTTGGCATTTGGATTGGATTGTTGTGCTGGTTCTATTGTCGTGATGTGTGGAATAGGGTCATAGGATGCACCATGGAATGGTTGGACCTATGGACCCACTTCGTTGTATGGGGGTATGCCCCAAGGAGTTACAGATAACTAGCGGGTTGTTGAACCACGCGTTATTATGTCACTTGGGTTAGGAGTTTTCGAACTCTATGTGTCTTGGGCCATAGGGTCAACCGGCCTCCTTGAGGGAGGCATAAGAGTTTGAGGGAGGCATAAGAGACTTGAGGGAGGCATAAGAGTTTGAGGGAGGCATAAGAGACTTGAGGGAGGCATAAGAGTTTGAGGGAGGCATAAGAGACTTGAGGGAGGCATAAGAGTTTGAGGGAGGCATATGATATTTGTGTGTATGGTTGATGTTCTGGGATATATGTTGAGTTATTGTGATGTTTGATAGTGGTCTTTTGATGTATGTGTTACTCATGTCAGATGGATATGTGTTGTGATGTTGTGGATATGGCATTGATGCCCTTGTGGACACTATGCACCTGTAGCATTTGTTTGGTGTTATGTGAAATTTTTATTTTTTTCATTGATACAAATTAAGGAAATGTCTGGTGGTTGTAGTACTCTTTGTTTGAGTATTTAATATGTCGGTCATAGGTGTGTGACCAGTACTATGTTATGTGGACTGTGCCTATTCTATTTCGTATTTAAGTAATCTTTTCTGGTGTAATACAGTCTTGAAGACTATACTTGGGTGTTGTGAATCTGTAGTGTCTTGTCTGACCCTGGTAGGGTGTTGTGTTGGCAGTTCTTGTTTGGGCACCCACAATAAGGAATAAACTAAAACTCTTCAATGATGAAATTTTAAAACAAATTAAACTAAGAATAATGCTAATGGAAAGGAACTAATGAAATAATAAATAAGAGGGAACTGCCAATCTTCACAGAACCTTGAAAGTTAAAATTTCTACCAAATGTTCCTAAGGCTACCTTGTGACCGTACTTTAATCAACTAAAATTTTAAACCATAGGGTGTACTTTCTCCTTTACCTATTCTTGGTTGCGAACCATTTCTTTTCCACTGTGTTATGTCGCATCGAGGACGATGCTTTCTTAAGGGGAGGAGAATGTAATGCCCTGTTCTACGTTACACCTGTTCATCCTTCGATCCTATTGCTAAGCATGGAACGTCTTCCAAATGCCTTTATTTGGTGTTTCGCCTTAGTCGTTGGGAATACTAACATATCGATGCCATCCTGTCATCCATTTGGTTGCAAAGCTAGGGTGGATGTCCTCCCAGTTTTACCTCCCATTGTGTTCCACGTAAATGCTTACTTTCCTTGTTATCAAGGAAAGATTCCTCGGTTTCTTTATACGACCTGTGCATTTTTTTATCGGCCTTTGGTTAACGTGGTTTGCTGCCAACATTATTATTATAAAGTTTATGCTCCCTGGTTAGTTAAAATAGATGGGTGACATTTCTTGTCACTTCTTAAATGAACCTGTAATTTCCTACTTGGCATGTTGAAATATCCCTTGTAGGTGGCCGCAGTATCCCTATTTATTAAAATTTTGACCCCGTGCAATCTGCTGTCTCTCGTGGCTACCTGATGTATTCTTACCCTGGTAAGTCGTGGTTTTGGATTGGAAGGAAGTAAATTATATTTTTCATATAGCCGCAGAAGGAGCAATAGTTTTCTCAGCAATGAGCGATGGCAAGGGGATGCCTCCACCCTTGTTCTTCAGGCAAGTGACCTGTCTAAGCTCTTCGACCAAAATCCCCTGGTATTCCAACAAAATCACTCTCCTATTTGTGGCCAGATCGCCACTGCAATCAACTCGGTCGGCATTTCTAGGACAAACTTGCTTGTTTCTTGTACTGATTTGGTTTGTATGCATGTTTGGCAAAAGGACCCTTGGCCCTGTGCCTATTTTCTAAAATCCATTGCTCACAGTAATCAATGTTGAATTGTAGCTGTAAGATTTGGGATGACTTGTGCCTACATATTATAGAACTTGAGCAGTTCTTAGCCACTTGAAGCAGATCTGTTTTTTATGGTTGAACGTGGAATTTCTTAACCTTAAGAGGAATATGAATGCCAAGCTTGGAATCTATGTACTGCGGATGGAGCTGACTACCTGAACAAGTTATTTTGCTATGTGGTGTTTATCTCAGGGACTTCTAGCGGTTTTTGCAAATTATATCTATTTATCATATGTTAGATCTGCCGAGGTCCTGCTTTTTCATCAGACAATGGAAGTTGAAGAGCCCCTGATACCTGGGAGTCTTTTGATACATTCACAAAGTGCATTAACAACGAATGACAACCATTAGTCATTCCCTGGAGTGTGGTAAGTTGAACTCTCGTCATGAGATTGAGTCGCGTCAGTTATAATGGAGGTCCTTCCTGCATTGCTTTGGGTTTATATGTCAGTCCCACGATTGCAAACTGTTACACTTCATGCCTATAGTGATAACGAAGGCATGTGCAATCCTGAAAACCAATTTATTGCTCTATTGGGTCAGACAAGAATGAGCTTTACTTGTAAGCATCAAGATTAGAGGTTCTGAATTATGCAACTTCGACGTCTGCAAGGCAGTTTTAGCTGGTCAGGTCTTGCAGGTATGGCTGCAGTAAAGGTAGAAGGGGTTTTTCTGAGCGCTGGACAAGCAGCACATGTTGTACCAATCTTTTGTTAATCTGTGTTTACTATCGAATGCATCCTCAAACTCGGATAGTCCTTCAAGATGTTTTTCATTCAAAATCGACTGTGTGACAGTGAGAGTGTTCCAGGAGACACGTGATAACTTTTTCTACAGAGACAACCAGGGTGTTGCAGGTTTGACAATCATCCTATTTCTGATGCAGTTAATTTTCTATCAATATTTACCACAGAATCTCTAGTACTATTGCAAAATCTTTTACCTGCCATTATATTCAGTGCTTTTTTAATTTAGCGATCCATCAAATTCGGGAGTGGTCGACCTGAAATAAGCCTTTTCAAGCTCACGGGAAATTTATTATATGTTTATTGAATACCCACTTTGGTTTTTCTTGTATGGGTCTCCTCCAATCTAGCACCTGGGGATTGTTTTAGTTTATGGGTCTGTAATGTTCTAAGCAATTATTTCCATGAAAACCCAAATTTTCAACTCAATTGTTTGCAGAAACTTGAAATCTGTAAATTATAACACAGTTTGACAGATCTATAAAATGAGGTAAATTTTCTATTGGGATGGGAGGAGAAAACCCCAATTGCTGTGCACGTAAAGGAAGAGTTCAATGTATTTTTATCAAGCTTTTTATGTAATCGTGTTCTTGAGAAATCATGTTCGGAGTAAAAACTGGTGGAAATCCAAGGGGAAAATTGTTTCACCCGTTGTTTCTCTGGATAACCAATTTTTGGTGAATCCGGAGCTTGCATTTTCATACGTTGAGTGCAAAGCTGGAAAGCGTTTGGATTGTACTGGATAGTTACAAGCCTCCACGGGTACTTGGTGACGTTCAAAGTCAAGTCGAGCTTAGTGAAGGATTTGATAGGGCTAACCTGGTCCTGGGAAGTGGGTAAGGTTTATTAGAGTGATTTTTTCCTTTAGAGCTTAGTTTAAGTGCAAGAAGTTCATGGACAAATATAGAGTCAGTCCGTTTACTAGTTCATATTAGGGAATAACAACGTTATATAAAAACACTTTGCAAGGATTAGTAGCAATACACTACAATGATTACTTAAGGCATTGTTGTTTTCATAGGGGATCGTAGCACCTACAATCATAGTTTCTTTGAATAAAACTTTTAGGTAACTTCTGTAAGGAAAATGCCACCCCATTAAAACTATACATATAACACATCAATATTCAAGGTCTTAGAAAGATAAAAATTAAACACCAATAAGATCTCATAGATCCAAGTTTGCCCACAATGCTTGGATGACCAGTGAAAATTGATATAAACTTTTTTCCTTTGGTGAGAAGTTGAATTATACGAAACATATCATGAACCTTCTAGAACGTAAGCTGAGAATTGTATTTTGTATGTCTCTGAGTAATATCAGTAATCTTAATGAATATTTTCACAGTGGGAGTGGTCTTCAAACTATAACTATGTAATGTGAGCACTTGGTCTTTTTCCATGTCCATAACTTCATCAAAAGATATTGAAGTCAAATAATGTCCTTGTGAACAGGTGTGGACGTTTCACCATGGTTGCCTTTATGGCCATAAGTTGTATCACAGTCTGTTCATAGTGTTACAAATTTTGCATTCTTAAACGTAGACATAAACATGTTGCGTCATGTTAAAGTGTCTTAAAGACCTAGTAAAAGTAAAAAAATTATAAAATGATATTTATCACTGTGTCTGTTCACTGTAAAATTAGTGATTTTTACAAAGCTAATAGTCTACACTGGGCAATGAGTACAAATTTGTTATGACAGCTCCTGTAGTGCCTACCCTTCGTAATAGTGGCAAGTACATGCGGAAGACCACATCTGATGTTGAGTTGCCTTTTAATGTCAAATTCAGTTTTTTGGTGTCCTCGTGAGTGGTTCAACACCTTGGTAAAAAAACCCAAGAATAATCTGATAACTTTTCACTATTGGTAGATATATGATAGATGTCCTTGTTCTTCTCTAACATGCGACCCTTTGGAACATGGGATGGGAAGGATGTTGGCACAGGTTTGGGAGTATTGATGTACTACATTGATTTCCCGGGATGTGAATCCTTGACATGTGCCATCGCCGAAACCTATAGTTGTGTTTTGGGCACCTTTAGCAAGATGGAGGATAGTGGAGTTATGCAAGCTTGAGATGCTATTGCAGACCCTATTCCATCGTGTGGGCGAATGCGGGAGCTTAATCAGGCACGATATTCTCTATACCATTGAGGCTTATGCTATTATTTAAATGATTCATTGAATGACCCTGCTCTTTATATAAATGTCTTGTGTGATGGTATGTTGTGTGGTTTCCACTTCCCTTTCTCTTTCTGTATTTTGTGGGAGGATATTAATTTCCGGTGTTAGAAATGATTGCGCATGTTTTTTTAAGCCTTTTATATTGTTTTCTGGGTTTTAATAAATATTAGTTGGGTCAACTTTGTTCTTAATACTAATAAAATAAAAGAGGTGGGGGTCCTGTAATGAAAATTCCTGAGTTTTTTTTGTTGGTCTCACGATTTGAATGTTTTATCAAACATTGTTCGTTTGACTTAATTTTATAGTACCTGTTTCCTTCTGGATTCTTGTTTGGGTTCGAAATTTGTTGTTCTGGCTTATGTTGGGTATTTGTGAAATAGTAATTGAGCACTGTAAGTGCATAGTGTATAGGTGAATGATGCAATTTTTGTCTCTATCCTTTCTCTTTTAACTCGTTTTAGGTTCTAGTTACCCTTTCTCGGTTGGCTTAGTGTGTGCTTAGCTTGACTGATTTTTGAATTTAGCCAAGTTGGTATTACTCTCAGACTAGGTTAGTTATTTTTGTTATTTGTTTTTATCCCTCGAAGAAATACTTTTATTCTTCAAGCGTCATGTTTGATCTTCATAATTTGGTATCAGTTCATGTTCACCATTAGGAGATTATTGTCTTTGGAATCATATTTTCTCCCTTGGTGACTGTTGTATGTTTTAAGGAATGTAGTTGATCCTATGGAAGGTCTCCTTTAGACGTTACTCACATCTTTTTGGATAGCTTAAAATGTCAGAGTGTTAATACTATTTTTCGTACCTTGATTTTGTTTCACATATGTTGGAGGATACGAGATCCACTTGATCATTAGTTGAGGAATTTTTCAAATCTTAAAACTGGGATGTTGGTTTTTTGCGTAAGAAATTACTCTACGTTTTTCTCCGTAAAGAATGTTTAAATTTCATTCTCCTGTGACTTAGAGGTTGGGGTATTTGGAAACTCATTGGTTGACTGGTTATTTGTGATGCTAATTGTGATACAACTTTCGTACTGTCATTTTAGTAGAATGGTTATGTTTTGACCAGAAAGGTTGATGATCAACTTGTTGTTGATGGTAGATCCTTCAGAAGCTATGTATTCTATGTTGTGCTCTTGTGCATGATTGAGTGAACCCTCCTGTAGGTTTTATAATGGTTATGTTTGGTCTTGTCAAGTTTGTCTTTTTTCTTAAGACATTCTCTTAATTAGAAGAAAGTTTAATAGAAGGATTGTTAGGATAGGATGTGGCCCATACTGGGGTCATTTGTGCATTTCATCCCCTTTTTCTTTTCCAATTTTATTTTTTTTTATGTTTATTTTTTTATGATGGCATAAAATTAACTGTTATAGGCACAACATCTTAATAATATTAAGTCATTTTGGTTTAGATATTCTCATGTCGATTGATTGTTCGGGATCTTACAGTGGAATAGTGAATCCTTGGCTTGGTGAACTAACTTAAACAAATAAGGGACAGATCGCGTTTGAAACTAATTTTCTTCTTGTAATTGTTTTTGTCCTGGAAATGTTATCTTGTTAAAATGATGGTCATTATTGTGATATAGGTGGAATTCATTATGAGGGTTTATTAAATTCTCCTATGAGAAAATGATAATTAAATAGAGTTAGTGCCTTCTTTTTTTTATTTTGACATTTTATGCTTTTGGGCAACTCTTTAATTACTCTTGTTTAGACACTTGGATTATTTTTCATAAGCAACGGTGCTTTTCTTCCTTGAAACAGTTAGATAGCAACATATTGTCTTAATGTTATAGCATTTATCGTGCTCAATTCTTGTGAACTGACTTGTGCTAACAAATGTGCAGGAGGATTTCCTGAGTAGAAAAAGAAAAAAGAAACACGTGTACAAAGTGGATTCCGGTTTTCTTAGGAACTGCTATTGTACGAATGCTTTTTTTTTTGTTTTAAAACATTGGTATGGAAATTGTGGAGACTATTTAGAAGGCATTGTGTTATAATTTTTTGTATTGTTCTCATGTAGGTTGTTGTTATCGTTTTAAAGTCGATTTGAGAAATATTATTTTCAATAAGATTAAATGAACTTGTTTTGGCATGCGTATCCTTCGTTAAATTTTCACTTTTCGGAATATGATTTATCCTTGAATTTTCAAACCTAATTCTAACTATCTAAACTTGAATCAACTTAATTATCTTTAGTTACCTTTGATCATGTGTCATTTGGTAGAGGACTATGTTTTGAATCTGGCCAAAAAAACAAGAGAAACAAATATACCTTGTGACCCCACGTAAACTAATCAACAATCTCTTATTGTGGTGAGTCCTTAGAACAATATTAAGGTGAAATCAATGATTAAATCTTGGAAGATAATAAAATTATAATAAATAGAAGGAACTTGATTAAGAAACTCTTCGATCTATCTTACTCGTTGAAAATGTAAACAATATACTTATGTCTATCTCTTCAAGTGAAGCCCAAGTGAAACCTTTAATATTTCTGGTTAGACTCTTAACCCCAATGAAATCTTTATTAACACCTAATAAGATCTTAATGATGAATCAAAGATTTAGACAGTCATGTACTGAAATAAAATAAAATAAAATAAAAATGACTGCTTGAAAAGGTAAAACATATATGTTTAAAAGCACAACATTGTAAACAAATTGATGAACTTAAGAGCCTTGAGAAATTAGCCTGCCCTCCTAACAAATGAATAAGTTAATCAAGTAAATGAAGCAACCTCTTACCACCCAATAATTGGTTTACACTATATATTAACATTAGCAAGGTAGGGGAAAATTCTTCAAAGGAAACATGAATTTCAGATTCTCCTAACATGATTCCTCTGGGAAAAGCAAAGAATTTAAGAGTACCTATAGCTAAAACATGATTCTAAAGAAACTTTCTGTGGGAAGACCTTGTTTGTAAAATTACGTATTTTGGATGAACCATTGTGTCCTAAAGTGTGTGCCTCATGTTTATCTATAACCAGTGTGGGTCTGTGTTGTGGAAAGCATGTCTTTAGTTGGTTGTATTCCCTAGAGAACTTGTGTAGTGTCATATTATCTTCAAGCAAGTCAAAAAAAATATCCTGTCTTTTACTGTGTTGTTCGTGTGTGAATTTTTTCGGGTTGTTACAGGAGGGTTATCAAAACCAGGTCTATTATAAGGTAAAATATTACCAACTCTTCTCCTTTTAATAGAATTCAAGGGTAAATAAAAAAATTCAAGAGGAATTCCTCTTACCAATTATCATGTAGTCACTTTAGGCATGGAACATGCTGCAATACTAGTCTAATATCATCTTAACGAAGTCACTAAAAGATTTTAAAATCTTTAGAATAAATTGCTGCATGTTTCTCCCAAAAATGACTTTGTAGCTACTATAAATCTGTCATAACTTGCACGCAGATCTGATTTGTTGTCCCACTGGGTGTGCCAAAAACTGTTATCTCTCGAAAGTGCACCTTGTAGAGAGATGGCTGTTGGTTTTCTAAGCTTGCACAATTGATCTCTCTCTTTCGTAGATATAATGGAAACACCTCAAGTCTGTGGGTATACCTATATTGAGGTGAGTCTCTAAAATTAAAAGGCCGGTTCCTTATTGGTGTATCCTAAACTGATTCTGGGGTTTAGGGGTAAAGATGACTATAAAATAATTATAACTAAGGTGATACACCAAATTTGTATGAGGGCTTTAACAGAGTATATGCACAATTGATATGTAAAGGATTTTTGGTGCATAATATTAAGGGAAAAACACTTGGAGATATTAAGGGAGATTATCACAACAATACTACTAAGCTAAACATGTACATTAATATAATGCATAAACTATTGAATTTTGTAACAGGGTAAGATGATTAATAAGGTAATTTACATTCACAAGACTAATAGAATCATACACAAGACTGCAAATAATTGGGAAGGCTTAAATTATTCACACTCAGAAGGCAAAATTGGCAAAAGTTGCTTCAGTACTCCTATATCTAACAAATTCCTCCAAAAATTTTCCTTGTGCTTTACAAAGGCACACAATATATAGCAAAATAAATTTCATCCCCTTCCTAAAAATAGCCTAAGGCTTGTACTCGTCCATGCATCCTATTTTTATCCTTTATTTAATAATAGATAAAGGAATAAAAAATAGAGCATGTAATTACAAATAGGCATTAATAGCCTTGATTACAATTGGTCAACTAAAGTTGACTGATCTATTTTTAAGAAAGTAAGAATAAATAATTTGTTAATAATAAGCTTGCTTACAAGGCAAGACTTTCCTATTTTAAACATGCAACTTGTATTTTGTTTTTTCTATATTCTTGTGGAAAACTACAAAAATTAACTCTTGTTCATGGGTAAAAGAAATAATTATAATACCCACAAAAACATCAGCTGTGGAGACCACTTTGCACTTCACCTTATTATGGCCATCTTTTGATTAATACATGCATGTTTCATTAGTCGACACTTTTTATTTTCTTGAAACATATACTATAATTCAAAATTTGAAAGTCAAAACTCATAATGATAGCTTTGATGGCATGAAAAATCTTCTCCCTTTGCTTTTACGGGCCTTCGGGCAAAATTCTGGCAATTTTAAGTCTTTTGTGGACTTTCGGGATTCTTTGAAGTTTTAAGCCTTTTGTGGACCTGCGGACCTTTTGTTGCTTTTTTGCCCCTTTCAGATTTCCAGGCCTGCGGGTAACTTCTAAGACTTTATGACCTTTAGTGGGTCTTCGGGCCTTCATAAAAATTTGTCATTTTAAACTCTTTTGCGAAAGAGCTTCGAAGACAAAAGTCTTTCTCATCCTCTGCTTTAGAGGAATTGCGGGTCCACTGGGTAACTTGATGTTTTTACCATATTTTTCCGAAAAGTATAGAAATTTTAATGAAAACCCATCACTCCATCAATTTTCTATAGAATTGATTTTTGACTTCTCCCCACGACTTTGAATTTCTCATTGCAGAGGCTCGGGCTTGTAAGAAATGTTTGGGACTTTTAACCTTTGCACTTTTAAAGTTTGAAAACTAAAGCAACTCCTGACCTCCATTTTTCCACCATTGCACTGTTATGGCATGTGTACTTTTATGGGGTTGCGGGTCTGTGAGTGAAAGTTTTACAACTTGAAAATTTTGAATTTTGACCAAATTCGACCGCTACTCCAACTGGATGACTTTTGTCTCGATTTTAATAAACTTTTTGGGAACATTGATCTTTCTACTTTTTAATTTTTGATTGTCGATCTATGAAGCATAATTTTAGGGTTTTTATCATGGAATAAATGTGTTTTAATGGCTCGAACCAAGGTTTGCTTTGAACTTGGAGATCGATTCTCGAGCGTTGATCTATGTCTTTGTTGATTTTCAATCATTGATCCATTAACCACAGTTGAGCTCTATCTAGCCATGGTTGAGGTAGGTAAGTTAAAACAAGTCAAACATTATTCATTTTTTCCACTTTACATTTAGTTTTTTGGGTGAAGCTCTAGAAAAATTTCCTGATGCCATTGTTCTGAGATTCTAAAACTTGATTTAAACCATTTCAATGGCCCTTAAGCATCTGCATCTTCTCTTAGAGCTTTCTGAGTAATGTTTTGATAGGTTCTACCATTGTTGGAGTTTTTAGAGCTCTGTTAGCTCATCCTTCATGAGATGTGGTTGTTTTGGGATTTTTTTGCAAACTATTTTTTAAGATCCTTGTTAATACTTTTCTGCCATTGGTAATCTTATAGCTTGGCTTTGTTCTATTACTCTGATGGTTACCATGGCTCGATTCATTGTTTTGAGAAAGATATTTCTCTACTTCATTTTAAGTAAATGAGCTCTTGGTTCTTAAGATCTATACCTTTTCTCAGGTTGGCCTCCATTGGAGTTTTTAGATCTCGGCTCTGTCTTCAAAATGGTCTCTATGTGATGAGCATAACTATTCTTCACCATTGTGTTTACTTTTGAACCTGGCCCCCTTGTATAAATGATTCTCTGAGCTGGGTTGGGTCTCCCATGGAAAGTGAATATGGAGCTCTTTGTATCTCTGATCCTTTGTTCATGCTTTGGACTTGGAGATTGATCTAACCTGACTTTTATGACTAGCAAGTTCATTTCCCCTCATGGGTATTTGGTTTTTCTTAAGAAATGGATCATTGTTCTTCTATAATGAAACCTTCAAGCTCATTTTGGGGATTCAACCTATAGTCATGACTTGTAGATCTATGTATCTTGTGTTCTGAGTATCATTGCTTCTGTGAACTATGCTATATAACTTTCCAAAACATTACTTTGTAAAATAGTTTGTACCTTAGATCCTTTTAGATAGGTATTGCTTCCAATTACACTTTCTTTCAAAACTGAGTTCTGGTATATGTAAAATCCCTTGTATTTGACATTCTAGTATTTTTATTCTTCAACCTAGAGTTCTTCGTCCATACACATTTGATTTTTCTGACTAGAACTTTCTCATTACAAAATAAAATATATGAGTATCTCTTTTATTTGATGATACTAAGTTATATGCATCATTCAATCATCTATGAGGATTTCCATATTGAATCCTGATAATATTTGCTGAAGTTTTCAAATCTCGGGTTAACATCTCAAGCTTGAATCATGGCTGAATTTTCAATATTACACTTTTTCTTTCTCAAATCTGGTTATTGACCTCATCTCAGTTTGCAAGGTTGAATGATGTTGATAAAATATGTAAATGAAGTGGTTTCTTGTACATCTCTTCCTTCAGCTCACTTTTGAAATTCCTATTTGTAACCTATAGTGGAACTTATACTCTTTGATACCTGTAGTAATCTTAAGAAATTCTTGATCTGTTTTGATGCCATTATTAGGCATAAGCCTTGATTTAGATACTTTGTTTTGTACTTTTACTACATTTCTTTGATTTCAGCTTGATATAGATATTGGAAAAGTTGTAAATATCCATTTTACATGGTGAAGCCCTATCAAAATTTTCCCAAAATTCCTTTTCTTTGACTAAAATCTAGAAAATGTATCTTATCTGCAAGTATATTCTTTGTTCTATACTCAAATCCTCTTCCATTTGTAGAAAATATATGAATTTTAGTTACATTGGTCCTCCTTTTCAGCATGTATATGCTTCTTTCTTCTTGGCTATAACCTATATCTACACACTTTTGAAAATAGTTAGAAAATAATTAGGTTCTTGACCTCACTTATGTCCATGTTTCTTCCTTCTCTTTTCTTTCTCTTCTTTTTGAGTGAGCTACATTGTTTGATCTTCAAGTACTATATATCTCCTGCTATTTTAGAGATTCATATGCACGAATTAGGATAGTGTAGGAATATGGATTAATCCCGAGCTCTTTATTGATGATTCCTTTCTTTTACTTTTCAGGTACAATACTTTGAATTGTGAAGACAAAGATAGAACAAGCTATAAGGGGGACAATCTACACAATGAAGAATATACAAAGGCAATGATGGGTTCACTCATATTCCTTATCTTTCTATTTCATGCATGTGTACCTCTTTCTTCAGTAGATGTACTTTACTTTTTAGCCACATCCCATGGCTTGTGTGTGAAACATTTGACCTTCCTTGTGAATAAAGCATTGTATTGTGAAATTGAGTTATGCATTTCCTTTTGCACTTCAAGATTCTAAATGGAGTGTATGATGAACTAAACAACTCAGTAATATAATTGAATTTCTTAAACATGAATGAAAGAACATTAATGAAAACTTGTAACATTCAATAATGAAATCTGATTTCTCTAATCTACACTTATATTTGTTGTCCCAAAAGTCAACACTTCACCTACTCTGTAATTTGGTGTCTTCATCAATAGAACACAGTTGTCCTTTGGGGCCTTTATGTTCTTTTGCTAAAGGTATCATGAAAATGCAAACTATGTGATCTATTACATTTTGTAACAGCACACATAGCTACAAATTTCACTTAATCATTAAGTAATTCATTAGTAACTAATAACATCAGAACTTCCTTAGCTTAGGTATACTTCACACATGACTTTCATCGTAACGATGAAGTTTTGAGTTGCCCATTTTTGCACAAGTGCAAAAATTGTCAACATGGACACGTTAAAATGTTTTAAAGTAGAAAGAAGGACCCTTTTTCTATTTTTATGCTTTGAAAATTCAAATGCGGAAGGTGGGCCGTCAGAGTGATTTCAGAATTTTTGTTTTATTTCCAAAAGGGCGTAAAGTTATAAAGTGACCCACGGCCCCACTCATACCAAGGGATAAATTCAAATGTTGAGCCCGTATCGAAAGTCAGAGTAGGGAGGAGGGTTAGCTGAGCACTTTGGGTTTTTGAGACTTTCTTGAAAAGAGTTAAAATTGTAAACTGAGCCATGACTCTATCCCCTTTTAGGTAAAGCCACATGTCAAGCCCGTATCAAAAGTGGATGGGCGGTCCAAATTTTTTTGAAATGTAATATCTCTACAAAGTCACAAAATACAAAAGGCTTCCTCAAGCCTACTTCAGTTTAAATATCTCCCATGTGGATGGCTCAAATTCAAAGTTTACAAAAGCATGATGAACGACTGCGATTCAATGCATCTAGTTTTTCCACCATGTATGCAAATGGATGAGTTGTTAGAGAAGATCAAATGATGGTTTCTTGAATCATTTTCATCATTTTTGTAACCGAATGTAACCATTCTTGGAAGTTATTTAATGGATTCTGCTCATCATTGTGAGGGTTGGATCTTGGTACTCTATAGATGTAATATATTTGAATGTAATCAATACAAAAAAATTTCCCTTTCTTCCTCTGTTATTCATTTTTTTCTTGTCTGCAAATTTAAAAATCATCTATCTTTACATGCTAAGAAATTTTGTGTTCTTGTTTATATTATTTCTGGAACTTTGTGTCTGTGGAATTATATCTATTATTAAAGTGAATGATTCTACTCTGCATCTCCCTGGCTCAATACGTATAAGGTTATACTCTACTATCTATATTTCCTAAATTTATTGTTATGTTCTTCCTCTCTCATCTCCTTAGTTCTTCCATTCTTTTGTATTGATGATCTTTCAAAATATCAAGAATTCACACTTTAAAATTTGTACATTTGTATATAAGTTTTGTTGCTTGCTTCCAATAAGGGAACATCTCCTATAAAATAGGAGGGACTTACTGTCCCCTGACTTTGGTTTATTAAAGTTCCATTTAAAAACCCAACAATTTTTGGTGAATCCACTGGCGATTTCATTTCAAATGGATCCCTTTCTTAAAGAAAAACTTTAATATCATTTTTGGTCTTGAAAATATATGGTATACACATGGGAAGAAATCTCTCGGGGTAGAGGATTCCCATTTTCAACTTCAAGAGAAAAAAGACTTCACTATTCTTCCAAAAAGAAGGAACAAAAGAACTCGTTCTACAAGCACACCTCCTATTCAAAATAGAAATTCCAAGAATAGCATTCCCCAAGAAAAAATCAATCCTAAACTTTGTGCTTTGATACTTTCTGTTGTTTCAGTTCCCTTTCAGTCAATTATTCCAAAGATGGCATCACCTTTGGCTTGGGGACAACAGATTGGGCCTATTGCTCTTCCTTAACCATTGCATGTGTTACCTAGGGGTAACAGGAAAAGTTTTCCCAAATTATGGGGTGATGAGAAGGTTCATCTAGATAAACACATTGCATCCTTTATTGTTGCATGTGGGATTATTGGGGTTGAACATGAAGATGTCTCTATTAGGCTCTTCATGGAAACATTGTAAGACAATGTTTCTGATTAGTTCTCTCAACTTCTTGATGGGTCAATCACTTATTGGAATACTATGACAAATCTGTTTGAGCAACGCTTCAAACTTGTTGAAGATGTTCATGTTCTATTAGCTCAAATCTCTCATATCAATACGGAACCATTCGATCCCATGAGAGAATTCATGGACAAATTTAATAAGATTAATCATAAAATTCCACAAAACACTCATCCTATGATCAAATCCAAAAGTACTTCTTCCTTAGTGCTCAGTTACTTGAAGTAAGCTATGCACTAAGAAGATCTAACCTTGTAACTCTATATTTGATCACTGTTTAGCTATTAGTGTTGGGATGATTTAATCATGTTTGCTAAACTGAAAAGATAATCCTCCAAATCTAAAGAATCTTCTTCTTCTTCCTCCTCGAGAGCCAATTCTGATCAGTTAGTAGAGAAGCTTGCAAATGATCACATTGCTATCAAAAATTAATTGGCTCATCATACTCCTTACTAAGATATTCCAAGGAAGAATTTTCAGCACAAGAACCATTTTCCTTCTTCTTAGACCAGATTGGATATTGAAGGCCCACCCATCAAGGTTCCAGTCAATGCAACTTATGAAGTTGAATAACCTAATGATGATGATTTTAATAAACTCTATGAAGAACCAGAAGAAAAGGATCTTGGTGGATATCAAGTTCATTTCCTTACTACTGAAGGTATGGATGATGAAGGTGAATATGATGAGAGAGTGGTAGAGATGAACAGTGAGTCGTATGTTGTTACGAATCAGGAGCAAACAAACAAAATAGAAAAATTTGTGTAGCCTGCTAAGAAATCAAAGGAGTTTCTTTTAACTATTCCAATGGTTGTAAGAAGAGGAGCTCCTATTCTCACTGCCTCCACACAACAGGTGGGTAACAATAATCCTCTTTCTTCTACTTCTGTTTGCAAATTTTTTTTTCCTTCAAATCCTAAAAATGATAAATCAAAAGTATCTCAAGTTCCTATTAGTGATGCCCCATCCACCTCTATATCTTTTGATATCATTGATCATCTCAAAAAGACCAAAATCCAAATTTCAAAGGTAGAGTTTTACCGAACCCATGCAAAAGCCTTTGCTAAAATGGTAAACTTTGTCAATTCCAAATCCAAAGCTTCATCAAATACTTCTAAAGGTCTTGTTAGTGCAAAATCACAGCACCCCTGGATGTTGATCATATTTCTATTTTGATCATGCTAGCATCCAGTGTGATTGCACAACATGGAATCCTTTCTCCAAGTGTGGGACTTGTAAAAATGAGAAAGGAATCTCCAGAGAAGACTGGTTCCTATTCCTCTATTCAGATGCACACGAAAATTGCAGAGGGTTTACTCAAAACCTAATCTAATCTTGCCAAGAAGACAAGGTAAGAAGATGCATAAAAATAAACCTAAGCTAACAAAGGTGATGCACCAAGGAATGAAGAAAACCTCTCTTGCCAATAAACACAAACCATTCAAATGTGATGCAAGATCATGCACAGATAACAAAATTTGTAGTGAAAGGTCAGGAGGATGCAAATGAACACAGAGAGGATTGAGAATCATCCACAGACATGCATTACTTGCTCTAAAGATCTATACAATACACTACAAAATGCCAAGAGGCAAAGTTGCATTACAGTTTTAAATGGGAGGTTTGAACTCCACAAATTCGCCTGCCAAAGAGAATAAGGGAGGTGAAAAATAGGAATGTTCGACCTTTAGAAAGAAGACCCTCCTTACAATTTATAGGAAGAATGAGAGAGGCAAGAGAGAGGAAATCCAGATCTACCCCAAACACTTCTAGGTTGTATTTAACTCATCACATTATGGCGGTGGGTGAGAACCCTAGCAAAAGCACCGAACTGTATTTTGCATTAAAGATGGTTGTTGAAACGTCAGTTCTAGACATTACCACTCGCCAGAGACGTAATTTGATTTTATCTCTCCATACTAAACCAAAATGCAAGATTGACCCCAGAATCATGTAGAGAATTTCACCAGATTTCCATTGATATAAAGAACATGAAAATCCGAGCTTTGGATCGAAAGTTATGGCGATATGAAGACTTAGGGCAAAAAACAGGCCAAAACGGATCGGCGGGAAAATATTTGAATTTTTTCTGCACTCTGCCACTTGGATGACACGTGTCGGGATCTGATTCATCCGCGAGCTCATCCTTCAAAAATTTCTTTCAGGCCCTTCCTTAATTTCTTCCCACTTGGACACGTGGCACTATTTTATTGGCTCGAACCTGAGGGGCGCACTTTGTCCTTCGAAAATTTGGTATTTTTCACTTTGGGAAAATTTTCCCATTTCTCCCCGCGCTCCACCACTCAAGTGCCACATGGCATGATCTCATTGGACGTGGGCCCTTCCTGACCATTTCCCTTTTGTTTTTTCATTTGGAATATTTTTCAAAATTTTCCCGCCGAGCCGATGAGGTGAAGACACGTGGTGAGATTTGATTTGTTTGGCGGCTTTATCAGATTTTCACGTCCCTCGCGTACCTTTGGCGCAGATGTCCCGAATGAAAATCTCCTGCTTCGGCTGATTCAGGCTTCCTTTACCCTCTTTGCGGTGAAGAGAAGTGGTGAGATTCCATTGGCTCTCGGCTCTTTCGGCTTTTCGCGTCCTCCGCGTATGTTTGGTCCAAATGTCCTTGACGAAAGTCTCTTGTTTCGGCCGAATCGGCCGGTTCGCGTCCTCCACATACTTTTGGCCCAAATTTCCTAGACTGTCTGGGACAAATATCTCTGAACCACCCAAAATGGATTGACTTATGCCAAACTGGCCAATCCACGTCCCATGCGTACTTTTGGCCCGGATGTCCCAGACCGCGTGAAACAAGACTTAGACAATTTTTCCTTGCTTTCGGCCGATTCAAATTTTTACGCCCCGCACGTCCCGATGTCCCAACTTTCGCAGAGACCGCCTAGACTAGGACTTTCGCCGATTTTATTCATTTTTTTGGCCTCAAGTTTGGTACGACGAACCTCAGTTCAACCCGAACTGGTACGACCCGAGCCCTTCAAACCTGAAATGCCTCAAAGCAGTCCTGCAACCATATTTTTGTATTTTTTCCATTCTTTCTAACTTGTTGGGATTTCTTCTTGGATGGGAGAGTTAGAAAAATGCCAAGGGGACCTCGAGAAACATGATTTTGGGCTTTGAATCGATCTACTTGCTTGGGACTGAATAATTTGATGCATGTTATCAAAATTACCTTGAGGGGTGAATTTTGGATAACAATTTTGGCGACTCACCGGGGTCATCTACCTGCTAGATGAAGAATGGCCAGCTGCTTGTAGCAATCCATTGGGCATGGAGTCTGTTTGATAACCTCTCAGCTGATCTGAAATTTGAAAACCTGTGTCCTTGAGCTATTGAAACATTTGTTGATCTGGTTCTCTTGCGGCTGCAAATTCTTTTCCAGGAGCTTGATGAACTACAAACATGCACATACCAGAAGCAATAGGACATGTGCACAAGCACTTAGGGAAATAAAACTACTCTAACAGTAGTACAATGTGCATAGGCACTTAGAGGAATGGAAATTCTAAATTAATATTTACAAGGGTGAGAAGCTATCTTTCTAGTAGCAACATTTGAGATAGATCCCATTGACCGGAATCTACAATTCTTCACCATCCAACTTAGCCAGTCGGAAGGCATTGCTACCTTTGCATTCAATGATCATGTATGGGCCACTCCAGATGGCATCAAACTTGGAATGCTTTCCTGGCTTCACACGATCTGCATCCCATTTCAACACTAGATCTCCAATTTGGAAGGTTCTAGCCTTGGATTTCCTATCAAAAGTCTTCTTGATCAAGCCTTGATCCTTCTCTATCACTTGTGCTGCATGCTCTCTAATTTCTTGGAGCTCCATCAATTCATCATATCTAACCTCCATGGGTTCAAATTCAGCTAGTTCCAACTGTTTCATGAGTTCTAATGCTGGCAACTCGAGTGATATAGGTAGAACTGCTTCTTTCTTGTACACAAGCTTGTATGGAGAGCTTCTTGTAGACCTCTTGGGTGTGATCCTATCAGCCCATAGGGTTGATTTGAGCTTTGCGTGCCAAGTCCTTAGATTCTCATCAAGATTCCTTCTGATGATTCTTAGTAGATTCTTGTTCGTAGACTCGGCTTCGCCATTACCTTGAGGGTAATAGTTCAATGAAGTGCTAAGATACACACAATTCTTGACAGCCCATTCAATGATCTTTGTGCCAAGGAATGCTAATGCATTGTCTGATATGATAGTGGCAGGGGCACCAAACCTCGTAACTATCCCTTCATAGAAATCTAAGATATTAGATTCATTTTCCTCCTTGAGTGCCACTACTTCGGTCCACTTGGTGAAATAGTCTGTTGCCGTAAGTATCCACTTGTGACCTTGACTCAAATTGGGATTGAAAACCCCAATGAAGTCCAATCCCCATTACATGAATGGCTGATTTACTGAAATTGGATGAAGGGGCAATGCTGCTAACCTCTCTTTTCCTGTGAAGAATGCACATCTCTTGCATTTTTTGACCCATGAGTAGCAATCATTGAACACAGTAGGCCAATAGTAACCAGCTCTCATGATTTTGAGAGCTCTCATGATTTTGAGAGCTGTCACTCATGGAGCAAAGTGGCCTCCTGCTTCCCCTTTATGGAACTCATGTAAGATCTTCTCAACTTGACCTATTCCAATGCATCTTAATAGAACACCATGGATGTATTTCTTGAACAAGATACCATTAATGAGTACATATGGGATAGCTTGTAATCTAAAGTATCTCCTATTCGCCTTGCTCACTCCTGGAGGGCACAAGCCTGTTTGGAGGTAATGCACCAAGTCTTGAGTCCAACATGGGATGAGTGCATCATCAGCTAGTTGTTCTTGACCATCCTGTAGTAGTAGGATAGCGTCCTCTTCACTTTTTGAGCCGTCTGGTTGTTTGGAAGCGAGCTGCTCACACAAACCTTTGCCACGAACTAGCTTGGTCACTTTGATTTCAATATCATATTCCATCACCTGAGTGATCCAACCTGCTCTCTTCTCGTTTAAATCCTTGTTTAGAAGGAAGTCCTTGACACCAACATGAGACACCAGCAGTTGAATCTTATTGTTCGAGACAAAGTGTCTAAACTTCTTCAAGCTCCTGATGACGGCAAGGACATGCTTTTTGATGATAGAATACTTTATTTCGTAATCTTCCAAGGTTTGACTGAAGAATGTTATGGGCTGTTCTGAACCTTCTCTATTCAACTGTGTCAAGATAGCTAAGATTGTATCTGATCCTCCAAACGCATACAACATGAAGTCCTTTGAAAAGTCTGGGTTGATAAGAGTTGGAGCTTGTGATATTACATGCTTGATGTTTTCAAAACTCTCTTTTCCTTCTGCTATCCATTTGAATGTTAGACTCTTCTTCAACATCATTGTTAGAGGCTTCACAAGAGTGGAAAAATTAGGCACAAATATGCGGACAAAGTTTATCCTTCCTAAGAAGCTTTGAAGAGATTTCTTATGGTGTGGCAATGGGAGTGTTCGGATGGCTTCAACCCTTTCAGGATCAATTGTTAGCCCTTCCCTAGAGACAATGTGACCCAACAATTTGCCTTTGTGTGCCAAGAATATATAATTCTTTGGATTTAATGACACTCTGAACCTTCTACATCTCTGAAACACTTTCCTGAGGTGAAAGAGATGGTCTGCTGCATTCTTTGAGAAGACAGTGATATCATCTAGGTATACCAGCACTATATTGTTGATCAAGCCTTTGAACGCCATATCCATAGCTCGCTGGAATGTTGCTCCGGCATTTGACAGTCCAAATGGCATCTTCTTGTAAGCATACGTGCCCCATTTTGTAGTGAAGGCCATCTTGAATTGATCTTCTTCTTTCACCATTATCTAATTATAGCCTGAATATCCATCTAGCAATGAAAACCTTTCTGAACCAGCTACAGCCTCCAATATTTGTTCCATTGATGGAAGTGGATAATGATCCTTGAGTGATGCTCTATTTAGATCACAAAAGTCCACACACAATCTTATCTCTCCATTTCTTTTCCTTACCGGCACCAAAATTTGCAACCCAACTTGAGTGTTTAATGGGGAATATGATACTGGCCTCAATGAGCTTGCTTAACTCTTTTCTCATGAGAGGTTCGATATGAGGATTTACTGGCCTTTGCTTTTGCCTGACAGGCTTGGATTCTTGATCCAAGTCAATAATATGTTGTGCCAACTTTGGGTTGAAACCTCTTAAATCTTTGTAACTCCAAGCGAAGACATCTGGGAATTCTTAACAAAGCTAAACAAAATCAGATTTCTCTTGTGGAGTACTTACTTTTCCAATTTGCAATGTCTTGCCTTCATCTACTAAGATGGGTTCTGAATCTTAACCCTTTACTTGAATGTTCGATTTCTCCTTCTAGAACTGATCATTCGGGTTAAAGATTGACTCTAAGGTTATGAGGCCTTTTGGTAATTTGTTAGTTCTCAGCTATACCACTTGGTCACCATACTGCTGCTCCAGCTTGTCTTGATTTCTCATGGAGAACTCAGCCTCTTCTTGCAGGAAATTAACAATCTGCTGATCATTCTCGAAGACTTGCCAGCTTGTGTTGTTATCCGGAACAACTGGTCTCACAACCACTTTGATATGAGGCTGAGATTTTTCACTTTTGATATTTTCTACAACGTCAAATGCAGCCCCAATTGCTGCCAGTCTGTCTGCTACTTCATTCCTTTTTCTTGGGATGGAATTGATGCTGAAAGCTTTAAAATCTTCAATAAGATCCCATACCTGATTTTTGTAGCACTTGAGAAAATTATTCTTGATAGCATGCTGCCCCTTAACTTGGTTTACGATCAGCTCGCTATCACCAAATACTTGCAAATTCTTAATGCCTTTCTTCTTTTCCCAGTGCAGTCCATGAATTAAGGATTCATGCTCAGCTGTATTGTTTGAACAGGAAAACTGGAAACGGAAGGCTGAGTAATACCTTATATCTTGCGGAGAAATGATCATAGCTCCTCCTCCTGCACCTTGTCTACTCCTTGACCCATCAAAGAACAATTGCCATACTTCATTCTTGTCTTTATGATCTGGCTTGGTGATGCTGGGGAGAGGTTGATTCTCTTCATGTAAAAAATAAACTCCTAGCTCAGATTCTTCTATTTCTTAATAAGGATCAAAAGCATGCACCTTGTTTGCCCATTCATCAAGAGTCAAATATGGGATGCTTCCAACCGTGGTGTCAGCTTCATCAGTGCTTGGATAATCTTCTTGATCAAACGCTGAATAGTTGGTATTGATTTGGATTCGAGTGTAAGGCTCAATGTGAAAGTTTGCAATAGGTTCAGATCTGATTGTGGCTTTGGTTCCATATCTTGTTTTGAACAACATGTGTGACCAATCCATGGAAAGATAGCCTCTAATTTTAGCAGTGAAGTCTCTTGACAAGCACAATGCAAAGAGTGGTGGCAGGTCTATGACTAACACATCTTGTAATACAATTACGTTGGGACATGCGTGCAGTGTGAGGCTCAAACCTTTGATTACTCCAACCATTGTTACTGCTGTCCCATCCAGCTGCACTACCCCTTTGGATATGGTTTCATACTGGAGCCCTAGCTGATCAGCTATCTATTTTAGCATTACTGAACTACTTGCCCCGGAGTCAATCATGCAATTGTGTACCAATTGGTCCCCAATGATCAATGAGACGTAAAAAGGAGGGGGCTTCAACATTTTACCTTACTGTCCTCCATGATTCCCTTCAGGATAAGCAACATTTGTGAGTACCTTCTCTTGCGTTTGGACCTAGTGATTTGATGTTGACCAATCCTTCATGGCAGCTTGTAGCAAATCTCTTTGTCCTGGGATAGATAGTGATTCCCACATTGATATGTTTACATTTTTGTTCTTCATCTGATCAATGATACTGAATGGAGATGAAGTATCCCTCTGCTGTCCTCTAGCTTGCACATTCATTCCTTGCACATGGGCAGCAACAACTGGCATTTGGGTTGGCCTAGGGGCTGTTTTAGGTAATCCTTGCATGCTTGGGATTGCAATTTGTTTGCCAATAGTTTTTGGAGTGAAAAAAGGTCGTGAATTACTTGGGGCCAATGGTTGTTCTTCACCCAAATTTCTCCTCTTTGACCTTGTGTTGGCTGCAACACTTTGAGAGGGTATTTGATTGATACCACCAAAATCTTCAGCCTGCCAATTGACAAGAGTAGTTTCGTTTAGAGATGTTCCTTGCTGAGGTGCTTCTTACTGCTGACCCTCTTCGTGGCTGGACTCTTGCGACCCACCAATGGTTTACACCATAAGAGCCTAATTTAATGCACCGTTAAAGCACATTGATTGGTTATGTGGTTGACTGCATGGGAAACACCAATCATATTCTTGGGCCATGTTATTTTGGACTGACACTAATGCTTTAGAAGCAAATACGACATTGGGGTTATAGGGCTGAAATGGTCTATTAGTGGGAGGCCTTACTTGGCTTTGATTTTGATTTGCAGCCTAAGCTGGTGACCTATTTTGTTGGTATGGGGGCCTAGCCTGGTACTGTGCTTGAGGCTGATACGGTCTAGCACTCTGAGCTTGCTATCTTTTGATAGTAACAAGCTCATTTCCCAAATTTTGTAATTGTTTCATGACCTCTTGGAGTTCATTTGAATTACTAGAGGATGAAGTAGAAGTCTCATTTGAATTTTGATTTCTAGGAGTGGGAATAGGAGCCAAAGTGGGTGCTTGACTAGTGCTTGGATTTTCTAAGTTTGGATACAAGGGCATGGGAGGCCTAGGAGCTAGTTTACCAGCTTGAATAAGACATTTTTCGGCTCTAATGGCAATGCTATAAGTAGCAGGTAAGGTTGTGCCTCCCATAGATTGAATTAACATAGAAATATCAGAATTCAAAGCCTTAAGATAGTATAGAAAAGCACCTTCTGCTGCTGGCCTTACTACCACTGGGATCCTCTCCCAAGACCTTTGAAATCTGAAGTTGAAGTTAGTCAGCTGCTCGTTGGAAGCTCTCTTGATAGTTGTCAATTGTTCTAGTAAAGACAAATTGTCTTCCTTTTCCCCAAACTGCTCATGGAGAACTACGCATAACTGATTCCAATTTGTGATAGAACCAGCTCCAAGGCTCCTAAACCATTGTAATGCCTTCCCTTTGAACGAAGATGCCAGCAATTTGATGGCCACATCCATTTCATTTATCTCATGGATTACACAGATGTTAGCAATGTCCTTGACATGATCACCAGGAGTGGTATGATTTTCTCCAGTGAAAAATGGAATGTTCTTCAACGCTGCAATTGGAACTGGATTCTGTGCATTAAGGGCAAGTGGGCTACTACCAGTGAAATTGACAAAGGGATTCGGTGGTTGCACCATTCTGATTGGCCTGAGAACCCTTGTTGATTAGATGAAAGGTCTACCATGTGGAGGTGTAGAGAGAGTTCTGTTCAGTGGAGATGGTGATCTTTGAACTCTTCTTCCCCTTCCTTCTCTGCCTAGAGATAGGTGTAGATAAACAAACAATCCTTCCTCCCTAGTTCTTGACCTGGTCTGTATTCGTCTCATAAATTTTCCAGGCTTGGACTGCTAAAACCAGTGGATTATGCCTCTTTTGGAGTCACCAGATGTGTAATTTCAAAGTTCCTTCAAAGCTGGAACATGGAACAAGTGCACATCAATCTTGTTGCAATGAAAGTAAAGACCTCTAAAGTCCCACCGGGTGTGCCAAAACTGTTAGTGCAAAATCACATCACCCCTGGATGTTGATCAGATTTCTAGTTTGATCATGCTAGCATCCAGTGTGATTGCACAACATGGAATCCTTTCTCCAAGTGTGGGACTAGTAAAAATGAGAAAGGAATCTCCAGAGAAGGTTAGTTCCTATTCCTCTATTCAGATGCACATAAGAAATGCAAAGGGTTTACTCAAAACCTAATCTAATCTTGCTAAGAAGACAGGGTAAGAAGATGCATAAAAATAAACCTAAGCTAACAAAGGTGATGCACCGAGGAATGAAGAACACCTATCTTGCCAATAAACACAAACCATTCAAATGTGATGCAAGATCATGCACAGATAACAAAATTTGCAGTGAAAGGTTAGGACGATACAAATGAACACAGAGAGGGTTGAGAATCATCCACAGACATGCATTACTTGCTCCAAAGATCGATACAATACACTACAAAATGCCAAGAGGTAAAGTTGCATTACATTTTCAAATGGGAGGTTTGAACTCCACAAATTTTCCTGCCAAAGAGAATAAGGGAGGGGCAAAACAGGAATGTTCGACCTTTAGAAAGAAGCCCCTCCTTACAATTTATAGGAAGAATGAGAGAGGGAAGAGAGAGGAAATCCAGATCTACCCCAACCACTTCTAGGTTGCATTTAACTCATCTCATTATGGCGGTGGGTGAGAACCCTAGCAAAAGCGGTGAACTGTATTTTGCATTAAAGCTGGTTGTTGAAACGTCAGTTTTGGCCATTACCACGTGCCAGAGATGTATTTTAATTTTCTCTCTCCATACTAAACCAAAATGCAAGATTGACCTCGGAATCATGTAGAGAATTTCACTACCTTTCCATTGATATAAATAACGTGAAAATCTGAGCTTTGGATCGAAAGTTGTGGCGATCTGAAAATTTAGGGCAAAAAACAGGCCAAAACGGATTGGCGGGAAAATATTTGAGTTTTTTCTATTTTCTGCCACTTGGATGACGCGTGTCGGGCTCTGATTCATCCACGGGCTCATCCTTTAAACATTTCTTTTGGGCCCTTCCTTAATTTCTTGCCACTTGCACACGTGGCACTTTTTTATTGGCTCGGGCCTGAGGGGCGCAATTTGTCCTTCGGAAATTTGGTATTTTTCACTTTGGGAAATTTTTCCCATTTCTCCCTGCGCTCTACCACTCAAGTGCCACATGGCATGATCTCATTGGATGTGGGACCTTCCTGACCATTTCCCTTTTGTTTTTGCCTTTGGAAAAAATTTCAAAATTTTCTCGCCGGGCCCATGAGGTGAAGACACGTGGCAAGATTTGATTCGTTTGGTGACTTTTTCAGCTTTTCGCGTCCCACGCGTCCCTCGCGTACCTTTGGCCTAGATGTCCCGAATGAAAATCTACTTCTTCAGCTGATTCGGGCTTCCTTGTCCCTCTTTATGGTGAAGACACGTGGCAAGATTGTGTTATCCAAAATTTGCCCCCCAGAGTAAATTTTGATAACATGCATTAAATTCTCAAGTCCCAGGAAAATAGATTGAGTCAGGGAAAAAGGTCATGTTTCTAGGGTCCCCTTAGATTTTTTCTAACTCCCCTGTCCAAGAAGAAGAGAGCAAGTTCTGAGGAAAGGTGAAAAAATTGCAAAAAACAGTCTCGGGCCAGAAAAAATCATGAAAAATGGCTAAGTCCTAGTCCTTGCAATAGTCGGGACATGAGGGACATCTGGGCGCGAACCGGCCGAAAGGCCACCAGGCAGTCTGCGTAGCATTTGGGACAAGTGCGACATTGGAACGCGTGGGACGTGGAAATCTGAACTGGCCGAAAAATGGAAAAAATTGACTAACTGTTGAAACAGGCAGTCTGGGACATCTGGGCAGTTAGTACGCAGAGGACGCGAGTCGGCCGAAAAGACTTAAGGCAGCCCGGAACAGTTGAGCCAAAGGTATGTGAAGTACGTGAACTGGCCGGATCAGCTGAAATGAGAAATTTAGCACCGGGATAGTTGGGACAAAAGTACGCGAACCGGCCAAACCAGGCAAATCGGAAGAATTTGTCCCAAACAGTCCGAGACAAGCAGGACAAGAGTACACGGCCGATGCGAACCGGCCTAACTGGGTGAAACAGAGGAATTTCATACTAGATTTCTTATTTTTAATGAGGGTAGATATATTTAAATAAGAGAAACATATTCGGCTCCAGTCAGTCAATGCTCATTCCCATCAAATGACAAAAAACGCCTGCCAGACCCAAAATAGCTGCCCGCACTCAGAAGGCCATAACTTTTGTATTTCTCAACAAAATCACACAAAATTGGTACCATTGGAATTGTAGCTTCAAGCCCGACACAAAACAATCAAAAAATTCCAGATTTGGTGAGATATAGATGGATATTTTTTATAAAACGTGGCTGGGTTCACAACAGTGTTTCATTTGGTGGTTGGGAGTGCAATTAAGAGGCATGGTCATCATTCTTTCTCTGCTGCAGCACATGGGACAGTATGGGGAGCCTTTTATAGGTAATGTACAACCATTTCACTCAATTTAATGCCTCTTACAGGTGGTTGAAGGACAGATTTCGCGATTTCTATTTTCCCTTCTCTTTTCCTTCTCATTTTTCTATAAATTGGAGTGTTGGGCTCATTGTAAGAGGGAGAGTTTTTGGGTAGCAAAGCTCTGCCAAAATTGCTTTGTGAAGCCGGTGTGTTGCAGGCCCTTGTAGTGGAATCATTGCATGGTGATCCAGGGCCTTATCTTGTAAGATACTGAACTGTGCATACCAGGAAGCAATAAAATACAAGTTTGTGGATGTATCTTCGGCTGCTGTTTTTTCTTGCATTCTTCTTGCCCCTTTAACCTTATTTACAAAAATATTGTGTCTATTATTATATTCTTGCAGGGATTCATTATCATTGTGTATGGTTGGAATATTGTTGTGAATGCATTTTGCTAGAGTATGGAGAACTGTCATCACCTCTTTTAGTGTGTACTTTGCTTCTGTATTTCACACATTTGGAGACTAATCTCACACCCTCTTTTTCTGGTGTATCACCGCTTTAGTGTAGGCTTTCATTTTATGCATTCTCTCTCCCTGGTCCCTTGGAAATTTTTATTAGAATAGTTAGCTTATCCTGCATAAGAGTAGATTGTGGCAGGTAGTTTAGGAGCAAGAACCAGCTTTCTCTGGAGGTCTATCTCAAGTAGCAAGTCCCACAACTTAGAGATAGTACCCATGTTATCCAATCACACCGTGAGTTTAAGTATATGCACTTGCATAAACAAAAGGGTGCTATGATTCGGTGATAACAGATTCCATTGGCTCTTGGCTCTTTCGGCTTTTCGCGTCCTTCGTGTACTTTTGGCCCAAATGTCCGGAATGAAAGTCTCTTGCTTTAGCTGAATTGGCCGGTTCACGTCCTCCACGTAATTTTGGCCCAAATGTCCCAGACCGTCTGGGACAAATATCTCCAAACCACCCGAAATGGACTGAGTTGCGCCAAACCTGCCGATCCGCATCCCGCGTGAAACAAGACTTAGAAATTTTTTCCTTGCTTTCGGCCGATTCAGATTTTCACGCCCCACGCATCCCGTCGTCCCAACTATCCCAAAGACTGCTTGGACTAGGACTTTAGCTGATTTTTTTCATTTTTTCAGCCTCATGTTTGGTACGATGAACCTCAGTTCAACCTGAACTAGTACGACCCGAGCCCTTCATACCCGAAATGCCTCAAAACAGTCCTGCAACCATATTTTGTACTTTTTCCATTCTTTCTAACTTGTTGGGATTTCTTCTTGGATGGGAGAGTTAGAAAAAGGCTGAGGGGACCTCGAAAAACATGATTTTGGGCTTTGAATCGATCTACTTGCTTGGGACTGAATAATTTGATGCATGTTATCAAAATTACCTTGAGGGGTGAATTTTGGATAACAGGTATTTTTCCCACTCCCTTTTCCTCACCTCAACCAATATTTGAGGCTACAGTCACTTCCCCTAATAAGAAAATTGAACCATTCTATGTGACTCTCCTCATAGCTGGCCATAAACTTAGTAATTGTGTTATAGACTCAGGAGCATCAAACAATGTAATGCCTGCAAAAGTAGCTCATGCTTTGGGCTTGAATCTAACACATACCTTTATTTCCTACTATTCCATGGAGAGTAGAAAAGTGTCTTTGGTTAGGAGGATTAAAGATACACAAGTAGCCTTCGCTGCTTTTCCAGAGAAAATGGTCTTAACCACTATTTTGGTAGCAAATATTCCTCCCTCATATGGGACGTTGCTGAGTAGAAATTTGTGTAATAGGTTAGGAGGTGAAATTCAGATGGATTAGTATCATGCTTTGATCCTGGTCAATGGAAAAGTGAAGAAGTTGTTACCTGAGAAACAAACTGAATACATTGTACAAAAGACTGATGATCCAAAAGAATAGATACTCTATGAAGATATAGGGCATTGTAACTACATGATCATGTCACAAGATGAGAAAAATATTCCTAAGGGAGTGATTCGTGATCCTAATGGCATTTAGGCTTTGGAATTTGATGGAAGTTGCTCTTTAGTTGGTTCTAGGGCTGGTGTAGTGCTAACCTCTCTGGAAGGGAAGATTCATCTTTTTTCATTCAAGCTTTGTTTTGAAAATACAAAAAATACAACTGAATATGAGGCACCCCTACTTGGATTGAACATGGAAAAAGAAATGGGACTGAAGAATCTTTGTGCTCGTGGTGATGTAGAGCTGATTGTGAAAAAAGTCAAATATCTTTTTCAAGTGAAGAACATGAGATAAAAGAATTATAGAAATCTTGTCTAGGATTCCGTTGAGTTTCTTGATGCTTTCTCCATTGTAGTTGTGCCAAGAGAAAGGAGCACTAGAGATTATTCTTTAGCTGTCTTAGGATCTTTGTTGATTCCTCACCTAAATTTTTCTCAGGAGAAATTTACCATTGAAATGATTCATAGACCCTGTGTACTAGATAATGTAAGAAACTGGAAGGTTTTTAGTGATGATCAACACTTTCTCTCATTCTTGGAGCATAAGGACAAGTTCAACCAATTGTATTCTAAAGGAAGTGAGACTTTTCCTAGAGATTTTGTATCCTCTAATGAATAATATATCAAGGAAGATATGGATCATGATGGTTGCATAAAATTGAAAGGTAACAAGATCCCTAAAGGGCTGGTGACTTTGGAAGATATGTTTGATAAGCATGATAGGTACATTAAGTCTAAAGCTTCCCAAGGATCTTGGCAATTTGCTGAATGTGAAAATGTTAATATTGGGAGTCTTGATGAACCAAAATGGTGAAAATTGGAAAATTCTGCACTCAAGAAGAGAAGAAGAAAGCAGTAAACCTACTAAAAATGTATGTTGATGTTCTTTTCAATTCATATGATGATCTCAAGACTTTCAAACCAAAGGAAATAAAACACTTTATCCCTCTACAACCTGGGATTGAACATTTCAAGCAAAAACAAAGGCAATACAATCCCAAGGTTGCTAGAACTATTTTTCAAGAGATCAAGAAGTTAGTAAAGGCAAACATTATTTTCCCTATACATCATTCAACATGGATTGCCAACATTGTGCATGTCAGGAAGAAGAACGGTGAGATTTGCATCTATGTCGATTTCAAGAATTTGAATAAGGCCTTTCTAAAAGATAACTATCCTATCCCCATGATGGATCAATTTTTGCAAGTTGTCACATGCTCTGAGATGTTGTCTATGCTTGATGGATTCTCTGGATACAATCAAGTGGAAGTCAATACCCCATATCAACACAAAACTACTTTTACTAATCCTTGGGGAACCTTTGCCTACAAGAGAATGATTTTTGGTCTCATCAATGTTGGTGTCACCTTTAAGAGGGAAATGGAGTTAGATTTTTGTAGTCTAAAGGTAAAGTGTATTGTAGTGTACCTTGATGATTTGATTGTTTTCTCCAAAAATAGGGCATATCACTTTCAGCATCTTGAAGTAGTCCTCCAGAAATGTAGAGAACATGGAGTTTCTCTCAATCCTAAGAATTTTTTCTTCTATGTTACTAAAGGAAATTTTTTGGGTCATATTGTCTCCAAAGAAGGAATCAAGATAAATCCATAAAGAGTTCAAGCAATTCAGAAAATTCCTCTTCCCACAAGCAAAAATGGTGTTCACTCTTTCTTTGGTAAGATAAAATTCCTGAGGAAATTCATTCCTGATTTTGTAGAACTGACTATGATAATTACTCACATGATGAAAGGAAATTAAAACTTTGGTTAGTCTTCTGAAGGTAAAGAAGCATTTAAAGGTATCAATAAATCCATTGCTAAAACTCCCAATTTAGCATGTCCTGATTTCAACAAGGATTTTATCATCTATTGCTATAGTATAGAGAGTACCTTGGTTGTTGTACTAACTCAGAAGAATTCTGTGGATCACGAACTTCCAATTACAATCATGAGATATGTTCTAAAATCTCATGAATTGAAATATACTATGATGTAGAAACATGCTTTTACAGTGGTCAAAGCTATTAAGTAGTTTCATTTTCTATTCTTAATTCCCACTCTATTGTGCTCGTACCCACTACAACCATTAAGTATATTCCTACACAATAGGAGTTTGGAACTAAGAGAAGAAATTGGGTAGCCAAAGGCCAAGAATATGACCTTGATATCAAGCCAACTAAGCTAGTCTACGGTAAAGGCTTATGTGAGCTTATTGCTGAAGGAGTTGACGTAGAATTATCCAAAGAAGCAGTTGATGTTCCTGTTGTCCTCTTCCTTAGTTCAACAGATGAATGGTATGTTGATATTGCACATTTACTTACTTATAGAGAGTTTCCATCCCACTTGAGTGCCAAGGAAAAGAGATTTATTAAGTTAAGATCTACATAGTATGTACTATGGGAAAATACTTTGTTCAAGCCATTAATAGATGGAAGATTCTTGAAATGTGTAGACAAAGAGCAATAGAAGAAGTTTTTCTCATCTTTCCATGATTAGGATTGTGGGGGGAATTTCTCTTCTTTTTTCACTGCCCATAAAATCCTTCGTGTTGGGTATGATTTGCCTACATTTTTAAAAGATGCATCAAAATGGGTAGGTAAGTGTGAAGCATGTCAAAAAAAAATTTGAAGACCTAAGTTGGCTTCTTTGCCAGTAAATCCAGTAGTAATTGATGAGCCTTTTGAACACTAGGGATTGGATTTCATTGGAAATCTTAATCGACCTTCCAGTGCTACATATACTCACGTGTTAACTGCCACAAATTACTTCACAAAGTGGGTGGAGGCTACTCCAGTCAAAATAAATATTTTTGAGGTGGTGTGTAATTTCACTAAAGAGAACATCTTGATAAGGTTCAGGGTACCAAACAAGATTGTGACTAATAATGCTTCCAATTTTTATTCTTCTTAGATGATGGATTTCTACTATGGTTATGGAATTTCCCTTGGTCATTCTTCAAACAACTACCCCCAAGGGAATGGATAAGTAGAATCAAAAAATAAGAATCTGGTAACAATCGTTCGGAAGCTTGTCAATGAATCCTAGAGTAATTGGCACAAGAAAATTTATGATGCTCTCTGGGAAGATAGAATTACACCCAAAAGATAAACTGGAATGTATCCATTTCAAGTGGTGTATGGTGTTAAAGCTCAGTTGTCAGTAATAGTGTAATTACCAGTCTTTCACTTAATGAAGGCTATTAAAGATTCAAGATTTACCAATTCCTTGGACAAGAGGATCATGTATCTCTAGAAGTTGGATGAAGATAGGTTGCAAGTTTTTGATAGAATCTCAGCTCAACTGAAGGTGAAATATTTGTTTGACAAGAAAGCTAAACCCAAAGAGTTTCAAGTGGGAGACATTGTTCTATTGTGGGACAAGAGACATGAACCTCGACGAAGCTATGGTAAGTTTGATTCTCTTTCGCTTGGTCCTTTCAAAATCAGGCACTTTGCTGGAGAGAACTCTTTCTATTTGGATTATATTGATGGATCTCCTCTCCCACTTCATTACAGTGGGATATAATTGAAGTTGTTCAAGTCCTAGGTGATTAGGTATTCCTTCTTTATATTATGTACAGTCTTTTAGTTTTTGGTTGTTTATTTTGTGTTTTCTTTTTGGTCTTTCCTTTCTGGTTTGTTTCCTTTTCTCATTGCATGTGTGTTGTCTTCTGTATTGGTTTTGCCTTTTGTTTTCACCCTCAAAATTCCTTGCATTTTTCAAGTCAAGTTTCAAATTTTTTGAGTTGGTGCCTATTATCCCATTTTTACCCCACGGCAAAATTTATCAAACACAACCTTGGATAGAAGAAAATCAGAGTAAGGGATCGAATTTTTCAAAATTCTCTGCATATGAGTTAACTTGGGGCCAAAAAATACATTCACGCTAGCTCGCCATGAGTCAGCTCGATGTAATTCCAAAAGGCACATCAAAACAGAGTCCCCAATTGAGTGCAAGCTCGCCACATGGTCCAAGTCAAAAGGGGGATAGAGTCATCCATTGAATCAGATAAGGAAAGAAGAAATAGAGGAAGCCTCAATGTGTCTCAATGGTGCAACTCCAAGGGAAGGACCTAAGGGAAAATCCCCAAATGAGCTCAGGATTTCCACATGTCCCAAGTCCAAAAAGAAGATAGAAGATGCCCGAATCAGTTAAGTATGGAAGGGCCAATAGATAACGCCATGTGTCTCATTGGCACACGTTCAAGGGTTGAAGCCAAAGGTAGTTTCCCAAACTTGTGCCATCCCTCCACATGTCCTAGGTCTGAAAAAGGGACAGAGATAGTCATATAATCGACTAAGTATAAGACCTTTGGCGGAAACCTCCACATGCCTCATCGGTGTAACTTCCAAAGTGAGGCCCAAGGGATAGACCCCAAATGAGTGCTAACTCTCCACGTGGTCAGAGCCTCAAAAATTTAAATCAATCGTTGAATCAGCTAAGGAGAGGAAAACCAGTGGAAATCCCCACATGTCCCTTCGGTGTTCTTTCAAGGGGCAAATCCAAAGGTAAGTTCCAAACGTGTGCTAACTCTCCACATGCGTCATCGGCACACCTCCAATGGTTAGGTACAAACAGAGTCTCCAAATGAGTGGGAAGCTTTCATGTGTCTAAGCTTTGGAAAAGGGATGCGTGGTAATGTTTCAAAGTGGAAAGGTAGACCCTTTTTATGTTTTGATGCTTTGAAAAATCAAAGCGAGAAGGCGGGCAGGCAGAGCGATTTGGGAATTTTTGTTTTATTTCCAAAAAGGTGTAAAGTTATAAAGTGACCTACGGCCCCACTCATGCCAAGGGATAAAGTCAAATGTTGAACCCGCATTAAAAGTCAAAGCAGGGAGGCAGGTCGACAAAGAACTTTTGGTTTTTTAGCCTTTGTTGAAAAGAGTTAAAATTGTAAAGTGAGTCGCGAATCCTTACCCTCTTCGGTAAAGCCACATGTCAAGCCTATATCAAAAGTGGATCGGTAGGCCAAAATGTTTCGAAATGTAAAATCTCTACAAAGTCAAAAAATCTAAAAGTCTTCCTCAGGCATACTTTAGTTTAAATCTCTCCCATGTGGATGGCTCAAATTCAAAGTTTACAAAAGCAGGATGAATGGCTGCGATTCAATGCATCTAGTTTTATCACTAGGTATGGAAACAGCTGAGGCGTTAGAGAAGATTAGACGTCAGTTTCTTGAATCAGTTTTGTCATTTTTTGTAACCAAATTTAACCATTCTTGGAAGCTAGTTAATGGATTCTCCTCACCATTTTGAGGTTTGGATCCTAGTACTCTTAGATGTAATAGATTAGAAATTAATCAATATAGAATTTTTTCCCTTTCTTCCTTTGTTATTCCATCTTTCCTTGTCTAAAAATTTACGAATCATCCATCTTTGCATGCTAAGAAACTTTGTGTTCTTGGTTATATGATATCTGGAACTTTGTGTCTGTGGAATTGTATCTGTTATGAAAGTGAATAATTCTACTCTTCATCTCCCTGGCTCAATATGTATAAGGTTATACTCTACTATCTATATTTCTTGAAGGTATTGTTATGTTCTTCCTCTCTCATCTCCTTATTTCTTCCATTCTTTCGTATTGATGATCTTTGGGCATAAAACGTTTCAAAGTATTAGGAATCCACACTTTGAAAGTTGTACATTTGTATATAAGTTTTGCTACTTGCTTTCAATAAGGGAACCTCTCCCATTAAAGAGGAGGGACTTATTATCCACTGAGTGTGGTTTGTTAAAGTTCCATTTAAAAACCCAACACTTGTTAATAGACTTCATTGCCAAAATTGGAGGCTATTTTTCTGCTGATTGATCACACATGTTATTCAGGACAAGGTATGGAGCTAAGGCTACGATTAGATCTGATCCTATCTCAAACTTCCATATTGAGCCTCATACACCGAGTCTAATCAATGCAAATTTTTTAGCATTTTATCAAGAGGATTATTGAAGCACCCTTCAGGCATATACCAAAGTTGAATGCATACCATACTTGACTTTTGATTAATGGGAAAATAAAATACATTATTTTGACCCTTACAAAGAAATGGAGGAATCTGAGCTACTATTTTATTGTTTACATGAAGAGAATCATCCTCTCCATACCATCACTAAGCCAAACCACAAGGATAATAATGAAGTATGGAATTTATTCTTTGATGGCTCAAGAAGTATTCAAGGTTCAAGAGGAGGAGTTATGCTTGTTTCACGTCAAGGCGCAAGATATTACCAAACTTTTCGCTTCTAATTTTCTTGCTCAAACAACATAACTGAGTATGAAGCTTTGATTCATGGGCTTCATTGGGCCAGGAGGAGAGGCATTAAGAATTTGTAAATATTTGGTGATAGTGAGCTGATTTTGAACCAAGTCAGAGGAAAACATGCTGCAAACAATGACCTACTCAGGAGCTATAAAAACCGGGTATGGGACCTCCTTGAAGATTTTGAAGCTTTTAGCATCAATTCCATTCCAAGAAAGAAGAATGAAGCAGCAAACAGACTGGCAGCAATTAGGGAAGCATTTGATGTTGTAGGAAGTATCAAAAGTGAGATATCTCAGCCTCATATTAACGTGATTGCGAGGCCAACTGTCCTAGAAAACAACACAAGTTGGCAAGTCTTTGAGAATGACCAGCAAATTGTCAATTTTCTACAAGAAGAAGATGAGTTCTCCACTAGAAACCAAGACAAGTTGGAACAATAGTATGGTGACCAAGTGGTGCATCTAAGAAGCAAAAAAATACCAAAAGGTCTGGCAACCTTGGAGTCAATATTCAACCCAAAAGATCAGTTCCAGAAGGAAAAGAAAGTAAAGGGTGAAGATTCAGAGCCCATTTCGGTAGATGAAGGCAAGACATTACAAATTTGGAAAGTAAGTACTCCATAAGAGAAATTTGAATTTTTTCAACTTCGTCAAGAATTCTCAAATGCCTTTACATGGACTTATGAGTATTAAAGAGGTTTTAACCCAAGATTGGTTGAGCATACAATTGAATTAAAACTTGAATCCAAGCCTTTCAGGCATAAGAAAAGCCCAGTAAGCCCTCACATTGAACCCTTCATGAGAAAAGAGTTGGATAAGCTAATTGAGGCCAGCATCATCTTCCCTATCAAGCATTAAAGCTCAGTTGTAAACTTGGTGCCTATGAGAAAAAGAAACGGTGAAATCAGATTGTGTGTAGACTTCCATGATCTAAACAGAGCATCACTCAAAGATCACTACCCACTTCCATCGATGGAGCAAATTTTTCAGGTTGTAGCTAGCTCTGATAGGTTTTCATCACTAGATGGATACTTAGGCTATAACCAAATAATGGTGAAATAAGAAGATAAGTTCAAGATAGACTTCACTATGAAATGGGGTACATATGCTTATAAGAAGATGCCATTTGGGGTGTTAAATGCCGGAGCAACATTTCAGCGAGCTATGGATATGGGATTCAAAGGCTTAATTAACAAGATAGTTTTGGTGTATCTAGATGATATCATCATCTTCTAAAAGAATGCAATAGACCACCTCTTTCACCTCAGGAAAGTATTTCAAAGATGTATAAGATTTAGAGTATCATTGAATCCAAAGAAGTGTGTATTCTTGACACACGAGGGAAAATTGATGGGCCACATTGTCTCAAGAGAAGGGTTAACAATTAATCCTAAAAGAGTTGAAGCCATCCAATTACTTCCATTGCCACAACACAAGAAATATCTCCAAAGCTTCTTAGGAATAATAAAATTTGTTCACATATTTGTGCCTGATTTTTCCACTCTTGTGAAGCCTTTTACAATGATGTTGAAGAAGAGTCTTGCATTCAAATGGACAAAAAAAGGAAAAGAGAGTTTAGAGGCCATCAAGCATGAAATATCACAAGCTCCAACTCTTATCAACCCAATATTCTCAAAGGATTTCATGCTATATGATTTGGGAGGATTAGACACAATCTCAGTTATCTTGGTACAACTGAATAGAGAAGGATCAGAGTAGCCCATAACATTCTTCAGTCAGAGCCTGGAAGATTACGAAGTAAGGTATTCTTTTATTGAAAAGCATGTCCTTACTGTCATTAAGAGTTTTAAGAAGTTCAGAAACTTGGTCTCGAACAACAAGATCCAACTATTAGTGTCTCATGCTAGTGTTAAGGACTTTCTCCTAAACAAGGACTTGAATGAGAAGAGAGCAGGTTGGATCACCTATGTAATGGAATATGACATTGAAATAAAAGTGACCAAGCTAGTTCATGGAAAAATTTTGTGTGAGAAGCTCACTTCTAAACCCCATGATGAGTCAAAAGGAGAAGAAGAGGTTGTCCTGCTACTATAGAATGATCAAGAGCAGCCAACTAATGATGCACCCATTTCATGTTGGAATCAAGACTTGGTGCATTATCTCCAAACAGGTTTGTGCCCTCCAAAATGGAACAAATAAAGGAGGAGATACTTCAGATTATAATCCATCCCATATGTGCTTATTGGTGGTGTCTTGCTCAAAAAGGACACAAATGGTGTTCTATTAATATGCATTGGAACATGTCAAGTGGGGAGGGAATTACATGAGTTCCATGATGGAAAAGTTGGAGGCCACTTTTCTCCTCGAGTAACAGCTCTCAAAATCATGAAGGATGGTTACTATTGGCCTACATTGTTTAGTGATTTCTATTCATGGATAAAGAAATGCAAGAAGTATGCATTCTTCACAGGGAAGGAAAAGTTGTTAGCCCTATCCCTTCATCCTATTTCAGTAGATCAACCATTCATGCAATGGGGATTAGACTTCATTGGAGTTATTAACCCAAATTCAAGTAAAGGCCACAAGTGGATACTTACAGCAATAGACTATTTCACCAAGTGGACTGAAGTAGTGGCACTTAAGGAGGAAAATGAATCCAATATATTAGATTTCTATGAAGGGATAATCACTAGGTTTGGAGTCACTGCCACTATAATATCAGATAATGCTTTGGCATTCCTTGGTACAAGGATCACTGAATGGGTTGTCAAGAATGATGTATACCTCAGCACTTCATCAAAAAATTACCCTCAAGGTAATGGCCAAGAATAGTCCACAAACAAGAACCTACTAATAATTATCAGAAGGACTCTTGATGAAAATTAGAGAACTTGGCACACAAAGCTCAAATCAACTCTATGGGCTGATGGGATCACACCCAAGAGATCTACAAGTAATTCTCCATACAAGCTGGTCTATGGGATAGAGGTAGTGTTTCCTATATCATTAGAGCTTCCCACATTGGAACTCATGAAGCAGATGCAGTTGTCTAAGTTTGAACCCATTGAAATCAGGTATACAGAGTTAAGGGAACTAGAAGAAACATGAGAACATGCATTGTAGACAATGGAAAAATATCAGGCGTTAGTCAAAAGATGGTTTGATAAGAAAGTAAGAACAAGGGTCTTTCAAGAGGGGGACTTAGTTCTAAAGTGGAATGCAGATCGAGAAAAAAAAAAGGAAGGCATTCCAAGTTTGATGCCATTTGGAGTGGCCCCTACATGGTCATAGGATGTAAAAGTAGCAATGTCTTCCAATTGTCTGCATTGAATGGTGAAGAATTGTAGATTCTAGTGAACGGAATCTATCTTAAAAATTTGTACTGAAAAGAAAGGATAACTTATCACCCTTGTAAATATTAGCCTAGGGTTTCAATTTCTCCAAGTGTGTATCCACATGCTCTATTACTTCTGGTGTATGCTTGTATACCATTCATCTCAATCATGGAAGAGACTTGTGGCCACAAGAAATTAAATCTACAAAGTATACATATTGGAGTAGATCTAGATGATTTCATTGCACTTCAATAGATCAGGTTTGTAGAAAATCAAATGAGGGAGAAGTTTCATAATTTCAAACAACTCTCTACTCTCACAAATCTTGAATCCAAGAATTTTCTTGCAAAGATAAGAGTGCATGCAATGGAGGGTAGTTCCAGACAATATTTGAAATTACTAGGTAGACTCCATGCCCAATGGATGCTTGAAGGCCATGGATCATCTCATCTAGAAGGAAGTTTCCCCCCTATGAGTCTCCAAATTGTTGTCTAAACTAAGCTCACTCGTATTTTTTGGTCAACTAACCCCCTTTTCCCCTCTTTTGTGCTACAATCTGATTTTTTTATATATTTTAAAAACTTAAGGTTTCCTGAAAACATCTTCATTAGATAGGAAATTTCTTCTCCTTTCTGAAAATGTAAAGAAGTCCTTCTAACTCTTCATACTTTGCAAGTTATGGGTTGGTGGGCCTGGGAGGGATTTTTTTGCAAAATGTGGACATGTGGGCCTGGGGAAGACTTTTGGTCAAACAGAAAATTATGGTTACCGAGCTTCAAAGGTTTTTACATTTTTTGCAACTTTCATAAAGGCACGGTTTATAATTATAGGCCCAGGAGCCTGTGGATTTTAATGTTAAATGTAAATTTGTAAAGTGGGAGGCCGGTCTTTGGAGGAGCTTTGGGTTTTTGGGCTCTTGTTTTGAAAAAGTGAAAAATTGTAAAGTAACCCGCATCTCCATCAAAACTAAGAAAATCCACGTGTCAGGCCCTTATAGGAAGTGGATATGTGAGCCAAAATGTTCAAAAGTGCACAATCCTTAAGTGGCATAAAATACAGAAAGCCTCCCTATGCCCGCTTTCCAGTTTTTAGACCTTCGGATTTCTCAAACTTTTGGGCCATTTTTCACAAAATTGCAGTTAGATCTTCAGACAGACATATCTTTTTGCTGATAGCTCAGATTTAATCAAGTGAAGACTTTTTAGAAAGGTCTCGACATCCTCTATGTCATAGAATCCTAAAATTTTAATTTTAGCAAAGTTAGGTGGGTGAAAATAGTAAAACATATTTCATGCCATTAATGTATGATCTGATTTCTTTGACTACTTAGATTTGATTTGATCCACCATTCTTACTTCTTTAACACAAAAAATAGACATGGGGAGAAAGACTTGACAGATTTTAGGAAAAATTTTAGGGGCATTTATGGCTAGTGGCTAAACTTCCAAATCAGATTTCCGACCTCCTTTTCTTCTCCTCTCTTTGCTTCATCTATAAAGGTAAGAGGTTTTCTCATTGTAAAGGATTGGAAATTTCTTCTTTGCACCCTCTCTTCTTCTCTTTCCCGTAGGTGGATATGTGGATTCCAAGCCCCCCATTCAAATTGTAATGCAATTTGTGCCTCTTGGCCATTGTAATGAATTATATCAACTTTTGGTGTGATAATGCAGGTCTAAGGATAATTTTTAACCCTCTCTTACATTCATTTTCTCTTTTCTGATCTCTCATTTTAGTCCTCGTTATTTATGCATGGGGATTGTATTGCATTTTTATGGTTTGTGTTTATTGCAAAGTAGGGGTTTCAACATTCCTTTTGTGCATCACCCTTCTTAGTTTAGGTTTTATTTCTTTCATCCCCTTAACCCTATCTCCTTGGAAAGTTAGAGTAGGTTTTAGCGTACATCCTTTGTAATATGAATGTGTGCACCTGAACAGAGGAATAGGAATGGGCCTTTATCCGGAGAGATCTCTCGATTCACAAAGTCCAACACTTTGAGAGAAGTTCCATGTTATGCAATCAAACTGAGAGTCTCAACCTATTGAGTTGAATACATTCAAGAATGTTGTGATTCTACATCAATAGTGCCCTAAATTTGTATATGCTTATATGAGAATAAAAGATAGAGTTTAGAAGTAAGAATAGAATGTGTTAATGATTATCATGAGAATAATTGTGAGAGAGAGAATTCTTGGAGAAGAAGGAAAATATTGATAAAAAGAAAGTACTGAACATTTGAGAGGTTTGGAAGATTGTAGATCTTCAATTGTATATCTTTTGAAATATTTGGATAATATATTGGATTGTTTCTAGGTGGATTTAGCCCACATTGGGTGAACCACGTTAAATCTGGAGTTGATTTATATCTCTTGTTTTATATTTTTCTTCTGGTAGAATATTCACTTTTATTGCATGTATGCTTAGATATGATATATTATATATAGAATCTTTTCCTAACCCACACATTCTCCTAATATTTCTTAGCTCCATGATTGGATTACAAAAATATGTTGGGAAAACATTACGGGTAAGATTAAATAGTACCCCTGTTGTAAATCCTATTAGATTGTTATGTTTGAAACCCCTAAGGACAGGGATCTAATTTTTAATCAATATTGGATTTGGGGAGAACATGGAATTTTTTTAAGCCATGGTATCGATATTTAGACCCCCTAAAAGACTCCTTTAATACCTACCTTGTTTGGATCCATTTTTCAGGACTTCCATTGCAACTCTAGAAAAAATCTTGCATGATTGTCATAGGAGATAGCCTAAGATCTTCTGTGAAAGTTGATGACAAAAAATTACATCAAACAAATACAAATTATGCTAGAATTTTTATAGATATTGACACCTCTCAATCCCTCCAATCAAAGATTCACCTTGACAAGAAGTGGGTATAGAGAATAGACAATGAGGGCTTAACTTTCAAATGCCGAAGATGCTTCCAAGTAGGGCATCTTATAGATAAATTTGAACACTCCAAATGCAAGGAAAATCCTGCATAGTGGAAGGAATCTCTACCAGATCATTTGACACTTATGCCACATTTATAACTAGTTCAAGAACACCCAAAAACTTAATTACCTGTCATGGAAGAGATTATGAACACTACTAAGAAGAAACCTCAATATTCCTCTCCTCAAGGTACTGATTCAGAGATAGAATTTTATTTGACACCCCTTATTGAGGGTCACATCCCTATGAAGTCATTTGATGTTGTTCTTCTGAATGATGAATGGAAGGTGGTGGATAGGAAAAAGAAGGGATACACGAACTCTGAACCTTCCATTGTCTCAGATAAGGCATGAGACTTGTCTTATTGTGTGATCGCATCACTGTATCTAGGTTGTAGGCATGTTGTGCTTCTGCTGAGAAGCTACTATTTTTATGAAGTCGCCTTCTATTACATGTTTTCTAGCTATAAATTTTTTGGTTATAGGGTTTATCTCGAAAGCTTTCTATTGTTGGGCTGATTTGTTAATTCTATATTTAGATCTCTTTTTGAAATGCTGAATTGCTAAAATATGGGTTTTGAGCCTTTTTGTACGAGGGTATAATCCTTTTCAAAAAAATATTTTCCAATAATAAAAAAATAATAAAACATAACATAATTTTTAAGTGTAGAAAACAAATTTATTTTGTAAATGCACAATTTTAACACAAATATTTTAAATAAAGAAATGTATTCCTTTAAAAATTACTTAAGTTTTTTAGTGAAATATTGTGAAAACTACACCTTGTACTATTCAAAATATTATAATAATATTAATAATTTTTAAAGTTTTAGATGCTAAGAAATTTTGACAATTAAGAAATAGTCATAATTATATTATAATGAACTTATAATTATATTGTAGTATATGTACAATTTATAAAATTATAGATCCGCTATATTTTTCATTATGTGAAAATTATTACTTTTTCTAATTGTAAATAATGAACAAAGTGACCTTCATTACAAGTATAAAGGAGGAAATTATTTTTGGTTTTTTTTTACAATCTTTTCACTGTATTAGTTTTTTTTGGAGAAAAAATCAATGTGAGGTCTACAAAATATTCATTATTACAATAAGATATCCATACAAAAATTTGAGATTAATTGTGGAGAAAAAATAAATTATTTTATAATTTATTATCTTAAACATACAATAAAAAAGGGGCCAAAGAAAGAGTCATGGGCCCATTTCATCACTGGAACAAACCAACTCAAACAATATAAAACTCAACATAGAGAGTACAATGAAACCCTATGGTGGATACCCCAGGAAACCTTCGGCAGAAAATCTTCCAGAAGCTTTAGAGAAAAGGATAAAATAAAAATGTGAAATGCTTTAGGGTTCAGTATCCTAAATTCTCTTCCTAACCTGAGTTTCGTCTACTTAACTGGGGCTAGTTTAAATATCTTTTATGCAAACACCCAGGTAAATGTGATAATGCATAATGATTTGAGTCATTAGATTTGATATGTCCAAGTTAAAAGGGGATCATAATTATTTTCATGTAAAGGTGTGGATGATTGAGTATTATTTTAATCATACACATTGTCAACTGCCAAGTAAAAAATTAAATTATTGCACCACTTTAGGCCTCAAAAATAAAGATAAGTCAAAGCTATCATTATATGCAAATATTCCAAAGTGGAAAAGGAGAAAATAAAATTTATTATCCATGCACGTGTAAACAAGCAAACTGCCAAAAATAGATTTTTGGGATAAAGGCAAGATGTAATTATTGTAACTTTTACAAATGTACATTAACCTTTGGAAAAGGTTTGTATACTTCAAAAGGCATGATTAGGGGGTCAAGAGCAATTTTTCCAAGAATTTTTTCATGTTCAATGAACGCTATTTTCGCCCTTGATTTATTGTAATTACATTCTTGAAAGTGAAGTTGAGTTTGTACATGTAATCATAGCTTTGGAATTATCTCCAAGTTAACTTTGACTTTAGAGGTGCTAATTTTTTATCCAAGAGGGTGCTCCTTTTCCTATTAATCCGAACAATTTTCCAAGCATCAGGGGTGTTTTATTGATATACCAAGGTGTTGCAAAATTTTCTGCATCAAGTGCCTATTAATGAGAAGAAGTTTTTTTTCCTTTCTAGTTATTTTTAGTGTTGTGCTTTCAAGGTAGTTGTTCTTGTGACAATTTTCCCTATGTTCATTAAGTATATGCTTAATCTATCTAGCCCATTGCAAAAATACGTGTTTTGTGTTCATTTTAATGTGAATGTGCATTGGAACTTGGGATTGTGAGTCATCAGTTCATAGGTTCCATTAATTTTCCTTAAAATTCACCAATAACCCTTTGGATCATGAAACTTTAGTATTTATTTTTATAAGTTTGTGCACATTCCTATATAAGAAAACATCCAACAATATATGGTGTATCGCCCCCTTTTATTCTTTTCATCTTTCACTCTCACCGTTACCCCCACCAACTTATTTTAGGGATACAATGAAAGGGAGCCAACCCTTCAAATCTAGAGATTCATCTCACTTTCGGGATACCCATAGTCTATGAGGTGTTTCTATTGTCTATCTATAGAAGTGAAAAGAGAGAGAAAGAGCAAATTTGCCATTCCTCACATAGGTTGCACTTCTGCTAGATAATAGTCACAGGTGATGTGGATTGCTAAAGAGTCATATGAGGGGTAGATGAGAGGAAAAATTGTAATTCTATAAATTAGGATGCCTTTTCCATTCCAAAACGTTGGATATTATTGATCTTGAATGTATTTTTTTGAGAATTCCACTTCTACATCAAGCAATAAATGCTACAGTTCTTCTATTTCTTGTTTCATGTTCCTCTACTCTCTATTTCCAACTTTGAATATATGATAATCTTGAAAACCCAAAAAAGGTGTTTGTGCCTTTAATGAATGAAGTAATGGAAGTTTGTTTCTATGGTTTTTTTGTCTTATCATTGTTTGCATTATTTTGTTCTTATAATTAAATGTGAACTTACTATTGTTATTATTTGTGAACTCTGCAAACTACCTTGGCATAAAAACAATCATCTCTCTACTAATTTTCATAACTCTGCTTTACCTTTCTTCACTGCAATTTCCTTCCTTGTAGTTCCTACAAGCACTATATCACAGGTTTAGTAGAGTTTTCCTATGTGATCCTTGGCCTATTGGCTACCCCATAGATTCTAGATGGATTAAAGTAGTTTACATTCAATAATAGGAGTGTCCCCATACACAAGAAGGAGGGGATTATCCCCATACTATTGGTGAAATCCAAATAATTTAGCAAACAAAAAATTGTTTCACTAACAATCATTGGTTACTCTACTGAGGACAAATCTTCCCTCGTGCACCCATCACTATCCTCATAAAATAGAAAAAATTATATATTTCAAAACCCAAAAAAATCAAGTTTCAATGGAAAATCATATTTTAAAGGTCCTTCTATCGAAGAACGAATTCAATTGACACTCATTTAGTTCATGCCAATGATGAAGATTTGATATTGGTGTCTAGCACCAATGGGTGAATTTTTTTGTATTTAAGTAATTGGAATATTTAAAAACTATTATATATTCATGTTTTTGTACATTTGTGTGATGTAGAGATACATTTAGTAGATTCAGTGGTTACTTTTCTTTTGTAGACCTAAAGGGTCTTATTGGGGATTGTGATTTGAAGGTCATTTTGGGAATTAAAAGTTCCCAAAATATTCCTAAACTAGTATAGTACAGAAGATGATTCTAAGAAATTTTCAATGCTTATTGGAATACATAAAACAAAAAGTTATATGATCAAGTTTTCGTTGGTCAATGTGTGGGTAAAAATTGGTCATCATGTAGGTGCACGTCAAACAGGACCATGGTTCTTTTCCAGAACCTATTTGCATGATTCAAGGTTGGATGAGGAAAAAAAGAACTTGGAATATAGCTATTACGTTTCATTCTCCAATCTTCCTTGAGAATGTGCAAAAAAAGAGCATTTAAATATGAGGTCCACTTTTGGTTCGGAAAGAAACCTGACCGTTGTGGTATTAGCGTAATTTAATTTTTTCAATTACACTGTATTTTTTTATCGCATTATTTAGTGGCTTCTGATACTGACACATGGAACGATAGATTTTGGAGTAAATTACTATTGCTACCACTTACCTTCCAGCTCACCAAATAAATTGTTCCAACTACCTTCTCAAACTGAGTGAGATGTTTTAATTGTCCTAGCTCAAGGGAGGGGAATATTCCTATTACAAACCACTTTAACCTACAAAATATTTTCTATACCTCATGTGAATATCTCATTCCCCAAAAAAGAATATATTAATCTATTGAAAGAGTTCCACTACATTTATTTCAAACTAATTTACTAACCTACCCATGTAGAGTGTGGGACTATATCGACTAAATTGTTTAAAAATCAAAGTCAAAGCAGATTTCTCTGGAGAACAAGCCTGGGGAGTATTTGAACCTCCAAAATCAATGCAAAATATAATGCGTCCTTACCAATCCATCAACCACGTGAAGGTCGTATGAATAGGGGAAATTAATATTTAAAGGGTCATATATTTTTTACTCTATTATTTTGTAAAGATCAACCTATAAAGAATGGTAATTTAGGACATCATAACGTCATTTTAAGAAGTCAGAGTGACCTCGAGATTTTTCTAAACTTTATATAATCTTTATATGATGTATTTATTTTAACATTTTTGTTTTTATTTGATGCTTTTCTATGAAATTGAAGTGACGATTTGACATATAATGCGAGGAAATTGATCATGCGCTTGCTACAAGAAGGTTGGATGACATTGATGAGTATAACCAGAGTATTCCATAGGTCTATAGGTATATTTTTGTAGGTATTTTGATTCCATTATGATGTTGTAAGTTTTTATTGTACTTAAAAATCATTTTTTATGGATGGGATCGAGTAAAGGCAATGATGGAGACATAACTAATGTCTGAACTCTTTAAATAACTAGGTGTCTCTATGTTTCCTAATTTTACGCACTATTATTTACTTTCATTGTAGATTTTATTTACATTATGTGATTTTTAATTGTAATTATTAAATTATGGGGAAAAAAAAGATTTTATTTGATTTTTATAAAGTGAATAATTGATAAGTGTGGATTTTGTATCATTCTAAATCAGTTTGTATCTCAGTATTTAAAAACATCAAGATCAATTTAAAAAGTATGTTTTGAATGGTATGCACCATTTAAATATTGTTTTTTGAGATATTGATATGAAAGTATTGATTAGTAGGGGGCCTACTATAGTTGAAGGATCACTAAAGGAACATACAAAAACCTAAATTACAAGTTATTTTCACTTGTAAAATTTTGAAGAAGATGAATGATAATGCACATGAGGTAAGTCTACCAAACGATTTTGATATCTCTAAGTATTTAATGTTTAAGATCTATAAATTTATGGGGAGGATATAGAGGAAGAGAATGACCAAATAGATCAGAAGGATTAGATTTAAAGGAAGAAGAAGGAGAACAAGACAAATGTTCTTGACAAAAAAATTATTAACAAATGGTGAGACAGTTTCAAAAATAATTTCGTACAATTGGAGGGTTTTTCCTACAAGGAAAACACAAATTTTAAAATGGGGGATGAATAAACTTTATATACACAAAAAAAAAAGTAAATCCGAAAAACTCAAAGAGTTCTTTTGAATTAAAGAAGAATTATGTTGATTTGGTGGACTTTCTTGCAAAGGTCATAAATTTTTATCTAAGAACAAAATGGTTCCATTTTTTATATGAAAATATATTTGACATATTTACACAATATTAAATCATGTCAGTTTCTTTATCCATGTCTCAACAATTTTTGAAGGTTAAAATCATCTATCTAAATTCTAAAAAGTAACTTCAAGATTTGTTATTTTTTGAAAAATTTCAAAATTCTGTAGCATTTTTATTCAAATTCATATGATTTCAAACTCAAATAATAAATTAATTTAGATGTGTTGATAATGTGTATACATTTATAAGATCTAAAATACAAAATTTTAAACTTACTAAAAATCAAGTTTAATTAGGAGTTTTTTGTTTTTTCAAATAATAGAAATTTTTGTATAAATCAAATGGATTAATAATCAATTAAACATTAGAATATTTATATTGTTTATTTTATTGAGTGCAATATTATTTGAAATCAGCTTAAAATAATTATAAATATTATTAGTAAAAGATAAAATAGAACATAATTTTTAATTGTAGATAACAAATTTATTGTGTAAATGGACAATTTAACTTAAATATTTTGAAGATTTTGAAAACTACACATTGTACTATTGAAAATATTATAATAATAATAATAATTTATAAAGTTTTAGATGGTAAGAAATTTTGGCAAATAAGAAATAGTCATAATTATATTATAATGAACTCATAATTGTATTGTAGTATATGTACAATTTCTAAAATTATAGATCCCCTATATTTTTCATTCTATGAAAATTATCACGTTTTCTAATAGTAAATAATTAACATTCAAATAGTAACCTTCTTTATAGGAACAAATTATTTGTAATATTTTTATTTTTTAACATTTTTTTGACTGTATTAGTTTTATTTTTTTGGAGAAAAAGTGGATGTGAGGTCATATTCATTCTTACAATAAGATATCTATACAAAAATTTAAGATAAATTGTGAATACAAAATCCATTATTTTATAATTTATTAGCTTAAACATACAATTAGAAAAGAGGCCGAAGAAAGAGTCATGGGTCCATTTCATCACTGGAACAAACCAGCTCAAACAACATAGAAATCAGAGACGAAAAAGACTAATAATAATCCCTTCAAACACAATATTACTAGTGGGACTTCCCCACTAATACAGATCACTAGTAGGACTCCCCCACTAACACACATCAATATACTATGGGCCGTTGTGTTGTTGTGAATAAATATAATCGAGATGAGCAGTAAGAGTTCGCCTAGACATGCACTCTTCTTCATTCATTTTTTCATCACATTCTTTGCCAAGTTTCACGTTGTTAACCAACTGCAACACAATAAATCATCAAATAGAGAACTAGAGTTAGTTTGAACCCAAACAAAAATTTCAGTTCTGCAAAGACAAGCATGTGTGCCAGGTTTTACGTTGTGTTTTATATCCATTTGATGCTTTGCGAACAACATTGAAGCTTCCAGGGCACCTGCATGATAACAGAAAACAAATATTCATAAGATGAAAAACTTAAATTCTTTAAACTACATTAACAAATTTGGTCATTTAATCAAATTAAATCCAATATTATTTTACTACTTTGATCGAATCCGACCCCCTCACCCCTCTCAAGTGGATGTGAAGCCATTGCTGTACAGACAAGAAGGATGACGCATAGCGTGAAAATGCAGAGCCTTCACAGTTTCACTGAACTTCCACACTTTGGTTTAGTCATTCTTCAATAAAAGAATAGATTTCTAATTCAAGGGATTGCAGGAGAGCTTGTATTGTTAGAGAAGCTACCAAGGGCACATATTTATAAAGCTGGGTCCTGGAAGAATAGGTAGAAACAGACAATTCAAAAAAGAATCAATGATTTGGGCAGAAGAATAGGTATGTTACGCATACGTGTGTAATCTAGAAGCGAGAAGCACTGCTAAAGATTCGCTCCGCCTATTTAATACACCCCGATGATATATGCAAGCAAACTGAAATGTTTATGTGGCCATGCCACGCAAAGGACATCTTGAAGCGAGAAATTAGGTTACCCACAACTGATAAATGTTTGTTTCATCTTTTATGCTGTATTATCTTATTTTATATAATTTTTGTTTATTTTTCAATGTACATTGGAAAATCTTTAATATAAATGATTTTACTGGCAAGAATTTTCCAATGCTTTGTCAATTTCCAACTCTATTAACAACTAAATCTGAATATAACAATTATATGTCTTATCAATAACCTCCATGTTTAGAAACGGTATAGGTTACGGAATAGTTTATTTAAGAATCCCGTAACCTTATTAAATGGTTCTGGTAGAGAAACACGCGAGATCAAATAAGCTCGTTAATATTCATTAAAAATGAAATAAAATTCAAATGTGATTTTCATTAGCAACCTCCCACATTCATACTAATTGTCATTGAAAAGAGAGATTCAAAAAACATTCCAAACAAATAATGATATTATATTAGCAATCATACGTGAAATATACGATGGAAATACCGAAGAGGATATATTGGGGAAGTTGAAGTGGAGGGACAAATACAAAGGGAGAGGAAGAGGGATTAAGAGGAGGGGTTTGATGGTGGAGAAGTGCAAGGGAAAAGAAAGTGGGTTTGGCAAAAAATGTGAAAATGAACCCTAAATAGTCACATGAAAATAATTGCTAGCGAATGAAGGAGAAAATACTTGTTTTCTAAGAAGCTAGGGGAACTGTTTCCTGAGATATATCATAATGTAAGGAGAGGTTTAAAATTAGTTTTGAAGAGAAAAATAACTTACAATTATAGCTTTTGTTCCAAAGATTTTATTTTGTCAAAGGATGGATGTGTGGTACAAGTAGATTAAATAACAATACACATTTTAGACTTTGCAATTATAATTTGAAAAACTTATTATAAAAGTTTCTCCCTTTGCAAACTTTTTAAGAATTTTCAAGATTGTTATTAGTTTAAAATGTCTCTCTTTGTAGTGGATCTGATTGTTTTTTATTATTATTGGCAGATACTTTTTTCAGAGGGACTATACCCTTGTACAAGAAGGCTCATTAGTGAGATTTTACAATTATATCGAATCAAAAGAGATCAAAATCCAGTTTAATAAGAAACCCCAAAAGTAGACAAAAACAACTAAGAATAATACCAAAGCACAACAAATAACAAAATAACAACAATTTTGCAGTAAATAGCGGGTCTAGTTTTTACTACCATTTCTGAGATCATTTTTGGAAAATAAAAAAGAAAATGACAAGAATTCGATTAAAAAGTGACAATCCTCCACATTTTTTTTCGTTTCTCACAAAGAGTAGAGATTTTGTTGCTCTAGTTTGCATAACAATACGTTCAATTTTTAATGCATATCTAGCACTTTCTCAAAAATTATTCTTGAAATTCACACAAACATTTTACCTTTGATACCTTAGAAAACTATAAGAGTATAAGGATTAATCAACAAAATATTTGTCTACAAGAACCTTTGCCAATTCAAGGCAAGTTTTCAAATAGAACTCATTAATTATTACTTCTCAAAAAACATTGTTCAAAAAAAAGATTGAATTTGACAGATGGCATCAATGTAAGAACATGCATGAGTTCTACTGAACCTATTCTCCTTTTATTTGACATACGTGATTTCCATAGAATAGTCACTTATAAATGCAAGGCATTTTCACTACAATGTCTTTAGGTTATATTGAGCATAGATGTGGTGTAGACTTCTGTGATCTTTTAGCTTGGAGGTATTCTGTAACACAAAGTTCCTCAACATTTTCAAGATCCCGAGTTTTGTAGTTTTTCATTTCTTTATTTGCACGTTCCTTTAAATTTAAATACTTACAAGAAAATAAATTTATGTTTTGAGTAAAAAATATACCAAAACCATCAACACATATGTTTGCTAGTATACATTTACTACACTATAACTATTATCAAAATCTAAACCTAGTCGACATTTAGATGGTTTAATAGGCGTGAGTGAAAAATAAATAAATGGAAAGTTGGTTTAAAATAGTCAGAAATTGAACATGTGCATGTCCAACACCTGTTTCTCATGTTACAAACATATCCCACACCTGCTCTGCACTTCTTTCGTGGGTCAAATTGTTCTTGTGTAGACAATACTTGTTGATTGTGCTTCATTCTTGCTTGCATTATTCAAACTGTAGTGCCCACTTACCTTTGACACCTTTTTTATTATTGTTTTTTGATACCGTCGACTACACTTATGGATATATTATAGCTTTTTGATTTAGCATGTTAGTAGCTATCAGAGATACTGAACTGTTGTTGATTTGATTTGTATATTAAGCATATGGACCATTAGAGACATTTGATGTTGATATTGATATACTATTGACAAGGTTATTTATCTATATTTCTGACATGTGATATATTTAGTCATATTGCATAGACCTTTAATAATTGGAGTATTGTTGCCACCATTTTGACATGGATGAAATGTGGAATAGAAATGTGCTACAAACTGTAAGTGATATCATATTTGCATAGATGATATTAATTCGTATATAGTTCATTTTAGATTTATATCACATATTTTGGCATGGATATTTTAATACGGTGACGAAGCCAAAGGAGGTATTCTCTATTTTGCAAGTATATTTTATTAACAATGACATCGGGGGATTGGATACCAACCACATCAGAGTTTGAGAAGAATTCAACTAGGGTCACAATGGCAAAATGTAATTGTGTGTGTGTTAGAAATATTTGTTTAAGGCAAAATAGTGACCTAGGGGTCCTGTGTTGTTTTGTTTTATTTTCCCTTTTTAATAATGTTAGTATGTGTTTTCTTTCAGTAATGAAATTTACTTGTTTTAGCATTTAGATTTTTGGATCTCTCTTTACCCCTTTATTATTCATGGGTTGTAGTGTCTGAATTAAGCTGATTTAAATTTTTCTCAAACTAATTAAAGATGTGACCAAAAAGGAGTTCATTTATTAGACTTGATTTACTCTTGGATTTTTTGTTCAGTGTTATGTGTTTGATTATTGAGTATAGCACAGTCTACCCTCCATGGAAAACTTGAATTTGGCCTTAGAGGCCAAATTTGGAAGCTTGTGGGACAAGTCAAACTTTTCCCACACCTCTGAAATGCCTATGCCAACCCTCCCTATGGGTTGCATGGTTAAATTTATACCCTATTAGGTGTATTGGGAAGATAAAAAGGTTAAAGGTTAATTACACTTTCTTTCAAATATTTAATTTTGTCCTTTGGGGAAGTGGGCTTAGATGGAGTGTGTAAGTTTCTTGTCATTCCTTCAACCACATATTAATTGTGCATTGGAAGATGAGGTTGACCAAGTGATGTTGAGTGGAAAGGAAATGGGGTGGCATCCTACTTGGAGCCACATCATCCCTCCCTCTCCTTTATCTATTTATTGAAATCATTTTACTTGTTTGGGGGTTACTCAATCATTTTAGTCTCTTGAATTTTTTAAGAGTGAGAGGATTTTTGAGAGAGTTTGTGGATTATTGGAGCTTTTTCGATGCTTGCTTGGTTTTTGGAGGAACTTGGAACTTAATACTTGGAACAAGCTCTACCATGGAGAGGTAGGAACTTCACCTTAGTTTAAATTATGTTCTATTTATTTTGTGTTCATATGTTTGTGTTGTGTGTTGTTTTTCCTTTTGAATGATGTTGGGTATGGGTAGATTGCCTAAGTTTGGAGTTGGAGGAGAATACGGGGAATTTTCTTGTAGAGAGGCATAAGAGTTTACTTTCTTGTCGAGGGAGTTTGGGTTGGGTGCCCCACCTAGTATGAGGAATGCTTGCATTTCTTCTTGTTTCTTATTATAAGAGAGGCGTAAGAGATTGAGGGAGGTATAAGAGTATATGCAGGTATAAGGGGTATGTGAGGGAGGCATAAGAGTTTGTAGGGAATTTATTTTTTGTATTGGAGGCTTTTAGGTGGGTACTCATTCCCATTGGGAGGCATAAGTGGCCTCCCCATAGGTCTTACTCTTTTGACTTTCTTAATAAGCCTTGTAATTTTTTTGCTTTGTTGGTTTCTTCTAGTTGAGTTGTTGTTGTGTTTGTATGTAAATGGAATGAATGTGAAACCATATGTTAAGTATTCTGGAAACTTGTAGTTTCCATGAGTTGAAATATTCTCTCATTGTAATGTGGTTGGGGCTAGGGGGCCAATGGAGAGGATGGTTTTTCCTCTCCATTAGATATCTTTGTTGGGTTGAGAGCATTGCCTCTCCCCCTATTTTTTTGTGAATCAATAAAATTCTTGGAGGAGCTACTGTGTTGGTTTTTAGAGCTTGGATTCTTTTTGGTGACCATGTGAAACTTCCTTGTATTTTACCCACTTAGAGTGGAAGAAATTGTAATAATGTAGTTCATTCTTTATTTACATTTTCTATGGTTTCCCACTCCAAGTGGAGGAAATTGTAATGAATTTGTAAAGGAAATTCGTATTCAAATACTTGTTATTGTTATTGTATTGCATGTGGAAAGAAACAAATAAGAAAAGAAAGAAGAAAGAATGTCATAGTAGAGTTAGTTGTGGAAATAGAAAAGAAAGTATTTTCTTCTTGTGAAATCTTGGATGTATGATGAGAAAAGTAGTGCTTGTGTTAAAAGGTTTAAGTTATATCAATGGAAAATAAAGTTTACTTTCATAATAGAGTTCTATTTATTGTAAATAGGAAAGAAGAAAAAATAGAAATAATAAGAAGTTGAACTTGGTTACAAAATAACATTCTATGGAAAAATAAAATTATTTTAGCTATTTTGAATGTATGTACATTGTATTGAAATAAAGAGGAAAAAATGTTAGATAATATTGCATTTAACAATGTTGATTTTCCATCCCACTTGAGTGCCAAGGAAAAGGAAAGGAAATGACAAAGTAATGAAATTGATTTATATTCCCTTTTGCTCTTGTAAAGGAAAAAAAAATCTAGTTAAACAAATGGAAATTATTGTTGTAAATAGATGAATTCTATTACAAATGAAAACATGTTAAAATGACTAGATTTGACTAAGAAATCAGTAAATGAGAAATAAATCTCAAATCTAGAACTTTAAAATGAACAAAGACAACTCAAAATGCATTTTTACATCCTTTAGTAACTTTAAGTTTTTGTAAAAATCTCAGCATTAAGGTTATGTTTTTCAAGAAATAGGACCGCCACCCTGTGCAGAGCAGTGGTCCCATAACTACCACTTAGGCTATGGTGGCAGTATCAAAACCGCCACTAAGTATGGTGGCGGTATCAAAACCGCCACTGAGTATGGTGGTGGCCTTGTGTTTGTCACCCAGGTAAGGCAGAACTTTCATAATCGTCGCTCCATAGGGCAACGGTCCATGGTTTTTCACCCAAGCAAGGTGGCGGTCCTAAGATCATCAGTCTTCTCTGGGTGGCGGTCCCGTCCCTTATGAAATAATTCCATGGATCTATGCCTGTGTGTGAAATTTAACCACTTTGTATAAATTTCTAAGTTGTAAAATTTAACCTATTATTACTAGTAACTAAAACAAAGAGAAATACTATGGATTTTAACAATAAAACATGTAAGTGGTGGATTTAAAAGCATTATTTTCATTTATAACAATGACGTAGGGTTTTCCCCAAATCTAAAATCCTATACAAAAATAATATTGAAATAAAAACTAGATTAATGGAGGAAATCCCTCCCAATCCTTGAATGAAATAGATTACATAAATAAAGATAAAACCAAACTATGCCTAGACTAAATCTTCATGTAGAATCCTCCATGGCTCTTCCTCTTTTGTTCCCATGGCTTCCTCCTTTCCAAACTGCAATTTTAACAAAAGGAAATGGACCAAATGAGAAGAATAGAATGAGAAAAGGTTTTAAAAGACTTTCTTAAGGATTTTAGGGCTAATTTGGGAACCCTAGGTCTAGTGGCCAAGATGCATTGGATCTATGGGTGGAGGATTGACCCTACCTTTATTAAGAAGAAATGTATTTTAAATGTTTAATTTAAAATCCTTAAGGTATGTGTAGATGGGTGAGTGGGACCATTTGATTGCCTAGGAGTGTAATCTCCTTTTACAACCCTTATTGTGTATAGGAATTTAATAAAAGGTCTTTAAAGCTATTAAGATCAACAATTTAGTAGACTAACATAAGGTTAACCTTGTTAGAAGTAAACATTAATTGAAGAGAAAAGAATATCTAATTAAGTAAATTAAACCTTGTTACCTTCCTTTTGTATGATTGGTCAATTGACCCTAGAGATTTTTTTTTTAAAAAGAAAAAAAAGGAAAAAAAAACATATAACCTCTAACTAGATCTGGTTCTTCAACTGTCAAGCTGAGTTAAGTAGTTTAATTAAGTTAATGAACCCTAAAGGTTAAATATCTTCATACGTGAACCTTCTTTGTACCCTTAAACAAAAAAAAAGTTAGTCGCAATTTCAAGTTAAGTGTTAGGTTGAAGCATTTTCTTGGAACATCATTTTTACAAGCATTACACTTGGTATCAAAGCCATGGGTTCAAAACTTGGACCCTTGGGAACACCTAGAAAACATGAAACATGAACACTTAACCTAGTGTAACATCAACTTCTTTCAATCTAGAAAACCACAATGTCTAATGTTTGTATAAATTAGAAAACTTAGAAAATTGAAACAAGACCTAGAACAATGAACTAACTCTCACCTTGATTTGTGTAGGAGCCACAGATTAGATGAGGGGTATTTTCACATAGACCTAGATATACCACCAATAAAGTAGGTTGTGGCAGCCATTCTACCTCAGATTTTATAAACGCTTTAAGATGTCAATGCCGTCATATGCGGGGAGCCCTTGGGAGGATGATTTGATAGATGTGGCATGGAGCCGTTAGTGGGGGCCCATGTATCCCCTCAACACAGCAAGGAGTATAGAGCAGAAAAATTCTATGTGGAGTAACCTAGGGCAGATTCACCACAGAGAGGACATGGGAATAGGATCTCAGGATATAGGGACAAGTCTCAAAGCCTTAGACAAAGGGAGGATCATGCAGAGAGGCCTAGGGGTCATCATACATCAGCTGCAGACCATATTAGGGAGATCCTAAAGCAATGAAAATCTCACTATTTGGGTGATACATGAAGTTTTCAGGAAGAGGCCTGGTTGGTGAGCTTGAGTGGATGCTTCAAGCTCTGTCCTTGTACTAGCAACATGAAATCTCATGTTGCAATCCATTTTATGACAGATGGAGTAGGAGTCTAGGTGATGACTGAGGATCATAAGCTCTATGTTGACTCAGAGGTAGTCACCTAGGATTTATTTGAGGAGTGTTTCAAGAGGAGGTATTTTTCTAAGAGCTTTATAAAGTAGTGGATAGATGAGTTTCACGACATCTGTAAGGCATCGATGACTATAGCCAAGTATGAGAGTCAATTTCTAGACCTACTCTAGTACATTGACTATATGCATGATGAGTAGGTACAGATTCAAAGGTTCATTTGGGGTGTAAACTTTGATTTGGCTGGCGTGGTGTGCATTCACATCCCATAGACATTAGCAGAGGCTGTGGAGAAGGCCTATATTGCAGAGGAGACATAAGGGAAGGTGCAGTAGGATAGAGACAAAGTTTGGAGCCACATCTAGAAGATACAGAATGGAAGATTGAGGTGGTCAGTTCCTCCTCCATGTGGTGGACAGAGTTCCGGACAAGCTTCTTTCATGCTACAACAATAGTAGCAGCAGCAAACCCACCCACCTTACAAACAACCTTAGAGATTTGATACACAGAGAGGATGGAGTATAGGGCCTCCTCATAGGGGTCTCATCAGGACATAGGGTGTGCTGAGAGCTCAGTCAGCAGGAGCTCGTTAGCTCAGACCTTAGTATTCCATAGCCGGATTATCAGGATCCACAGCTGAGACATCTAGAGTACCAGTTGGAGCTGCATCCCACTGGAGAGGACTAGGCAGATGTTATGGTTGTGGTGTTACTTGACATCATTCAAAATATTTCCCACGGAATGCTAGGAACAAGGGTAAGGCACATATCTCAGAGCCTACTATTGGAGATATGGCATGGAGCCATCATATTTACGCAATAGTTGATAATTGCCAGGCTGAGCACCAAAGTACCGTGATTGAGGTGAAAGGTAGTATTGGTGGTATTTTCACCTCTATATTATTTGATTTTGGTTCCTCTTATTCATTTATTGAACCATCCTTAGTAAAGCATTGCAGGCTGGTGACAGTTAGGTAGGGTCATACTTGGGACATTGAGATGGCTTCTGGAGCCAAAATTTCAGTATACTCCTTAGTTAAGGAGTGTGTAGTGGATTTGAGACCCTTCGCCACTACCTCGGACCTTTGAATCCTCCCATTAGGATCTTATGGTGTCATTTTGGGCATGGACTGGTTGTCTTCTCATAGAGCTAGAGTGGACTATTACCATAAGACTATTGCTTGCATAGATGATCTTAGAGTAGAGTAAGTGATAGCAGGAGTTAGGAGACTCATTTCCATTCGCACCATCTCTGCTATGCAGCTTAAGCGGTGTGAACAACAGGGTTGTAAGTTGTATGCTATTATGGTCAGTGACATATCAGAGGATGAGTCTAGTGCACCATCCCTTGAATACCATCCCATCTTGAGAGAGTTTTCTGATGTGTTTCTAGGGAAGCTACAGAGGTTACCTCCCCTACGTGAGATAGATTTCCACATAGATCTAGTTCCGGGCGTAGAGCCTATCTCACGAGCACCTTATCAGATTACTACTCTTGAGCTATGTGAGCTCAAGTTGCTGCTTGAGGGCATTTTGGAGAAGGGCCTAATCCATCCTTGTGTATCCCCTTGGGGTGCATCGGTGATCTCTGTGAAGAAGGATGGATCTCTATGGTTGTGTATTGATTACCATCAGCTAAACAAAGTAACAATCAAGAATCGTTAAAAAATTCCATGTATTGATGATTTATTTGATCAGATGAAGTGGGCTACAATTTTCTCCAAGATAGATCTTAAGTTAGGTTACCATCAGCTCAGGATGACAGAGGTAGATATTCATAAGACCACATTCCATATAAGATATGGCCACTACGAATTCACAATGGTACCTTTTGGTTTTACGAATGCTGCCGTACTGTTTATGAGTGTGATGAATGGGGTATTCAGGAATTTTGTATATCACTTCATGCTCATCTTCCTTAATGACATTCTGATTTACTCACATACGCATGAGGAGCATGAGGAGAACCTTTTCCATGTTCTTCAATGTCTTTGTGAGCAGAACCTTTACGGGAAATTGGAAAAGTGTGTGTTGTTTCAGAAAGAGGTGTAGTATTTGGGCCACATCATTTCTGGGGAAGGTATCGTAGTCGATCCTTCAAAAAATCGAGCCATCATGGATTGGCCAACACCCACTAATGTGACTAAGGTGTGCAACTTCATGGGTTTGGTAGGATATTATAGGATATTTATTTAGGACTTTCCTCATATTGTACACCCCATCAATTCCCTTCAGTGGAAAGGGAAGAAGTTTGTATGGTCAGAAAGATGTGATTAGGCCTTCACTACACTAAAGGAATGCCTTACGATAGCACCTATTCTTGTAGTACCAGATTCCTAAGGTGAGTTATACATTTGTAGAGATGCTTCTTTGGCAGGACCTGGTGGTGTGTTGATGCAGGAGGGTAGAGTAGTTACTTTTGAGCATCGAAAACTCAAGGATTATGAGGTCAATTATCTGACTCATGATCTTGATCTTGCACCAAGTATGCATGCCTTAGTACGGTGGAGACATTTCCTTCTTGGCTAGAGATTTACAATTAGGAATGATCACTTGATTCTTCACCACCTCTTCATGCAACCCAATCTCAACGCTCGTCAGCGGTGTTAGATTGAGTAGCTTTGTGAGTATTGTTAATGCGAAATCATAGCACCCTCAAATGATTTATGGATCTACTTTTCTAAGGAAAACTCATCTGGTGTGATTTTCATAACATGGGACCATCTCTCAAGCTGTGGGACTTATGGATTTGAGATGGCCCTCCAGAGAAAGCTGGCTTCTTCTTCCTAATCCTAATGCTAAACTACTTTTAAGGAAGTAAATGTGACTATCGATTCCTAATCTAATAATTTCAAGGAGACAAGGTGAGAGAAAGTGCATAAAGAGGGAAATCCTACACTAACGAGGTGATAGCACCAAGAAAAGGGAAGTGTTGATCATCTATCAAAACTACCATGAAATGAAGGGAGGTGAGGTGAGCAATGGAGAGGATGGAAAGCAGCGTCATAGACCAAAAGTGAGATTCACACAGAACTCCATTTTCAATCGCCACGAACATAGCTCCAAGATCTGCAAATGAAATTTCCAACACATGCATAGAATACTCTAGAACGATGAGAGACAAGACGATGCATAGAAAACAACTTAAGGATGGAAAAAAACATCACAAAAATGGGTTTTTTTCCTTCAAAAATTTGCACAGAGCATCATACATAAGGAAAAGGAAAAAATGCCATTACAGAGCCGTGAAAGGAGGTTTAGACTCCATTTTAGACCTTGGGGAAGAAAAGAAGAGGGGAGGCAGGGAAGAAGAATGAACAACAACTAACTAACTTCTTGAAAATGTGCCTCTGTTACAATATATAGCAAAATGTTAAAAGAGAGGGAAAAACATGAGAAAATCTGATTCTCTACTCCAACCACTGACAGCATTCATAAATTTGGTCGAAAAGTCAAGGCTCCATCAGCAAATTCCATTCCCAAATGCATTTTGTCTACTCAAGGGAGAAAAGTTCCATATTTCATTAAATTTGGTGGTTGAAAACTTGTTCTACATTTTAATTCTTCATCTGTTGATGGGTTTGATGCAAAAGCTCATATTTCCATGTATCTACTTCGTAGACCAAAGAAAATGACCCATACTTCATTAAATCTAGTAGTTGGAAACTGGTTTTGTCTTTTCCCATGCCCAAACGCGCTTTGAAATTTTCTCCCACAAATATCTACCAAAATACAAAATTGAAGACTCCATGATGAAGAGAATCTTTAGATCTTTCCATTGGTACCAAGATTGTCAAAAATGGAGCTCTATATCAAAAGATATGGCTTTCTGCGTATTTCCTTTACGTTTTCTACTAAAATTGGCTCGGGAAAATTTTGCACATTTCCCCCGCTCCTCTGCTGATGACGTGGCATCCATTGGGGTCGGTAGAGGCAGGGGCTTCCTTTTTTCCATTTTACATTTTTTGACAAAAAGTCAAAAAATCTCATTTGCCTCCGAAGGTCCACTGGCCCGCATTAGCTTTTTGATGAGCCATCTCAACACTTAATTTTCACCTTTTGAGAAAGGGAGACTTTTCAATTTTTCCTCCGATTGCCCACTTTGGCTTTGACTCAGGCTGAAACATTGAAATTTTCCTTTACCTCGTTCTGGAATGTGAGCTCGTAGGTTTGAAATGTTTTCCCTTCATATTTTCTCCATGTGTGGGGTTATCTTGACCAAATTTTCTCGGGGGGAATTTGGGATAACAATTTGGTGACTCACGGGGACATCTACCTACTAGATGAAGAGACTAGTGGCCCTGAAGTATCCAGTCGGCATGGAGTCTACCTGATAAACACAAAACTGATCTGAAATTTAAAACTTTGACATCTGAGCCTCTTGGAAACCCGCTAAAACTTGGATTTTATCTTCGTCAAAACCATTACAATGCACCGTGCAAGAGCAAAACAACAGCACCAAAAACTATGTAGAAAATGAAAATCGTACATTCTCCAAATAGAACATGCAGAGTGTACAAAAGCACTTCTTCTACTAAAAATGAACCTACCTACACTACTCTAACCAATAGCAAAGGGAGCTCAAACAAATCTTACAACCGGCAGGGAGAAATAGCTCTCCTTTCTCAAAAATGACATCCATGCAATTTATTTGGCACTGAACATGGCTGGTTGGATGAGTGAAAAATTGACAATAAGCCGGTCCTCCACCCAAATCATCAAGGTATCAACATTAATGGAAAATACCTCCTCAATCTGATTTGCATCGAAATTTTGGGGGTGTTGATGGTGACCCTTGGTACTTTGATGCTCATCCTCATGCCCTGAAGTAGGCATGAATGGTTTTGGTTTCTCCTTTGGCTCTAATGAAGCCAAGAACCTAATTGGGCACAGTCTAATCCTTTGGATGTGCCCATTTCTCTGAAATTTAACTCCAAAAATGGATTTTTCTTATGGACCTTCCTGGGTGGATGGTGCAAGAGAGATGATGACACCTTCCTTCCTTTTTCCTTCCTCCTCTTTTGAAGAACATGGAACAACAATATCTTCCAACCTTGGCTCCAGAGGGCTACTATGAAGTGTGGGTTGTTGTTCCTGAATGTTCTCCTCCATAGCAATAGGATCATGTGCTTGGAAGGTGGATGGTGGAGGATCAAATGATGTGATCTCCACAGGCTCATCTCCATGAAGACAATCCTCCAAGTTAGATAAATAATCTACCTCCTCATTGTCTTGCTGTGGGTGCTCAACCTCCTTCATGGTTTCCTCCTAATCTACAATTGACTCACCATGGTTCCCTTCATCCTAAAACATGAATTTTGAAAGCTCAAAGTCCTTCTCAACATGAGAGCTTGAAAGGGATGAAGTGGGAGGAAGAATTGAAGGTTCTTCTATGGCCTGCTCATCACTTCGAGCCTCTAAAACTGTATGGTCCTCCTCCACAGCCGGAATGTACTCCTCTTCTTTTATATTATGAGTAGCTCCTTCTTTCCCTTCTTGTGTTGTAGCTGGAGCTTCCACCACTTTTGGCTTGACCTCAGCCTCCTCTATAGGCTTAACCAACAAGGGAACATTTGAAAACTCAAATTTAGCAACCCAACTCTTCAAATTTTATATCATTTCTTCTGTTTTGGGTTCCTCTGTTTGATGTTCTCTTTGGGTGGTTTTTTGATTATTTTCTTCCCAACATGGGTTTGAGAAATTAGGAGGAAGGATGGGTTGATTTACAACAAACTTTGCAATTGTTTGTGGTGTAGGGGAAGGTGTTGCTTTTAGCTCTTATGGAGAGGGATTGGATTTAGGAGGGAAAATGGTAGAGAAACTGAGCTGGGATGGAAGACTAGGAGATGGAGAAATAAAATCAACACTTGGGGCAGCAACTGGGAAGCTTGACTCTTGATCATGTTGAAATGATAAAGACTGAGGGACAGAAAATGAAAGGTAGGGAGTTGGTGATTGAATTACCCATTGAAAAGGTTGTCTCGCACTTTGCTCATAAGCCCCGATCTCCTCATCCCACCGTGTAAGCTAAGGTAGCATTTCAATCATGAAGTCAAGCTTCTCTTGAGGGCTGTAATGTCTTAGAAGAGGGCCTTCCCATGGAAAAGGTGCCCTGAAATCAATGCTGAAAGCCCTCATTTAAACTGTTGCCCTTAATTGAACCATGCCAACCTCCATTTTTTGAATATTCTCTGGTAGATCAGCATCCTCTGCATAACTATTGCCATTATATGCATCCCCTTGTTCTTGATAAGCTCCATGGCCAAACTGATTTTGACTTTGCTCATATGGGTAAGCATAGTGGTCCTAGATCTGATTATAATGTTGATGTGGAGGAGTTGGGAAAGACATTAGAGGTGGAATTTATTACTATTGTTCTAGATGTGAATTCCATAAAGGGAATGAAGTCATGATTGCACAACCTAATGGAATGGGAGAAAATGAAATAGATAAAAGAAGAAAAGGGTGAAAAGATTGGAAATGGATGAAAAAGGTGTGCAACTCAGAGAATGGGTTTTTGACAAGATGGAGTCACCAGATGTGCTTGTATATGCCTCCAACGGCTGAAATTTTCACCAAGAGAACATCGAACCTAATGAAGTGAAGTGGTGAGGTGCTTCAGACCTGTCCCACCGGGTGTGCCAAAACTATTAATGTGAAATCACAGCACCCTTAAATGAGTTGTGGATTTGATTTTCTAAGGAAAACTCATCTGGTGTGATTTGCATAACATGGGACCATCTCTCAAGATGTCAGACTTGCGGACTTGAGATGGCCCTCCAGAGAAATATGACTTCTTCTTCCTGATCCTAATGTTAGACTACTTCTAAGGAAAGAAATGCAACTATATACTCCTAATCTAACAATTCCAAGGAGACAGAGAGAGAGAAAGTGCATAAAGAGGGAAATCCTACACTAACGAGGTGATAACACCAAGAAAAGGAAGTGCTGATCATCTATCAAAACAGCCATGAAATGAAGGGGGGTGAGGTGAGCAATGGAGAGGATGGATAAAAACATCATAGAAAAAATGTCAGATTCACACAAAACTCCATTTTCAATCCCCACGAACACAGCTCCCAGATAAGTAAATGAAACATCCAAAACATGCACAGAATACTCCAGAATGTTGAGAGACAAGAGGATGCAATGAAAACAAGTGAAGGATGGAAAAATGTATCACAAAAATGAATTTTATTGCTTCATAAATTTACACAGAGCATCAAACATGAGCAAGAGGAGAAAAAGGCCATTAAAGAGCCGTGAAAGGAGGTTTAGACTCCATTTTCGACCTTGGGGAAGAAAAGAAGAGGGGTTGAAGACAAGAAGAATGAACAACAACTAACTAACCTATTGAAAATATGCCTCTGTTACAATATATAGAAAAATAAAAAAAGAGAGGGAAAAACATGAGAAAATATGATTCTCTACTCCAACCACAGACAACATTCGTAAATTTGGTCAAAAAGTCAAGGCTCCATCTGCAAATTCCATTCCCAGACGCATTTTGTCTACTCGAGGGAGAAAAGACCCATATTTCATTAAATTTGCTGGTTGAAAATTGGTTATGTGTTTTAATTCTTCATCTGTTGATGGGATCGATGCAAAAGCTCATATTTCCATGTATCTACTTCATAAACCAAAGAAAATGACCCATACTTCATTAAATATGGTAGTTGGAAACTAGTTTTGTCTTTTCCCATGCCCAAACGTGCTTTAAAATTTTCTCCCAAAAATATCTACCAAAATATGAAATTGAAGACTCCATGATAAAGAGAATCTTCAGATCTTTCTATTGGCACCAAGATTGTCAAAAATGGAGCTCTGTATCAAAAGATATGGCTTTCTGTGAATTTTCTTTACGTTTTCTACTAAAATTGGCTTGAGAAAATTTTTGCACATTTTCCTTGCTCCTCCGCTGATGATGTGGCATCCATTGGGGTCAGCAGAGGTAGGGGCTTCCTTTTTTCCATTTTACATTTTTTGACAAAAATTCAAAAAATCTTATTTGCCTCCGAAGGCCCGCCGGCCCATATTAGCTTTTTGATGTGCCAACTCAACACTTAATTTTCACCTTTTGAAAAAAGGGAAACTTTTCACTTTTCCTCCGATTGCCCACTTTGGCTCTGACTCAGACCCAAACGCTGACTTTTTCCTTTGCCTCATTCTAGAATGTGATCTCGTAGGTCAAAAATGTTTTCCCACGATATTTTCTCCATGTGGGGGGTTGTCTTGACAAAATTTTACTAGGGGGGAATTTGGGATAACAAGTATGACATGGAGACAAAACATGTGAAGTGGGAGGAGAATGTGGTTATAGGCACCTTGAGTAGATGGAGGCACGTGACGATGGCTACTTCAGTGGGCACATATTTACAAAGTAGCATTTTAAAATAGCTTCCTCAAGACATGTTGTTCCTTGTAGCCAGAGCAGAGATTGAGTCACAGAGACCCCTTCACGGGATATTTGATGGGTTTTCATTAGAGGGAGATGGTCTTATCAGAAATAGAGGTCAAATATATGTTCCTAGAGATGGAGGCTTGAGACAAGACATTTTGATAGAGGCTCATCATGCACCTTATTCAACCCATCCCAAGGTGAAGAAGATGCACGCCACCTTAAGAGAATTGTATCATTGGAGAGGACTATGGAGAGACGTGGCTTTGTTTATGTCATGTTGCTTAGAGTTTCAGAGGATGAAGGCCGAAAATCAGCATCCAGCTGGCCTTCTCTTTCCTCACGTCATACCAAAGTGGAAGTGGGAAACCATTTCCATTGACTTCATCATTGGGTTATCAACGTCGAGATACCACCACGATGCCATCATGGGCACAGTGGATAAATTGATGAAAGTAGCTCATTTTTCTCCATTGAATACCACCTATAAAGCTACTATAATGCAATGGGTAGATCTTGATGATATCGTATGAATGCATGGGATTCCGTAGAATATATTTTGTGACCACAATCCTTTGTACACTTCCCATTTTTAGACCACCCTGCAGCATGCTCTAGGGATGAGGATCAATTTCAGCACAACATATCACACTGAGATAAATGGACAGACTAAGTGGGTGAATCAGATCCTAGAGAACATGCTTAGGATGTACATTATGGATCAACAGTCAAGATGGGAGGAGTATCTATATTTCGTGGAGTTTGCCTACAATAATACTTTTCAAAGTTCAATAGGCAAGGCTCATTTTTTGCATTATATGGCAGAGACTGTAGGACACGTCTTGTTTGGGATAGGTTAGAGGATAGAGCTTCACTTGTTCCAACATTATTATAGGATATGGAGCAGTAGGTTACATTGATCAGATAAATATTGTAGGAGGCACATGACAGGAAGAAGAAGTATGTGGACCAACATAGGACAAATCATAGTTATGGGGTAGGCACGAAGGTGTTTCTTTGTGTTAGACTACATAAGAGCCCTATCCATTATAGAAAAGGTTCTATGTTTTCTCCTAGGTTTTTGGGTCCCTTTGAGATCTTGGATCGCATCGGTCCCTTGGCCTATCATCTAGCATTGCCACCTAGCTTGTCTGACATCCATGATGTGTTTCACATTTTTTTTCTTAGGATATATATTTTTTATCCTTCTCACGTGCTAGATTGGACCGTATTGCAGGTGCAGGATCAGGGGAAGTGATGGTGGAGCCCATACGCATTATAGAGTGCAGGACCTTGGGCCTTCGTGGTAGAGAGATTGACTAGGTTCAGGTCTAGTGGGACAAATATGATGAGACTCCAGCTACTTGGGAGGATGCTACTTTGGTATGAGTACACTTTCCACACTTGTTCTAGTGACTTCTAGGAGGAAGTCAAGTCTAAGTGGAGGGGGATGTAGTGCCCACTTCCCTTCGACACCTTTTTGATTATTTGTTTTTGATACTGTTGACTACACTTATGGATATATTATAGCTTTTTGATTTAGCATGTTAATAGTTATCAAAGATATGGAACTATTGTTGATTCGATTCATATCTGATGCATATAGACCATTAACAACATTTGATGTTGATATTAATATACTATTTTCATGATTATTTATCTATATTTATGACATGTGATATATTTAGTCATATTGCATAAACTTTTGATAATTGGACTAATGTTGTGATCGTTTTGACATGGATCAAATGTGGAATAGAAATGTGCTAGAAAATGTAAGTGATATCATATTTGCATAGATGATATTAATTCGTATATAGTTGATTTTATATTTATATCACATATTTTGGCATGGATATTTTAATACTGCCACAAGGCCGAAGGAGGTATTCTCTATTTTGCAAGTATATTTTATTCACAACAACGTCGGGGGATTGGAGACCAACCACATCGGGATTCGAGAAGAATTCAACTAGGGTCATAATGGCAGCATGTACTTGTGTGTGTTAGAAATATTTGGTTAAGGGAAAAATTATGACCTATGGGTCATGTGTTGTTTTGTTTTATTTTTCCTTTTTAATAATGTTAGTATGTGTTTTCTTTTAGTAATGAAATTTACTTGTTTTAGTATTTAGATTTTTGGATATATAATTACCCCTTTATTATTTATGGGTTGTAGTGTCGTAATTGAGCTGATTTAAATTTGTCCTAAACTAATTTAAAATGTGACCAAAAAGGACTTCATTTATTAGACTTGATTTATTCTTGGATTTTGTGTTGAGTATTGTGTGTTTCATTCTTGAGCGTAACACAGTCTACCCTTCATGGGAAACTCGAATTTGGCCTTAGAGGCCAAATTTGGAAGCTTGTGGGACAAGTAAAACTTGTCCCACACCATTTAAGTGCATATGCCAACCCTACCTATGGGTTGGGGGGTTAAATTTAGGCCCTATTAGGTGTTTTGGGAAGATAAAAAAGTGAAATGTTAATTGCACTTTCTTTCAAATATTTAATTTAGTCCTTTGTGGGAGTGGGCTTAGATGTAGTGTGTAAGTTTATTGTCATTCCTTCAACCACATATTGATTGTGCATTGGAATATGAGGTTGACCAAGTGATGTGGAGTGGAGAGGAGATGGGGTGGCATCCTACTTGGAGCCACATCATCCCTCCCTCTCCTTTTTCTATTTATTGAAAACATTTAGATTGTTTGAAGGTTACTTGATCATTTTAGTCTCTTGAATTTTTTGAGAGTAAGAGGATTTTTGAGAGAGTTTGTGGATTGTAGGAGCTTTGTGGATGCTTTCTTAGTTTTTTGAGGAGCTTGGAACTTTATACTTGGAACAAGCTCTACCATGGAGATGTAGGAGCTTCACCTTAGTTTAAATTATGTTCTTTTTATTTTGTGTTCATATGTTTGTCTTGTGTGTTGTTTTTCCTTTAGAATTTTGTTGGGTATGGGTAGATTGCCTAGTTTGGAGTACGAGGATACTTTGGGGAGTTTTCTTGTAGGGAGGCATAAGATTTTACTTTCTTGTGGAGGGATTTTGGGTTGGGTGCCCCAAATAGTATGAGGAATGCTTGCATTTCTTCTTTTTTCTTATTATGAGGGGGGCATAAGAGATTGAGGGAGGTATAAGAATATATGGAGGTATAAGGGGTACTTGAGCATGGCATAAGAGTTTGTAGGGGATTTTTGTTTTCCATTGGAGGCTTTAGGTGGGCACCTATTCCCATTGGGAGGCATAAGTGGCCTCCTCATAGGTCTTACTCTTTTGGCTTTCTTGATAAGCCTTGTGATTTTGTTGCTTTGTTGATTTCTTCTTGTTGAGTTGTTGTTGTGTTTGTATGTAAATGGAATGAATTTGAAACTATATGTTAAATATTTTGGAAGCTTGTAGTTGCCATGAGTTGAAATCTTCTCTCATTGTAATGTGGTTGGGGCATGGGGGCCAATAGAGAGGATGGCTTCTCCTCTCCATTGGATGTCTTGGTTGGTTGGAGAGTGTTGGCTCTCCCCCTATTTTTGTGTGAATCAAGAAAATTATTGGAGGAGCTACCTTGTTGGTTTTTGGAGCTTGGGGTCTTGTTGGTGACCATGTGAAACTTCTTTGTATTTTACCCACTTAGAGTGGAAGAAATTGTAATAATGTATTTCATTCTTTATTTACATTTTGTATGGTTTCCCATTTCAAGTGGAGGACATTGTAATGACATTGTAAAGGAAATTTGTATTCAAATAGTTGTTATTTTTATTGTATTGCATGTGGAAAGAAACAAATAAGAAAATAAAGAAGAAAGAATTTTATAGTAGAGTTAGTTGTGCAAATAGAAAATGAAGTATTTTATTCTTGTGAAATCTTGGATGTATTATGAGAAAAGTAGGGCTTGTGTTAAAAGATTAAAGTTATATCAATGGAAATGAAAGTTTACTTTCATTATAGAGTTGTGTTTATTGTAAATAGGAAAGACGGGAAAATAGAAATAGTAAGAAGTTGAAATTGGTCACAAAATAACATTGTATGGAAAAATGAAGTTGTTTTAGCTATTTTTAATGTATGTACATTGTATTGAAATAAAGAGGAAAACAAGTTGGATTATATTGCATTTAACAATGTTGATTTTATAGCAAGGAAATGATAAAGTAATGAAATTGATTTATATTCCCTTTTGCTCTTGTAATGGAAAGAAAAATATAGTTAAACAAATGAAAATTATTCTTCTAAATAGATTAATTATGTTAGAGATGAAAACATGTTAAAATGACTAGATTTGACTAATAAATGAGTAAATGAGCAATAAATCTCAAATTTGGAACTTTAAAATGAATAAAGACAATTCAAATTACATTTTTACATCCTTCAATAACTTTAAGTTTTTGTAAAAATCTCAGCATTAAGGATATGTTTTTTTAGAAACATGACCATGGCCCTGTGCAGAGCGGCGGTCCCGTAACTGCCACTCAGGCTATGGTTGTAATTTCAAAACTACCGCTGAGTAGGGCGACGGTCCTGTGTTTTTCGCCTAGGTAAGGCGAGGGTCCTGTCACTTATGAAAGAATTCCATGGATCCGCGCCTGTGCGTGAAATTTAACCAGTTTGTACTAATTTCGAAGTTCTAAAATTTAACCTATTATTACCAACAAGTAAAACAAAGATAAATACTATGGATTATAACAATAAAACATGTAAGTGGTGGATCTAAAAGTATTCTTTTCATTTATAACAATGAGGTAGGGTTTGCCCCAAATCTAAAACCCAATACACAAATAATCTTCAAATAAAAACGAGATTAATGGAGGAAATCCCTCCCAATCCTTGAATGAAATAGATTACATAAATAAAGCTAAAACCAAACTAAGCTTAGACTAAATCTTCATGTAGAATCCTCCATGGCTCTTCCTCTTTTGCTCCCATGGCTTCCTCCTCTCCAACCTCAAATTTAACAAAAGGAAATGGATCAAAGGAGAAGAATAGAATGAGAAAAGGTTTTTAAAAAATTTCGTAAGGATTTTAGGGCTAAGTTGGGAACTCTAGGATCTAGTGGCCAAGATGGATTGGATCTAAGGGTGGAGGATTGACGCTACTTTTATTAAGAAGAAATACATTTGAAATGTTTACTTTAAAATCCTTAAGATATGTGTAGATGGGTGAGTGGGCCCATTTGATTGCCTATGAGTGTAATGTCCTTTTAGAACCCTTAGTGTGTGTAGTAGTTTAATAAAAGGACTTTAAAGCTATTAAGATAATGAATTTAGTAGACTAACATAAGGTTAAACTTGTTAGAAGTAAACATTAATTGAAGAGAAAAGAATATCTAATTAAGTGAATCAAACCTTGTTACCTTCCTTTTGTATGATTGGTCAATCGACTGTAGAGATAATTAAAAAAAAACATATAACTTCTAACTAGACCTGGTTCTTCAACCATCAAGCTGTGTTAAGTAGTTTAAGTAAGTTAATGAACCCTAAAGGTTAAACATTCTTGTACCTTAATGTTCTTTGTACCCTTAAACCAAAAAAAAATTAGTCATGATTTCGGGTTAAGTGTTAGGTTGAAGCGTTTTCTTGGAATGTCATTTTTGCAGGCGTTACACATGCAACTACACTTTTCTATTCAAGCGGATGAGGTAAAAAGGGGAGAACGTCAAATATGTATAAGGTTCCAAGCTCAACCATAAAACCTAATTTTTTTAGCGCTAGCTGGCTCCACTGAGGCCTTTTTGGGTAATCATTCTAGTGGATTTTATCCTATAAAAAAATGTTATTTATAATATGTTTTATCTTCCATGTACATGTTTTCGCTATTGTGTGCAGAAGTGCGTTGAAAAATATAAAATGATTAGATTAGAGACCTATTTGTTGAATATAGCTAAATAGGGTGACTCTCTTGAGAGGGAACCCATGTCTTCTATATGCTGCCATAATCATTTTCCATGAGAAGTTGTCTCCTTCTTCAAAAATCTGGTCAAAGTCAAATGTATTTTAAAGCACTAAAATGCACCTTACCTACAAATCTATTTTCTCCTGCCTTCTCTTCACTCTTCCCTGTTTTATCTCAAGTTCCTCTTGCAGTTACGTATTTTTTGCATTGGAAAATGTGTATACTCTACACAATTAAATTACATTTGATAAATTTCTTACATCCGCAGTTATTTTTTTTAGGTAGCCATACATGTTTTCTAATATTTTATTTCACAACTATTAAAGATTGTCAAAATATGTCACTATTATAGAGAAATAAAATACCAAGAACTCCGCGGACAGTAACGTGCTCATTGAGCACCTAGGCTACATCAAGTGTCAAAGCAAATCCGCGCATGGAGCCACTGTTTGGTGCTACATGCTATGAAAGTTTCACAAACTACCATCGTTGTACACCTTAGACTCTGACAAGAAACATGCACAAGCTGGCAGTACGCAAATCATAAGATAATGATCACTTCCTACCATTGAGATTCCAACGCATGTTTCCTGCTGCAATCTGGATTATCACGTATGTCAGAATCCGTCGGGCATACTCCAAAAGAGTACCGCCTTCCGCATAATTAAGCTAATATGTCATCTAATTTATGACTGATATAAATATATTAGGATAATATAAAAATCTAATTTTAAGACTCAGATAAAAACCATTAAAGAGAAAGTCTCCTTTTCTAATTATATGTGTTTGGAGGTTTTATATAAATATTGTAGTAAGTAGATTTTGAATTGAGCCTATATGTTACATAGGTTTGTAATTGACTTCATAATCAATGTTTGCAACAAAAATTTCAAAAAAATATCACAACCTAGTGATTGGGCATATGTCTTGTCTAGAGGAGGTCCCAAGTTTCAATTGTTGAATGGAAGTGTGAACCTACATGTCACATGATCATTTGTATTGTTTATTTTTAATTAATTATAATAATTGATATATTTAAAAATTAGGATTTAATCAACAATTCGAAGATTAAAATTAATATTAAGAAGTGGAAAATTTAACTTAATGGTTAGACTAATAAGATTCAAAATTTCAACTTAACTAAAACCATATAAGCATTTGATTTACACAACAAAAAACTCATAGTAATACATTTATACCAATGATTTGCAAACTGTAAAAAGAATTTCATTATCATAATCTTCTTATTTTTCGATCTTAAAAAATTGTTCACTTTTTCAAAATTTGTCGCAACCTAATAGAAAAGAAATCTCATTTCTTAAAACCCTAATTCAACATTAACACCTTAGAAATAGCTTTTAAATAAGTGGTTTTGTGTAACTTTTATAAAAGTACGACTTTAAGAAAAACTCTTGAAATTAGTATCTAGTGTAGGTATTCAAGATGTCTAGTTTATACAACTGACACAATACCTATGTTTTACATGAAGTTCTCTACTCTTTAAATGTTTGAATCCAAATTTATGAAAAAAAATTCTCATAAAACAAATAAATTATTCACTCTCACATCTTCAATAAATAACTCTTACATGATTGAAATGGTCTTTGTAATTTTCATTTAACTTAATGTATTTATCTAATGATAGAATTGAATTTATTTTTAAATTAGGAACCTTTTACTATTCAAACAAATAACAAGTGGAAAAAATGGTGAAAGAGATAAATAAATATTACATACCCAAATTTTGGTTAAAATTTTTAATGCTCAACTCTCACCCCCTTCTATAAATGGCATGTCTTTTGCAAACATGGTTATTATATTTTTTATTAGATAGGGTGAAACCAGGGATAGGCTCCCAGAGGCCATAAAAAAGAGTACATTATGAGAGAAACAATAGAGAATAAAACAAGAGACCTCTACCAGCTGTCGAAAGAAACAAACCCAATATAATGTAAAGCCAAGTCAAGGAGCACGTCAAGAAGAATTGACTCAAGCCAAGAGTGAAGGCTCACCAATGGATACGCATTTGTAGTGGCTACGTTTTTCATAATTGTTTTTGAGGTGTACCTTTATCCAACCCACATCGTTGATCATGGGAAAAAAGGTATTCATAGAATGTTTCATATCAAGCCCAAGGCATACCTCAATCCTCCCATTAGCAAGGTCAACTAACCCACATCCCAACGGTAGGAAGAGGTGCTCAAGAACTCCAATGACCCCCACTCAAGATGTATTAATGACCACCATCCTTAGATCCATACAAGATTTTGAATTTAACCTCTCCCGCCCAGGTGACCGGTCCACCTTGTTGCATCCACCAATGTAACAACCCAAAAATCCACACATGAACAACACAGAAAAAGACAGGATAATTTTATTTTTTTGACTTGCTTGACACATAACATGACGCAACATGTCGTCACCAAGGATACAACTAACACTGAGAACAACTTGATACAAGGACAGCCATAAAGGCAGCATGGAAACGTTCACACCTATCAAGGACAATACATTTTTTTTTCTTTTTTGACAAGACAATATAGAAGTCCATTCACAGAACACACTTACAGTTAGGGCCAACCACAATGAGATATTCTTGAGGGTTATTTATTTTAAAAGGACATCTTGCAATTCTTAGCTTACGTTTTCAAGGAGGCTCAAGATATGATTCATATAATTCAACTTGCCAAGCCAAGTTTATTCCTTTAACACTGAGTAATTATCTTTAAATCTTCACTATTATGACATTTATTTGCTTAATTTGTTTATCAAGAAAAAAGAGTATTTAAATTCCACAAGGCCATCTGCTCACCACTAACGCTACTAAGATTCGTTCTTGCCCACAAGACAACATGGTTTTAAGTTCAACACACTTAAGAGGAGAGATACAAGGTGCCTTGAAAAAGAGTTAGAGGGAGAAGGTCGAGATGAAACATCTTTAGGACCTCATTAGTTATTGCCAGTATTTAATTGAAGCTAGGGCTCTTAACTAGAATTATCAACAACTTTACTTAGGCTTCGCTAAAAGTATTAACAAGGAGTAAAAATTTACTTTCCAAATGGCGGTGAGAAAGATGGTGAGGTCTCCAATTTGTTTTCTCTGGCTTATTAAATCTTATCATCTTCAAACAACTAACAGTTCATTTCACCTTAGGGTCATTTTACAAATTTCACCATAAAAGGAATAATGTTCACTAGAGGAGCTAGGGTTATCATGTTATAAAGTTTACCTACAATGATAGTCTTTCCCTTGATTACTTAAAGAATTTCTTGCTCTCAAGTTGGTGACCCCTACGTTACTTTATTTGAATACAACTTTTAATTTAACTTCTAGAAGTATTAAACAATCCCATGTTAGTTTACTTATGACACTTTATTACTAAGTCATATCAAGGTTTAACTCAAAATTTATTCTCAAGGCAAGGTTGTAGCAACACTCATTTACAAGAATAAAACAAGATTACATCAATTCTTAAAATACTGATACTCCAACAAACTCACTCAACAACAATAACCAAATTTTCTTATAATTTCAATGATGGTCAAACAATACAAGGTTTCCAAAGTTCAGATGACAAAGTCCACAATACTTTATACTAAGACATTAATCCTCTTTTAAAATTTCCACTGGACGTTAACAATAGTTGAACAACCTAAAAAGGTTTCGAGCAAAGGAACTTCTCAACTAAGATTGATGACAAAAGTCTACAAATATATCCCTCATCTACACGTAAATTCCATCTGCAGAAAATTTTCTACAAGATTCAGTTCATGAGAACTAAGCAAGATAAGGCTACTAAGTTCCATTATCAAAACAACTCCTTCTGCTATAGCTCCATCATTCTATTGATTGCAAGAATTTTTTTCCCAAGGTTGACAACATTCAAGGCAATTTTCATCACAAAACATTAAGGTACATATGTGCATAAAAGCTATCCAATCCTAATTAACAACACATCCATAATAAATGGGAGGAAACACAAGTTAGAAGACTAGATTATTTCACAAATCAATCTTCCGAGAGGGAAAAAGACCAAAATAATTCTAGAATAGCGGGGGTACTAGAGTTACACGATTAAGACCTCGAACATAGCTAAATAAAAAAACTAGTTACGATTCAAGATGAAGGGGGCAGTCAAAGTACCTCCTAAGAATGGCTATAAAACCTAGGAACCAGGCTAAAGCTACGTAGGAGTCTAAACACTCGAGGTTGAAACACGTTGCACGCAAACATAAACATTCTAAAATTTTTAACACTGAATCTCCAACCTGAAATAGTCCAAGCGTTGATTACACTAATCCTACAACCTTTCCTTTTTGATGCCAAAAGGGTTGTTAGGTGGGCTTGAGAGATCATTAACAATATATGTCAAAAGACAAAGGAAGGACAACCTTGGTTGATAGGAAGGAACTTCATAGTTATTGCACGCTTACATTAACGACTGCTAAAACTAGCTGGAACAAATAATAACTGGAACTCTATCGTAGAGAAGAGTACATATATATATATAAAGGAAGATCGATCGCTCGAGCCAGAAAAACATACACCCAAAGAAGAGAACACCTGCATGTTTTCCACTAACATACAGGAAATGATAATAGCTAAACAAGAAGAAAGCAAGTAGAAAAGGAGAGACTGACTCAAAAGAAGACAACCAATTCAAAGAAATGGTGGTTTGATTTCACGATAATAATAAATATAGCAAAAGTAGAAAAGTGTAGGAATATCTTGCCTTTTTCTCTAGATTCAGCTTCACCCTCTTGCCTCTTCCATTGCTTTAGACGAAAACTTGAGTTTTTCGTCAATGAGCTTCACGCCGGGAGTAACTCTGTGCCAGACGGAGCATTTGGGCTCATCTCTAGAAAGCTGTTCGACGTCCTTGATGCTGTGAAAAGAAAATGACCAGTCTAGTGTTCGATCCACAGATTTCTTCATGGCAATCTCGTTAACCACAACCAAAGGACTACTTCAAGTATTATCTTCTAACCCTCCCATGAGCTCCCATGTATTGATCGTCTCAAGCTGCCCTTCTTCCTGTGACGGAGATTTGCTGTGGTTTAAAGCAGATTTGAAGGGCGTGTAATTATGGATGAGATTGTTTGCCTCGGACCATGTTTTTGCAGGCATTTCTGAAGAACGGTTTAAATTCCTCCTCAAACTGTAGTAACCGTGTAATTCCCTCCTGTTGGATCCATTACAATTTTCTTGCTTGTCATTTTCCATAGTGTTACCGTTCTCTCAGTACATGTTCTGAATCTGAAAAATATCCTGCTACCTTCATCTCCCAAGACATTTTCTCCAACATTGCATAGATCTCCCGTGCCTATGGGTGTGATCTATCACCTACACAAAAGCATGCACCATTTTATTGCCTTTAATCCAACTACATCCAAGTTTCTTTTTAATTCCTCTATCCTTCATCGATCTCCTTCCTGTACATTCTCTTTCCTTTCACCCCTCGACATGAGAGCCTACCTTTTCTTGGCCTTCTCATCCTCACTAAGATTTAGGTCAGCCTGTATAGCTCTGATCTGACTTATCAAATCATCCCCATCAGAAGCCCCGACACAAGAAGATTGAACACCATCCCCATTGGTAGTGATGGAGCAGTCGGGATAGAACCAATCGCCAGCGGGAACAGCTGTCAATGTAGTTTTCAGGCACTGCATATGCCAGGGGCTCACACAGCTATTGCACAGTAAAACATCAGAATCCGGCGGCACTACCTTACAATCATGCAAACCCCATGATTTGAAGCTCAGACACAAGACAAAATGATTACCTCACACTCCTAGCTCTGAAAGGCATCTACCGTAATGATATATAAACCTTTTCCTTCATCAGATTTGAGGACAACATCAAACTCTCGGGGTAAACATTACAGCTGTAGCTTGTAAGGTGTGATAATTCCAACAGAAACCTTTATGCCTACCAACTTAGTGAATCATTGAAGAAGCTCATATAATTGCAAAGCAAAATGTGCTTCATGAATATTCTGATATGAAACAAATCCACCCCTATGAGATCCTCTTCCATGAGTTACATTGTAGAACAAGCAAGGTCTCAGTAGAGAATCTTGCAAATAAATTTCATCAGGTCTCCTGGTAACACTCTCACTGTCACAAAGTTGATTTTGATAACCATATCATGAAGGAGAAAACTGAATCTGAGGATGCATTCTATACTAAACAAAAAACAACATAGTTGGACAACCTGCTTGCTGGGTGCACTAAAAAAGGCCTCTACTACTCTGCGACCTGTCTGCTGCCTGTCTAAAAACTGTTATAGACCGCTGCTAAAAGAACCCCGCAGAGCTAAAAACAACGGCTTACACACCCCTACGTATCGAACACATGACCAGAACACACCTCGCAGTACCCAAAGGAAGTGGAGGTAACACGCCTGCTTCACTAGCTTGAAGCTTCATCTATAACCGCCATACAGACCCACGCGGCTAGCAGGGAAGGCACCCAGGAGAAACCATGAGAAAACACCTTGACAGACAAGATTTGGATGGCTTCTCAACCACTCCACACACAGACTATCCAAGGCAGATCTCACCCAGTCTAAGAGGATAAGCAGGCAGTCAAACCAGAAGCAAGGAAGATTTGCAAATCAGAAAAATAAATGAGTGCGGCCACCAGCAAGGAGTCCAACACGTCAGACTTTAATAACTCCACCCTCCACGCCAAGAAGGAGATAAAGCTGACCGTGACAAATTTACAGGTCTATATAAAATAATAATCATTAATCTTCTCCTTGATTACTTAAACTAAGCTCTCCTTGTTTAGTTTAATATTCTCCTCCTTGATGAATAAAATTTTTAAACTACACTCTCCTCATTTAGCAATTGGAACACAATGATGGAAAAATATAAAGCAAGGAGGACATTCATGCTTAGCTTTGTAAACAAGAGAATAAATGGCACGTGATGTTACACCACACCACACCACATATGAGCACAAATAAAGTAGAAGCGTTCCATGCTTAGCAATCGATCACCGAAGGATGAACAGGTGTAACGTAGAACATGGCATTACAACCAACACCACTCGTCATCATTGACCTTCCCGTAACAACCACTGATTGAAACTCTTCCCTAAAATCCTTTGTATGTTACAGATCAACATAGGAAAACATGACAATACCTGATGAAGCTTTCACACCAGAAAAATCTGACTTGGGTGAGGTGAGTCCACAAACAACTGTATGAACCTCCATAGGATACTCTACCATGAAATCACCCATTTCTTATTCCTCTTCATTTAAATCCTCCTACACATCCTCCTCTCCAGACAAGTCTTCCTACACATCATCCCACTTAAGATAGTTAATTTTCACTGGAGGCTCAACAAGTCCATAGAAATCCTTCATCTCATATCTAACCATTGCACGCTTGTTGTAGGATATCTTGGATCTTTCAGCCTCTATAACTTATTCCCTTTTTCCAGTAGAGGAATGTAAGAAGATTCTCCTAGGAACATTGAATTCCACGGGTACATCGATATATAGACTTGCAAAAGCTAAATTTTATCTCGATTTTGTAGAGGGATTGACAACAATTAGCATACACATCGATCTGGAAATCCCTAGGAAGACCTCATATTCCTATAATTCCAAAGGGAGGCACAGATATAAAATCCAAATAGAGAGAGTATGAAACCAAAAATCATCAAGCATACTAGGCTACCATTGTTGGAAATTTAAATCAGCACTACCAAAAAACCATGGACCTTAGTTGAAGACTCTTTGAATTTCCACTAAGAAGGAAAGAAAAAAAATGAAATCTTCTCCATTCAAGGTATGGAATTCTACCTTGTAGATCCATTTTCTTCTTCTCCATTTGCTTACCGCGTCAACATTTGGTTGCAGCTCCATGAATCTATCGATAATAGCAAAATGAAATCTTTGTTTGGTTCTATTGATGATGAAGTTCGAAATATCCAGCATTGGATCCTAATTCTTCCACAAAGGAGAGAGATTCATAGGCTCTCAATTCACCTCGCCAAATAGCTTAGCAACCCAAGTGTTATTCTCTTGTTTTGTGAAACTCCCCTCCATTCACTGTGAAACATGGTTATTATATAGTTAAAAAAAAATAAGATAAAATAATTATAATAGATAAAATAAAATATATTTTAATGGGGGGAAGTCATTATGTTTGGTAGCATGAGTGGTTGGATTGGCATAAGAAGATTAAAGGAGGGTCATGGAAGGATTCTATGGAGTTGGTGGGTAGTAATGGAAAGTGGCTTGGAGTCTGGGTGGCGTTTGGATGGAGGAGGACAAAAAATGGGCATGATCGCACAATTTTAGATGTGTTAGTTACCTTTCACAATGATACATGCACCTTATTTGAGATCCAAACACATTAACCAGTGGAAACCCAAGTTAACATTTCAAATTTAGTAGTTTTGGATAGTTGTACGGAGGAAAAGGCTTCCTTGGCAGAACTTCTAGCAGGGGCATCTCAAAAACGATATGGTTTTCCTTGCAAGAAATTCACACTATTTCATCTATGCAACAAATAGGTCTCCAACCTGATAAGTTTACATTCACCTATTTGAACAGGGTATGGATGTCTAGAAAGCATAAAAGATAGAGGATTTTTGTCAAATGTTGTAGTTGTAAATGATCTAGTAGACATGTATGGTAATGTGGAGCCTTACATTGGGCATGTGAGATTTTTTGTAGAGCACCACAAAGAGATGTGTTTCATGAAATTCCTTGACTCTAGGAATATATGCACAAAATTAGTTTGTTGAAAAGGCTTAGAAAGTTTCAAGAAAATACAATCCATAGTGTATCAAAGTGGAGCATACCAGGGATGAAAAACGAGGTGGAGAAGCATTGAGATAGACAAATGTACAATCTATTTCACCCCAAATAGCCATCATATTCTTCCAGTTCTCTTAGAATCCCCATCACCCAAGAAACCTGTAAATAAGTGGACATAAATCCATACCCAAGTAGATCTCAAAGGGGACTTAATCTTTAAGAATCAGTCCACGATCCCATAGGTTATCATCAACTAGCTCACTTGCAGCATCATTTATACCTTGATACTTAAGAGTCCTTTTGAGGTATTTGGAAATTTTTAATTCCATGTTAGGCTTGTTGAAACTTTACTAGAGAAATATGTAAAAATGTCAAATTATTCTCTACATGTGAACTGTTTGACAAAATTTGTTAGAGAAAGTCAGTTTTACTGAATGCCAAACTTTTTTGATTTACACAAATAGGTTTTGTTGAAATATATTTCAAACTTCCAAATAAGGGTAGTAGACATCTATAAATCTTGAACCCACAACCGCTGACAACACCCTAAAAAGCTATGCTTAAATAGGAACCTTGTGTTGAGAGGTGGAACTCATTTACTTCAGTTTAACATGCCATATAAACTTGATGTAAAACATAGTAACCAAAATTGGTTATGTAGGGACTGACATCAATCACCTACGACCAACATTGGTCAAGGAAGTAGGAACCATCATCGGTTATCTGTGCATGATTTTTTTATTTAACTCACGAGAATTAAATCTAATTTTAGTATTAAAGAAGATCTATTGATTGTAATTTCATGGGTAGGTACCCTAATTTTGTATAAGGTATTTATAATCTAGAAAACTTAGGTTAGAAGAGAGAATTAATGATTATTGTGAGAATAATTATGAGAGAGAATTCTTGGATAAGAAGGATAAGCTTGAGAGAAAGAAAGTATTATACATCATGAGATGTGTGGAAGATTGTAAATCTTCATTGTATATATTTTGAAAGATGAAAAATAATTATGTAAGTTATGGGGATTGTCATAAGGGAATAAGAGCCAACTTAAATAGTCAAACTATAAGTTGAATGTGAAATTAATTTAAGAATTTGTAGGTGGAAAAAGGAGAAAAAATATCATTGCATAATAATGTTTTTTCGGAAATGTTAATCGTAACTAAGATGAAACCATGGTAATGATTTGTTATGGGGTTTCCTATCCTTGGGTCACTTTTTATGGTTGGGTCGTTGCTAGCATTCGTTCATTGGGGAAAATGTGGCATCGACATGTATATGGTGTTGTCATGTGTCTATGTGAGTTGATGATTTGTGTAAGTGTCTTATGTAGTGTTAAGTTTATCTATTGGAGATCATGTGGTATTGTGTAGTGAGTAATGTAAGTCAAAAAAAAATTATTCCGGTAATTTTGCTATTGTACTTGTGTGTCCAAATTGTGGGTGTTACATAAAAATTTAAAACCTTCCATTTTTATGAATCTTATCTCTAGAATTTATTGGTTGTAACAACCCATATTCAACAATTTTTTTCTAAACATCCAACTTTTTGACGTTTTCAATCAATTTAAACAATAAAAATATAAATTATATCATATCAGATATCAAAATTTAAGATTGTATAATTGAAGTAAGTGTGGAAAACAAGTAAGTATTTGAAGTAAGTGTGGAAAACATATTTATTTCATCAAGATTTTCCCAGGTTGTATTTTATTCAAAAAATTGGTCCCATTGGACCATGCATTGAATAATATCTCAATTTATTAAGTGCAACCTGTGAGTTTCCAACACCTTTATTGGTTAAACCATGATGATTCTCAGATCTTGAACCTATGAGGAGTTCCAGTTTAGGAAATATGATATATTAGATACAAACTTTTTAAGAAAATAAATATGAAAAAAATCATGCATCTTGGACAATACGAGAGGCAACGCTAACTTACCAAATGAATTAAAATTTCCTTGGGCTTAACCCTTAAAGAATAATTTTACCCCTTGTTAATATCTCAGGTCCTACTACTTCTCTATGCTCTATGTTATCCCAAATTATAGGATTTCTACACCTTCTCCCTTAAATGATTCAAATGGAACCATTTTTAGCAATGAATGATAAGTGTTATTATAGGGAAACTCAACCAATCGAAGATATTCTTACCACTTGTACTACTTATCTATGCAGTACATACTCTGAGCATACTCTCCATTACTTAGTTGACCCTTTAAGCTTGACCATCTGTTTCTAGATGGTATGCAGAACTGAAATATAGGTTCGTTCCCAAGGCTAAATTTAAGGTTTTCCAAAATTGAGAAGTCATCCTGGGACCCCTGTTAGAAATTATTAGTTTAGGTACTTTGTGTAATCTAAAAAATTCATGTAAAAACCTTTTTGCAAGTATAGGAGAATCATCTTTCAGATTTATGGGTATAAAGTGAGCTACTTTAGTTAGTTTATTAGCTACAATTAAGATCACATCATGCTTATTTTTTTGATATTGGCATTCCCTGCACAAATTCCATACTTATAACTTTCCATTTGAATTGTGGAATGATGTGAGGGTATAAAAATCCTACTGGATGTATATGTTCTTCTTCGACACATTGGAATTCTATGCAATGTGAAACATATTTTACAATGTTTTTTTTTCATCCCTTTCCAAAAATATTGTTGTTTCACATCAGCAAGAATTTTAGTCACTCTAAGATTTCTCAAAGTTGGGTGAAAAATGGAGAAAAAATTAGAGCTTTAAAACTCAGATGCATGGGGAACAACCCAGGTAGCTTCTTATGGAGGATCCAAATATTATGTGACTTTCATTGATGATGCCACAAAAAATGTGTGGGATTTTTGTATTAAACATAAATATGATGTTTTTGAGACTTTTAAAATATAGAAAGCCCTTGTGCAAAATGAATCAAATTCAAAGTTAAAATACCTTAGATTTGATAATGGTGGTGAGTACTAAAACAAGGTTTTCAATGATTATTGTTCAATGAGTGGAATATGCAGAGAAAGAATGGTTCCTAGAACACCACAAGAGAATGGTGTTGTAGAAAGAATGAACATGACAACCGTGGAACAAGAAAGAAGCATGAGGATACATGCTAGATTACCCTTGTAGTTTTGGGAAGAAGCAATAGACACTGCTATTTATTTAATTAACCATTGGGCCTTCAAGTGCACTGGATGGCGTAATACAAGAGAAATATTGGACTGGAAAAGAGGTAGACCTTTCTATTCTTATAGTATTTGGTTCAGAAGATTATGTGCATGTTGATAAAGAAAATATAAAGAAGTTGAATGCTAAATCCAAGAGATGTACTTTTATTGGTTATGGCTCTAGTGATTTCGGATTCTATTTTTGGGATTTAAAAGATTCTAATCATGTTAGGAGTCGTGACATTGAATGGAATGAAAAGAGAAGCTACATGGATCAAGTTTTGGTACCCAAAGACGAACCAGTTGGAAATTTTGTGGAAGAAAAATCATTATCAAATTTAGAAAAGAAATCTATAGGTAACAGTGTTGGTTAGCCTGAACCAGTATCGGTTGAACAGAACTGACACCAGTCATCAGGACCAATGTTGGTTACAGATGAGCATGACCAACATCGGTTAGCTGAATCGGCCTTAGCAAGAGGTAACTGACATTGGTCATTGTTTGAGATTCTTATAAACTTACAAATGAGCAGATTAATCATCTGGCACCGAAAATCTCAGTGAGAAGGTCACAAAGGGTAAGTAGACCTCTAGAAATATTTTGAACTTCCTTATCTTATTTATTATTGAATGATAGTGGTGAACGAGAATTTTTTTAAGAAGCAATGCAAGATGAGACCCACATATAGTGGGAGCATGGCATGGATGAGGAGATGGAATCCTTGAAATAGAACCAGACATGGGATTTGGTTAAGTTGCCAACAGATAAAAGAACATTATAGAACAAATGGTTTTATAGGATCAAGGAAGTAGAGGGTGGACAGAAAAGATACAAGGAAAGGCTTGTGGTAAAAGGATTTGCATAGAAAGTAGGTATTGAATTTGGTGAGATATTTTCTCTTGTAGTAAAAATGATTTCTATTCATACTGTATTGAGTTTAGTTGCAATAGAATATTTACATTTAGAGAAACTTGATGTCAAGATGAATTTCCTTCATGGTGATTTGGAGGAAGATATTTATATACAACAGTCACTTGGTTGAAGTCAAGGGTAAGGAGAAACTTGTCTGCAGGTTTAAAAAGAGCTTGTATGGGCTCAATCAAGCCCTAAGACAATGGTATATGAGGTTTGATAGTTTCATGCATGAGCATGGTTATATGAGATGTGAATCTGACTATTGTGTTTATTTCAAGAAGCTTGAAAATAGACGCTATATTATTTTGTTATTTTATATGGATGATATGATTATTGTAGGATATAGTATGGAGGACATTGGTGAGATTAAAGAAAAGTTAGCTCATACATTTTCAATGTAAGAAAATCCTTGGTATGTAAATTCACAGAGACATGAAGAACATGAAATTTTATTTGTGTTAGGAACATTATATCAATAAGGTGTTGGAAATGTTTAATATACATGATTCAAAACTTGTAAGTACACATATGGCTGGACCCTTCAAATTGAGTAAAGATAATAGTTCTACATCTCATGAGGAGGTCGAGTACATGGCATGAGTTCCAAATGTTTCAGTAGTTGGAAGCCTCATGTATGCTATGGTTTTTACCAAACCAGACATTACACAGGAAGTAGGATTTTTGAGTAGATTTATGGCCAATCTAGGTAAAGATCATTGGAAATCATTCTAGTGCATACTCAGGTATTTGAGAGGTACATCTAGCATGCATTTATTCTATGTAGGTTGAGATATTTATTTATTTTGTTACGTTTATTCAGATATGGATATAGCTCTGGATGGTAAAAAGAGCACTAATGGATATATATTCACATTATGTGGGACAACAATTAGCTTGATAGATATTCACATTAGGTGGGACAACAATTAGCACTAAATAGGAAGAGTGTGTTTTAGGTACAGAGGCTAGTAAGGAGATGATATGGATGAGCAGGTTCATGGAAGAGTTGGGAAAGGAGCAAGATGATTTCAAATTATTTAGTGACAGTCAAAGTGCAATTCATTTGGAAAAGAACTCAACATTTCATTTTAGAAAGAAACACATTTAGTTAAGATATCACTACATACAGCAAGTATTGGAGAATGGGTGGTTGAAATTGGAGAAGATTCATACGAGTAAAACTCCCACGGATATGCTAATAGAGCCATTAAAAAAAGAGAAGTTGGAGCTACACTGCAATTCTGTTGGCTTTCGAGTTTTAAACTTTAAGAGAAAGTAAAAAATCTAAGGAAAGGATCCAAGGATGACACTGTACAAGTATAGTGCATTAATTTATCTCCAAGTGGGAGATTTTTGAGATGTGGAGCTCAATTACTTCAGTTTAGCATGATATATCAAATTTTTGGAAAACAGAGTAATTGGCATTGGATATGTAGGGACCCACATCAGTCACATATGACAGGCATTAGTCAAGCAAGTAGGAACTGTCATCGGTTAGGTCTAACCATCATTGGTTACTTATGTGTGACTGTTTTATTTAACTCACGAGAATGAGATCTAATTTTAGTATTAAATTAAATCTATTGATTTTCATTACATGGCTATGTGCCCTAAGTTTGTATAAGGTATTTATAAGCTAGAAAGCGAGGGTTAGAAGAGAGAGTTAATGATTATTGTGAAAATAATTGTGAAAGAAAATTCTTGGAGAAGCAAGAGAAACTTGAGATAAAGAAAGTACTATACATCGCGAGAGGTGTGGAATATTGTAAATATTCATTTTTTATATTCTAAAAGATTTGGATAATAGATTAAATTGTTTCCTGGTGTATGTATCCCACAGTGGGTGAACCATGTTATATATGGTTTTGATTTATATCTCTTGTTTTGTATATTTATTTTGGTGGAATATCCGCTTTTATTGCATGAATGCTTATATTTGATATATTATCTGTACAACCTATGCGTTAATCCCAACACCTTTAAATTTTTATGAGAATCCATTAGCGCTCAAGGATGGTGTTGTTTTTTTAGGTGGAGTTAAAAATGCCCTAGAAGACATGTATATAAAATGGAGAAGCTTTTTGAATGCATGCAAACTATGTTATAGAATGCCTTAATTAAAAATGCCCCCATGGCATGAAAAGGAGTACCAATATACTGAATATCTTGAGGAAACCATAAACTTACTCATAAATGTGTCAACCCAGCATGTGGTGGATTTTTTTCCATGCAATCCCCTCGATAAAATGCCTAGTGGAAATGTGAAATCGAGCTCCACAACTTTTTCTGATTCGTTTTCTACTTAGGCATGGTCTCCTTACCTTCATCTTTTATAATTTTTATATAAATTAGTTTTTCGATTGCAATATAATAGAAATTTTAAACCATTAGATGATCAAACATTTGGTTATTTGAAATAGACTTGTTTGCAAAACAATAAAAGGTCATATCATAACTTGCGCAATCTAAATAATCCTTTGGCAATCAACCATGGACTTAAAACCTGATTTTGATATGATCTCAAAAACTTCATAACAAAACTAGATTACTACTACACCCTTTTTATTGATAAGTTGAGATTCAACTCCTTGTAAAGATGTTGATCGATTCCCTATTAAAACTAGTAAACTGTGATTTTTGGAGACTCATAACCCATCTTCGGAATACTCAAAAAAATCTTTCAAATGTCATATGTGCTCCTTATTATGAGGAGAGATACATCAAGATTTAGATTTACCCCAATTTTCCATTTTCACTCTCTTCAATGATGCTTAAGGAGCCCTATTACCCCATATTTGTACTTTTAAGAAATTGTTAAAATTGAAAAGTTGGGTTTCGTATGGGCTTGCCATGTTGGCCCTCAACAATGAAATGTTTGTTTGCATTCACAATCCTTGAGTATTTTTACTCAAAAATTTCATGGAACTTTTGGTTTAGGAAAAGAACATTCCTTGTTAGCTGGGAAAAGCGTTTTCGAAGGCATTTGGTTGTTATTTGAATAGGTCAAACTTGGATGATTACGACTAGTGGCTCCGAAAAACCATTCGCCAATTGTACATCATTCGCCAGTTTTGAATTTTGTCAGTCCTTATGGATTTTTGGTATATAGGTGGACACGTAAAAATTATCCCATCATGAATTTTCTTATCAGAAGATAGATTTTGAATGCACTTTCTTATCCTCTGAGCCAACATGAGACATTTTTTCCACTAGCAAGAAAACATTAAAAGAAAGTTGTAAGACCACAATCAAGATAAAAAACCATTATGGAAAATTATTAATACTTGTAAATAACCATTTGGAACTCTATCTTGTGACTTGTTATATGATATTGTGTTAGGATTGTGGAGTTAAATTTCTTCACAGTTAGCATGATTTACACCTTGCTGGATTACTCAGTAACTCACACTGGTCAGAGGGTAACTGGCGTTGGTCAACGTCATGGTAACTAGTGATAATCAAGGTAACCAATACTGGTAAGGGTAACCGGTGCTGGTTAGCATCAGGGTGACCTACACTGGTTACTTGTACGTGAAATTTTATATTTAACTCATGGGAATTAGATCTAACTTTGTTATAAAGTTGATCTAAAGGTTGTAAATGCATATATTAGGTGCCCTAATTTTTTCTAAGCTTATATAAGATAGAAAGTTAGGGTTAGAACATATGGATAGAGGAATAATGTTAATTCTTCTTTGTTAAAGATGATGAAGAAGAAAAAGAATAAAAAGGTTGCATGAAGACAAAGCTTGAATGGAGAGAAGTTAGACAGAAGGAAATAGTATGTACATCTGAATGGTGAAAAGGTGGTTATGTCTTCTTCTATATTTCCTTTGTATTGTCTTTTCTAAATGTAATAGTGTGCATAGTATGCAAAGCACATAGTATTTCCTCTTGTAGATCCACAGGTTGTTGTGAGATCTTGTATTGTAGATACACAATTTGTTGTGGGATCTTGTATTGTACATCCATGAGATCATATTGTATTGTTAATCCATAGGAATCTAGCATTATAGCTCATTGGAGAGCTTTTTGATACACATAATATCCAGATATTATAGAGGAGGTTGTCTTCATGTTTACACAGGTTGATGCAGTGATGGAGAGATGTAATTACTTCTTGGTGCATAGTCATGGTTGCACATTGGTAGACTTACGTGAGAGGTATTTTTGTAGATTCGCAGAGATCTTGGTAGTAGTTCAAAGATGAAGTAGTTCCTGGTTATATGAGATCTTCTGGTGGTTTTGAGGCATGGTTGTAGTGCACTCATATAGATATATCTAGAGATTTGGAGGAGAGTAGATACTCTTGGAGAGATGCATTGTACTCTTGTAATGAAGAGTTGGTTTGTAATCTTGTTATAATATATATATGATATCTCTATCTTTGGTGGAGGTATCCCACATTAGGTGTTATGTTTGCGTACTTTGTTTGCTTTGGATTATTCTAGTTTATACTTCCATTACTGTAGATTTTGCAGAACTTTTTAGATCCTATGTGTATGATTGGGTTTGATATTGAATCATAACACTATTCCACAATCCCAAATTCCCAACAACTAGTATCAGAGCCTATTTTTTTTATCTTATCTGATACCAATAAGTGGTATCAGAGCTTAGATATTTTAGAGCAAGGTTTTTCTTCAATATATTGTTAGTGGTTTATTGAAAGGTATATGAGAGCAGGGTTTGTTTTTCCTGATGTGAAAATTGTAGAAGATAATTAAATCTCAAGTGGAAACTATAAATGTGAGGTTGTTGGAGAATACAATAACCGATGTTGTTTAAGTAGAAACCAGTTTCGAAAGGGTCATTGCAGTTGGTTACAAGGTGAACGTTGTCAATTACATGGTGATCATGGTCGGTTACTATGTACTTGGTTTTACATAGAAAATAAAAAATCTAAAGAATTAACAAGATGCATGAAATGTATTTTTGTTGTTGAGTTTTGCCTGGTTCTTGGAGGCACAAACATGTTGGTTAGATTGCAGATCTAGGTTACAGAGGTATTGGTTTATCTTGGTATTGAATTTATGTCATTTTTTGGTTGCACATGCGTGGTTTGGGATTATAAATCTTAGTATGAGATAAATGAGTGGTTATGCAACCTTGGTGCACTTGGATGCACAAGATTTTGTATAGGGGTAGTAGCCCAAAATGAATATGGGGCTTCCACAAGAGAAGCATTTTCATCAGTTAAACATGCAGTTGAGTATCTTGGTGTTGGTAAGGTGATGTATTTATTCTTGATGCAATTTTATCACATGGATTATTGTTGTTAAGTTTTCATACAAGATTTGGGTGCTTCTTGAAATGTCTAGCTCAGCATAGCTATTGAATTTGGTAGGAGTAGGCACATGGTTTGGTGTAATATGAAAATTTTGTGGCATATTGTTTTCTCTAGTAGCACTAACGTTGGTCAGGGAAGTGGTGTCGGTCATAGAGGAACCAGTACTAGTCAAGAAACCACGATCAGTCTTTGTGGTACTAAATATATACTAGGTTTTTGCAGCAACAAAGGGTATGTATGGGTTTTTGTCCTATTTTAGAGAATCGAGTTATTTACACAGAGTGTACATGGCATAAACAAATTAGATCACCTCAATTTTTTTATCAAAAAGAGGACAAAGTTGGATTGGTGAGTTGAGTGAGACTTGGGTCAAATTCAAGTATCTCTATATGAATCATGCTTTTATTTATTTCATTTAAAACAAATGGTATTATGTTTGGATTGTGTACAAAAATAAAATTTTCACCATGGATATTTGGTGAGCTTAGTTTTTATTTCTAGGATATGTTGGAATCTTGAGTACAAGGGTATCTAGTTTAAGGATGAAATCCCCAATGAAAATTTATGTTTAGACAGAGTTGTAGGTAACAAAAGATTTTTAGTACATAGGATGAAAAGAAGTGGATTCACCAACTTGATAAGAATTCCAAACTTCTGTGATGTAGAAGTATTCTTTCATAAAAAGGGATTCAATTTATATTTTCTTTCATCTATTTTATTTCTTGCTGACATATATAGCTTTTGAGCTTGGTGATTAGAAGCATTGCGTGGGTGCTTAGGTTAAGTGGGAGTAAGCCATGGTTGTTGGCACTATAGGTTGGACACATATGCACATGCAAAGTGAGAGGATTATGCTACATTTTTTGTGTGGCATGAGGCACAAGTTGTTTTAGAGGAAACTAATGGATTTGCAGGTATTTTGAGTTTATTACATGGTGCTGTCACTTCTAGTTTATTTTTGGTGCCTTGATATGCCTATGGGATTACATATGATAGTGATTCAGCTGGGTTTAGAAGACTAAGCATTATTTGGAATTCGAAGGGTGGAAAAAGGAAAAATATGTCTCCTACAAAGACTGGTGTCGATTTTGAGTAACTGTGGTGGGTTAGATGGGAACCATGGTCAGTCAAGAGTTGACCAGTCTGTAACGCCTGCAAAATTTTCCCACACAAGACCCAAGAATAACCTAGGACAAGCTAGAAAAATAATGGAATAATTTTTTTTTGAAAAATGTGCTCACAAAAAGGCTTTGAAAATAAGAGTTGTCCGATTATTGTTTCTTTTCCACATAAATTTGATAAAATATTTTTTTTCATTATAACAAGGTATTAACACTCACACTAAATTTTAACGGAATTAATAATACCAAGCATGGTTTAGGTTTCCCCTTAAAAGTTATGTTGGTAAACCATTTAATTAAACAATTTAATTCCATTATAGTTGATAATCCCACATTTTAATATCAAGGGTAAAGGGGCCAATATAAATAAATACTAAAGTTATTTTGATCCACAAGGTGACTAGTTTTAAAACAATTAACAAAGTCCCTAACATTAGCACATGGGTTAAAAGAATACACATACCCCCCACACAATAAAGTGACCCCTTAAAAAAAAATCAACCCGTGCATTTTAGAATTAATATTTAAATTTAGATACAAATTTCTCTCACCCACTGCCCACCTAATTTTTGTAGGGATGAATCTCATCCCTTGGATGGATTCATTTAGGACCCTTAGATGAGGGAAGGACAACTAACCCTAAAGTATGCTTAAGAAAACTACTTTCTCTCTTTCTTTTGGCTTATTATTTTTCTTTTGTTTTTGTAGGTTGTTGGAGGAGAAGGAGGAAGCCATTAGAGGCTATTTAAAGCTATTGGGAGGGATGAACATGCTCCATTATTTTCTTATTTTATTCACACCCTCTCTTAGGGTTTTAAATGTTCTTGTATATTTTATTTAACTCAAATCTCTTTGATTTTCCCAAATGGGCTTGTGGGTTTTTCCCCATTTTGATTAAATATCTATATTTGATAAGTGATTTCATTTGGGTATGTGGATATATATATATATATATATATATATATGAATATATATACATACATACATACATACATACATATATATATATATATATATATATATATACATACATACATATGTATATATATATATATATATATATATATATATATATCTGTGTGTGTATATATATTATACACACACACAAAGATATATATATATATATATATATATATATGTATATATATATGTATGTATATATATATATATACATATATATGTATATAATTTTTTAAAGGATTAAAATTCTGAATCACTATTAATATAGTGATTTAATACATTTGCAAATATGATAATAAAAAAAAGCCTCTTTTTATATATATGTATATGTATGTATATATACGTTAGAGGGTCGACCATGGCTAAAGAAGTGCACAGTCCACAATCAAATAAAAAAAATCAAGTTTGATAAGTATTGTTGTTGCAAATCTGATTAGCTTTGGGAAAGGTTTGTTGGGTTGGGGGGAGGGTCACTGACCCCACCATGTTGGTGCTTGATTTGATCATGCCCTAGTTTTCCCTTGAAATTCTTCAATCTGCGGGCTCTATCGTATTTTCTATTTCCCCGAATGGATGTGTGAAAGTTTTTCTTCATTTATGATGTTGAAGATCCTTCTCCATGGTCGTGGATCACATTTGGGCCTTGTATAATTTCCAAATTATTTTTCCTTACATAAAAATTCAATTATGGGTGCAAATGGTGAAGTAGTTCTGCATTTTACTGTTGGACGGGTGTGTTTTCCACCATCAAATTATATCTCATCATCTTCAGCTATGTGGTCTCTTTTGATTGGATGAGGTACGGTGGATGTATTTTATAAACTTGTCACTTTTGTTACTTTTGCAAAATCTATCAAATTGGCCCTGTGGCTCCATTGATTTCTAATTAGTTAGTAAAAATTGTGAAATGGAAGAGAAAATTCTTACTTTTTTCCCTGAAAGAGTACACGTGTCATCAACTGAGTAGTTGTGTAGAGGCGGGCCCCTTTTCATGTTTTAAGGCATTATGGAAAAAAGGGTAAAAATGTGAAAGAAATGCCTAAGGCCCGCAAAATTACCAGAGAAGGACACATGGCAATTTGAAAAGACAATGCGAAGTGCTGGAGCACTGGGAGAAATTTGATACTTTTTGCTTTGTTATGAAAAAGGAATAAATTCATAAAGTACAGCGTGGCCCCGTAGGAGACTAGAGAAGGACAAGTGTCTTTATGAAAATTCAAAATATAGAGTGGTGGATCGTTGGGTTACTTTGAAGTTTTAAGATTTATTTTGAAAAATTAATAAACTCATAAAGTAAAGCACGGCTCTATATGAGATCAAAGAAGGACACGTGGCGGTTTCAAAATTCAAAGGTGGAGGAGTGGGCCGTTAGAGCATTTTTAAACTCTGGCATTATTTTGAAACGGAATTAAAATTACAAAAATGAAGTCTGCATTGGAAATTTTGCCTTTTGTGTAAAAAATGGTAAAATTGCATAAATGAGCTATGAATCCGTCAAAGAACCAGATTAAGCCACATGTCCAGCTAGTATTTCAAAGGTAGAGGGGCAGGGAAAAAAGTTAAAACTGTGCATTTTTACCAAAAGTCATAACATGCAAAAGGCAACCCCAGGCCCACTTTGAATCAGATTTTTCCACATGGACGGCTCTAATCTAGAGTTGAAAAAGGGCATAATCAATGGTTATTGTGCACTGCATCCAATCTTTCCACCATTAACATTCCTCGACTCCTGGAGTTTCGAATATGCATTGTTTTTCATCATTTTTGGATGAAATTCCTTTTCATTTTTTTCTAAAAATTTCAATTGAATGTATTTAGAGCTTAATTTGTGAGTCCAAGGAATGTAAAGGTTGATATTTTGAAGTTGGTATTTCTCGGGCACTTGCAAAAATGTGAATTACTAGAGAAATTGGATGCAGAGAAAATTTGTAGAGGAAAGAATGGGAAAAAAATTAAATGATGGAGGTTACATGCATGAAGGATGAAAATGTGCTCCCAGTTAAAACAATGATGGAGATATTTGTAATTATTCACCTTTTTGAAAAAATGGTAACTTTTTGGTGCAAACTTGTTAAACATCATTTTCTAGAAATCATGATCAAACATGTAACTAAAAAAGGTTCCTAGAACATTATTTTCTTGGGAGAAATCCTGGATGTAAATTGAGTGTTATAAAAATCATGCTTTAGTCATGCAAATGGTCAGGGATTAATTTGTGCAAGAAAATCTAAGAAAGCCCATCTTTTTCAGCCAACCACCATCCCATTTATTAATGGGGTGGCGGTGGGGTTGGTGACCCTCCCCCAAACCCCCTTTTCCCTTAAATTTGCAGGCTGCATTCTAACCCCCTTCGGCCATAACATTGGTCAAAAATACAATTTTTTGTTTACTCAATACCTATTAATTTAATATTTATATATTAAATGTACATTATTTAATACAGACATCTATTAAATGTATAAATATTGATACAAATTTCTATTAAATATCTCTATTTATAATTTTATCAATATTCTTATTGTTTTAGTATCAGTCATAATTTAAAAATCAATACTGATATCAAGGGTAATAAGGTTTATATTATTCACTCATCATAATTTTTACACTTAGAATATGTTTTCTAATTTGGAAGGATTATTGTGAAGTATTTGATTTATAACGTGGTTTTATCCATTACTAACATTTTCTTTCATATTTGATTTAAAATGGAGTTAATTTAACTTTATAATACATTTATATAATCGAAAGATCGAAATTCTACTTTGGAACTATGTAGCTCCTTTCATAACTAGATTTAGGAACAATTCTATTTTATATGGCAAAAAAATGACAAATAAAATTTAAGTTCCTGCCATCAACACATCTAAGTTATATTCTCTTTCAAAAATGCAAGGAAATGAACAATATAACTTATTTCGCCACTCCATAAATTTCATGTATTACAAAAGGGAGTAGCTCTTTATTTCTTTTACATCTACAATTTTACAACCATTCTGACAACCAAATTTTACAATATTTCCAATAACTTTTAAATTAAGGACTGCTAATTTTCCAATAATATCTACACACTTAAAGGAGATAATAAGTTGACTAAAGTATGACAAGTTGTTTCTTTCATTTCTAATAACTTTTCTAATATATCGAATTTCTTTACTAACAACGTATTTCATTTCCACATATATTACAACAAAACTAGATTTATATAAAAAAAAATTCCTTTCCCTTTTCAACATATAATACAACTTTAATAACCAACAATCAATACAAATTTTCTTCAAAAATATTAATACAATATCTTCCACTTAAAGTGGGAAATTTTACAAGAATGAAAGCTAAAATGAAATACAATTTGTATTCAATTATAGTTCCAACAATTAAATCTTAAACCAAGCTCCATCTTCTCTTCACTTTTCAAAACAACCAAAAATGTGGGAGAGGCAACACTCTCCACCCAACCAAAATTCCAATGAGAAGAAGAAGCAATTCTTATGATTGGCCCCAGAGCCTCAACCACAAGGCAATAACGGAGGTTTCAACACATGGAAACTAAAACAATGCTTCAACATTCACTATCAAATAACCAAACATATAAGAAAGATAACCACAATACAGTTATTTTTAAACAAAAAGTATTCCCAAACAAAGGCTTCCAAACTAGTGAAAAAGAGATAGGAAAAATGGGGGTGCCCTTGTGCCTCCTAAGGGTTTGGATGCCCACATCTAAAGCCCTCTAACACACATTAAACCCAAACTATCTTATGCCTCCCTCACAACAAAACTATGTCTCTTATGTCTCCCTCACTTTTATGCCTCCCTCTCTCTTATGCCTCCCACAATACATAACATAATAGAATAGAATAAGGTGGGGCATCCAAGACCCACTCCCTCCTAAACCAACAATAATCTCTTATGCCTCCCAAGATATTTCATCCCCATATCAGAATCTCTACACAACCTACGGTAAAAATACTACCCAACACTTCAAGAAAGAACACAATTACATACAATCACCTAACATGTAAGAAACAAGGAGGAAAAATAGAAGAGCAAGATCATACCTTGCCATGGTAAATCTCCTCTTTGAAATCTAGTCCAAAAATCTTCAACACAAGCAATTTTCCAAGAAATATTCAAACTCCCACAAGCAAGAATGCAAAAAGAGATCTCCAAAAGTAAGTGAGTAACCCCAATTACCTCCCAAATTTTTCAATAAATAGAACGGAGGAGGAGGAAGATGATGTGGTTGCAAGTAGGATGTCACATCCTTTCTTCTCCACTCCACCTCACCCAAGTCAAGCCAATACTCAAAGTTTATCGAATTGGCCCCGTGGCTCCATTGATTTCTAATTAGTTAGTAAAAATTGTGACATGGCGGAGCAAATTCTTACTTTTTTCCCCGAAAGAGTACACGTGTCATTAACTGAGTAGTTGTGTAGAGACGGGCCCCTTTTCATGTTTTAAGGTGTTATGGAAAAAAGGGTAAAACTGTGCAAGAAATGCCTAAGGCCCGCAAAATTACCAAAGAAGGACACATGGAAATTTGAAAAGACAGTGCGAAGTGGCGGAGCACAGGAAAAATTTGATACTTTTTTCTTTGTTACGAAAAAGGAATAAACTCATAAAGTACAGCGCGGCCCCATAGGAGAGCAGAGAATGACAAGTGTCTTTATGAAAATTCAAAATATAGAGTGGTGGATCGTTGGGTTACTTTGAAGTTTTTAGCTTTATTTTGAAAAAGTAATAAAGTCATAAAGTATAGTGCGGCTCTACAGGAGATCAAAGAAGGACACGTGGTAGTTTCAAAAGTTAAAGGTGGAGGAGTGGGTCATTAGAGCATTTTGAAACTCTAGCATTATTTTGAAAAGGAATTAAAATTACAAAAATGAAATCTGCATTCGAAATTTTGCCTTTTGTGTAAAAAATGGTAAAATTGCATAAATGAGCTATGAATCCATCAAAGAACCAGATTAAGCCACATGTCAAGCCAGTATTTCAAAGGTAGAGGGGCGGGGCAAAAAGTGAAAATTGTGCATTTTCTCCAAAAGTCATAAAATGCAAAAGGCAACCCCAGGCCCACTTTGAATAAGATTTTTCCACATGGACGGCTCTAATCTAGAGTTGAAAAAGGGCATAATCAATGGTTACTGTGCATTGCATCTTATGTTTCCACCAGTAACGTTCCTCGACTCCTGGAGTTTGAAATATGCATTGTTTTTCATCATTTTTTGATGAAATTCCTTTTCATTTTTGTCTACAAAGTTCAAATGAATGTATTTAGAGCTTAATTTTTGAGTCCAAGGAATGTAAAGGTTGATATTTTGAAGTTGGAATTTCTCAGGCACTTGCAAAAATGTGAATTACTAGAGAAATAGGATGTAGAGCAAAGAATGGGAAAAAAATTAAATGATGGAGGTTGCATGCATGAAGGATGAAAATGTGCTCCCAGTTAAAACATTGATGAACATATTTGTAATTATTCAGCTTTTTGAACAACTGGCAACTTTTTGGTGCAAACCTGTTAAACATCATTTTCTAGAAACCATGATCAAACATGTAACGAACAAAGGTTCCCAGAATTTTATTTTCTTGGGAGAAATCCTGGATGTAAATTGAGTGTTATAAAAATCATGCTTTAGTCATGCAAATGGTCGGGGATTAATTTGTGTGAGAAAATCTTAGAAAGCCCATCTTCTTGAGCCACCCACCATCTCGTTTATTAATGGGGGTGGGGGTGGGGTCGGTGACCCTCCCACCAACCCCTTTTCCCTTAAATGCCTAGGCTGCATCCTAACCTCCTTCGGCCATAACATTGGTCAAAAATACATTTTTTTGTTTACTCAATAGCTATTAATTTAATATTTATATATTAAATGTACATTTATTAATACAGACATCTATTAAATGTATAAATATTGATACAAATTTCTATTAAATATCTCTATTTATAATTTTATCAATATTGTTATTGTATTAGTATCAGTCATAATTTAAAAATCAATACTAATATCAAGGGTAATAAGGTTTATATTATTCACTCATCATAATTTCTACACTTAGAATATGTTTTCTAATTTGAAAGGATTATTGTGAAGTATTTGATTTATAACTTGGTTTTATCCATTACTAACATTTCTTTCGTATTTGATTTAAAATGGAGTTAATTTAACTTTATAATACATTTATATAATTGAAAGATCGAAATTCTACTTTGCGACTATGTAGCTCCTTTCACAACTAGATTTAGGAACAATTCTATTTATATGGCAGAAAAAAGACAAACAAAATTTAAGTTCCTTCCATCAACACATCTAAGTTATATTCTCTTTCAACAATGCAAGGAAATGAACAATATAACTTATTTCGCCACTCCATAAATTTCATGTATTACAAAAGGGAGTAGCTATTTATTGCTTTTACATCTACAATTTTACAACCATTATGACAACCAAATTTTACAAGATTTCCAATAACTTTTAAATTAAGGACTGCTAATTTTCCAATAATATCTATACACTTAAATGAGATAATAAGTTGACTAAAGTATGACAAGTTGTTTCTTTCCTTTCTAATAACTTTTTTAATAAATCAAATTTCTTTACTAACAATGTATTTCATTTCCACATATATTACAACAAAACTAGATTTATATAAAAAAAAATATTCCTTTCCCTTTTCAACATACAATACAACTTTAATAACCAACAATCAATACAAATTTTCTTCAAAAAGATTAATACAATATATTCCACTTAAAGTGGGAAATTTTACAAGAATGAAAGCTAAAATGAAATACAATTTGTATTCAATTATAGTTCCAACAATTAAATCTTCAACCAAGCTCCATCTTCTCTTCACTTTTCACAACAACCAAAAATGTGGGAGATGCAACACTCTCCACCCAACCAAAATTCCAATGAGAAGAAGAAGCAATTCTTATGATTGGCCCCGGAGCCTCAACCACAAGGCAATAACGAAGGTTTCAACACATGGAAACGAAAACAATGCTTCAACATTCACTATCAAATAACCAAACATATAAGAAAGATAACCACAATACACTTTTTTTTAAGCACAAAGAATTCCCAAACAAAGGCTTCCAAACTAGCCAAAAAGAGATAGGAAAAATGGGGGTGCCCTTGTGCCTCCCAAGGGTTTGGATGCCCACCTCTAAATCCCTCTAACACACATTAAACCCAAAGTATCTTATGCCTTCCTCACAACAAAACTATGTCTCTTATGTCTCCCTCACTTTATGCCTCCCTCTCTCTTATGGCTCCCACAATACATAACATAATAGAATAGAATAAGGTGGGGCATCCAAGACCCACTCCCTCCTAAACCAACAACAATCTTTTATGCCTCCCAAGATATTTCATCCCCATATCAGAATCTCTACAAAACCTACGGTAAAAGTACTACCCAACACTTCAAGCAAGAACACAATTCCATACAATCACCTAACATGTAAGAAACAAGGAGGAAAAATAGAAGAGCAAGATCATACCTTGCCATGGTAAATATCCTCTTTGAAATCTTGTCCAAAAATATTCAACACAATCAATTTTCAAAGAAATATTCAAACTCCCATAAGCAAGAATGCAAAAAGAGATCTCCAAAAGTAAGTGAGTAACCCCAATTACCTCCCAAAATTTTCAATAAATAGAAAGGAGGAGGAGGAAGATGATGTGGTTGCAAGTAGGATGTCACATCCTTTCTTCTCCACTCCACCTCACCCAAGTCAAACCAATACTCAAAGTCAATTAAATGGGTTTTTGACAGGTATGAAAAACCTCTTACACACACCATTTTAAACCCATACCCTTTAGGACAAAGAAATAAACATATGTAATAAAGTGCAATAAAAACTGACAATTTGCCTTCCTAAAACACATAATGGGGTCTATCTTTTACCCACCAACCCATAGGTAAGGTTGGTATAATAATTTAAGAGGTGTGGGACATTGGCCGTTAAAGACAAATTCGAATTTCTAAAGAGAGGTGGATTGTACAAAACTCAAGATCTCAATCAATCAACTTAAAATACATAAACCAAAGAGCCATCTAATATAATAAATGATTTTTTTTCCCATCCATGATTATTTTAGAAACATGATTAATTTACTAATCTAGAAACAATTTAAATAATTAATAAATGGGAAACACATCACTATAAAATCACATACTAAAATTAAATAAGGGAAACAAAATAAAAGATAACACAAACCCCTTGGTCATAACTGGAAGTAATTCCCCCCCATGGCGACCCCCTAACAACAAGAAAGACACAAACAACACCAAACAAGTTGCCATGGTGACCCTTGTTGAATTCATTCAGTATCTTGATGTGGTTGGTCTCTAATCCCTGGTTGGTTGTTGTGTTATGTTTTACCTGAAAACATACAATACCTCCTTTGGCGTCATGGCCACATCCAAATATCCAATATAAAATATACAATATAAAGCAATAATTATCCACTTATAAATTAAATTAAATTATCATCTAGATAAGTAACATTACTAATTTCAATTTCCAACGACATCTTAATTCTACATTTCATCAATATCAATAGGATCACAAGATTATTTCAACTGCTAAGGCCTTCTCAATATCGAATGTTAGAATATATAATCATGTTGACAATCCATCGTCATCAATACAAAATATCTCTAATAATCCACACACATAATACTATAAATCAACATGAAACCGTATTCCAAGTACCTCAATCATCTAACATCATACTAAGTCAAAATGATATAATAATGTCCTTACATGTAGCTAACAATATCAAAATCAAAAGTAATAGGTGTCGAAGGGAAGTGAGCACTACATCCCCTCCCCTTTAAATCGACTTCCTCCTAGAAGTCACTAGAATAGGTGTGGAAACTGGACTCATAGAATTTTAGCATCCTCCCATGTAGCATCAGTATCATCATACCATTCTCTCTAGACTCGAACCTGGTCAATATCTCTACCTTGAAGGCCCAAGGTCATGTAATCTAGAATACGGATGGACTCCACCATCACCTACCCCTGATCCTGCACCTGCAAGGAGGTCCAATATAACACATGAGAAGGATTTGTAATGTACCTCCTAATTACAAAAACATGAAATACATCGTGGATGTGAGACAACATGGGTGGAAATGCTAGACGATACACCAAAGGATCGATATGCTCCAAGATCTCAAAGGGACCCACAAACCTAGGAACAATCTTAGAACCATTTGTGTAATAGATAGAGATCTTATGTGGCATGACACAAAGGAACACCTTCATGCCCACCTCAAAACTATGATCTATCCTATGTTGATCCACATACTTCTTTTGCATGTTGTGAGACTCATGTAATATCTGCCTGATCATAACAACCTACTACTCCATGTCATGTAATAAATTTGGTACAAGAGAAACCTTGTGCTCCAACCTATCCTAACTAAGAGGTATCCTGCACACTCTGGAATACAATTCTTGGAAAGGAGCCATGCCTATCGAGCTCTAAAAATTATTATTTTAGGAAAACTCTACCAAGTACAAATACTCCTCCCATCTCGACTGATGATCCATAACATACATCCTAAGCATGTCCTCCAAGATCTGATTTACCCGCTCAGTCTATCCATTTTTCTCAGGGTGATAGCCTATGCTGAAGTTGATCTTTGTTCATAGGCCATACTGCATGGTAGTCCAAAAGTGCTAAGTGTACAAAGGATCGTGGTCGTAAATGATCTTCCCTGGAATCCCGTGTAATATGAAAATGTCATCTAGATATACCCATGCCACTACACTAGTTGTGTATTTGGTCTTCACCAGAGAAAAATGAGCCACTTTAGTCAATTTATCCACCATGACCATGATGGCATTGTGGTGATATCTAAATTTTGGTAACCCAATAATGAAGTCCATAGAAATGGTGTTCCATTTCCACTCTGGTATAGCGTGAGGAAAAAGAAGACCAGTTGGATACTGATTCTCAACCTTCACCTTTTGACACTCTAAATAGCATGACACAAACTAAACCAAGTCTCTTTTAAGTCCCCTCTAATGGTACAACTGTCTCAAGTTAGTGTGCATGTTCTTCACCTTGGGATGGTTTGGGTAAGGCGCATAATGAGCCTCTATGAAAATGTCCTGTCTATAGCCTATATCTCTAAGAACATATATCCGACCTATTTTTTAGAGAAGATAATCTTCCTCCAATGAAAATCCATGAAATCTCCCCTCAAAGGGTCTCTAAGACTCAATCTCTTCTTTGGCTCTAAGGTAGAAGTTGTCATGAGGAAGCTTCTATAAAATTTTGCTCCGTAAAATATGTACCAACTGAAGTGGCCATAACCACATGTCTCTATCTACTCAAGGCATCTACAACCATTTTCTCCTTCCCCTTCACATGCTCTTTCTTCATGTCATACTGACAAAGAAACTCCATCTGATGCCATTGACGAGCGTTGAGATTGGGCTGCATGAAGAGGTGGCAAAGACTCAAGTGATCAATCCTGAGTGTGAATGTCTAGCCAACAAGAAAGTGTCTCCACCAAACCAAGGTGTGAACAACTATCGTAAGCTCAAGGTCATAAGTCATATAATTGAGCTCATAATCATTGAGTTTGTGAGACTTAAATGCAACTACTCTGCGATCTTACATTAACACACCTCCAAGTCCTGCCAAAGAAGCATCTATACAAATGAAGAAATCACCCTGAGGGTCTGGCACATCAAGGATAATCATTGTCATGAGACATTCCTTTAGTGTCCTGAAGGATTTCTCACATCTATCTGACCATAGGAATTCCTTCCCTTTCCATTGAAGGTAAGTGATGGGGTGCGTAACTCAAGAGAAGTCATGAACAAATCCCCTGTAATATCCTGCCAAACCCATGAAGCTGCTCACCTTTGTCACACTAGTGGGTGTTGGACAATTGATAATAGCTCGAATCTTAGAAGGATCGACTATGATACCTTCCCCAAAAATTATATAGCCCAAATACTGCACCTATTTCTGAAATAATGCACATTTCTCTAGGTTCCTATGAAGATGATACTCATGAAGACACTGAAGAACCTGGCGAAGGTACTCCTTGTGCTCCTCATATGTATGTGAGTAAATAAGAATGTATTTAAGGAAAATGAACATGAAGTGATACAAAAATGTCGTCAACACCCCATTCATCAAGTTCATGAACACTTCAAGGGCATTCATCAGACCAAAAGTCACTACTGTGAACTCGTAGTGGCCATATTGCATACGGAAGGTAGTCTTATGAATATCTACCTCCGTGATCCTCAGATGAAGATATCTCGAATTAAGATATATCTTGGAAAATATTGTTGCCTCCTTCATCTGATCAAATAAATCATCAATGCATGGACGGGGGTAATGATTCTTGATCATTACTTTGTTCAGCTAGAGGTAATCAATACATAACCACAGAGATCCGTCCTTATTATTTACAAAAATCTAGGGTGCACTCCAAGAAGATACACTAGGATGGATTAGGCCTTTCTCCAAAAGGCCATCAAGCTGTAACTTGAGCTCAGAGAGCTGAGGGGTAGTCATCCGATAAGGTTCCCATGAGATAGGTTCTACTCCTGGAACCAAATCTATGTGAAAATCTATCTCACGTGGTGGTGGTAACCCCGATATATCCCTTAAAAATACATCATAAAAATATCTCAAGATGTGATGGTCATCAAGATATGGCCTAGTAGACTTATCCTCTGATCTGTTACTAACCGTAACCGTAACAACATACATTTAACAATCTTGTCACACACACTGCTTAAGCTGCATAGCGGAGATGGTGTGAATAGAAATGGGCATCCTAACTCTTGCTATCACTGACTCAAATCCTACATCATATGTACATGATATAGTCTTATGGTAACAATCCACTCTAGCTCTGTGTGCAAAAAACCACTCCATGCCCAAGATGACTCCATACAAACCCAACAAAAGGATATGAAGATCTGAGGTAGTGGCGAAGGGTCTCAAATCCAATACAAACTCATTAGCTAAGGAGTCTATAGAGATTTTGGATCAAGAAGCCATCTCGACGTCCCAACAAAGACCCTGTCTAACTTCTAGTAGCCTACAATGCTCTAATAAATATGGTGCAATAAAAGAATCAGATGAACTAGAATCAAACATAATGGCGGTAGAAATACCACTAATGCTACCTATATCCTCTATCACAGTGCTTTGGTGCTCAACTTGGTAGCTCTCGACCACTACATACATCTAATGGTTACACCCCATGTCACCAACAGTAGGATTTGAAATCTACATATTACCGTTGTTACCAGGGTTCTATGGGCACTCTCTCTAATGATGTCTGACAACACCACAACCATAACAACTACCCGGTCCTTTACAATGAGATGTAACTCTAGTCAGTACTCTAGAGGTCTATGTTGTTAATCCTGATGATCCGACTATGGATTGCAGAGGTCTTTACTGGCGAGCTCCTATTAATTGAGCTCTTATTGCACCATGTTTCCTAATGGGAATCCTATGAGAAAGCCCCATACTCCACCCCATCTGTGTATCGAATCTCTATGGAGGTCTATAAGGTGGGCGGGTATGCTACTGCTACTATTGAGGTGGCTATTGTGGTCACCTAAATGAGGACTGTACTGAATATTTTCTTCCATGAGGAAGAGGAGCCGATTCCCTCGAAATGTTATCCTACATCTGCTAGATGCAGCTCCAAACTGTGTCCCTGACCTACTGTGTCTTACCCCGAGTATCATCTGCTATGTAGGCGTTCTCCACGTTCTTTGCTAAGGTCTGTATACAATGGATATGCATTACTCCTCCCAAATCTAAATTCAGGCCCCTGATGAACCTATGAATTTGTACCTTCTCATCCTACATATATTTGACATACTAGAGTAAATGAAGAAATCAACTCTCATACTTAGCTACATTTATAGATGCCTGATGGAGGTCGTGGAACTTGTATATCCTCTGCTGAATGAACCTATGAGATAAGTACTTACTCATAAACCTCTCCTCAAAGAGCTCCCAGGTAATCATCTCTGAATCAACGTGGAACACTTTATCCTTGGTCCTCCACTAGACACTTGCTCCATACCTCAAAATATGGATCGCAACATGAGATTTCATGTTACTAATATAAGGGAAGATCTTGAAGCACCCGCTCAAGCTCACCAACCATGCCTCTTCTTGAAACCCACCTGTATCTCAAGAATAGTGAGACAGTCGTAGCTTTAGGATCTCTCTGATATGGTCTACATCTTTCAACTAACGACCCCTAGGTCTCTTTGCATGCTCCTCCCTCTACCTAGGGCTCCAAGATCTATCCCTATGTCAAGAAATCATATCTCCCTATCTCTTTGTGGTGACTCTAATCTGGCTGACTCCACGTGGGAGTTCTCTACCCTATGCTCCTTGCTATGTCAAGGAGATGCACGAGCCGTAATGGATGGTTCCCTATTGTGTCTGACTAATAATCCTCCTAAGGACCCTCCGCGTATAGTGATATTAACTTCTTGAAGCGTCTGTAAAATCTGAGGTAGAATGGCAGCTATGGCCTTAGCTAGAGGTGGCAAGTCTTGATCTAGGTGTAAGGACCCCTCATCTAGTCCATGCCTCCTACACATACCAAGGTGAGAATTAGTTTGTTATTCAAGTTTTTATTCTAGTTTTCTATGTTTACTAAAATATAAAATTTGTAAACAAAGTTTTTTTCTAGGTTTGATATTGTGTTGGGTTTAATGTTCATGTCTCACGTTTTCCTGTGTGCCCAAGGGTTCAAGATTTGAACCCATGGATCTGATACCAAGTGTAATGCCCACAAAATTTTCCTTTTCGAAACCCAAGAACAACCTAGGACAAGGTAGAAAAATTATGGATTTTTTTGAAAAATGTGCCCTCAAAAAGGCTTCGAAAACAACAATTATCCCATTATTGTTTGTTTTCTGCATAAATTTAATAAAAAAAATTCATTATAACAAGGTATTAAAACTCACAGTATATTTTAATAGAATTAATAAGACCAAGCATGGTTTAGGTTTCCCCTTAAAAGTTATGCTCGGTTAGGCTACAAGTTTGAAACCAATGTTTAGTTACCACTTTTTGATGGTGCCCTTATTTTAATTTCATCTTGGATGGTTGTGTAGATTATCTTGATGATATATTTGATGGTATTTGCACTTGGTATCAGTTGCATGGTTTAGTACGGATATTTTTAATTGATATTGATGAGCATAGGATTAATATTCACCTTTAGAGTTAGTGAGTGGCAAACTTGGAGCTTCTGGAGAGCCTAGAAATATGGATGGATGTACATGGTAAATTTATACATGTGGATAGATTCTATTTTGTGAGTCTATGATGATGGAAAAAAAATTTGCACATAGATTCCTATGAGCATGATTTAGATTCCTTGAGCATGAGTAGGGGATGTTTGTATTTCCTCCTGTTACTATGTTACTCCTTGATATATATGTTATCTACAGATGGTTTTCTTTTAAATGCTAGTTTTTTTATATAGGGTTGGGTTTTTAGAATTTAGTATCTGGTTTGTTTAAGTTGTTCAGGGTGTGTGGAGTAATTTATCAAGGGTTACATGTAGAACTCATTTGAGTTGTCTTGACCTAGGATCTTGTTTGTCTTACACATATTCCAATTTTGACTTGTCTTTAGTAAGTTGCATTAGTGGTTATAGGGAGACATAGGTAGATGGTTATAGAACATGGTTGACCTGGCTATTGTTTTGATATAATCTCGGTATTTCATTTTGAGGGGTAGATTCTGTAGGTGTGTTAGTGATGATGTATTGGTTGCATGAGAGGCTTAGTGTTATGATTTATTGGGAGCTTGATGTATGGATATCTTAGTTCTCATAGATCAATATTAGCTTCACGCAGGTCTATGATAAGTCTAGGCTTGTTATCTTATTTATTTTAGAAGATAGTTTAATCTTCCTGATTTCATTTGAGAGAATTGTTGATATAAAGAATATATGGTCTTCATGGTATGTAGAGGACGGCGATGTACAAGTACAGGTATAGGTTCAGAAATTTATCTCCAAGTGGGAGATTATTAGTATTTTGGAGATGAATTGCTTAATAGTTAGCATGATTTAAACCTTGGTGGTTTACTCATTAACCAGCACCGGTCAGAGGGTAACTAGTGTTGGTCAGGATAACCAGCGTTGATCAGGGTAACCAACATCAAGGTAACTGACACTGGTTACCTATGTGTGAATGTTTATGTTGAACTCATGGGAATTAGATCTAAATTTGTTATAAATTTGATCTAAATGTTTTAAATCCATAGCTAAGGTGCCCTAAGTTTTTCTAATCTTATATAAGCTAGAAAACTAGGGTTAAAACATAAGGATAGAGGAAGAATGTTAATTATCCTTCGTTGAAGATGAAGAAGAAAAAGAAGAAGAAAAAGGTTGCATGAAGATAGAGATTCAATGGAGAGAAGCTAGACAAAAGGAAATAGTAAGTATATCTGAACGGTTAGAAGGTGGTTATGTCATATTTTCTATTTATTTTTTATTGTATTTTCTAAATTTAATGGCTTGCATAGTATGCAAATTCCAGAGTATTTCGTCTGGTAGATCCACAGGTGGTTGTGAGATCTTATATCGTAGATTCACAGGTTGTTTTTAGATCTTATATTGTACATCCATGAGATCATATTGTATTGTTGATCCATAGGAATCTAGTATTGTAGCTCGTTGGGAGCTTTTGGATATAGATAGTTCAAGATATTGTGGAGGAGGTTGTCTTCAAGTTTGTACAGGTTGATGTAGTGCTGGAGAGACAGACTTAGATCTTGGTGCACATTCGTGGTTGCACATTGGTACACCATGTGAGAGGTTTTATTAAAGATCCATAGGGAACTTGGTAGTAGTTCAGAGATGTAGTATTTTCTAGTTATGTGAGATTTGGTGGTGGTTTGGAGGCATGGTTGTAGTGCACTCATATAGATCCATTTATAAATCTGGAGGAGAGGATATACTCTTGAAGAGATGCATTGTACTATTGTATTGAAGATTTGTTTTTACTCTTATTATATTATATATATGAGATCTCTATCTCTAATAAACGTAGCCCACATTGGGTGAACTATTGTACATATTGTGTTATGTGTGTGTACTTTGTTTGATTTGGATTATTCTAGTTTATACTTCCACTACTATAGATTTTGGGTAATTGTTTAGATATTGTGTGCATGATTGGGTTTGTTATTGAACTATAACATTATTCCGTAGTCCTAAATTCCCAACAGATTGGAATTTTGGAAAACTAGTGTTTCTCTCTCTTCCTTATCTCTTTCTCTCTCCTAGGTTAAGAAATACAGTGAACTGAAATGAAATTAATATGTATATAACCCTATCCTTTCGAATGCAAATTATTACTATTATGTAAATGGAAAAGTAAAAACATTAATTATGCTATATCTAGGTGGATGTCATGCTAGCGATTTATCACTGATTTCATGCTCACATGGTTTAGCGGGATGCAAGTAATACGGTGAAATGACATTGATGTGATTCATTGTATACTATTGTAACTTAGGTATGTTAATGGAAATAATATTTTATGTATTTATATGTTAGAGTAAAGACTTGTGATTGAAATTTTGTAATATGAATATCATGTTAGTTTTAGGGATATAATGGGAAATGTGCATTTTACTATAGGTGTTCTTTTGCTTCATATTTACATATGGTAAAAGGGGGGATAAATATATATGTTACGTAAAATTATAGAGGATAGTTCAACATTTTGCAAAGTATGGAAAGGTTTATTAGTGATTTTTTCTAAAAAAATTAAGATGCTAGTGTTTAAGGGAAATGTTCACCTAAACATGGGTGTTATTTCGATCCCAAAATTTGTAATGTAAAATTTGGATAAATGTGTTAACTGAAATTGAATTTAATAGCTTATAGTATGATTCTCATGTGTAATTGATGATTAAATAATTGGTGTGTGGTGTTTCTTATTTTGAAAATGTAATAAAGAAATCTAACCAAAATAGTTAACCCTACTATAAAAAATCGTGCATAACTACCTTTGCTTTGTGTTCCTTTCAACATACAAGGCTAAGACCTTAGAATGAACTTAAATATTTATACTCAATGATACCTTCTAGCTTAAGTAAATAATATCCCTACTTTGAGTTTATTTTCATAGCTTGTATGCTTAGCAACATTTTCGTAAACTCGGAAATTAAGAATGACATGGTTTAATTTTTTTTTGATGTATGTCATCCCCTCATAGGATTTCTAGTTGGGTTTTTAGTAAGGATAATGTGTTCTCCTAGGACAGGGCACCCTAAGAAACCAACATTAAACATAGTGTAAAACCCTCTTAGATTAACATACCTATTCGGTGGCAAAGATCACCAACTAACCTTAAACGTTACCCTTAATAATAGGGATAAAAAATGATCTCAATACCAAATATCAATTTTCAATTGGGTTATATGATGTAATACTAATAATTAATGGTAAAAATTAACAACATTTATTGTATTATTAGTTTGAGAAAACGTATCCATAAGATGATGTGTATGGAGAAAGGTGAATCTTGTATCATTCTTATATCATGTTTAAACCATCTTGTGGTTAAAAAGGGGATCCAAATTGTGTAAATTCTAATGCAAACCTTACCCCCTTAAACAATCGAATACTCCATCTTGTTCTTCCACTTTTCCTAGTATGTAGTGGATGTATGATGTGAAACTATGTGATCATGTTGTTGGAGAAAAATCCCTTAAGATAGGGACTAGTTGTCTCATTGAGGATTCAAATGGCCCAATAATAAGTAGATTACACATTTCATTACAAAGAGGTATATGAACCTAATTAGGGAAATTCCTCTTAAGTTGGACTTAAAATGATACTCAGGAAGCATTATCTAGAAAACAAAAATACCATGTTATGATTCGTTGAATCCTTAACTAATTGTTGGAGCATATCTATAGCAAAAAATTATAATTGACGCTTTGAATTGGGAAGGATAATTGTGAGATGTTATTCCATAGGTAATGTAAAACATTATTTTCCTTGTAATATGACTAAATTCTCTTGTGTTGAATAAAGAACCTTATTTTATATATTACTTATTGTGTATTAGATCAACTACAAATTTTTAAATGAATTAAATAACTTGACCCTAAATCCTTGAGAAAACTTACCTCCTTGTGACTCACACTTATTTTGTTGTGTAACGGAGGTATGATATAAGATCAAGATGCATTCCCTTAGGAGTGAATCCTAAGGATACCACATATTATCCTTGTGTGTAGGTAAGTACTCTTGTGTAAAAATAAATATCCTATTATCAAAAAACTGAATTAAACAAGTAATTGAAATAATGAATATGAACATTGTTCAACAAGATACACCATAAGTTAAATGTTAAAGCATATATAGAAAATATAGTAAGAGGGAAAGGAATGTATGATTCACATATTTTTATCCTTCCTATAACTTAAGTTAAATATTGAAACATGGTCTTAATAAATTTATAATCATGAAAATATGATGTCGTTGGAAGACCCTATCTACAAGTTGATATTTTAGTTGAATCGTTATGTTGGGTCTTTTTTTTTTTTTTTAAACGTGGCCTTGATATGTTTCACTTGTTTTTATGTTTCCTATGTGGTTTACTATTTGTGTAATCATATCATGTGTTGTGTGTTGTTATAAGTGTTCCCGTGTAGTTTTTTATGAACTACAATGTGATTCAAAAAAGAATTATTCTGATATTTTTAGTTTTGTATTTGTGTGTGTAAATTACGGGTGTTACAAAAATGGCCAAAAAAAATACAAATACAACATTTAGATATTAAGAAACATTAACAAAAATATTTGAAAATCTTAGTTAAAAATTAGAAAAATACATTTTTTATCATTTAAATTTTTCATTATGATGATTAAGGGAATACATTTACCCACACATATTTAATTTTCATCTACTAAAAATTACATTTTCTATTCACAAAAACCTAAATATCATATTGAACGTATAGGAGAGTGGAACACTCTCATGTATTGATAATATTCTCCAATAAACCATTACCAAAACCATACATCCATTATTAAATAAGAGAATTATAGTATCGTAAATTACACATTAAAAAGAAGATTACAATAATGCATAAGATTTTTTTTGTATGTTTTTTTCTAGTACAATAAGGAGTTCATATTATATAGGGTTAGAGAATAGTTTATTTTAAGATAGGGTACAATGGTTTCATTTTTAGTGGAGAAAAAACCCCAACTACACATGGAGAAAAAATATAGCAAAGAAGCTAAAATGAAGAGGCCTCTACCAGTGACTGAACCACAACAAAAACATCAAATAAAGGATCAACAACCCTGTATAAACCGAAAGGAATGCAATAAAGAACAACAGGTTCCAAAGTGAAACATGAGAGAGTACACCACCCCCAGAAACATCAAACAACAAGGATGATTATCTATGAGGCGCATGTCCATGGGATCTCAAGTGCATTTGAAGAGGAGATGTGAGATATTTTCCTTTATATTTTTTTGTTTATAACTAGCCACAACTCACTCTTGTGAGGATTCAAGTTTTCATATGAATTAATTGGAACCAAAACCTCCAATTAAAACATATAAGGTTAGAGCATAGTTAATCCCAACTAAAAAATATCTAATAAAACTTAATATTCCATAATAACTCATATGCCTTAAATCATTCTCAAACAAATTTATGTAAGGATAAATTTTTTTTTTACTATAACACCTTATCTCCCTAATTAAATATTTTCTTCTTAAAAGAGTGTGAAAATGAATAACATCAAGTTTATTTAGAAATAATCTAAAGTACCAAGTAGTGCTAACGTATTGCACACTCTGAAATAAAATTTTGTTGACCCTTCACTTTAGGGAATGATAAATCCTTCCCTAAGATGAAATTATAAATACATCCCTGGTGTTACTTTTTTTGATCACTTGGGAAAGTATAACCTACATTATTAGTTAACGTTAGATTACATAGCCAAATTTAATTCAACTCTTATACCTAGTGGAGATTTAGTATCATCCCTCACGTGATATTGAAAATTCCCATCCCCATGACAATATTAGTTCTCATAACTAATTCAAATTACACTATGACTCCAATTAAACTTTGGTTTTGGAATTTATACTAATATTAATATTTCTAGGTTAACAACCATTATAAATGTAACTTTATAATAGAATTCTAATATATAATTATAATTAATATATATTATTATATTATATTGAAAAGAGGTAATGAAAAAATAATTGAATTGTACATATACATTTGAATGCAACAAGTAAAATTAAACCTAAAATAAAAACCAATATATGATAAGGATAAAATTTTAAATTAAATAAGATAATAAATAATTCATACATATCAGGCAATTAAGGATTTTGATCCTCTACAGAAATGTGCAGATGAATGGATTACGATTTGTAACAAGAAGAAAAATGTTCAAATTGAAAACAATAGCTGTTAAGTTGGTGTTTCTTGCTGCTTTTCAGCTGTTGGTTTGCAGGTTGTTTACTTCCATTGGGATTTTTTATCACATCTGGATTTTGATCCCTTTTTGGTTTGATGATAAAGTTTTATCTGGATTTTGAGTCTTATTGTACAAGGGTATAGTACCTTTCAAAAACCTATTTACCAATAATAAAAGAAACTAATTCATACATATCTTAAATTAATCTATTATAAAAACAATAAGAGATATTAATGATAAGGTCATTGTTTTATATTTTTAGTTTACACAAATTATTGATAGTTTCATTTCATTTGTTATTTATTAATTTTATAATAGTGAAAAAAATTTCCATTTATCTACATTAGTGTTTATGGCTCAAAACAACATTTTATGGAGAAAAGGATGCGCTCCAAAGTCTATTATACAAAAAAGATATCATGACTTTTGAATTGATTTATCTAATAAAAAAGGAAAACAATATTTTCTATAGATTAATGGTCAAAAAAATTAAGATTAAAATTAAAGTAAAAATAATACCATAGTTTACAAATAATAAACACTCTCCCACTTCCTAAAAAAATAGGTTGCATGTCGTGTTTGAGGTTTTATCATTGATGTAAAATCCTGTTAATGACAAAGAGGCTGATAGAGTGGAGTCATAGGATGATAAGTATGATGGTGGCATGAATGTACAGAGGTTGACATGATGACATTAGGTGTTTAAGTGAGAATTGCTAATTATAGCGATCACAATCAACTTACCTAGCTATCCTAGGTGATGGAGCATGATGGTTGGACATTATTGGTGACTTTAGCAGTATATTTGAAGCATGGAGAGTATTTTTGGGGATTTTTTAAGGTGCTCATCTAGACTAGCTCTAGATGCTAGGTGGCTTGAAGATGAGTTGTGGAGCCATGTGAGCTCATGGGTCCATGTAGATAGTTTTTACATGATGTAATAAGTATTTTAGGACCTTTTGAAGAGGTTTCGTGGTGATTTATGATGTTATTTTAGTTGACCCTATCCTTAACAATGTAAAACCCTAAGGTATACTCATGTAAATGAGATAGAATGAGAAGATGGAGAACTATATGATACATGTTGATGATTGGATATGATGAATAGTGGTGTTATAGATGTTGTAGAAAATTTTAGATTCATTCTAAAGAGTATTTTGTACTTGAAAATTCAGTTTTAGCTAAACAGGGTCAAGAAGAAGGTCATTTCCTGCATGAATTTCACCTTCTTATACTCATCTTGAATTGTGTTCTTTTCTTGGGAAATTAGGGATTTGAATTATGTTTATAAATTTATTCTATAAGGTTTTATAAAAATAATTAGTTCATTTCATCATCAAATTTTATTGAATGAATGTTAAGAAGGTAAATAACTTTTTCTGTGCTTGAAACCCTAGCTAGAAAGTGGTAGAAGAGATGTATTTCCTAAGTTTATAAAATGGATTTATAGTTGAACTATAATCATTGGATTATTTATAGGACTCCTTTAGGTTTTCATAAAGTTATGGTATATTTCAGGGTGATGAGTGGACACCACTCAAACAAGCCTGATTCTAAAGATGATGAGTTTGGGACAAGGTTGTGGAAAGAAGCTGAAAAATAAATGGAATATTATTTTACTATGTTAGTTTTAATTGATGTATATTGTTGTTTTAGGTCATGATAATGCTTCTAAATGGAGAATTCTTCCCTATTTGTGTAGACTAGTCAAAGGGCATTTTCGGAGTAGTTATAGGTAGTTTGTAAAGATGGGATTGGTTTAAGGACTTCCACATTGAGTTGTAAGGATTTACAATATGTTATATAAATAGTATTTATAGTAATTTCAAGTGATATAATTTCCTTCTCATGATGGGTCATTCAAGTTAGTTTATCGATACAAAGATTTCGTGATTTTAATGACATAATTGGTTTTATAGAAAGATTGAGTTGATTGAGGGATGAGATGGATTAGATCATTTTTTTTATCATCTGGAAATTTTATAGGGATGATTTTTTTTCCTATTAAACTTATTTGAAGGTATTTTAAGTTGTAGTAAGGATGCAAACTAGTTGAGTTTACAAAAGTCATTTCTGGGCAACATGATACAGAGAAGAGGAAAGTAGTTGTGGTGTGAAGACATATGGATATTTCATGAGATATAAGTTTCATGGATGTTATGTAAAGACTTAGAGGATTCTATATAGTGTTTTTACTCCATATTTTAGTTGATATTTGGTTGTATTGAGGCTGAAAGTTGAAGTCATGGTGCTAGAAGCAAATGTTTAATAAAGCATATGAACATTTTGACCCATTTTATGAATTATTTTATTAGTAAAAGAAAATTCTCAACTATGGATGATTCTTATATGTTATATTAATTTTTTTTTTATGGATTTCGGATTGTTACTAATAATGGTTTTGGTGTTAATGAATTTTACTCATCCTAGTGATGGGGTTTTGAGCCTGTTTGGTGTAAGAAGAGTGGTTTTGGGCATGGCTGACCTAGATAGGTCATATGTGAATGATTTAATTGGGTTTTTTTAAGGTTTCTTTGGTAAAAAAAAGGGAGGTAAATTTACTTGATTTTTTTTAGAGTTGAGAAGGGTATGCAATGCATGTTTGAATTCAAATTTACACTAGTTGAGCAAGAGGGAAATAGTATGACATATTTCAGTGTGTGTTATAGGTATTAAGGAATGAATTTAGAGATAAGAGGATAAATTAGATGTTAAAGAATGTTTTTAAGGTTGTTTGCAATATTTTGAGGTAAAGATAAGTGAAGAAGGAAAGAGAAAAAGTGAGGTAGGTCATGTGCATGGTTTTTAAGAGGTTTAAATTTGAACGTTGTGATCACCATCAGTTGAGTTTCTGCAACGACTTATTAGTGATATTATAATCAAACTCTTTTGCGATGATTCATATTCATGTAATTCTCTTTTTACGAGTCATATCTACAAGGTTTTGGGGGTTGGTGCCTCACTAAATAAATATATTCTGATGTGTAATGTTCACTTGGGTCCTTTCTTGTGAGTAATATCAAAAAAAATTCAATGGTTTTTCTTCCACTTGATGGTTTCCCACCTACACATGGTCTTTTTGTGTTGTGTACTTTTTTCCATGCACTTCTTATTGATATTCCATATCTTAATAGGAACACAATGGTTTATGAATATTTAATGGATGGTTAATGTGATGTATGATGGTTAAGTTAAATGAAGTAAATGTTTTGAAGGACTGAATCCCCCCATTATAAGTCCTTTATGCTTCCAACAATTAGTTTCAGAGCATGTCCTTTTAGAGAAGTTCGATCACTTGAAAGGATATCCTGAAATTCATATCTTCATCACATTCTTTATCAGGTTTTCAATATTGATCATGTTTTACGTTCTTAACCAACTACAGAGAAATAAATTATCAGAACTATAGTTAATTTGATAAAGAAAATACAAAGATATATTTAACCCAAACAAAATTTTCAATTCTGAAAACACAAATAAGTGTGCTAGGTTTGTATGGGGAGCTTTATATCCCATGGGCTTGCCCTTTCTGAACTCCATTGAATCTAAAAATGGTACCTAACATTGTTCCCGTAGAAAAAGCTTTAAAAATTCATAGGGGTAGAAAATGATTAAATTTATTTTCACTAAATTAGACAAATACTCTAGGATATATAAACCCTAACTCAAGATCAAAAAATAATATGATATGGCCAATACTTAGATCCACTCCAACATGTTGAACTTCAAGTGTCAATTGGACATAAGAGCCAGTGAATTGTAGCATATAAAAATAAGGATGCATAGTGTGAATAGCTACGATCCTTCCCTATTAGGATGTGAAATTACACACTTTGGTTTAGAAATTCTGTAGATAAATATAAACAATTTCTCAATGGAATGCATGAAAATATTAATCCCATTAGTTAGGTAGTTATGCAACCACTGTGGTGGGAGACATACAGACATTGGTTAAAAAATAAATTGATGACTTGTACATGAAGCGGAAATCAACCCCACCGTAGATGAAATGGTATTTAGCCATACATGTGTAATCGGGAAGCGAGAATCACTGTGGTGGGAAATAGTATGCAGCCACGATGGTAGTGTAAAACACCATCCCGATGGTAAATGCATGTTGTTATGATGAGAAGGGGTGATGTCAAATATGGCCTCCTAGAAGGGACATCTGGAAGTGACTAACCGATTAGGGGACCCATAGGGGGGCATAATGGTCAGAGAGGGAGTTCCTTCTTTTATGTGGTATGAGATTATTTTATATAACATCTTTTTGTCATATTTGATTTAAGATCCTGGAAACATCATAAGTATCATTCTATATTAGGTGTGTAAAGAAAATCACTCTATATGCTTTGTCACATAATGAAACTCTATTTGTCAGTGCACAAATATCACTTCTTTCACTAACATAGGAAATTATAATGCGCAAGTGGTTTGCTTATCTAAAATTAAAGATTATGTATCAGTTCCAATGATCTTCTATTTCTAGTTTTTTTTGGCAAAAATGGACATAATTATATTTGATTAGTTATTTGATAAGAGCCTTATGGATGTTTAGACTTTTATGTCATGATTTAGGGGACTTCCCTTATTTTTCATTTAATTTGGATATGTCAAAATTCAACGATTTTTAGCTCCAACTATAATTAAGAAATTATAAGTTATGCAATCTATAATTGGATCTAGGGACTATATGATACTAAGGGGAAGGATATCCTCGATCCTATTCCAAGTCTATTTGGGTCCTTAGTTGATAATCCTTGAAATGTAGGGTACTAAGGTCCTCCAATAGTGGTGAATTACTTGTTTATGGGATGTATTTCTAACTACGATTCTAAATAATACTCCTAAATGCATGCATTTTACTATTTCAATGTCATTAATATGGCCACAAGGCCAAAAATATATTGTCTTGATATTTTCAAGTGTTCACAACATAATAAACCAAAGGGGGATAGCTGACCAATAGTGAAAGAACTTAGAATATTTGCAACGGGTCACCTTGGCAACTTGTGTGTATGTTAGGAGGTCCCCATTTGGGGGTGACCTCAAATGTGACCTTGGGTAAGTTTGCAACTTTGTCTTTTTTATATTATTTAATTGTGAGTTATTGTTTTTTTAAGTATGCGGAGTCACTTTTACTATTTTCTTTAACACCCCTCTTAAGTTAATTAATTTTTTTAAAACTATTTATAATTAGGATGTGACAAGGGGGGGGGGGGGGAATAAATGTGATTTAGTAGCATTAATGTATGTTGGATTGGAATGAATTTAATCTATTTTGGAGTAGTGTATACTCAACCTTTAAAGTAAAATTCGGATTTTGACCTTTTAGGCAATTTTGGAGATGTGTGGGACAACTTAAACTCATCCCATACCTCTAAAATTGACCCACCAACTACGCATATGATGTGAGGGGCTTATTTTAAGCCCTATTTTATGTTTTAATGGGGAAAAAGAGAAATTAATTGCACTTTTCTTACAAGGGTGTTTATCTGTGTCCTTTAGGGGTGTGGGTTTGGGTTGAGTGTGTAAGAGGGTGGTCATTCTCTCAACCACCAATTCATTATGATTTGGGGTTTGGGTTTGACCTTGGTGATGTGGAATGGAGGAGAAATGATGTGGCATCCTACATGGAACCACATCAGCTCCCTCTCTCCCTCTTTTCTATTTATTTCAATTTAGGTGACGATTTGGGGGTTACTTGTTTTGTTTTTTGTC